>CM033456.1:2371859-2529482 GCA_019425755.1 Amaranthus cruentus
CATGATATATGAAAAGTGAGGAGGAAATTATCCCACACAATTTCATACTTATTTCGATCCTAATTAAATATATAATAAATTTTTATTAACGGTGTTTTTAATTACTTGCAATACACTTTAAAAATCACCATCATCATACTCAGTGTATCTCGCTTATACACAAACTATGGTCAGGGTATGGAGAGAGAAGATAGACGACAACTCATACCCATATAGGAGAGTGCGGTTAGAGAGTCCCCCGGTTTTAAAGGGTCTTCAAAGAGATATTTAAAAGCCTGCAACTTACATCCACGTTAGCCATGCGTAGTAATCAACTAACTAAAGATACACAACAAATAGAATATGCACAAATAGCTAAACAAACAATAAGTAAAAGGCGGTAAGTAAAGGCAAAGAACAGTAACGAGCGGTGGTCGGGAGTAGAGCTGTTCATGGGCGGGCTACCCGCTAGGCCCGCCCAATCCGGCTCGAAAAACGGGCGGGCATGGACAACGTTTTTCAAAAAAATTTAAAGTTTGGACGGGTAATACCCGCCCGCCAAGATAAACGGGCGGGTAGCAGCACCAAAAAAATATCCGCGGGTATACCCGCCCGCCCGCCCGCTTAGTTTAATATATTATTTATTAAATAATTAATTCTATTAAATATTAAACTATACTACTACATGACCTATACCCAACTTTAGTTTATTACTTTTCTACTAGCCTCAGGTTTACTTCTTTTATACTTTAATATTTTTAACCCTCAAAGCACTCAAGCAATCGATTATCAAAGTTCGAACAAATAGCCGACTCCACCGTCTATATTCAATATTCATGTAATTTGAATATTTTGAGACTTTATATATATTTAGAGCGGGATATACTGGGTAGGATGATGATGATGATGATATATATTTAGAGTATTATAAATAATGTATTATATTTTGTTTGTTCTTAAAAAAAACTTAACTTTATAATATGATTTATCATTTACGTTTTAAATTTTTTTTGTACAAATACCCGCCTACCCGCGGGTCCCGCCCGCTTTAAAAATGGGCGGGTAGCGACAAAAAAATATGCCCGCGAATGCGGGCGGGCTTTTGAATATTTGAGCCCGCGGGTAGAATTTTTAGGTGTTACCCGGTCCGCTACCCGCCCAAGCCCGCCCATGAACAACTCTAGTCGGGAGTGACATGTCTAGTAATCTAAGACGTGGATAAGGCACCGCCAACTGGCTCTATCCCTGGTCAGGTCCTTAGAGAGGTTGAGTTCTTGTAGGTCACTTTTAATCTGCTCCTCCCACATCCTTCTTAGTCTACCTCTGCTTCTATTACCCTCTACTACGATGCTTTCGATCTAAAAGTGGTAATTTTATATTAACATATAATCACATTAACCTTTATATTAGTGGTCTGGTAGTTTCTGCATTTTGGATTACAATGGTAAGTTTGATAGTGTTTATAAAAAATATAAATTGGTTTTAGCGGTGAATCTTCTTTGGGTTTATGAGTAGACTACTTTTTCTCCTCCTTATTTGGGTTGCCCAGGCCTATTTTTAAATTCTATCATGATATCAGAGCCCGGTTTGTTGTTGGGCCTTTATACTGACCATTTAATCTTACCATTGGTTAAGGGGTCTTTAATTGGATGTTCATTTCCAATAGGTTTGTAACCCTTCTGGTGGACTCAAATTCTAAGGATACTCACATGTGAGGGGGAGTATTGAAGTGTTCATGTGTTAACCATATGTTTTTTATTGTTGTGCTACTACTCTACATGTTACATCTCATTCTTTTTATAGTCTCATTGTTTTTTCACTTGCCAAAGACAAATATTAACCCTTTAATATGTTTAATTGTGAATAACTAAAAGTTATGAAAAATAGATACTAATAATCTTTGTATTGAGACAAACGAAACAAGATCTCATTTGAATTGAGTTTATATATTAAAAATAAAGTACGAATTAAGAGTGATAAGTAAACAGTAACCAAAAGTAAATGAGACTACAAGCAAGAATATGAGGGCGTAATTGAATTTAAATAACTTCTACGAAACAATGCATGTAATAAGCCGAACATTGACTGCTAATAGTTTATCAAGTTGAACATCAAGTATTGTGTTTGTGGGAACAAGATTTGAGCTTAATTTTCATCCAACAGAAATCTGTTTGTTGGTGACCTTTGACGATTCGTCGCACAATCTCACCGTGGCCCACTCGTGTAGACACATGACATTCGTGGGCTCGGGCCCACAAACCTACGAGTAAGCCCATGGGTAAAGACCATTGACTTGCACATATGCTTGATGAGGTTCATTGTGATATCCGTGGGCTCGGGCCCCAAAACCTACGAGTAAGCCCACGGGTAAAGAGCATTGACTTGCACATGCACTTGTTGAGGTTTATTGTTTCCCAAAATCATATGGTAGTAGGAGGATTACCTCATCCAGTATATATGCAAGTCCACAACCCATTTTTATCGATATGAGATCTTGTCTCACATGTGAAGTATTTCCAACATAAACATCAGGTACATTGTTGATGAGATTGTACACATGGCCTCCCTTATGTGTCGTGGTTGTATACATGGCGTTCTTTACTATATGGTTACACATTTGGTAGCATACATGACAACACTTGTGGCAGTCACTCAGCAAGTGATCTTATGTCACGAGTCTTCAGCATCGATTTAGGCTTTAGTCAGATATGAGTCACCATATTTCATATCAACCTTAAAAAGGACACATCCAGTATCCTGCAAAAGGCAGGGTTTGGGTGAGAGGTTTTTTTTTCTTCTTGAAAGATGCAAATAAATCATACTCGTTCCCCCGAGGAGGGAGTACAGAGGGATGCGCGCAGTCACAAAACCCCCCACTAATACCTGCGCCCAGTAGGAGTCGAACCTCAAACCATATGCTCTACATGCAAATGCTCATATCAACCTTCATATTGAATAACTTATTAGGTTGTGTAATCATGTTATAACTCTTATAAGATCATATATTAATTTTTTTATCAGGTTTTGGTTTTAGGTTCTTACAGATGTAGCAACTTAACTCGACAGATAAAATTAAGGTCATTTTGTATTTAATCTACCATGAGTTAATTTCACAATTATTTTTAACCCAACACACTAAATAACTAACTATCCAATAAATAATAACCTAGGTAATTATTATTGAAATTAATTAAATACTTGTAATCTCACAAGAAATATTCGAAATAGATAATTGGACAAACCATAAGTTGCCAAATGAGAAATAGAAATAAGTGAAGACCTTATTTGTCATTATTTTAGGTTAGCAAAATGTCATTTTCTAGTGACCCAAGATTTATAATACTTCTACTAGACTAGTTCATGGCAATTACATTTCATGAGTTCATACGCGCAAAGTAAACCCTAATATTACAATTATTATTATATCTTCATTAGTGGGCTTACCTTTGCATTAAATTTCATGAGATCAACTAGGTTTTGGTCACTTCAATGGAATGTGAAACCAAATTAATGAGGTAGACTTATAAAAGGAAACTTCCACTATCCCGTACAAGGTAGGGTCCGGTTGAGGGGTTTTTTCCCGAAAGATGCGGATAAATCATACCCGTTTTTTCAAGGAGGAGTAAAGAGAGATGCGCGCAGTCAAGAAACCCCCAACTGATACCTGCGCCCAATAGGGGTCGACTCCCAAACCTTTTGGTTGAGGTAGACTTGTAATATTGAAAATAATAGTCTACTAGTGTATACTCCTTTGTCTCATCTAATTTATATTATTTTTATTTTAAGATATTATCATGAATTTGCATTATTTTTATTTTTGATAAGATTTTAAAATTATAATTCCCTATTTTTTTTCTTATTTCTAAAATTGCTTTACTTTTACGAACTATACTCAATTTCTTAGTGTATGCACAAAAACAATTGATGTTGAATGATTGCTATAAAAAAATACAATTGCAAGTTCTTAATTAGTAAATTGTTTGTCTTTATTCAAGTTGCTTCCTTATTTGTAAGTTTGCAATTTGGCCAAGGAATATGACCATGAAAATCCACACTTTTTCATACCTTCCCCAACACAAAGAAAAAAAAATTGATGTATTGTTTTTGTCTAATTTATGATTTTTAAAGGCTAATAAATACTCTTTTTATCCCTATTTAATTGCTACAAATGATAATTTGTTGATTTTATGGAATTAAGTTTGAATATTAGTTTGCAATATTAACTCAATATAGACCAAGAATTTTTCCTTTTACATATTGACAATGCCTCTTTTATTATATTTGAAAATTTATTTAGTTTTTATAGGAGATATATATGGTATAAAAAAGTTTTTGTTTGGAAAGTATTAATTTAGGTTCCATCAGCATATAATTTTTCTAAAAAAAATATAGTCACTGATTTAGGACAATACCAAAAAATATAAGAAAAATTGTTTTTAAAAAGCCAACCTTTTGGCAATCTGCAAATAAAGAGTCAACGTTTCATTTATTCAATAAAAAGACAACATTTGTCTCATTTTTGCAAATAAAGAGTCAATGTTTTATTTATTCAATAAATTTAGAGTTGAAAACTTACCTGCTATAGTGAATAAATGAAACGTTGACTCTTTATTTGCAAAAATGAGACAAAGGTTGTCTTTTTATTGAATAAATGAAACGTTGACTCTTTATTTGCAGATGGCCAAAATATTGGCTTTTTAGAAACAATTTTTCCAAAAAATATATAGCTGTAACTAAATTTTCTAAAAATAAAATTAGAGTAAGATATTTCCTTCTTCAAAATTACTTACAACTTTAAAAATACACAAATTCTTGTGAGAGGACGTCTTTTTAAAAGACCATCTCTAATTGTGTTCGTCCGTTAGGGAAAATATAGAGTAAATATAGGCAATAAGTTTTAATGGATTGGGTCTGAGAGACGTCTCTCAGAAAGACGGTCTCTCAAGAGACTTACACTCTTTATTTATCACTTTTAATTTGTGATTAATTTTTAATTTAATATGTTAAAATATAGTCAGTTAGATTCATATCTGATCCGTCCCAATGCAAATTAAATAATGAATATTAAATTTTTATATTTTTTAGCATATATAATTATTGATATTAAAAATTAAATTAGTGCATTAAATTGTAAAAAGGTCAAAAGTTATTAAGTATTTTGGAACAGAGAAAGTATTAGACATTGTACAATACAATATATAGGTTTTATTTTCCCAATTTTTAAAAGTCGCTATCTTGCCGCGTCGCCACTTTTTATAATGAAATTACAAATATACCCTTGAATCCATTTTTATTATAAAACCAAAAATTATTATTATCAAAGTAAAAGCATTTTTAGAGAGAATTAGAGAGAAAAAAAATAGAAAAATCAGTAAAGACAATATTGAGAATTCAATATGTAAAAATGGCGACACAATAAAAATGGTCATGACTCAATATGATATAGTCTTTATTTTATGTGTCTGAAGCTACTATTTGGACACGGTTTGATACACTAACGGCCTGTTTGGTAAGTGGTACTAAATTGTGGTAATAAAAATGATTTATAGTTTAAAATTTCATCAAAAGTTCCATATCATTCCCATGGTAATGAAATTTTGATCACAAAAAAATTTTTGTGGTTACAAATTTCCATTACCACCTAATACCACATCTCTCAATGGTAATGCTATGGAATGAAATTTTAAAAAAAAATGGAATTATCTTATTACCACTATTTATTACCATCTACCAAACGGGTCGTAAATGTTTATATTATATAACTGATAACATGATCATGCATTCATGCTTGTATGGAGGCTCATGTAAGTACTTTATAGTCCTTTTTATTCTAATATTCTAATAAAATATTTTTTAGCACGGTATATCAATCACTATTAGTTTGTATTTTATTTTCTATTTATAAATTAAAATATAACCAAAAGAGATTTTGTTTGATCCGTTTTAATGCAAATTTTTAATCAAGCACAATCAGAGTTATTTAGGATTGAATGTTGAATCACAAGTGCGCAAAATGATAAGATTAGGAGGGAGTACTACTATTAGAAAAATAGTTTTGGGCAACAACCATTATTATGGCCCATTGTATCAAAAGTCGTCGCCTAAGGGATAGGCTGTCCCAATTTGGGGATTCATGATCATTCGTTGTTGCCTAAACGTGCTTTTGGGTTCAAAACTTTTTGCCGCCCAATATCAACTTTTGAAGATAACTACAATATGGGTATCAAATTTTATTGTGGCCACAAGTACACTTTGGGCTACATGTTGTTATGGTCCAAAGTCAAAGATTAACCATCAAAATTCAAATGGGTCGGGGCTGGGCGAACCATCTTAAATGTTAAATGGGCGGGGCAGGTCAAGCCAATTAAAATTCGACCCAATTTGACCCTTAATTTAAAAGTTGATTAAATAGTTTTTTTAATTATACTTTATAGTCTGTTGGGTCGACCCACATATATATATAACAATATCATCTAAAAATATAAAAAAAAGTGGTAAATTTTTTTTTGCAATTAATACTTTTAATTATCCGACGCGGCCCTTTACACCAAGGCCCTTGACAGCTGGGTCGACTCGCCCCATTGTTATAAGTGATCACTTTAAGACAAAAAGTGTGTATTGGATCAATCCAATAATGATGGTCTCACCGTGAGACTGTCTTATTTAAAAACACAAAATCTTGCTATAGACCGTCTATAGCATAGACGGGTAAATATGGGCCAGCCCATTTGTTAAATAGCAAGTCTCTTGAGAGACCGTCTTTTTGAGAGACGCCTCTCAGGCCCAGTCCATTAGAGTTTAATTCTTACTCTTATTTTATCTTTTTCTTTATGGGCCGACTGAATTAGAGTTGGTTTCTCAAAGAGACCGTCTCTCACAAGAATTTGTGTTTGTTAAATGAGTAACTGATTAGTCATGTCAGCCATTGGGCTGAACTATTGAGAAAGCCGTCTATGCCATAGACGGGTCTCTCAGGAGACCTTCTAATTTAAAAATTAGTATAAACTTTAATGGACTGGAGTTGAAAGACATCTTTCAGAGAGTCGGTCTCTCAGCAGATACGCTGTAATAGTTTTGGGCCTTGGAAATATAGTTCATTAAGCCATGAAAAGCTATTGGGCTTTCAAGGAGAGTAGACGGAGAATACCCAACAGAATTTAAAAAGTCAAGTCTTTAAAAAGAATATAAAATAGAAATCAGAAAAGGGTTTAAGTCGGAAAATTGTTTCTAGCGAAAGATAAACTCTGCGTGAGAAGTAAGCTGCATCCATTCCTGCATAGTGTAATTTTTAGTGAGAGAAAATATAGACAGAGAGCAGCCTCAGAGATGTCTGCAACTCAAGATGACGAGAAGAAGCCCGGTGACCAATCACACATCAATCTCAAGGTCAAGGGTCAGGTATTTCGTTTTTTCTAGATTGTTAGGGTTTTGTCTTCGCGAATTTGTAGCGTTTTTATTCTGATTTTTGTGGTGTTGTTTTTAGATATTAATTGTTTTTTTGTCCTTTCGATGCTTGAAACTGGCATATTGAAAGTACGATTATATTAGGGTTTATACTTTATATTGTTATTTGTATTATACGAACTCTTTGTTTTCTGTGACGTTGTGTTTTTTAAATTATTATATTCTTCTTTTGGCATGTAAATCTGGTTAACTGAAAGTAAGATAAAAAGATTTGGGTTTTAATTGTTATATTTTGTATTTTCTCAAACGTTATAGAAAAAACCTAAAAAAACGTTTTTATTCTTTGTCTGATGACACTAATTTCAAATGTTTGGTTACTGAATGGTGTAATTATGTTGAATTTTATTCATAAGATGGAAATTTATTTTTTTGAAACTTACAGGTTGTGATTTGATAATTTGAGTTGTTGAGGTTTGTTTGCTACTACTGAATTGACGTTATATGTTTTTTTTTGAACTGAGAAATTATGTTTTGGTGAGTCTTACAGGCTGTGATTGGTAATCGAATGAACTTTTGTTTGTCTTGACTGCTTTGTTATTGAATATGTTTGGTAATGCTTATATGAAGTTTGGGCTGTTTTGTTGGACGTGGCATTGTTAGTTTGCAGTCATAGCCTTTCCTTTTGTGCTGTAATAATGTTGAATTTACGGAAGAGCGCGGACGAGGAGTATGGTGTCATGTTTTATGTCTGTTTATGTGTAAACCTTTTGAAAATAGAAAAGCCAAGTTCAAAGAGAAATGGATAATGAGAAGGAAAATATGGTATCTTATTTTTTGTCCATTTTATGCATAAACGGCTTTGTAAAAATGTTCAATAGCAAAGTTGTGTTCTTAAAGAATACAGATGTGGAGTATGGTGTAGTTGTATTAAGGTTATATTATTATATAGCAAAGCTGAGCTCTTAGAGAATACGGATGAGGTGTATGGTGTAGTACCTATGTCCATGTTTATGTGTTGAAGGTTGTATATAAGAAGGAAGATTTATTTCTTAAGTGAGTTTGAATAGGAAGATGTATAAGAAAAAAGTGTAGTATTTGTTTAAAAGCTGGTTATTAAAGTGTGATAGTAAGGTTTAGGGTAGGAACATAGAGGATACGGTGTGCTAATTATGTGTCAAATTTGTCATTATTTTGTAAAATCTTGTAAAAAACACAATTATCGTAGTATGAAGTTTTTTTGTTGGTGTCAAAGTTTTATTGGTCCTATCTTTTCAACTTTTTTAGGGGTGGGTGTTGAATCAGTTGAATAGAGATGTTTTTGAAAGCTGTGCGCACTATGTTTGTTGTTTGGATAGTAATGTATTTATAGTAGAAACCTATTGGAGTATGGAGATTTTTTCCTTCTGTAATTTAGCTTCTTGAAGGATGAAAAATAATTTGGTTGTGAATCCTGCTGGCCTTAAATCATATCTCACAATTCACGTGGTAATTTTTAATTTTTCTTTTCTCATTTGCTGCACTGACGATTTATGTGTTTGAGGCACTTTGAGCTCATTTGTATTAGCATAATACAACCTGCACTCATATGTTTTTTCTTCATTTCATTATACCAATCAAGAAGTGTTTCAATTTTTCATCCTGTTTGTGTTTGGTCTGTTGTAGGATGGTAATGAGGTGTTCTTCCGTATTAAGAGGTCTACCCAATTGAAGAAACTTATGAATGCTTATTGTGACCGACAGTCTGTGGAATTCAACTCCATTGCTTTCTTATTTGATGGGCGTAGACTTCGGGCAGAGCAAACCCCTGATGAGGTGTGTCTCTATCCTCTTTTCTTGTATGCTACCCATGAAAATTCATTATTTGTTTATTGAATATATAAACATTCTTTTGTTTTTTGTCTCTGCTTCCACATCTTACATCTTGTGATTGATTGGTTTTGTAACAGTTGGAAATGGAGGATGGTGACGAAATAGATGCTATGCTTCATCAGACTGGAGGTAGTATGGTCTAGATCTTGCTGTTCCTCAATATAAAGGAATTTTAGGTTATTTTCAGAGATTGGTTTTGTTTAAAACCATGTCTACAACTACTCTATTTAAACTTAATATGTCTAGTATCAAGATTTGCTCTTCTGAGCTCTGTTTGCGTTGTCCCCAAGCGCAGCGTATCCTTATTTTATTTCGAAACTACTGTGTTTTTATGTATATTCTAATTATGGCGTGGTTTGAACATGTTTTTTCTCTGGTTTATTGAAAATATTCTGGGATATAAAAATGTTACTGTGCTCGGAATTGTTCTTGTTGTTGATGATTTAAGCTCTGCCTTGAGCTTCACAACTTGGGGAATTGGGGGCAACTGGACTATACTTCATTTTTGTTGGCCGTTGGGAGGCTGAAAGTGTGCACCACTGTGATACATTTGGTACCTTGAAACTGAAGCAAATGTGTAATGCGTACCATGTTATTTTGTACTCCACTCATAGGCTTTTGGTTGGTAAACCAAGAAAAAAGGAGCTAAAAAATTATTAGAAAAAGTTCATTGAATGTCTGCGTAATAAAAATAGAACATCGGTTATGGTTATGAATAGAAATCTTAACAAATTTCAAGGACAAGAGAGTATTGTGATGCTTTACATCTTTTGTTTTTACCTTTGATAATATTTCTTAATTTTTTACTCTAAAACATTATTATCTTAGTTTGATTTATATTTTCATTATAAATATTTACTTAGGAGCATTTTTTACTCGTAATCCTCTAATACCAATAAAAAATTTGGTAAAATTTAAATGTCTAAAGAGTACATCCTTGAGTACTATGTTCTACTTTGAAGAGTATATTGTCCATGATGAAGATGAAAAGTCTATTTCCATGTTGTACTTTGTATCTTATGGTCATGAATCATGATGATGAAGAGATACCAATCTTCGATGATGATAATGTGAAGCCTATTTATATTAAGTCGTGTATTATATTTGCTATTAAAGATCAATTAAAAATAGTCTATTAGTTTTATCATTAACATGAATAAAATGTTGAAGCAACTATACAACGGTCAATGCCTCAATGGCATGTGAAAAAGGCCCGAGGAATTTCGGAAAATTTGACATTAATAATCTAACCTTTCACTTATCCGCTATGAATAATTCCACCTTTGTATTATTTTTTAATAATCCAACCTTTGTGATAAATTTGCCCACAACATACCATATTACTAATAATAGGTAATATGCTGTTAGTAAAAAAAATAAAAATTGAATTATTCACAGCGAACTAAAAGCAAACGGATTATTGAAAAATAATCAAAAGGTTGAATTATTCAGTTGGATTATTAATATTAATTTTTTGAGGAATTTCTAAATAAACGATTATGAAACAGAATACAAGCATCACAAAACTTTCATAAGTAACATCAGAAAACAAGAAGCTTCACACAAGGCATTCACCTATTCAAATGCAGCATAAAAAGAGCAGAATAACAAATGTATATTTAATAAATCTGCAAATTCTTTTATTTTGGGCATAAGATCATGTCTGGAGAAACATTGAAAGTATGCCTCAAAAATCTTGGGCCAAGAGGTACAACAATGAACTTTCCATCTTATACGGCACCACTGCGCACTAAAACGAAAAAAAACTCCAAAAATTCGGTTTGCAATAAACAAATCTTCCACCGAACGCTTAAACGTTGACGGGTTCTCGCAGAAACCTCTCCATTTGCTTAGCCCTGGTCTTGATAGACATATCGAACACTTTCTGACCAAATTCAACCACTAGACCACCAAGAATGCTGGGGTCAATCTGAAATAAACGAAAAAGTTTGAATATTAGATTGGTTATAGAAGACAGATACACAGCCTTGGTCCGTAAACAACAAAAAGGGGACAAGACACGAGGGCAGAAAAATTAAACGTGCCTTCTGCTCAAGCTTGACTGTCATTCCCTCCCCAAGTATTTCCTGTAGAGCCTCCTTCAGCTCTTTCTCTTCAGCAGGAGGAAGGGGCTGCGAAAAAAATACATCGACAAGAAATACAAGTTACATACGCAACAAACATCCACTATGACTGTAGAAAAGCTAATAACGAGTAAAATAAAACTAGATGAAAACATGGATATTGGATACAAAAAACATACAATGACAGTTGTTACAGTTGCTTTCATCTCTCCCCTGTGCGCCATAGTCAATTCTGAGAATTTCTTTGTAATGCCGTCTAAATACCTTAACCTTCCATTCTCAGCCATGATTACTAAATGAACAGGAAACACATCAACATGAATACCAAAAAAATATAATTCAAGGAAACACTTCATTGTCAGATAGTATCACATAAAACAACTCCATTCATATGATTCAGCTATAATAAGGAATGCCACAATCCAAAGGGTTAGGGAAACATTAATAGCAAGAAACCTATTCCACAGTGAATGCTTCTTGTATCGTATTTAAATAGAAGCTCGGCAGAAGCACCTTTAGCCCGATGGTAAAGCAATTGCAGCGATGACAACCATAATATTTAATCCAAACAAATAACAGATTACATAATATGGCGAAGAGGTGCATGGATTCAACACAGAATTTACCAGCTCTTATAAGCTGAATCAAAAACTACCTCTGAGCCAAAATCTATGTACAGGCTTAGTTTGTTTTCTTCGAAATGGAAAATGAGATACAACTATACAACTATACAAGTCCATTGTTATTTAAGAGAAAATATAATAACTCAATATTTATCTACTAAACATTGAAAAAGCCTCTGGAAAATCTTTATCCTTTAATGATAAATTTAGGTGAATGAAGAATACAAATGTTTTGGTAAGTTAACCCTGTTTAGTTCACCTTAATCGTTAAAAATCAGTTTCAACCAGCAACAATCAATGTAATAAGTAAAAATAAGTTGTAATCGGTAAAAATAAGTGTTAATCAGTAAAATTTAGTCATAGGTTATAACTAAATTAGTTATAACAAATAAAGAACAATTTAAATAATTTAAATCAATAAATCAGTTACAATCACTAAACATCAGGTTTGATCAGTGTAAAAATGAATTTCAATCGATAAAGCCCAGTTGAACTAACAGGACCTAATAAGTGCGATAAAGTTTTGATAACCGGCTACCCAATTCCAGTTAACAAAAGCACAGACAAGTGCTAACTTCCACATTCCAATAGTACGATTAGAGAAATTCAGATACAAAGAACAATCTAGGGTTTGGCTTTTATTCGGACCAACAATGAACCAACTCTTTCATGATCAGCTCATATAGCACAACTAAAATTCAGACATGATAGCACAGAAATGTAAAATTTGAGACATCATACAATCAGAAATTTAAGAGCATCGAGTATTTTGGGAATGTTATGCACCTGCCAGTCTGCCACTAGCCCACTACTACCATACGATGAAACCAACTCTTTGTTGGTCCTAGAATGATTTTCAAACCACTGGACTTTGCTTTTTGACTACATATCATAAACTAAAACTAAAAACAACAGATACGAGCATAAAACAATCATTGACACTGTAATGGTCACCTGTAGACTCTACAGACACACATATAAGATTAAATGTGCACATGTGAGCAGACTGCATTTTCAGTAACACCTGAGTGTTTACAGTATATAGATTATAGACTGCAATTAATCATACTATCAACCACTAACAATTCAAAAAGTAGGACATGAGAAGATAGGTGAAGAAGAGCATATATCAATACATGAACAAGCAAAAAGATGGTCAAAACTAGAAGCAAATAACATATGCTAAGTAAAAGAAACATACACAATAAGTTTCTTGTGACATCAGAGAATTTCGCCTGAGCACATATGTCCTCTATAGCCTTTTTCCTTACATCTGCAGGGACACTGGGGTCCCTTGTGAACTGAGAAAATGTAGGAGATTTTTTGGTAGCCTCAACAAGGTCAAAAAGCTCAGCCTCTACCTTCTCGAATGCATTAGCTTTGGTGGCAGCGAGGTATAAAGCAGATGCGTAATTGCCAAAAGCTCCAAACAGAGCAATAGGAACCTGACAGATCAGTGAAGACCACCCAAAAGAAAGTCTATAAGTAAAGCATGGAATTAGATAATAACCTTATAAGCTACTATATAATAGCCTTCATTTATGGAAGTACAAAGCATATCAAAATGAAACACATCAATATCATAGCTTTCAGATTCTTTATTCTGAATGCTACAATACATTAATACTAAGAATCAGAAAACTTGGAAAAACCCAGCACCACATTGTCTAGGGCTCCAAGCCCCAATAAATATAATTAATTATTAAAGAAGGGTTTATCAATTTCTAACCAGTAAAGTGTTGATGGGAAATTGGATTTAAATTTCAAAATAATAAAGATCAAGAGCATCAACCACAGTAATTACACAGGAAATCAGGATGAACTCTCCCATCACATGTAAACCTAAATTTCTAAACTCAAAGGTTGAAATAATCGAACAGGCACTGAATGGGCTTAATGCATCACCACTTATAAAAAGATTCACAAGGCTCGACCTCGCTTTACCATCAACTGGCTATGGTCGGCTTGTTGCCATTTGGCATTTGATTAATATGTGTAGAGCTCTGGATTGCAAAACTACAGCTCTGTACCTCACATTGCTTCCATTCAGCAAAGACAACTCTGGTTGGAGTTCACCTCAATCTCTTCCAAACTTATTTAGTTCTTTGGTCTCGAATTATAATGGACTACAGTATAATGGCTTAGTAAATTATATGCACTTCTTATTTATGAAATTGATACAATACACGCAAAATGCATTTGACAGAGAAAATACATTTTCATTTTTCCATGTAGGCATTGCAATACAAAGATCTAACTCACTTAATTTCCCCTTGTCCTGGATTATTTATTATTATGCCAGAAAATAGGCTTTCGATGAAAAAAATTGAACTAAAATGAGAAAGCTCCTTAAACTCCTTGCAGTTCCAATACTCCTAGCCGTTGATGTATGGATTATTCCATTGAAAACAGCTATCATACATGCTTTTAAAACCGTCACAAAGGTTACTTTAGAGGCTAGAAAATAAAAACTACAACAAATGAAACCATAACTTTTCAAGTGATAATTTTGACAAAGTTTTGCAACTAACAAGAAATCAAACCTAAAACAAAAAAGTCAACTTTACAAATTAAACCAAAGCCGATGATATTGCTTGGTCAAAAGATAACATTAAAACTTATCAAGTGTCATGCATACACTAAAATGAACCTGGAACAATAACTTGTAAGCCCTATAGAGAAAAGAAAACCAGGAATTAAAAAAGGGATGCAGATTTTAAGATTAAACTCAACCTTGAAGGCTAAATGTCAACTTGAGGAATCAAAAAGTGATAGCTCCAACAGCACTTCTATGCAATTATATAACAAGTCGAGCAATTACACCAAATAATCATAAGCTGTCTCCTCCCTTTCATCTGTTACATTTCACTTTCAGCAACGCCGCCACTTATGCATGAGAATTGTTTTTTAGGGGAAGAACTTACCAAGGGATGCGCTACGGAAATAAGTTATTCCTTCTCCCAACCAAGACCTCAAAATGTTCAAATTTTTAACTCTTCATTTCATGGCATTTTGCAATCTGTCAGTCTAGAAAATGCCCAAGGGAAATGCTTACCGATTACATATAATATTTATATGATGCCTAACAGCAAAAGCGTGCTAATGATTTAGAACTCCACTCAATAGATGGTTAAAAATTAACACGCACAAATCACCATATAAACAGTTATAAACTGATCCTAGAATATTTTATACTATCCATCACCAATAACATCAAAAACGTACAACCACAACTCCACAAGTCTAAAATCACAGCCCACATCAATCCAAATTACCACCTATATGTGAAACTTCTATTACATAGATTCATAAATTACTGATGCTAATCAGAAATTCCTCAGGGAAAACAGAACTCAGGAGTATACCAGTAAAAACAATCAAAGTAGTGAAGCAACTAAAATACACAAAAAAACACTTAAACATAATTAAAACAAAACGATTTTACCTTTATCTTGTCCGATTTAGCAGGAGCAGTAGCATAGTTTCTCTACAAAATTGAATAAATGAAATTTCAAAAATGAGTAACCAATAATTCATAAAGTAAATTGATTTTCGCGATAAATAAACAAATTAACGCAATAGAAATCAACGAAAAAAAACTAAAATATAAATGTAAGATAGAAGTATTCAATAATACGGCATAAATCAATGCCGCATAATATAAGTAGCTGATGAAACGGAAAAATGAGCGATTTCATAAAATGTTATAAAATCGCAGAAAATGGTACCTCAGCAGTGATGAAATTAGGGTTAATCTTTTGGAGAGTAGATCTTCCAGAGGATAGAGAATCAGATGCTAAAACTTTCTGAAAAAGAGGGATGCTTGCTCTGATTCGTTGATTCATAGCCATTTTTGCAAGATTGTTCAATGAATTCAACGAATACACAGAGAAATGGTAAAGATGGAAGATGAGTAGAAGCAGAAACAAGGTTTTTTTTTGTCAAGGAGGTTGTGTTTGGTTTGTTAATTGGGCAAGTCTGATATTGGCTTAGCCCACCAAGGCCAAGGGTAAATTTGTCACTTTGTCTTCAGACTGTTTTACCGTGACTATATAAGCTGCCGAAAGTTAAACTTTTTTTTTTGAATATAGCGCCCAAAGTTAAACTTACTTATGAGTAGACTACATAAAAACAGTTTTTTCATTACATTTTAAAAAAATAAAAAATTAAGTCGGTTCATATTAAGTCGTCTCAAGGTGAGACGTCTTAATTAACAATTTTTCTTACTTTTTTTATTACTTGTTACTTGTTAGGTCTGTTATATAAGTAGATTGTTAGCCGTTAATGATTAGTAAAATTAATTGTTTATTACTCTCTCTGTTTTCTAATGTTCTTCCCATTTACTTTTACACAGTTTTCAAACTAAACTTTGAGTTTTAATATCTCTAAATACGCATCATACAAAATTATAAAAAATATATAATTAAATAACAAGATCTCACATAGATGTATTTTATCATCTATTTATGTCTTAAAAATCTTAATCAAATTTCTCTCTCCAAAATAAAATGGGAAGAATATTAGAAAACGGAAGAGTATTGTTTATTGTTTTTTCTAAATTCATATTATAGTTTGCTTAAAAGTCAATTACCAAATAAATTTGTTATTTGAAGTTTTGAACAACCAACAAACCAAAAAAAATTAAGAATCAAGTACAAAAGTCATATGCCAATTACCCTTTAAATGTTTTTTCTTTTCTATTTAGAACAAATAAATATTTGAGAAAAACGAGATTAATTATAATGACTGTGCAGCACCATATCTCGTGATATTTGAGTACAATGCTAATGAAACAGAATACAAAGCATCAAAAAACTTTCATCATTATTATAATATGAGAAACATGAAACTTCACACAATTCATTTACCTATTCAAATGCAGCATAAAACAGCAGAATTACAAATGTATATGCAATAAATCTTCAAATTCCTTTATTTTGGGCATAAGAGGTACAACAATGAACTTTCCGTCATATATGGCATCATTGCGCACTAAAAAGAAAACTCCAAAAATTCGCTTTGCAAAAAATAAATCTTCCACCGAATGCTTAAACGTTGACGGGTTCTCGCAGGAACCTCTCCATTTGCTTAGCCCTGGTCTTGATAGACATATCGAATACTTTCTGCCCAAATTCAACCACTAGACCACCAAGAATGCTAGGGTCAATCTGAAATAAATGCAAAAATTCAATATTAGATTGGTTATAGAATACAGATGCACAGACTTGGTCCGCAAACAACAAAACAAGGGCAGAAAAATTAAACGTGCCTTCTGCTCAAGCTTCACTGTCATTCCCTCCCCAAGTATTTCCTGTAGAGCCTCCTTCAGCTCTTTCTCTTCAGCAGGAGGAAGGGGCTGCGAACAAAATACATCGACAAGAAATACAAGTCACATAAGCGACAAACATCCACTACGACTGTAGAAAAGCTAATAACGAGTAAAATTAAACTAGACGAAAACATGGATATTGGATACCGAAAACATACAATGACAGTTGTTACAGTTGCTTTCATCTCTCCCCTGTGCGCCATAGTCAATTCTGAGAATTTCTTTGTAATGCCGTCTAAATACCTTAACCTTCCATTCTCAGCCATGATTACTAAATGAACAGGAAACGCATCAACATGAATACCAAAAAAGTATACTTCTAGGAAACACTTCATTATCAGATAGTATCACATAAACAGCTCCAATCATATGATTCGGCTATAATAAGGAATGCCACAAGCCAAGGGCTTGGGAAACATTAATAGCAAGAAGCCTACTCCACAATAGAGGTAGAGAAGGTAAAGCGAGTGCAGCGATGAAAACCATACAAATATAATACTTAACCCAAACAAATAACAAATTACATAATTAGGAAAAGAGATGCATAGATTCATCATACAATTTAACAGCTCTTACAAGCTGAATCAAAAACAGTAATCTGAACCAAAATCTATCTACATGAGCAGATTGCAGTTTACAGGAACACCTGCTTTTTTACAGGAACACTGTAATGGTCACCTGTAGAGTATAGACACACATAACAGAAAATGTGCACACATGAGCAGATTACAGTTTACAGGAACACCTGCCTTTTTACAGCATATAGATTACAGACTGCAATTAATCCTACAATCAACCACTAACAACTCAAACAGTAGGACATTAGAAGATAGCTAAAGATGGGCATATATCAATACATGAACAAGGAGAAAGACGGTCAAAACTAGAAGCAAACAACATACGCTAAGTTAAAGAAACATACACAATAAGTTCCTTGTGACATCAGAGAATTTTGCCTGAGCGCATATGTCCTCTATAGCCTTTTTCCTTACATCTGCAGGGACTGTGGGGTCCCTTGTGAACTGAGAAAATGTTGGAGATTTTTTGGTAGCCTCAACAAGGTCAAAAAGCTCAGCTTCCACCTTCTCGAATGCATTAGCTTTGGTGGCAGCAATGTATAAAGCAGATGCGTAATTTCCAAAAGCTCCAAACAGAGCAATAGGAACCTGACACATCAGCGAAGACCACCCAAAAGAAAGTCTATAAGTAAAGCATGGAATTATATAGTAACCTTATAAGCTTCTATATAATAGCCTTCATTCATGGAAGTATGAAGCATATCAAACACATCAATATCATAGCTTTCAGAACCTTTATTCTGAATGCTATAATACATTAATACAAAGAATTAGCAAACTTGGAAAAACTCTCCAATTACAAGCCAAGACCCACATGATCTAGGGCTCCAAGCCCTAATTAAAATTATTAATTATTTTTTTTTGGCAAACGAAAAAAAATTATATATACAAGCCAAAACAAAACAACAGTCAAAAACAAGGGCAAAACAGCCAATTTGCATCAGTATAGAAGAATTAACGTGTTGATGGGAAATTGGACTAAAATTTCAAAACCATAAAGAAGATCAAGAACATCAATTACAGTAATTACACAGAAAATCAGGATGAATTCTCCCATCACAAGTAAACCTAAATTTAAAAATTCAAAGGTTGAAATAATCAAAGAGGCACTAAATGGTCTTAATGTGTCAGCACTTCAAAAAAGATTCACAAGGGGGCTTTACCATCAATTGGCTATTGTTGGCTTGTTGCCAGTTTGGCATTTGATTAATATGTGTAGAGCTTTGGATCACAAAACAATAGCTTTGTAGGCTTATGAAAGAAAGGATTGCACCTAGCAAGTTCCCCCATATCTAGAAAATTGACACAATACACGCAAAATGCATTTGACTGAGAAAACACATTCTCATGTTTTATATGTTGCCATTTCAATACAAAGATCCAACTCATTTTATTTCCACCTGTCCTGGATTATTTATTTTTGAGGCAGAAAAATAGACTTGAAAAAAAAAATCAACTCAATAGGGAAGGCTCCTTAAACTCTTTGCGGTTCCAATTCTCTTAACCGTTGATGTCTAGATTAATCCATCGAAAACAGCTATCATACAATGCTTTTATGACAGTCTTATAGGTTACTTTAAAGACAAGAAAATAAATACTTAAAACAAAAAAAACCATAGCTTTTCAAACAATAGTTTTGACAAAGCTTTGCAACTACCAAGAAAACAAAACCTCAAGCTAAGATGTCAACATTTCAAATCAAACCAAAGCCAATGATATTGCTTGGTCAAAAGATAACATTAAAACTTATCAAGTGTCGTGCATACACTAGAAATGAACCTGGAACAATAAATTGTAAGACCAAAAGAGAAAAGATAACCAGGAGATAGATTTGAAGAAGGGATGCGGAATTTTAACGATTAAACTAACCTTAACGGCTAAATGGTCAATTTGATAAATTAAAATGTGATAGCTCCAACAGTATTTCTACGCAATACTATAAAAACTCGAGCAATTACACCAAATATACATGAAGTCATGAAGTTGAAGAAACCAATCAAAGATCTCACAATTCAACTGCCAATAATTCCTCATTCTTCTATCATTTCTTTTGAGACCTTTCCATGCCTTAATTTCTAACATGAAACTTGCAAGAGGGTAAAATTTACATAGGAAATAATTCCAAGAGTACATATTAGAGGAGATCAATAGTTTCCTATCTCATTGAAGGGGTGATTTTTAGCTTTATTCAAGAACTAATAATCATAAGCCATCTTCTCCCTCCACACTCCTCCATTACATTTCACTTTTGGCAGCGCCACCACTTCTGCACAGGAACTTTTGTTTGTTAGGGGAGGAACTTACCAACGGGTGCGATAGGGGAATAAATTACCCGTTTTCCCCAACCAAGACCTCTAAATGTTTCCCCTTTACAATCTGGCAGTCTAGAAAACGCTCAAGGGACATGATTATAAAAGGAAATAAGTGTCCTAATATTGAGTGTAACTACTAAAATATAAATAGGATATAATATGGGCATTAATACATTCGATTATATTAGGTGGTCATAGTGTTTTGCTAGAAACCAACTTTGATCTGTATATTAATTAGATTAGTATACTGCTATTATAATCGGGTCCTATGAAGTCACACATATAAGAACCCGATTTAATAAAAAAGTACCAGTTGCATAAGATGCTCTTTAGACAATTTAGTTTAGGAGTTATTCGCATGGATAATATGTTTTAATTAGGAATCAAAACACAAAATTAATTCATTTTGATTATTACATATAAATGTTATATGTAACCATCAAATGGGTATGTGAAAAGATGTTGCATTTGTGCATAAATAGATGCACTTTGCTCATCATTTTCATAAGCTTGTGTGTTATTTCTCTATAACTTTCTCCACCTTAATAGTAATAAGAGTGTTAGTATTTCTTATTCCGAACTAGCATACGTGGTGATGTAATTGGTGCTTGTGGACCAATACAAGAGGAACGACACTTGTCACAATGCCTGACCGCTAAAGCTTGCTAATGATTTAGATTCTAGTCAATTGATGGTTAATAAGTAACGCGCGTAAATCACCATATAAACATCAAACAGTTAAATTGATCTTAAGATTATTTAATACTATCGATTGCCAATAACATCAAAAAGGCACAACCAAAAGCCTAAAATCACTGCCCACATAGATCCAAATACCACCTACATATGAAACTTCTAATACATAGATTCATTAATCACCAATGCTAATCAGAAATTCCTGTGGAAAAACGGAACATAGGAGTATACCAGTAAAAACAATGAGGCTAATGGAGTAACTAAAGCACACAAATAAACATTTAAATGTAATTAAAACAAAATGATTTTACCTTTATTTTGTCCGTCTTAGCTGGAGCAGTAGCATAGTTTCTCTACAGAATTAAATCAATAAAATTTCGAAAATGAGTAAGCAATAATACATAAAGCAAATAGATTTTTGCGATTAATAAACAAATTAATGCAATAGAAATCAAAATTTAAATTTGAGAAAGAAGTATTCAATAATCTATCATAACTTAATGTAGCAAAACTTAAACAGCTGTATCGTTTTTCTACAATATATAATTAAATTTCAGAAAATGAGTAGCCTATAACGCATAAAGTAATAGATATCCTCGAAGAATAAACAAATCAACGAAAAAAATTAAGAGAAAAGTATTAAAAATACAACATAAATCAATGCTGCATAATATACAGCTAATGAAACGGAAAAAATGAGCGATTTCAAAACAAAGTGTCGCAGAAAATGGTACCTCAGCGATGATGAAATTAGGGTTACTCTTTTGGAGAGTAGATCTTCCACAGGATAGTGAATCAGCTGCTAAAACTTTCTGAAAAAGAGGTATGCTTGCTCTGATTCGTCGATTCATAGCCATTTTAGCAAGATTGTTCAATAAATTTGACAAAGACTTTGAGAAATGGTAAAGATCAAGGATGAATGGAAGCAGAAACAAAGTAATTTTTTTCCGTCGAGGAAGATGTTTAATTTGTTGAATGGGCAAGTCTGGTATTTGCTATTTGGGTTAGCCCACCAAGGTCGAGGGTAAATTTGTCACTTTGAATTTTGGCAAATGACGTTGAGGCGTTGACTATTGATCGTTGGTGTTAAGTTTAGATGGATTTTCCGTGAATGTCACCATATTAACGGGGATACGGGGTGAAATCTATTTCATTCTTAAATCATATGGCAATGGGAAAAGGGTCTCCAATAGCTTATAAAGCGTACACACCATTTTTCAATTTGTCGATGTGGGATAACTCATCCCAACACCCCCTTACGAACTCTATCAAGTTCGAATGTAAAAGTAATCAATTAGGGTAGAAACACCATTCTTTTGTTGATTGTTTCGATTGAATGGTATAATCATTTGGCATCACTTAAATTTTTTTTGAGATATTGGCAACACTTACTTTTGTGAAGTCATTTATATATGCATTTTAATTATTGGTTGTTGATTATTCTCTGTTTGCTAAAAAATTTAGATTTGATTTTTAAAGTCAATTAATAATTCGCTTAAAAGTCATTTGTCAATTTTTTTTTTTTTGAGCAAGGAACAAGCCAAAATAAGCCATATGTCAATCACTATTTAAATATTTTTCTTCCCTATTTAGAGCAAATAAATATTTGAGGAAAACGATATTAAAATAATGATAAATTGATAGTGTTCTACATCTCTTAATATTTGGATACAATACTTGAGTTAAGTGGTTCCTCTAGTCCTCCTTTAAAGAAAGTATGGATATGTATTGTTTGTCAACTTACCTCACTCAGACCCTGTTCTGAGTGGGATATTAGGTATAATGATGGTGATGATGACGACTCGAGTTAAGCGGCTTGGCCATATCTTTAGAGCAAAAAGTCACGACTCAACTCCTCCATATAGAGATTATTTTTATTTTTTTCCTCTTATCCTAATAGACACCTAAATGTCAGATGCTTATACTAACCTGTTTATGAGAGCAAACAATGTTCGTTGGCCACGAAATTTGATACGGGAGTCTCTTAGTAACCAAGCACCAATATGACATTATTATGACTTAATTTGATGGAGATGGCTACAAATGAGTTGAGAGTCGCCTTACTCTAGTGTCCGTTGTCCTTAAACACTATTAAAAGCGTCTAGAATCATCGTGAAGTTTGTCTATACTTGTTGTATGGTCAAATTAGTTAAAGGGATCTCTTAAGACATAAATCTATAATAAAGATGTATAACCTCTTTGCCACACATTAAGGAGGTCCAAAGTTAGTCTTTACAAAGCAATACATGCAAATATTCTCATAAACACTTTTGTATTTTCTTTGCTAGCATTTTTCCATTAGTTCGCCTACAAAATGTTTTTTTAACTAGCTAAAAACTTAACCCACAAAGTTTTATAGAGCTTGAGTTTATGACTGAAAGCAAGTGTCTTATGTGTCATTGACTAGTAAAGAGTTCATACTTAAATAAACGTTTAAATTAAAAAGTGGATAGACTTAAGACTAGATGTGTTCGATTGAAAGTGTTACAGTATCATCTTAATGATTTAAGTTAGACTAAGTCAAACTAAATTAATGAGTAATAACTGATTAAAATTTCCTAAAACTTATTTTATGAATATTGTACAATTTTTTAATTATTTTTTTTTCAAATTTTGAACTAAAAGTTCTATCGACAATATTGTTGAGCCTTGAAAAGATAGTCCATTAAGGCATGAAATATTATTGGGCTTTAAAGGAGAGTCGATGGGTATTCCCAAAAGAAGTTGAAAAGCCGAAAAAGATGTTTTAAAAAACACAAAAAATTAAGAAGAAAATCAGAAAACCCTTTAAATCAGAAAATTGTTTGTAGCGAGAGATAAAAACTTTGCGTGAGAAGAAAGCTCCATTAGAAGTATAATTTTTAGTGAGAGAAAGTATAGAGAGAGAACCAGTCTCAGAGATGTCTGCAACTCAAGATGACGAGAAGAAGCCTGGTGATCAAGCCCACATTAATCTCAAGGTCAAGGGTCAGGTATTTAGTTTTTTTTTCTCTATAATTAGGGTTTTGTTTTTGCGAATTTATCGGGTTTTTTTTCTTCTGATTTACACTACTATATTGTTAGTTTTAGGTTTTTAATTGTTTTTTTTGTTATTTTGATTTGGTAAATTGACAGTACGATTAAACTAGGGTTTAAAATGTTGTTATTCGTATTTTCCTACAATTATACCGATTTTTTGTTTATGTAACGTTGTATTTTTTTTTAATTGTTATATATTCTTCGTTTAGTACTTAAATCTGGTAAACTGAAAGTATGAGTTAAAAAAGTTAGGGTCTTAATTGTTGTACTTTTATCGTTAATTGTTTTTAATTTGTATTTTCTCACATTATGGAAAAAAAAACCTAAGAAACGTTCTTCATTTTTGTTAGATAACATCTTAATTTCAATTATTTACTTACTGGATGGTGTAATTATGTATGAATTTTATTTTTTGGTTAAGATGGAAAAAAAATGTTTGAAACTCACAGGTTGTGAATTGGTAACTCGAGTTGTTGAGGTTGTCTGTGTTGTTCTTTTATGAGAAGTGGAATGTTTAGTTTTGTTGAGTTTTACAGGATGTAATAGGTAATTTGACTGTGAAATTTTGTTTGTCAAGACTGCATTGTAATTGAATTTGTTTAGTAATGCTTATATGAAGTTTGGGCTCTTCTGTAGACATGGCTATGTTTATTTAGAGTCAAAGCCTTTCATTTTGTGTTCTTGTTATGATATGAAGAGCGCAAATGAGGAGAGTGGTGTCATGTTTTTTGTCCGTGTTTAACCTTTTTGGAAATAGCAAAGTTGAGTTCAAAGAGAAATGTTGAATGCCAAGGAAGGATACGGTATCATATTTTATGTCCCTTTTTATGTGTAAACGGTTTTTTTAAAATTGCTCAATAGCAAAGTTGAGCTCTTAGAGATTACGGATGAGGAGTTTGGTGTAGTACCTATGTCCATGTTTATGTGTTGAACGTTGTGTATATGAAGGAAGATCTGTCTTTAAAGTGATTTGAATTGCAAGATAGATAAGAATAAAGTGTATTTTTCGTTTAAATGCTTGCTATAAAGGTGTGATAGTAAGGTTTAGGGCAGGATTGTAGGAACAAAGATAAGGATTGAGGACTATAGTGTGCTAATTATGTGGCCTTGTTATTTTGTAAAATCTTGTGGTAAAAAACACAAGAATTATCATAGTATGAAGTTGTTTGTTCGCCGTCAAAGTTTTATAGATTCTTTGTTTGCAACTTTTGTAGGGATGGGTATTGAATCATTTGAATAAAGATGTATTTGAAAGCTGTTCTTTTCTGGTTCCTCATTTTCACTTTTGCTGCATTGATGATTTATCTGTTTGAGCTCACTTTTAGTAGCATAGCATAATACATTTTGCATTTTTATGTTTTTATCTTCATTTCATTATACCAATCAAGAAACGCTTCATTTTTTCATCCTGTTTGGGTTGGGTCTGTTGTAGGATGGCAACGAGGTGTTCTTCCGTATTAAGAGGTCTACTCAATTGAAGAAACTTATGAATGCTTATTGTGACCGACAATCAGTGGAATTCAACTCTATTGCGTTCTTATTTGATGGGCGTAGACTTCGAGCCGAGCAGACCCCTGATGAGGTGTATCTCTTTTCTCTCTTATGTAATCTCTAACGGCCTGTTTGGTTAGTGGTATTCAATGGTGGTAACTGGTAATAGGAACAATTTATAGTGTAAAATTTTATCAAAAGTTTCATCTCATTACCTGGGTAACGAAACTTTGAGCATAAAATGGTTTTTTTTATTTATAAATTTCCTTTACCATCTAATACCTCCTTTTCTATGGTAAAACATTAAAATGAATTTTATGAAGAAAATGAGATGACTGAAGTTGGATTAGGCATGACCATCAAGGTAGCAAAGAGATTTTTTAACTAAAGTTACACTAATTTTCATTCCTATTACCGCTCTTTATTACCACTTATCAAACGGGCCGTAAGAACATATTGTTTGGTGAATAATACATACTGAACATTTCTTTCTCTGCTTCCACATCTCGCATCTTGTGATTGATTTGTTTTGCAACAGTTGGAAATGGAGGATGGTGATGAAATAGATGCTATGCTTCATCAGACTGGAGGTAGTATGATCTAGATCGTGCTGTTCCTCAATACGAAGGAATTTTAGGTTGTTTTCAGAGATTGGCTTTATCAATGACCATGTTTAAAACTACTCTATTGTAACTTGATTTTCCTAATTAGAACATTCTGTTCATCCAAACTCGGTTTGCTGAAGCAAAATCTTGATACTTGATATGTCAGTTACCAGTCTGCGTCATCCCCATACGCAGTTTATCCTTGTTTATTTGATAATTGATACCATTATGTTTTTGTGTATATTTAAATTATATCGTGCTTTGAACATCGTGTTATCTCTGGTCCATTGATAGTATTCTCAAATGTAAAATTGTACTGTGCTTGAAACTCGTCTTGTCGATGAGTTCATGCTCTGCTTGAAGCTTCACAACTTAGGGGAATCAGGTTGCTGTGCAATTGGACATAATTCATCAGTGCGAGGATGGTGGGAGGGCGCACTGTTGGTACTGTCACTGTGGTACTGAAGTAAATGGTAAGCAATGGCAAAGCAATGGCGTGTTATTAACGAGCTTTAGATCATTGGCACTTTCTAGAATGCAATCAAGGCCACAAAATGGTACGTGCCAACAATAGACATGATATGTGCCTATGTGGGCCTATATATCAATAATTTGGTCATCAAAATTGGTGGTGAAAAAATACCTTTCCTTTTGCTTTTTACTTCTACCTCTCAATTCTTATTGGTTTTAAAATTTTGATAAGCATTATAAAAAGTGTGAGTGTTACATATCTTTTGCACTTATTTTGCTATATTTTCTATATAAAATAAAATGTTTTATTCATGTTATATTTTTAAAATTGGTCTTTTTTCCCTTTTCATTGCATCAATGGTATTTAATATCAATATGAGTTGTATATTGTAGGATTGTATCTAAAACAGACGAGCCATTCATATTATGTATAAAGATCATAACTTTGTAAATCTTATGATTCTTATTTGTAGAAAAGAATGAGAGGTAGGATTATATATGATCCTAACAATTTGATCCAACATAATTAGTTTCAATTTTTGACAAAATTATTGGTGCTAAACGTTTTTGAAATTCTAAGTTTACTTATGGGATTGTTGGATTCGATACGTCATCCGAATATGATTTCAAGTAGAATTTTAATCTTGACAATGTTGTTTGTAGCGATATTAAAAAACAAACTTATTTGACAAATGATTATTAATTGGTTTAACTAGCTGAAAGTATTGACACTAAAAGCCAAAATCCGAATGAAAAAAATTAGTCTAAATAACTTTTAATTTTTGGGTTAAACACTAATTTTAAATTTTTTAATTGACATAAAAACTATTTGCCAAATACTTCATTTTTTGGTCCCAAAAATATCAAAAGGTGAAAGCCCCTAGAGGGTGTATAAATTTATTTATCCTTATGTTCATGCTTCATAGTTCATAGCCATCAAAACATAAAAGAGCATACTAATCATTCAAATCCATTCCCCAACCCCACAATTCTCTTAAACTCTCATTCTCCAACAATGGCAACCTCATCCACCCTCTCTACCCTCATCTACTCCTCTTCATCTTCCTCCTTCAAACCTTCTTCTCCTCTCCCTCCCACCTACCTCCCCTTCCTTCCCACCCGAAATCGACTTCTACCGCGAATCACCGCCGTCGGCCCCGACGTACTAGGCGACTTCGGCGCACGGGACCCATTCCCCGCCGAACTCGAATCCAATTTCGGCGAAAAAGTCATCGGAAATATGAGCACTGAACACAAAATCCTCATCCCTCATGCGCAAGCCTTAGCTCTTTCTCAACAAAATTGTGTAACAATTTCGGCTAATGATTCTCCATTATCTAAACATGATGCTAAACAACTTCTATTTAAGGTTGTAGGATGGAGATTACTTGAAGAAGAAGATACTAAAAATGGAAATATTGTGATGAAATTACAGTGTTTATGGAAATTAAAAGATGTTGATAGTGGAAAAGAATTGATTAAGAGGATTAATGATGTTGCTGAAAAAGCTGGGCATTATCCTGTTTTGAATCAAGATGGTAATCATGTTACTGCTGTGTTATGGACTGAGATTATTGGTGGGTTAAGTCTTAATGATTTTATTGTTGCTGCTAAGATTGATGAAATTAGAATTTCTGATCTTCTTCCTAGAAAAAGAGTTTGGGCTTAGTTTTATTTTTTTTTTAATTCATATATTTTTGTTTTGAAGTTAACAAATTGTTTTTAATTGTTGATTGGTTCAGAAATTATGAATTGATCTAATAGCTGAAGGATTTTCATTACACATTTTCATAGAAAAATCCATTTAAATCCATTTTGAATTCCACGCCTAGGATCACAAATTTTCGTGTGAGACGGTCTTTCTGAGAGACTATCTCTAATTGGGTTGGCCCACTAGGGAATATATAAAGTAAATATAGGCAATAAACTTTAGTGGATTTGGCTTTAGAGACGCTCTCATAAAGACGGTCTCTCATGAGACTGGTTGTGGATGGATTGGTCTAATACTCTAAGTCAATTAATTAGTTTCATTGTTCAATTTTGGTAAATACTGTCTCTGTTTTTTTAATGTTTTTTCCGTTTAGAATATTTTATTTTGAAAAAAGAAATTTGATTAAAATTTTTAAGACATATAGAGATGATAAACTATATTAATGTGAGATTTGGTTACATTTATCTTAATTTGTACTTTTTTAGTATATATATTTTTTATAATTTTTTATGATGCGTATTTAAAGATATTAACGTTTAAAATTTATTGAAAACTATGCAAAAAGTAAATGGAAAGAATATTTGAAAATAGAGTGCATATAACATTATTCTTAATTTTTTCGTAATGTTTAAGGGACGTTATTTTTGCTTTGTGTTTTCTTATCTCTTTTTTGTTATCCTCAAAATGGGTTGTTATGTTCAAAGATATACTCTTTTATTCTTTTTGAGTATGCATTAGGTTTTAATATTAGAATTTTATGGTATCAATTCAAAGGGACTGAAGAAGTAATAAATTGCGAGACTTGTGATAAGATGATGAAATGAGTTTAGTTTGATTATTTATTGGAAAATATACTCGGTTCTATCTTTAGGTGTTCATTAGTTAAAGTTCTAATTCTTTATTTGTCCTTTAAGATCCGATATTTGTATGTCTTTTTCTTCTATAAGCCCGTCTATTAATTTGTCTTTTAAAAATCTAACATTTGTATGACTACTATTTTTTAAGGTTTAAATGACCAATAACTTTTATTCAACCCTCATTAATAGTTTGTTTTGGTTGTTTTTGGATTGGGACCATCGAGTGGAGTCGTGGAGGGGCAGGAGGTGTAGGTGACTAGGGTTAAACAAAGTTTGGTCAAAACGCAAACCAAATATAATTTACTTGTTTGGTTAAATGGTCAAAATCTTGTGATTTGTTTGACCTGAATGCTATAAACTTTGATACTTTTATTTATCTTTTAAAGATCTGATTTATAGTTATTGATGTATTGATATACAACCACTAAAGTATCAATGTCTACAACGATCTAGCCAAATCAATGTTAAATTAGGCTGGACTTATTGTGAATTATTTTGTAGATATATACGAATTATTTGCGAATTAAAGGATTAAAGTTTAGATCATAATTAGCGATTATAGCTTGAATGTTTTATTTCTTGTGAATTACAGTTACCAAAGTATCAAAATTTACAGCATCAAGGGAAAAGAAAAAGATTCAACCATTTTAGTGGTCGAAAATTTTTATATTAAGTAGTAGGAACCCTTTACTTTGGCCTGAATTAATAATTTGGTGACCACAATTCACAAAAAAAAAAAAAAAAAACTTTAAGGCTACAATTTACAAATTATTCTACAATTAATCAATCAATTATTTAATAGTTTTTTGATCAGAATTCTTGACTTTTGTAAATGAAATTGAAGGTACATAATATATACATAGAACCAAAAGTGCTTGTGGATCAATGGATAGAGCATCTGCATGTTGAATATAAGGTTTGAGGTTCGACCCCTACTGAGCACATATATCAGCTGGGTTTTTTTTTTTACTACACACATCCTCTTTAGTCCTTCCTTGAGGGGAACAAGTATGGTTTGTTTGCGTCTTTTAGGAAAAAAAAATCCTCATCCGACCCCTGTCTTACACGAAATATTAAGAGTGTCCTTTACCTTTATAATATATGCCCGAACACTTATATTATCTTGTTAGTAAAATATGCCTTCTAAAAGCAAAAAACCAAACTAAAATTTCTAAATTGATTTTACTTTAATATCAAATCAAACCAAATCTTATCGCATGTACCCTTTAGGGTGCCCAAGAAGAGGCCAGGAGAAGGGGTGGCGCACGAAAAGAGGTAACCTATCTATTCATATTATATACTTCCTCGGTTTCATTATAATTGCTATATTTGACTTTTATATATTGAATTATACACGTCTAAAAATTATAAAAAATTAATATTATAAAAGTATGCGATTAGACGATTCAAACAAGATCCTGCTGACTATATTTTTTCCTACACATTAGCCGTAATACATAAAATAAACTTAAACGATAAATAGTGTCGATAATGAAAATATAGAGAGTATTTCAGAAGGTCGAAAATACATTTCTTCCCTTTGGATCCTCAAAAAAACATTATTAAACACATAAATCCTTTCCTTTTATTCATCAAGACATCACAAATAAGTACGCATAGTTGCATATAATCACACAATATATACAGAGCCGACCCTAGTTATTTTGGGTCCAGAGCAAAATAGCATATTAGGGTCTTTTTTTTTGTAATTTATAACCTATATGAACCTTCTACAGCCATAAATTTTGATTTTTTAACATGAAGCTCTAGGCGACGGTCCCTATTACCCACCCTTAGGCCGGCTCTCAACTACTGTAACAAAACAAAACATAGATAACATAGTCACAATTACACAAAAGGATTTGTTTAATAATTAAAAAATGGTGAATGATTTGCATAGAATAATTATGCAAATAATTTATACCAAGGACTTGGACCAGGATATAGTTCCACACAAACTGCATTGTAGGGACCACGAGAACAGATTACAGGATTACCATTGGCAGATACTGGACAACAATCAATGAATACACAGTTTCCACCCACTTCTACACAACCTTGCAGCTTCTTCAGTGCCATAACTGCAGCCATACTATTTACTTTTTTATTCTGCATTATTTCTTCTACTACTTCAATTTCATTCATTTTCTTGCTATCCATCCTTGCCCATGTTGTTGGAGCTGTAAAATGCATTAAGTCACCATATCATAATTTAAATAATTACCGGCGAATTCAAAATTTTTGTGCTTGTGAGTTGGTTTTTTGACATGATATTAGAAGTTAGTGTGATTAGAGGTCATGAGTTTGAATCTCAACAACCCCTTATTTATGGGTCGCTTGGATTGAGAGTAAATATTTAAGGGGTCATAAAAGTCAAAGTAGGAATTTAAAGTTAGTTAGGTAAATGATTAACGAAATTTGATTGTTGGAGAGGTGGAAGAATGGATTAGAAGGTAATGAAAAAATAGAGAAAATAATAATAAGTTTCCTTATTTTGGGTATAAAATTTACTCTAGGGGGAGGTGGAGGAATTCTTTACCTCTAAGGGCATGCTTGTATTGGGTGTAAATATTTAAGGGGGAAATAAAGTCAAACTAATGAAATGAAAGCAAATAGAAATGCATTCCAAGTAGTTGAGATAGTTGTAAAGAAGGTAAAATGAGCATGAAATAAAAATAATGAAGGAAAAAAAAGATGATTTCTCCTATTATGGAGGTAATACATACATTCCCCTACCCTCCCATAGGATAAATATTTACCCCATAAAATTAAGAACTTTCTTCATTTTCATTATTTTACAACCATTCTTCTACCTCTACAACAATTAAATTCCACTAATTTATTATTTATCAACTTCATTTTCTTACTTTGACTTTTTTTACTCCCTTATGAGTGAAATCAAACTCTTTTTCTATTTATCCTTTTTAATTACTCCTATTCTATCTCTATTACAATTAATTCAATAACTTCATTTGCATATCTATTTACCTTTGTTACATTAATTTAACTTTTTTTACTATCTTAAATGTTTACTCTCAATCCAAGCGACCTCTAAAAGTAGAATATTTAGCGTCAGATATAAAGGGAGTCTGTGCTACATGCCTACATCCACACTTCTACCTAAAGGATTCTCGTATAAGGAGGCGTGTTAGAGAATATTATTGTGAGGATCGAGTCATGTTAAAGTGTACAACTATTAGAATAATACTCCATCCGAATCAATTTAGTTGTCTCATTTTGCTTTTTCACAATATTCATCAATCCCGTTTGATTTTTATTTTATTCTTAATCCATAAGTTAGAGCATAGTCATGTGAAATCTTGTTTGATTCGTCTCAATGCAAAGATTGTTCTTATCAACTTTTCATAGTTTTTATTTAAGCATAATTATAAATAATTTGCATTGCGTAAATTAGTGAAATTAATATCCATGACATAAATAAAGTGAATAAAAATGAATAATAATTTGCATGAATGAAGAACCATACCTATCAAAGTTGTTACAAGCAGTAAGATAGCCAAGATTGTCAACTTCTCCATAGTTTGTTTCCTTTGTTACTACAACTATGTGGTTATGAGAGAGCTATGCTTAGCTAGCTAAATGTATTCTCATTATTTATAATGCATAAAATCACTACATGCCAAATTAGGACAAATACAACTACTTTATCGGTTCCATAATACTTGTTAGTTGCTACTAAGTGTGATATGTTGTGCGGGAAATATCAATATCAATAGCAAGTATTATGGAACGGAGGAAGTATTATACTTCCTCCGTTCCGAAATACTCGCTACATTTCGATTTTGTTCACTATTTATCGTTCAAGCTTATTTTACATATTACGACTAATGTGTAAGTAAAAATATAGTCAAGTGGGATCTTGTTTGAATCGTCTAATCGCATACTTTCATAATATTAAATATTTATAATTTTTAGATAAGTGTAATTTAAGATATGATTGCGTAAAAAAGTGAAATGTAGCAAGTATTATGGAACGGAGGAAGTAAGATAGAGATATCACAAATTCTTACTTGTGACCGTCTATACAATAGATATCTCAAGTTTTGGACTGGTCCAATTTATAAATTTTTTTTAAAAAACTGATTGGTAGTTTTGTAAGTTAAAAGGGAGATATGAGTTAAACTCTTAAAAGATATTTATACTATAGACGGTCTCTTAAGAAAGGGTATCACAGTAAATTCACTTTTGTAAGTAGGTTGATTGTCAAATCAATTCAACTGGCCCCACACCTCTAAGCCTCTCTCCATCCTGACAATGTTTGTATTTTTCTAGCATTTTTATTTGTTTTTATGATGGGTTGTCTACATGACATATATAGATAAAATAATATTATATTCAAACATATTTGATAAAATTTAAATGATATAATTGCCTTTTTTTTAGTACTTCCTCTGTTTCGTTTTAGTTACACCATTAGATTTGTCACGTTTTTTAAGGACTGTCAAATCAATATGGTAAAAGTATGGATGATGTATGATTGATGGTGATGTATGGGGTTGAAATAAAAAAAATCATTATAAGTAGATAATGGTTGTGAGTTGTGAATATATTAAATAATTAATGGAATGATGTATGATTAATGGTGATAGTGGAGTATGAATAAAGTGAGAATAAAATAAGTAGATTATTTTTGCAAAAAATAGTAATGTTGCAAGTAATATGAAACTTTCAAAAATGGTAAGAGTTGCAAGTAAATGGAACAGAGAAAATAATTATTTAGCTATTTATTTTAATTTGTTCCACTTAATTTGACATTATTAATTACTCAACTTTTATTATTTTAATTTTATCTAAAAACTTATCATTTGATTGTGAAATTCAATTCTCATTCCATTAAAAATACAGCAATTCAATGCATTACTCCTACTTCCTCCGTTCCGAAATACTCGCTACATTTCGATTTTGTGAACTATTTATCGTTCAAGCTTATTTTATATATTGTGACTAACGTGTAAGTAAAAATATAATCAAGTAGGATCTTGTTTGAAATGCGTAAAAAGGTGAAATGTAGCCAGTATAATGAAATGGAGGAAGTATTATTTACCAACTCTTACTTCCTCTGTTCTGGTTTACTTGCTACCATTGCATGGACACAAGGATTAAGAGTTTACTGTGCAATGATTACGGTAGGTGAAAAGTTGCTGTTTTGGAATTTTTTTATATTATTTGTTGAAAAAAGAAAAAGAATAATAGGAGTAATTAGATGATTAATTACTCCTATCATTTTTTGAAAAAAGAAGAAAAAGTAATCTAAAAGTTAAATCAAATTACACAAAAGTGAAAAATCACAACAGGTCTCACATTTTACTTCCCCCAAAAATTGACTACCCCCAATATATATTTTTCCCACCAAGTATACAACTTACCAAAGTCCAAAGTTCATAGCCTAATATTCCAAAAAAAAAAGTTCATAGCCTAAAAATTCAATTTCTCTCCAAATTCACTTCCCCCAAAATTATAGAGGATATGAACGGTTCAGATCTATCTATAAGAATCTGATGGCTGAGATCTACCACACATTTATTTATTAAGTATGGATGAGAAGGTGAGTTTTTAATGGGGATATTAATGACGCTTGAGTGGGTTTATTGAGGGAGTTGGGAAGGTGAGATTAGGTTAATTATTTAATGAGAGAGATAAATATGAGAGATTAATTGTTTTAATTGGAAATATATCAAAATTAAATAATAGTAGATATAAAATTTAATGAGATATAAAGTAGGATAAAAATAGGACCATGTATAACTTTAAATGATTGGTTTTTTCTAAATAAGAAAATGTAATAAGTAATATGAAATTTCCAAAATGGAATATGTAGCGAGTATTATAGAACAGAAAGTATTTTAAAATGTTTATGACGTCGACACCTTGATTTTCACCGAAAATGCGGACCAGCTTCACCTCACAGAAAACGTGATTGCCTGTTTGGATTAGGTATAATTTATTTTAAAAACTAAGTAATTAATAATTATCAATTTTAATAAGCAATTAAATTAACACTACAACTTATTGCTTTTAATAAGCAAAAATCAATTAATAAATCAGAAAAATTAATTACCCCTATTCATTTAAAATATCTCATTTACTTTATGCATTTTATTCAATGCACTTATTTGTAATTTGATGCTTAATATATCAAGTTATGTATAATTAAAAATTATAAAAAGTTGATATTAATAATCTTTACATCAAAACGAATCAAATAAGATCCCATGTGACTATATTTTAACTTATAGATTAATAATAAAATGCAATTTAAGAGTAATAGATAAATAGTATCTTAAGAGTAAATGAGACATTTTAGATAAATACGAGGTAGTATTATTAAAGACACAAGGTGGACCCTACAAGTGTCATCGTGCTTAACTGCTACTTTGTTGGTTTCTTCGATTTTTCAACTCTAGCAAAAGAGTTAAAAATTCAATAATAACTTTTATATTTTTAATTATTAGTATAGCATTTGTGATTAGAATTTAAATTTAAAGAAAAATAAAACTTATTCAAATAAAGAAAAAAAAAGGTTAATGATTAATAGGAGTATTAGATTTATATTGAAAATATACTTATAACTAATTGTGATATACTATTATGTGAGAAAATGACATTATCAATTGCAAATACACTAACTTTTTATGGAGAACGTCTAACCATGAGACGACTTTAATTGCGCCAGCCCAAACTATTTAACAAAAAAATATGTGCAGATTTTTTTTTAATATTTTTCGGTGCTCTCTTGAGAGACCGTCTTTTATAAAGACGACTTTCAAAAATCCAGCTCAAATATTTGTTTAGAGTTGTGTTGTGACAATATATATTTAGAATTGGACTGAGCTTTTGAGAGCCGTCTTTACAAAAGACGGTCTCAAATAAGTGATAAACTTGTAAAACCTCACATTTTTTGTACTATATGTCCTCAAGGGAAGCAAACCAGGTCTGTTTATCCTAGGACTACTAGCAAAACTGAAATACCCTTAGAGCTTATCCACATTGATGTATGGGGCCCTTTTAGAAATAAAACAAGAACTCATTGTTCAATGTTTGTGACTATTGTTGATGACTATAGTAAAATGTCCTGGATTTATTTGATCAAACACAAGTCAGAATTCACAAGTGTGTTTAAACAGTTCACTATGTTCATTGAAAATCAGCTTGACAGCAAAATCAAGTGCATTAGAACTGACAATGCACAAGAATTAACAAAGGGAGAAGCCCTTCAATTCTATACAGACCGTGGAATAAAACTACAAACCAGCAGCACTGAAACCCCTCAACAAAATGGCATAGTTGAGAGGAAACAGAAACATATCCTAGAAGTGGCTAGGACTTTACTTTTTCAAGCCAATCTTCCACTTAGTTTTTGGGGAGATTGTGTGCAATGTGCTGTTCACCTTATAAATAGGATGCCTCTACAAATTCTCAAAGGTAAAACACCTTATGAGCTCCTATTTGGACAAAAACCTGATTATACCCATCTCAAAGTATTTGGGTGTCTTTGTTTTGTGAGCACCCTAAAAAGGGGGAGACACAAGTTTTTTCCTAGAGCACAACAATGTGTCTTTATTGGATATTCACCTAGCCAAAAAGGCTATAAAGTTTTTAACCTCACAACTAAAGTTGTGAAGCAAAGATGTAGTGTTCCATGAACACTTTTTTCCATATCACTCCATAAATAAGAACACTGATCTCAGTATAGAACAGTTCTTTCTACCTGTTTCCTCCACTCACTTTGATAATTGGAATGATTATCCAACTCACAGTGAGAATGATCATGAGAATATTGCAAATTTTGATAACACTGATCATGAAGATAATGAAAATCTTCACACTAACATCACTAGTGAACCTCAAAATACTGACAACACACATGATGACAACACCAAAGTAAGAAGGTCTCAAAGAATCCATAAAGGAACAACCTAATTAAATGATTATATGTGCACTAAGGCTTCAAACCATTGGTGTGGATTAGTCACATACAAAGAACACACGCCAATTGAGTGCACCTCACAGTCACCTGTTCATCAAGAACTAAGTAGCTACAAGAAAGCCCTAACTAATCCCCTATGAAAAGCAGCCATGGATCAAGAAATCCAGGCTTTATAAAAGAATCAGACTTGGGAAGTTATGTCTTTACCCCCTGGTAAGAAGGCAATAAGCTCAAAATGGGTCTTCAAAGTCAAATTAAGGGCAAATGGTGAACTTGAGAAGTATAAAGCAAGATTAGTAGCTAAGGGCTACAACAAAAAATTTGGGATTGATTATGAGGAAACTTTCTCCCCAGTTGTAAAAATGAACACCATAAGGTGTCTCCTTGCAGTTTCATCACACAAAGGTTGGACTGTTAACCAACTTGATGTGAATAATGCTTTCTTGCATGGTGAATTTAAAGAGGAAGTCTACATGACCTATCCCCCAGGGTACCCTAACCCTAACAACTATGTATGTAGGTTGCATAAATCCTCATATGGCTTGAAGCAAGCTTCAAGACAGTGGTTTGCAAAGCTTTCTCAAGAACTAACCAAGAAAGGATATTGTTGGCCCATTTGAGTTTTGATGATGACGTAACATTTATAAACGAACAAAGCTTTAGAGATTGTATTGTAGGTCGTATATCCGATTGTCAAGATCGTAGATGGTACCTAAGAAGACTTGTTGAAAGAACGTTGCATGTCAAAGTCAAAGTCAAAGTAAATTTTAAGAGTCAATCCTGAATGTCAAAACGGTCAAGCTAACTATTCCAGTTCCAAGATTGATAAAATTGAAGTATGATCAGATGGAAACAGCGTAGTGTTCCTAACGCAGCAAGTCAGAGAATGGAGTCAACTAAAAATAGGAAAATAAGTTTTCTTTTATTTAGCTGATTTGTACGGGTAAAATTAAAGTTTGCACAAGGGTTTTAATTGGCGGAAAAAATAACTAAAAAGGAGTTAAAAATAAATGTCCTAATTGAGCTCCACTTAAATAGGGATTTGCTAAAAATAGATATAAAAACTGTTAAAAGAGCCGTGGGACTTGGAGTAACCTCCAAGTTTCCTACCCACCTTCCCACATCAATTTGATAATGGGATCATGGTTGTGTTACACGGTTCTACTTCTAATTAAAGAACTAGAATAACCTGCCATAGGTGCCGAGTGCCCAAATAAGAAAACAAGAGAGATCAATTCAAGAAGAGGAAAATATGTTTCAGTTTTCATTCGCCAATTAATTCCAAATTTTTTTCCTTGTGCTTTCTTTGGTTTAATCCAATTTAGAGAAATATTTTTGTAAGGGTTTTTGAGTGTGTAAATTAGACTTGGGGAAGTCTAAGGGGAATCTTGAGCAAGATTTTTTAAGAGAGAAGAGAACGAGAAAGAGAAGAAGAGAAGTGGCCTAGAAGAAAAATATAAGAAGTCGTTTTATGTAATTGAGTTGTAATTACCTAAAACATAATAAGAGAAGTTAAAATTCGGAGTGGTCGTGGTTTTCTTTCTATTAGGCCTAGAAAGTTTCCCCGTAAAAATCTTGTCTTCTTTTTATATTCTTGCATTTGCTTTAGTATTTTGTTAGATTCAATTTCCGCAAAAACAGGGCATAAAATACTCATTAAAGCAATACAACAATTCACCCCCCTCTTGTTGCATTCATATTCTCTAATCGTTTCTACAATTGGTATCAGAGCCTTGTTCCTCATTTGATCAGGAAACCCTGAGAGCCGTATCTTGGTATATTAGAGATGTTGAAAATGAATGAACGTATGGAAGAAGGTTACTCTACTCAGAGACCGCCAATGTTCGATGGAAAATTCTACACATATTGGAAGAATAGGATGGAAATCTTCATCAAGGCCGAAAACTATCAAGTTTGGAGAGTCATCGAAGTTGGAGATTTCGAGGTAACCACTACCAACTCCAATAACGAGACTGTTCCCAAACCGATAACTGAATATGAGAAAGAAGATTTTCAGAAAATGGAGATGAATGCTCTTGCCATCAAATTACTTCACTGTGGGCTTGGACCAAATGAACACAATCGAATTATGGGTTGCAAAACAGCCAAGCAGATTTGGGATCTGCTGGAAGTTACCCATGAAGGAACCAGTGAAGTAAAGCGTTCCAAGATTGACTTGCTCATGACTTGCTCAAGGAGCTCAGATGGTAGCAGCTGTGTTGCCTTGTACCTCAGGTCGTGGGTTCAAAACCTCTTAGCTACGTTTTTGCTGATGCATTTTTGCTCTCATTTTGCCTTTTGATTCCTACTGCTAGGACACGTGAATAAGATCGATCGATCGATCACCCTTGTGTAACTCAACAACATTCTGGAAATTTTTGTTATGAGATCGATTGGTCGATCCAAAGAGATCGATCGATCGATCTCTTTCTTTTTGGCACTTCATTTTGAAATTGCTCTATCTTCTTCGTTATAACTCCGAATTCGACGTGTGACCAGTCGATTCGAAGCTAACGAACCCAACTTTTTCCTTTCATCAAGATATTCACTAAAATATAACCGAGCTGACCTCCATCGGCACTTTACTTGAATTTCCATAAATAATGCTTCTTGTTTTGCTCCGGTTGGACTTTTCTCCACCTCTTGGCCTCATTTCTTCCTCGGCTTGACCCATGCCTCTTTCAAGCTAGCATTCTTTAAAGCTCGAAAATAGGTACTCACACTGCAAAAACGAGCAACAAACATGCTACCCTACAAAAGGGCGTAAAACCAACCAAATGCAATGAAAATGCACAAAAACTAAGGAAAAATCAATGTATATTATGCCCAATTAGAAGGTAAAAATAAGGTTAATCAGCTGCTTGCGTTGACTCCAGGAGATCAGTCACTGGGTATATCTTGTTGTTAGGATAGTCTCCCATCTCCTGGAGGTCAAAGAAGCAGGGAATAGTCTCAAGAAACTGCCATGCTGGTTCGAAAGTTCAAGAAGTTTTTCAGGAACAATCGATATAACAATCAAAGAAACAACAAAGAAAAGGGAACGACAAATTCCAAAACCAACTTTGAATGTCACAAGTGTGGAAGCACTGACCACTTCATCAAAGAGTGCCCTCAATGGAAGAACGAGAAGGGCAAAGGGAAGGCAAGGGAATCAGGAAGAAAACCCTTCAAAGGAAACTATAACAAAACTGACTTTCGCAAAGCCATGATAGCAGCATGGGGAGAATCTGAAAGTGAAGCTGAAACCGAAGCTACAGCGGAGGAAGAAACAACCAATTTCTGTCTCATGGCAACACATGATTAAAAGTCTAAAGGAAAAGAGGTATCGTCTTCTAATTCATTTTCTAATTACCTATTTAGATTGGATAAACATGAATTAATTAAAATGATTATGGAGACTTAAAATAATTTAGAAAAACAAACGACCACCTGTCTCCAAAAAGAAAAAGACCTTAAAACAAGTAATGACCTAGTATCCTACCTAAATTCTTTTAGGTCCGATGTGCAAACTCGATTTTTTGATTTACTTGATAAAAATGTGATGTTAAAAGAATCAATAGAAAAGGTGAAACAAGAAAACATCATGTTAAATATTGAACTAAGTCAATATAAGTTGTTAGGATTAGAATTAAAGACCGAATCTATTCAAGAGATTAATGATGATTTTAATAAGATGAAATTAGATTTAGAATCCACCAAAAATGAAAATGAAAAACTTAAGTTTGAGTTAACTTCACGAGAAAAAGGGAAAATCAAAGAGGTTCCCAAATGGATTCTAGAAGCCAAAACTAAAGGAACTGAAGGTCTAGGATACAATAAGTACAATAAAAAGAAAAAGGTCTATGTTGATCTCCCCAGTAGTAAGATCTATTCCTTTTGTGGCAAAACCGGGCACCTGAAATATCAATGTTTAAAAAGGGAACAGCATAACAAAACGAACCAAATATATGTCGATAGGATTTGGATTAAGAAATATGACTCATGCATAATCGACATGGAACCCAAGGTTGGCTGGGTTCCACCCTCTAACAATTAGTTCGTTTTGCAGGTTCTAGTGAGGGGGAACAGCACATGGTATCTCGACAGTGGCTGTTCCAAGCACATGATAGGTGATAGTTCAAAATTTCTCTCACTAGAAGCCTATGATGGAGGAACTGTGACCTTTGGAAACAACATAAAGGCGAAATCATCGCCAAAGGAAAAGTAGGAAGGTCAAGCTCCAATGTAATTGATAATGTATTTTTAGTCGAGAATTTAAAACACAATATGTTAAGTATCTCTAAATTTTTTGACAAAGGTAACTCTGTAAACTTTACTTCTGAAAAGTGCATTATTTCTAGGAATGACACAGGGGACACCATTCTGGAAGGAATCAGAAAAGGGAACACCTATGTTGTGGACCTTCACATTGTTCCTAAAACCAGTCTAACGTGTCTTAGTGTTTTAGAAGATGACCCTCTCCTCTGGCATAAACGTCTAGGTCATGCTAGTTTCTCATTGCTTAATACTTTACGAACTAAAGACCTAGTTAGAGGACTACCGTCCCTTAAATTCCAAAAATATGAAGTATGTGATCCTTGTGCCAAAGGAAAACACGTGAGGTCGTCTTTCAAACCTAAAAACATCGTGACCACCTCAAAGCCACTTGAATTAATTCGTATGGATCTTTGTGGACCAATGAGAATCCAAAGTCGTAGTGGAAAGCGATATGTATTTGTTATAGTTGATGATTACAGTAGATTTACATGGACATTGTTTTTATCTAGCAAAGATGAGGCCTTTGATGAATTTGTTGCATTTGCCAATAAAATTAAAAAATCTAGTAACAATCAACTTGTCCACATAAGATCGGATCATGGTAAGGAATTTGAAAATTCAAGATTTATGGATTATTGCAACGAGCATGGTTTAAGTCACAATTTCTCCGCACCAAGGACTCCACAACAAAATGGTGTGGGGGAACGTAAAAATAGAACTCTAGAGGAAATGGCTAGAACCATGTTAATAGCTAGTGGTCTCATTAGAAACTTTTGGGCCGAAGCCGTTAATACTGCATGCTATATTGTAAATCGTGTGTTAATTAGACCAATCACTTCTAAGACACCCTATGAACTGTTTAAGGGCATTAAAACTCATATTTCATATTTTCGCATATTTGGATGTCGATGCTTTGTGCATGTAAATGGAAAAAGAAATATAGGTAAATTTGATGAAAGAAGTGATGAGGCAGTATTTCTTGGCTACTCATCCCATAGCAAAGCTTATAGAGTTTACAATAAGAGAACTATGTGTGTTGAAGAATCTGTTCACATTATTTTTGATGAAACAAATTTTATGATAAGTGAACAAGAAACAGGTGATTTTAAGATAGGTCTTGCTAATCTGGAAGATGATGAGAACATACATAAAGAGCAAGAGCAAGAAGCAAATGAAGAGCAACAAGTTCAAACTGATGAACCCAATCAAGAACAGGAACAGCAGGAAAATCAGGACCAGCCAGATGTTCATGATCCAGATGTTTCCAGAGCAGTACAAAATGAAAGAAATGAAGCTGAGTACAATGAAAATCAAGTCAATGAACCTGCTTCCACATCAGTCTCCACAAGAGACTTCGTGCTTAAACCGTGGAAATATCAAAAGTCTCATCCACTTGACTTGATCTTGAGTGACTTAAGTAAGGGAACACAAACAAGATCCCAGATGAGAAACTTCTGTGCACAGTTTGCATTTCTCTCAACATTGGAACCCAAGAATCACGAAGAAGCATTACAAGATTCAGATTGGGTTGTGGCCATGCAAGATGAACTAAATGAATTTGAAAGAAATAAAGTGTGGCACTTGGAACCAAAGCCCAAGAATAAAAGGATAATTGGGTTGAAATGGGTCTTTAGAAACAAGCTGGATGAGCATGGAACAATAGTTAGGAACAAGGCAAGGTTGGTAGTCAAAGGGTACAATCAACAAGAAGGTATTGACTATACTGAAATATTTGCTCCCGTAGCAAGGTTAGAAGCTATTAGAATTTTAATTTCGTTTGCTGCCTTTATGAATTTGAAATTATATCAAATGGATGTGAAATGTGCTTTCTTAAATGGCTTTCTAGAAGAAGATGTCTTTGTGGAATAGCCACCAGGCTTCGAAAATCCATCCTCTCTAGATCATGTTTATAAGCTTGATAAAGCTCTTTATGGGCTCAAACAAGCTCCTAGACAATGGTATGAGAGATTATCTAAATTTTTGATTGAAAACAAATTTATAAGAGGTAAAATTGACAAGACCTTATTCTTTAAGAATAGAGGTTCGGATATTTTAGTTGTTTAAATATATGTTGATGACATTATCTTTGGATCCACCAATGAACTATTATGTAAAGAATTTGCTGACCTAATGAGTGATGAATTTGAAATGAGCATGATGGGAGAATTAAATTTCTTCCTTGGTTTGCAAATTAAACAAACAACTAACGGTATCTTCATATATCAACAAAAATATATAAAAGAACTTCTAAAGAAATATGGTCTAGATAATGCTAAAACAAACCTTACACCTATGGCCACTAACATTAGATTAGATGAAGATGCGAATGGTACAAGTGTTGATCAAACCATGTATAGAGGCATGATAGGATCTTTACTATATCTAACTGCTAGTAGACCCGATATTTCGTTTAGTGTTGGTGTGTGTGCTAGATTTCAATCAAATCCTAAGGAATCACATCATACGGGAGTAAAGAGAATTCTAAGATATTTGAAGGGAACAGATGACTTGTCCCTATTTTATCCAAAAAGTGATGTCTATGACTTGAAAGGTTTTAGTGATGCAGATTATGCAGGAGATCTTGTGAATAGAAAGAGTACTTCAGGAATGGTACAATTTCTTGGCTCATGTTTAGTATCTTGGTGTTCCACGAAACAAAACACAGTTGCCTTATCCACCGCTGAAGCTGAATATGTGGCAGCAGTAGCCTGCTGTTCCCAAATGCTTTGGATAAAACAACAACTAAGAGATTTTGGTATTAAATTTGAATGCGTTCCTATATATTGTGATAATACCAGTGCCATATGCATATCAAAAGATCCCGTGCATCATTTTAGAGTTAAGCATATACATATAAGACATCATTTTCTTAAGGATAATGTGGAACATAAGAATATTATTGTTAAATATGTCAGTACTAATGAGCAAGTTGCAGACATAATGACTAAACCACTTCCTAGGAAACAATTTGAAAAGATGAGGTTGGAGCTAGGTATGATCAAGCTTCATTAAAGTTTAATGCTAGCAAACCTCCTCAAAGCATCGTGAAAATTGGAAGGGTTAGATCAACCACAACGACCATGATTGAGAAATCAATTATTGCGAGATTTAGGTATGCAACTATCTCAAGTATGTGCCATTAATATTTTCTTGATTGCATGCTTAACTGATTAGACCAAGTAGCATAAGTTTACTTTACGTAATTATGTCCTCCTATTATTAAAAAAAAAAAAACGAGGACATATGTTTTTCTCTAATTTTTAATTTTCTTTTTCACAAAATTCCAGCATTTTATTTTATTTATTTTTCGGTGAGTCAACTTAAATTAAAGTAGAAGATGGATCATCGGGGTGTTTCGAATTTACCCACGAACTCTTCGTTACACTCCTTGTTCACACGCAAAAATGGAGCCCAGAAGTAGTACAAACTTTTCGTGTAACCGTCCCTTCATCCCATTAAAACCCACCCCCTCACGTCCCATCCATCACTCACTTCCCATAATTACCTAAGTACAACTTCTTCTTGGTATCCTCTAAAATCGTCAAGCACTCCAATCTCTCTCTTTCTAAAACCTCCATCTTTATCCTCTCCACACCATGAAATCACCCAAATCATCATCAACCAACAAAGGGAAAAGCCCTAAAGTTGTTCAACCTGAGCCCTTACAAGTAATCCTCCCTTCGCCAACTGAAGTCCACTCGTCATCATCCCAAAAACGCCAAAAAACATCCACACCCAAAGCCATGCAAGGCGGCACAAAGAGATCTCAACCCAAAGGGGCTTCATCATCCAGACCATCAAAGAGGGCCAAGCAACTGGACCCTAACAGTGCTGAAGAAGTGGCAAAGGAGATGTCTGTAGGATTCGGCTTAGACAAATACTGGTATGAATCCAATTCCTTTCCTCAATTGCATGCCATTTTAAGTAATCAAGGTTGGGAGGTTCTAATGTATGATTATTCGTGCAATTCAATATACCCAAATCTTATGTGAGAATTCATTCACAATTTTTCAATTGATAATGGTGTTTGTTCGAGTATTGTTAAGGAGATTAAAATAGAATTTAATAGTCTCATGCTGGGTGAATGCATTGGTGTTCCTGCAATTGGGTTCGACACTTATTATGTTGGTTCTAAAATTGTTTTTTCGGGTATTAATGAAAAAACGGTGTTAAAGTTTTTAAGGATTAATGATAAGAAGCGTTTCAGTCACAACTCACTGTCTCCACTCCACAAACTGCTGTACAATATTGCTAGGAGGTTTATCTTGCCACGTAAATCAAAACGTAATGAGGTAAATCTTAGAGATGCCACCTTAATTTATTGCTTAGCCAACCACATAAAAATTAACTTTCCTTCATTGATGATTTCACATTTGGCTGACTGTATTGAGAAGAAAACAATGGTAAGGTATGGGGGCTTGTTGACCCACGTGTTTAAGAAATTTGGCATTCCTCTAGAGGGTTTGGAATTCCCTATGAGCGCAAACAACAAAATAGGGGCAAAATGCTTGAATAATTTGCGCCTTGCGTTGAATGAGAAGGGAATTCTAGAGGATGTTTTGGAGAATGTCGAGAATGTGAGTTCTGATGAAGAGAAGGAAGAAGAAGAAAAAGAAGCAGAAAGGGAGGAAGGAGAAGAAGAGAATCAAGAAGCTGTTCCTACTACCACTACTGAGGCAGAGACTGACAAGGAACAGGGGGAAGCTGCAAGTAAGGGGGAAACTTCTGAGGAAGAGGAAAACGCTGAATTGGAGGAAGTTCAATCCAGTTCAGATGACGAGGAAGTTACTGTGCCAATCAAGAAAGAACCTGTGCTCACACCAAGGAAGAGCAGCAGGTTGGCGTCAAAGCGTTCTTCGTGCTTGGATGATGATATCACCTCTCAGACCCCTCATTCACCAAAGCCAGATACACCTCCACCATCCCATATTCCATCACCACCACTATCACCTATACCCACTTCACCACCACCAACCTCAACTGGTTTTGATGATGGCCAATTAGCTGTCCCTCCTACTACTCTTGATCTCATACTCACTAAGTTTATTGATTTTCAGTCTCAACTACATGCTTTCCAGGATGAAATTCGTGTCACACTTGCCTCAATCACCGACCAGATCACCCAGATGGAGACCCGTCTAGGCGCAAAGCTGGATACAGTGGAAGTGCAGACCGAATTCATTGATGAAGAGACTGCCCAGTGATCCCTCCTTCTGCTTGTCTACTTAGATTATGTTTTATTTAATTTTGTTGGCCTCATCGTCTGTTTCTTAAACAACTAAACAATATTTGCTTTTGAGTACCATGCTGGGGTACGCCAAATTGTATTTTTAACTGTTCTGCTACTATTTCCTTTTTATGCACAATCTCATTTTGGTCTATGATGTTTAAATGCTGCATATCTTGACTATGTTTTGGTGCTTGCTGATTTGGTTTGCTGCTTACTTTCTCAATTTTTATAACGCTTGCCTAAGTGCTGTGGTATGATCACTCCCCTACTTTTTGATTGATGTCAAAAGGGGGAAGAAAGGCAACAAACTTATTGATCTTGTGAATGCTATACTCCTAACTTAGTCTAAATGATTTGTTCATGCTAAATGATTTTTAAAAACTTTATGTTTCATATATTTCTAAGTATTATGGGTTCCTGCTTAGTATTCATTAATTTTAGTATTAATTAGTTTTAATGATTCATTTATGCGCTCTTGTCTCTACTCATTTTTTTTGCTAAATTCTTACAACCTCACATTAGTAGAAATTTGATACTTGAGTTGTTGTGTTTATTATTATTATTTTTGATTTACTATTACTTTTGAAAACTTAAGTCATGTTTAATCACATGGTCTGTGATATGTTTTAAAAGTATTATATTAGAGTAAATTGTTCTGATAGATGATTAATAAATTATTTTGTAATGATCTAATTTGCTAAAAGTTCTTAGACTTGCAGTAATCTCTAGCATGGTCTAGCTTATTTATTTTACTCTATATTTTTTTTAATTAAGTTTGTTTATAAAGTTTGTCATCAACAAAAAGGGGGAATTTGTTGGCCCATTTGAGTTTTGATGATGACGTAACATTTATAAACGAACAAAGCTTTAGAGATTGTATTGTAGGACGTATATCCGATTGTCAAGATCGTAGATGGTACCTAAGAAGACTTGTTGAAAGAACGTTGCATGTCAAAGTCAAAGTCAAAGTCAATTTTAAAAGTCAATCCTGAATGTCAAACGGTCAAGCTAACTATTCCAGTTCCAAGATTGATAAAATTGAAGTATGATCAGATGGAAACAGCGTAGTGTTCCTAACGCAGCAAGTCAGAGAATGGAGTCAACTAAAAATAGGAAAATAAGTTTTCTTTTATTTAGCTGATTTGTACGGGTAAAATTAAAGTTTGCACAAGGGTTTTAATTGGCGGAAAAAATAACTAAAAAGGAGTTAAAAATAAATGTCCTAATTGAGCTCCACTTAAATAGGGATTTGCTAAAAATAGATATAAAAACCGTTAAAAGAGCCGTGGGACTTGGAGTAACCTCCAGGTTTCCTATCCACCTTCCCACATCAATTTGATAATGGGATCATGGCTGTGTTACACGGTTCTACTTCTTATTAAAGAACTAGAATAACCTGCCATAGGTGCCGAGTGCCCAAATAAGAAAACAAGAGAGATCAATTCAAGAAGAGGAAAATATATTTCAGTTTTCATTCGCCAATTAATTCCAAATTATTTTCCTTGTGCTTTCTTTGGTTTAATCCAATTTAGAGAAATATTTTTGTAAGGGTTTTTGAGTGTGTAAATTAGACTTGGGGAAGTCTAAGGGGAATCTTGAGCAAGATTTTGTAAGAGAGAAGAGAACGAGAAAGAGAAGAAGAGAAGTGGCTTAGAAGAGAAATATAAGAAGTCGTTTTATGTAATTGAGTTGTAATTACCTAAAACATAATAAGAGAAGTTAAAATCCGGAGTGGTTGTGGTTTTCTTTCTATTAGGCCTAGAAAGTTTCCCCGTAAAAATTTTGTCTTCTTTTTATATTCTTGCATTTGCTTTAGTATTTTGTTAGATTCAATTTCCGCAAAAACAGGGCATAAAATACTCATTAAAGCAATACAACAATTCACCCCCCTCTTGTTGCATTCATATTCTCTAATCGTTTCTACAATTGGTATCAGAGCCTTGTTCCTCATTTGATCAGGAAACCCTGAGAGCCGTATCTTGGTATATTAGAGATGTTGAAAATGAATGAACGTATGGAAGAAGGTTACTCTACTCGAGAGCCTTAATGTTGATGGAAAATTCTACACATATTGGAAGAATAGGATGGAAATCTTCATCAGGTAGAAACTATCAAGTTTGGAGAGTCATCGAAGTTGGAGATTTCGAGGTAACCACTACCAACCCCAATAGCGAGGCTTCCCAAACCGATGGCGAATATGAGAAAGAAGATTTTGGAAAATGGAGATGAATGCTCTTGCCATCAAATTACTTCACTTGTGGGCTTGGACCAAATGAACCAATCGAATTATGGGTTGCAAAGCATAGCGATTTGGGATCTGGCTGGAAGTTACCATGAAGGAACCGTGAAGTAAAGCGTTCCAAGATTGACTTGCTCATGACTTGCTCAAGGAGCTCGGTAACTCAACAACATTCTGGAAATTTTTGTTATGAGATCGATTGGTCGATCCAAAGAGATCGATCGATCGATCTCTTTCTTTTTGGCACTTCATTTTGAAATTGCTCTATCTTCTTCGTTATAACTCCGAATTCGACGTGTGACCAGTCGATTCGAAGCTAACGAACCCAACTTTTTCCTTTCATCAAGATATTCACTAAAATATAACCGAGCTGACCTCCATCGGCACTTTACTTGAATTTCCATAAATAATGCTTCTTGTTTTGCTCCGGTTGGACTTTTCTCCACCTCTTGGCCTCATTTCTTCCTCGGCTTGACCCATGCCTCTTTCAAGCTAGCATTCTTTAAAGCTCGAAAATAGGTACTCACACTGCAAAAACGAGCAACAAACATGCTACCCTACAAAAGGGCGTAAAACCAACCAAATGCAATGAAAATGCACAAAAACTAAGGAAAAATCAATGTATATTATGCCCAATTAGAAGGTAAAAATAAGGTTATTCAGCTGCTTGCGTTGACTCCAGGAGATCAGTCACTGGGTATATCTTGTTGTTAGGATAGTCTCCCATCTCCTGGAGGTCAAAGAAGCAGGGAATAGTCTCAAGATCCAGCTCTAAAGCTGAGTTTAGAGCAATGTTTGCTACCTCTGCAGAAGTAGTATGGATTGTCAGACTTTTAGAAGAGCTAGGGGTGAATAATCTTAAACCTGTGACTTTAAATTGTGACAACATGTCAGCAATACACATAGCAAAAAATCCTGTGTATCATGACAGGACCAAGCACATTGAGATTGACTGCTATTTCACAAGAGAAAAGGTTTTAGAGGGTCTCCTACAGCTGTCCTACCTGCCTACCAAGCACCAGTTAACAGATGTTCTTACCAAAGTCCTTCCATCTGCCCCGCTTCAAGAGCTTCTATGCAAACTTGGAATGTCTAAACCCATTCCTCTTTGAAAGGCCTTTACATGGGCTTCGCATCAACACAGAAGCTGCTCCTCAAGGTCTTGATATCCAAGTCAGCTTAGTATATATGTTTGTTAGGTAGTTTGTTAGGCTGAGTTAGTTAATATAGGTTTATTATTTTTGTTTCTTGCTACCACAGTTAATTCTTTAGTTAACATAACTGATGATTTAGTTTAGTCTCCTCTCCCTATATAAGGGCCTTGTATCCTCTTGTAATAATTTAACAATTCAATAAATGAATTTACGCATTACTTTTCATATCTTCTGTTACTCTTCTTAACATTGCTTTCTACCCATTTGTAAATTCAACAACATGCCTATATCCACACTTCTACCTAAAGTGTAAAGAGGCGTGTTAGAGAATATTACTGTGAGGATTGAGTCATGTAAAAGTGTATAACAATTAGAATAGTACTCCCTCCGAATCAATTTAGTTGTCTCATTTGCTTTTTCACACTATTCATCAATCCCGTTTAATCTGTATTTTATTCTTAATCCATAAGTTAAAACATAGTCATGTGAGATCAGGTTTGATTCGTCTCAATACAAGGATTATTCTTATCAACTTTTCATAATTTTTATTTAAGCATAATTATAAATATTAAGAGTCAAAATGTTACATCGAACAAGTGTGCTCAAACAAATGGGACAACTAAATTGGTTCGAAGGGAGTATATCTTGAGACCTTAAATAGACACTGTCCTTTAAATTTGCCATCATATTTCAAAGAATTTCACTTTGATAGCAAATTTAAAGTTAGAGGCAAGTAAGAATTATTAATTATAAAATAATTTGCATTGCGTAAATTAATAAAATTAATATCCATGAGACCATGACATAAATAAAGTGAATAAAAATGAATAATAATTTGCATGAATGAAGAACCATACCTGTCAAAGTTACAAGCAGTAAGATAGCCAAGATGGTTAACTTCTCCATAGTGTTGTTTCCTAATTTGTTACTACAACTATGTGGTTATGTGAGAGCTAAATGTATTCTCATTATTTATGCATAAAATCACTACATGCCAAACTAGGACGAATACAACTATTTTCTCCGTTCCATAATATTTGCTACTAAGTGTGATATGTTGTGTGAGAGAATATCACTATCAATTCAATAGCATGTAGGGATGGTCACGGATCCAAGACCCTGTTGGACCCGCCCCTTTTTTAAGGGTCTGGGTCTTATTTTTTGAGACCCATCGGATCCGGGTCGGAACTGGATCTAAAAAATAATTGGCTGGTCCGGGTCCAAGATCCGAACCTTGGACCCACCCCTTGGACCCTTATAAATATTAATTTATCCATTTCTATTTGTTTTCTACATATGAATTTAGACCCCAACACTTATTTTCTTTTCATATAATCATAATATATATGTTATACTTGCTAAGTGCTAACACAATTACTGTTGTGAATGTGCTAAAGATATGGTGAAGAAACAAGAGCAAAAGAAAGCAAAGAACAATGAACAAAAACAGAGCACAACAAAGAACAATCCACAACACAAGATTAATGAGGTATCTTATGATACCTCCCCCTCAAATCAAGTTTCTTGTCATTAATATAATCAACATTACATTAAAGACTCACCTCACAAGCTTTAGAACAAGTCTCCAAAGCCAAAGATTGAAGCTTTACTTCAATCTCTCTCAAATAGCCCTAATACAAGGATAATACTCTTTTGATCTTAAACCCTAGTAAAACCCTAGTATTTGGCTCTCTACAATGCCCTAAGACTCTTCCTAATACTCCTTATATAGTGCTGGAAGGTATTAGAAGACTTGGGGCCAAAGGCTTAAAAGCCCACAAAGTATCGTGCAAAAAACAGAAAACCGCATAAGTGGACTGGCTGGGACCGCTCGGTCGAGCGGCTCGGCTTGTGTAGTCAAGCGGGGTCCTTCAAGTCACTGGATTGGTCGAGCAGCCTTGCTCGACTTCTTCACTGTTGCTCGCCTACTCGAGCCAACTTCAAAACAAGCTTCTCCTCTTCTCTTGGCTTCCTTAAGCCACTCCACATCATCTCCAATGATCATCCCATGATCAAATGATCCAAAGCAAATCCTTCCATACTCCTTTGCACATACGACATCATCCTCGAATGTGCAAGCAAGAGCATGGGCTACCAAGTGATCGAACCCATCATTAGTCTCATGGGAATTGGCTCTTGATTCAACAATTACCCTTATTTTATAGACTCGAACTAGTGTTTATTATAGAATTTAAGCATATATGGGTGACGCTATGCGACTTTAGATGTTAAATTAGTATTAAATATTTTTAAAATACAATAATAACTCTCTTACCAATACACGAAAAATATAATGACTTACAAATGGTTCAAATTAAAGAGACTTTTTTTTTAGACCCATTAAGGACTCATTAAAGACCCTAGACCCATCAGATTCGGAGGGTCTGGATTTGGGTCTGAAAATTTTGGACCCTTAGGGTACGAATCCGGGTCTGGATCTCAAAAAATTAAAAGGGTCCGGGTCCGAATCTGTTTGGACTCGCACCAGACCCGCTCCATGACCATCCCTAATAGCAAGTATCATGAAACGGAGGAAGAATTATAAGATAGACAATATATTCACTTTTGTCTTAATTTGTACTTTTTTTTAGTATATATATTTTTTATAATTTTTTATGATGCGTATTTAGATATATTAATGTTTAAAATTTATTGAAAACTGTGCAAAAAGTAAATGAGAACGAATATTAGAGATGTTATTGTCATTTTTTTGTAATGCATAGGGGAAGGTATTTTTGCTTTGTGTTTTCTTATCTCTTTTTTGTTATCCTCAAAATGGGTTGTTATGTTCCTTAGATATACTCCATTATTCTTTTGAGTATGCATTATAGAAAGCAAAAACGTTTTAATATTAGAATTTTATGGTACCAACTCAAAGGGACTGAAGAATTAATGAATTGCGAGACTTGTGATAAGATGATGAAATGAGTTTAGTTTGATTATTTATTGGAAAATATACTCGGTTTTATCTTTAGGTGTTCATTAGTTAAAGCTCTAATTCTTTACTTGTCCTATAAGATCCGATATTTGAATGCTTTTTTCTTCGATAAGCCCGACTTTTAATTTGTCTTTTAAAAATCTAACATTTTTATGACTATTGTTTTTAAGGTTTAAATGACCAATAACTTTTATTCAACCCTCGTTAATAGTTTTTTTTGGTTGTTTTTGGATTGGGACTATCGAGTGGAGCCGTGGAGGGGAAGGAGGTGTAGGTGACTAGGGTTAAACAAAGTTTGGTCAAAACGCAAACCAAATATAATTTGCTTGTTTGGTTAAATGGTCGAAATCTTGTGATTTGTTTGACCTAAATACTATTAACATTGATACTTTTAATTATCTTTTAAAGATCTGATTTATAGTTATTGATATATTGATATACAACCACTAAAGTATCAATGTCTACAGCGTTCAGGCCAAATCAATGTTAAATTAGGCTGAACTTATTGTGAATTATTATGTAGATATATACGAATTATTTGCGAATAAAAGGCTTAAAGTTTAGATCATAATTAGCGATTATAACTTCAATGTTTTGTTTCTCGTGAATTACAGTTACCAAATTATCAAAATTTACAACATTAAGCGAAAAGAACAAGATTCAACCATTTTAGTGGTTGAAATTTTTTATATTAAGTAGTAGGAACCCTTTAATTTGGCCTGAATTATTAATTTGGTGACTGCAATTCAAAAAAAAAAAAAAAAACCTTAAGGCTACAATTTACAAATTATTCTACATATAATCAATGAATTATTTAATAGTTTTTTATTAGTAATCATGACTTTTGTGAATGAAATTGAAGATATGCATAGAACCAAAAGGCTTGTGGGATAGAGCATCTGCATGTTAAGCATAAGGTTTGAGGTTCGATCCCTACTGAGCGCATATATCAGCTGGGGGGTTTTTTGACTACACGCATCCTTTTTACTCCTTCCTTGAGGGGAACAAGTATGGTTTGTTTGCGCCTTTTAGGAAAAAAAATCCCCATCTGACCCCTGTCTTACGCGGAATACTAAGAGTGTCATGTACCTTTATAAAATATGCATAGACACATACATTATCTTAGTAAAAAATGCCTTCTAAATTATATACGTCGTCCGTTGTTGGAGCTGTAAAATAAATTAAGTCACCATATCATAATTTAAATAAGGAAAAATTAATATTAATAAGGAAAAATTACCAGGAATGATACAACTTTTTGCTTATTTTCCTTCAATAATACCAACTTTTGATTAACCATGAATAATACCAAATTTTAATTAACCATGAATAATACCAACTTATGAGGGTGTTTTCCCTAGAATATACCTAACATGTTAAAAATCAAACTATAGGTGATTATATGACCAAAAAAATTAGTAAATTAGTTAATAAACTAAAATTAGGAAAAACACCCCAAAGTTGGTATTATTCATGGTTAATCAAAAGTTCGTATTATTGTAGGGAAATTAACAAAATGTTTTATTATTCACGGTAATTTTTCCTATTAATTATCCGATCTTTTGTTCATTCGTTGTGAATAATCCAACCTTTTGATTATTTTCTAATAATCTAACGTTTGCCCTTGGTTTGCTGTGGATAATCCAACTTTTATTTTAGTTTGCTAGCGACATACCCTATTATTCCCCATTATTAGTAATAAGGTATGTTGTAGGCAAATTTATCATAAAGGTTGGATTATTAGAAGATAATCAAAATGTGGGATTATTCATAGCGAATGAGTGAAAGGTTGAATTATTAATGTCAATTTTTCCTTTAAATAATTACTGACGAATTCAAAACTTTTGTGCGTGTGAGTTGGTTTTTTGACATAATATCAGAAGTTAGTGTGACCAGAGGTCATGAGTTCGAATCAAAACCACCCTTTATTTAAAGTAGAATATTTAGCGTCAAATATGAAGGAGGTCTATGTGCTACATGCCGACATCAACACTTCTATCAAAGGACTCTCGTGTAAGAAGGCGTGTTAGAGTATATTACTGTGAGGATCGAGTCATATTAAAGTGTATAATTGTTTGAATAATACTCCATCCGAATCAATTTAGTTGTCTCATTTGCCTATTCACACTATTTATCAATCCCGTTTAATTTGAATGTTATTTTTAATCTATAAATTAAAACATAGTCATGTGGAATCTTGTTTGATTCGTCTCAATACAAGGATTATTCTTATCAACTTTTCATAGTTTTTATTTAAGCCTAATTATAGATATTAAGAGTCAAAATGTTATATCGATAAGTATGTCCAAACAAATAAGACAACTAAATTAATTCGGAGGGAGTATATCTTGAATCCTCACCCTACCCTTAAAAATGCCATCATATTTCATAGAATCTCACTTTGATAGCAAATTTAAAGTTAGAGGCAAGTAAGAATTATTAATTATATAAAATAATTTGCATTTAAATTAGTGAAATTGATATCCATGACATAAATTAAAGTGAATAAAAATGAATAAAAATTTGCATGAATGAAGAACCGTACCCGTCAAAGTTACAAGCAGTAAGATAGCCAAGATTGTTAACTTCTCCATAATGTTGTTTCCTTTGTTACTACAACTATGTGGTTATGTGAGACCTAAATGTACTCATTATTTATAATGCATAAAATCACTACATGCCAAACTAGGACGAATACAGCTACTTTATCCGTTTCATAATACTTGCTACTAAGCGTTATATGTTGTGTGGGAAAATATCAATAGCAAGTATTATGGAACGGAGGAAGTACTATAAGATAGACAATATATCACAAATTCTTACTTGAGACCGTCTATACATTAGACATCTCAAGTTTTGGGCTGACCCAATTTATAAATTTTATAAGTTACATGGTGATTTTGTAAGCTAAAAGGGAGATATGAGTTGAACTCTTAAGAGACGTCTATACTATAGACGGTCTCTTAAAAAAGGGCTTAACAATATATTTCCTCCGTTCCAAAATACTCGCTACATTTCGATTTTGTGCACTATTCATCGTTTAAGTTTATTTTATATATTGCGACTAATGTGTAAGTAAAAATATAGTTAAGTGGGATCTTGTTTGAATCGTCTAATCGCATACTTTCATAATATTAAATATTTATAATTTTTGGATAAGTGTAGTTTAAGATATTAATAATCAAAATTGTACATTGAATTGCGTAAAAAAGTGAAATGTAGCAAGTATTATGGAAAGGAGGAAGTATTCACTTTTGTAAGTGGGTTGATTATCAAATCAATTCAATTGGCCCCACACCTTTAAGCCTCTCTCCGCCCCGACAATGTTATTTTCTAGTATTTTTATTTGTTTTTATGATGGGTTGTCTACACATGACATACTTCATTCGTTCCATTTTACTTGCAACACTTACCTTTTTTGGAAGTTTTATATTACTTGTAATATTATTATTTTTGGCAAAAATAATATATTTATTTTATCCTCATTTTATTCGTATCCCACTATCACCATCAGTCATACATCATCCCATTAATTATTTAATATACCCACAAGCCACAGCCACTATCGACTTATAATTATTTTATTTCTACCCCACATATCACCATCAATCATACATCATCCTTACTTTTATTATACTTATTTGACGGTTCTTAAAAAATGTGTCAAATCCAAAAGTGCAATTAAAATGGAACAGAGGAAGTATATAGATAAAATAATATTATATTCAATTTAATTTGGCATATTTGATAAAATTTAAATGAAATAATTTCCTTTTTTAGTAATTATTTAGCTAGTTATTTTTAATTTGTTCCACTTAATTTGACATTATTTTTGTTTGATATTTACTCAACTTTTATTATTTTAATTTTATCTAAAAACTTATCATTTGATTGTGAAATTCAATTCTCATTCCATTAAAAATACATCAATTCAATCCATTACTCTTATTTCCTCCGTTCAGAAATACTTGCTACATTTTGATTTTGTGCACTATTTATCGTTCAAGCTTATTTTATATATTGCGACTAATGTGTAGGTAAAAATATAGTCAAGTGGGAATCTTGTTTGAATCGTCTAATCGCATACTTTTATAATATTAACTTTTTATTATTTTTTGATTTGTATAATTCAACATATAAATAAACAAAATAACGCATTAGAATGCGTAAAAAAGTGAAATGTAGCCGATATAATAAAACATTTTCTAATTATGGGTCCACATATCTTCCATGAGGAATCTTTCAGAAATCTTTCCATTTATATCACAAATTTTGGACAAACATAACGTCACTCATCCTCATTTTAATATTTTTGAATAATGATTATGGGTCTACAACTCCATATATCTTCCACTAACTTCATTTTAACATTTTTATATTCCTTATGGTCCCCATATTTTTTCCATTAACTTCATAAAAACATTTTTTAATTAGCCGTGGTCCCATATTTTTTCCACTAACTTTCTTTTAATACTTTTTAAATATTTGTGGTCCCCACTTTTTCTCTATCAAATTTATTATTTAATTAAATAATATCTCCATTATCTAAAAGTTTCTATTTTTTTTAATTCCTGTGAACATCCCCTCTGGGAACATCGATAGGAAACGGAGGAAATATTTAACAGCTCTTAATTTAAAATGTTTATGACGCTGACACCTTCCTTTCCACCGAAAATGCGGACCTGCTTCACCTCACAGAAAACGTGATTGCCTGATTGGACTCGGTATAATTTTTTTTTTGAAATAATTTATTTTAAAAAATAAGTAATTAATAATTATCAATTTTCATAAGCAAAAATCAATTTTAATCAGAAAAATAAATTATAATTATAAAACATCAGTTACAATTAATAAATCAATTTTAATTATTAAATATATCAATTAAATCAACAATATAACTTATTGTTTTTATTGGGGTATTTTTAGTGACACTTGATTTAAATTTCGCTACTTTAAATTTCTAAAAGTATATATAGAGGATTTAGAGAAATTTATTAGTCCGTTTAACAGCATAATAAAAAATCACACTAAAGTTTTTTGCAACATAGAATCGAGGGACATTTCTCATAACTATAGTATATAGACTATAGTAACAATTACATAGGCCACTAAAAACCAAATAAATTGTCGTTAAATCACTTTATAGTGAAATTTAAGATAAGTATCAATAATTATTACACTAAAAATATAAATTAATGGTATTCTTATGATACTAAATTTAATGTCGTAAAAAATTAAATTTGTATTGCGATAGATCGAAGGTCGACCCTAAAAGTGTCATCGTGCTTAACTGCTACTTTGTTGGTTTCTAAAATAAAACTTATTCAAATAAAGAAAAAAAATAGGTTAATGATTAATATTAGATTTGTTTTTAAATACTTATAACTAATTCTAATATCAGGTGTCCTGAGAGACCGTCTTTCTCAGATATGTCTCTCAGGCCCAGTCCATAAAAGCTTAATTTGTACTCATACTTCACATTTTTTATGGGTCAACTCAATAAGAGATGGTATTTCAAAAAGACCGTCTCTCACAAGAATTTGTATTCTAATATATTATATGAGACAATGACATTATCAATTGAAAATACACTAACTCTTTATTGAGGCCTTCTAACCGTGAGACGATTTAATTGGGTTAATCCAAACTATTTAACAAAAACATATGCTTCCTATGTAAGTGTGAATGCAAAATTTTTTAAAGTTTTTTTACTGATGGCGTGCTTGTATGAGCCCGTCTCACAGTGAGACGGTCTCATACAAGACTTGTTGTTGCAAGTATAATAAAACGAAGTGAAATTATAAAAAACTACCTATTTTAGACTACCTTTTGCAAAAAAACTACCTATTCTTTTTTTTTTTTTGCGAAAAACTACTTTATATGACCCAAATGTATGCAAAACACTACCTGGTGATGAAATCCATTTGTTGACCGTCAAGTTTTAGTTTGACTAAACAAGTTTTTTGCACGTGATGTTATTAATTTGCACTTAAGTGACGATTGCTCACTCTCCACAGCTTAATCCTTCCATTCTATTTGCTTCTTACTGTTCATGGAGTTAATCTATGCATGCAACAATTCCTTTAAGGTGAAGATTTAACATTTACTCTTCTAATCTATTGATAAGTTGATTGTTCTCATTGATTGCATCAAACCAACAACCTATAATTTCTTCTTTTCTTTGTTGCATGTATTTGTAGAATAATCTGCTTCTCACATTTTCTTACTTCTTGAAATTCTCTGATCTTATCAATTTAATCACATAACAAATATCTTCAATACAATTTCTTCTTTAATTTGTTAATAATGGTTAAAAGAGGATAGTGATGAAAAGAATTACAGTTGATTTGAAACGGATAACTAAACAAGGTATGTTTTTCCTTACATCTCTTGAATGTTTGTTAGGGTTTAATTGATTGACCTTGTCATTAATCTTGATTTTTTGATTTTTGCTTCTTTTGTGTGTTTAATCATCCTCTTTTTTGTTTATGTTTTTAGTTTTCACTCATCCTGCGACCTCTTTCACAATTAATTGATCAATTACTATTCATTTGCATCTTTAATTACTTTTATTCTATAATTAGTTTGATACTTTGATTTTTTATCTAATTAATTATTCACACCCAATCCAAGCGAACTCATAAAAGTACTTTATTCATATTGTATTCATTTCTTCCCTTTGGTTCCTCATAAAAACATTATTAAACGCATAAATCCTTTCCTTTTATTCACAAAACATCACAAAAAAGTACATGCATAGTTGCATATAATCACATAGTATATAGCAACCATAACAAAACAATACAAATAACATAATCACAATTACAAAGAAGCATTTGTTCAATAATAAAAAAAGAAAAGTGAATGCTTTGCATACAATAAAAATAAATTATACAAATAATTTATCAAGAGACCGTCTCTTTGAGAGACCATCTCTAATTGAGTTGGTCCATTAGGGAACATATAGAGTAAATGTAGGCAATAAGCTTTAATGAATTGGGCCTTAAAGACGTCTTTAAGAAAGACGGTCTCTCAGGACACAAACTTGGACCGAATAAGTTCCACACAAACAGAACTAGCACAGATTACACGATAGCCATTGGGAGATGTTGGACAACATTGGATGTTTTCACAGTTTCCACCCAATTCTACGCACCCTAATTTCATCTTCTCCATTGCCATTGCTTCCGCCATACCTTTTATTTTTTCATTCTTCATTATTTCTTCTATTATTTGTATTTCCATCATTTCCTTGTTTTCCATGCTTGCCCATATTGTTGTTGGAACTGTATAATAAAGTCAACATATCACATAAATAAACACGGGCGAATTCAAAATACTTGTCTCTTTATGCGTATAGATTAATGCCAACCATAGCAAATCAGCTATGTTCCTGGCTGGTATCAGTAAAGATGATCAGCAGTCTCTAGCCGAAAAATTCAAATTTTCCTTGGGTACTATTCCAGTGAAATATCTTGGTGTGCCTCTCTCTTTCAAGTGTATTGGCATTCAAACTTGAAGGTTTTGGGTTCAAATGCTACTCAAGGCATTGTGAGGAAGGAATGTTATTGTTGCTGACTTGACAGGCGTGTGAGGTGGGTGTAACGTGTGCATGACATGGCAACGAAGTGGCAATACATTCAGCAAAAAAAAATTTTTCTTTTTTTTTCCAACCAGACGGGTAGCCAGAAATCTAGTTGGAAAGTTTTTAAAAATCTTTTTCATGTCATTTTGGGTTGAATTCTGAAATAGTGTTTATACCGACTGAAAGGGTAGTCGGAATTTCCAACTAACTTTCCGACTGTTTTCCTACTAAAACGATTTTCCGACCATTTTGAGCCGAGTACCCCAAATCAGTCGGAATTTAGTCAGTATAGCTCTATATCGACTAAATTCCGACTGTTTTGTGTAGTCTGAAAATTGTTATTTTTGTATTGGCAGGAGAAAGAGTGGCGGAGGAAAAGGGGTAACTTATGGGACTCGCTTGGATTGAGTGTAAATATTTAAAAAGTAAATAAATGTCAAAGTAGGAAAACAAAGTTAGATAGATAAAATAATTAAAGAAATTTAATTGTTCGAGATGGAAGAATTAGTTAGAAAATAATAAAAAAATGAATCAAAATAACAATTAATTCCATCATTTTGGGTATAAAGTTTACCCTAAGGGTAGGTTGGGGAATTATTTTCCTTCAAATAAGGGAAATCATCCTCTTTTTTGTTTATGTTTTTAGTTTTCACTTTGCGACCTCTTTCACAATTAATTGATCAATTACTATTCATTTGCATCTTTAATTACTTTTATTCTATTAGTTTGATACTTTGATTTTTTTACCTAATTAATTATTCACACCCAATCCAAGCGAACTCATAAAAGTAATTTATTCATATTGTATTCATTTCTTCCCTTTGGTTCCTCATAAAAACATTATTAAAGGCATAAATCCTTTCCTTTTATCCACAAAAAAGTACATGCATAGTTGCATATAATCACATAATATATAGCAACCATAACAAAACAATACAAATAACATAATCACAAGTACAAAGAAGCATTTGTTCAATAATAAAAAAAGAAAAGTGAATGCTTTGCATGCAATAAAAATAAATTATACAAATAATTTATCAAGAGACCGTCTCTTTGAGAGACCATCTCTAATTGAGTTGGCCCATTAGAGAACATATAGAGTAAATGTAGGCAATAAGCTTTAATGAATTGGGCCTTAGAGACGTCTTTAAGAAAGACGGTCTCTCAGGACACAAACTTGGACCGAATAAGTTCCACACAAACAGAACTAGCACAGATTACACGATAGCCATTGGGAGATGTTGGACAACATTGGATGTTTTCACAGTTTCCACCCAATTCTACGCACCCTAATTTCATCTTCTCCATTTCCATTGCTTCCGCCATACCTTTTATTTTTTCATTCTTCATTATTTCTTCTATTATTTCTATTTCCATCATTTTCTTGTTTTCCATGCTTGCCCATGTTGTTGTTGGAACTGTATAATAAAGTCAACATATCACATATAATAAAGTCAACATATCACATAAATATGCGCGGGCGAATTCAAAATACTTGTCTCTTTATGCGTATAGATCAATCGATCATACCAAAGAGTTTTTTGTGAAAGACGTGTTAGAGTATACTCCCTCCAATTCACTTGTGTTGTCCCATTTGGGTTTGGCACAAATATTAAGAGTGAGTGGTAGTTGGGTATTTTAATTGATTAAATTAATTGTAAAGTTGGTAGTTGGGTATTGGGAATTGGAAAAGTGGGGTTTTAATTTGATTAAATTAATTGTAAAGGTGTTAGTGGGGTATTGGGAATTGGAAAAGTGGGGGTATTTAGGTAAAAAAAGATAGACAAAAATGTAAATGGGACAATTGATGTGAATTGTCCCAATAAGAAAATGGAACAACACAAGTGAATTGGAGGGAGTATTAATTAATATTCACAAATTCTTTTGAGAGACGATCTCTTTCAGATCCTATCTTTATAATTGGGTCAGCCCATGAAGAAAAATGTAGAGTAAGAATAGGCATTAAACTTTAATGGCCGGATCTGAAAAACATTACTTAGAGAGACGATCTCTAAAACATATCTTGAGTTTTCAACCATACGTACCAAAAACTTATGCGGTTATGGTGATGGTTGAGGAATGCCACCATGTTAACTTATTACAAACCAGCCAGTCTCCTAAGAGACTGTCTCTTTGAGAGACGCCTTTCGGGTCCAGCCTATTAAAACTTATTACAAGTAATGATGATTAGATTAGATAAAGTATATAATTTGCAATTGCGTAAAATAGTGAAATTAATATCCATGACAAAAATAAAGTGAATAGAAATGAATAAAAATATTTGTATGAAATGAAGAACCTGTCAAAGTAACAAGCAATAAGATAGCCAAGATGGTTAACTTCTCCATAGGGATAGGGTTATTGTTTCCTTTGTTGCTTATGCTGTGTGAGTGTGATTATATATAGCTACACTGTCAGTATTTATAATGCATATATGCCCAAATTAGGAGGGAATACAAATACTAGTATAGGATGGACAATAATATACCCACCTTCACAAGTCGGCTAGCTCATTATCCAATCAATTCGATTATCAATCATCTATTATTTTTATATTATATATATTATTACACAACTAAACATTAAAATTAAATCGTAAAATCGTAGAATCATGTTATGATTATACCTCTAAAAATTTTATTCCAACTAGAGTCGTAAGATTCTACCCGCAATTCAAATCGCTCGTTTGTTTTGGGATCGTAAAATCTTAGAATCGTAGATAAAAATCGCGATTTTTACAACAATATATATATATATATATATATATATATATATATATATATATATATATATATATATATATATATATATATATAGAGAGAGAGAGAGAGAGAGAGAGAGAGAAGGTATAATAAGTAAGAATTTAAGATACACCGGTAGGTATTTGAGGTTGTCAAGTATGGGTTTGAGATATAACAAGGGGTTTGAGATCTTTTTGTAAATGTAGTATTCTTAAGGGATGTAAATCTAGACGCAAAGAGAATCGAACTTATAACCTTACACGGAAAAATTAATACATATCAACTGAGTCAAAACTCGATCTCTTAAAAATTCATTTTAAAAACATTTATTAATATAACCAATAGTAATATTCCCCTCTTTGCCTATAAATTAGTACTTTTTTTTTTTAATTTATTTCACTTATTTTACATTATTACTCCTATTATTTTTTGATTATAAGGCAACTTTATTGTTTTAATCTATATAAAAACTTATCATTATCCTATTGTGACATTCAATACTCATTAGTCATTTCCATTTAAAATGGAGCAATAATTCAATCCATTATTACGTACCAACTCTTGTTTAAAAATGTTGATGACGCTGACACCCTCCCTTTCACCGAAAATACGGACCAGCTCCACCTCACAGAAAACGTGATAATCTTACGAATTAGGCAATCACCCAAGATAGGGATGGCAATTTCGACCCTAGTCTGACTCGATCTGAGAAATATAATTCGATTCTATTAGAAATTGTGACTTTAATTTTATAAATCAAACATATAAAATAAACTTACAAGTTTGTAGTAGAAAACCAAATTACATATGACAAGTTCAAACCTTTGCTTAACATACACCAAATGCAATCTTGATCATCGGGAATCACCATATATCGATCATAGTAACAAGAAGATTTTGTTGGATCTTGATATAAATTCTAGGCGAGATGCTCTTTTCTAAAACATCATTTCCTCCCTACTACGGTGCTTGGGAATAAACGGGAAATATGTTCTGAGATACAAAGAATTACACTAACTTCCGAGCACACGAAAATTAGAATGACATAAGAAAAACTTAAATGGAAGGAAATATGGAAATACACAATCAAGGATTGCATGTTCTTGATTGAAATGCTCAAGAAGAGAAGAATATCAGAAAAATAGATGTGTTAATATATTTATAGAATAGCTCACATTACTTCATGAAGCAAGGTGTTGCTCCATGAACCACAAGGTCGATCCGTGAAACACGAGATCAACTCACGAACCATCGCTTTTCACTCAACCTATACATCCCAAAGAACATGGTTATAATAATCATAATAACAGTTGGAAGTTATATAATAACCAACAAAACAAAACAGAGCAAGAAACGAAGTGAATCGCACAAAGGACAACAGTCCGCGGGCCGCCTAGATCTCCGCGGGGCGCGGACTTGCTGTGCCTGGCTCCGCGGGCCGCGTAAAATCCCGCTAGCCGCGCACTTCCTTCTGTCCCTTTTTTTCTTTTTCTTTAATACTTACTTTGGGATATTAATAATTAATTTAATTAAACTTATTTATTTAATATAATTAATTAAACATTTCTATTTACCATTATATACTCTAAATTCCAACAATCATCCCTCATTTAGAGTGTATAATCCTTTTCTTCTTTAGCAATCCATAATGATCAACCCATTTCATACATCAATGCCAATGTTCGTACGAATTGAATTGACACCTAGTACCACGCATCTTTACAATTGATCATATCCCCTAATGTCCGTACGGATTGAATTAAGCAGATATATCCAACCAATTGAAGGAGTAGTACACATGAAATAATTCATTAATCTTACATCCTTGACACGTTAAAGACCATGTGTCCATATCTATTCATAAGTTCTTTGAAATCATAAGTATGCCCCTTGATTTCGTTAAGACGGGCCAAATCTTGAACTTATATAGGTAGCTTCTCCCTAATATACCATGCTTTCGTGAATAAAGCACTCAATCTAGAGATCTTCATAACTCTAGAAATGGAGACTTCGAGGAACGACTCTACTACCTCGTTTGTCAACATCACGAATAAAGCAACTTAAGATCACTTAAGTGTTGCTTACCAACATCTGATGAGCGATCAATCCACATTGAATTCAAGACTAGATGTTTCTTCTAGCGTCGTTAGGTTTCACTCATGGAGTTGAAGAATGGACATGTACCAATTTCATTAAACCATGAAATTCCTAGACATTAGTAAGAATACTTTGTCTAACTTTGAACTTTGTTCACATAGTCAAGAATTGTGATCCCTTCTTTGATAAGCCCTAATTTTCGGCTTTGCCTCAATTAGATGTCATAGCATTATCAAAGTTACACTCGACTATCAATACTTTATACAAGTCACTTGTCAATCACACTAGATTGTTGTTGTGCACAACTTTGGCTTAAACATCACAAAGATGAGTATTTTAAACTATACAGTTTACATATTTGTCTAAATCATGACAAATAACATTAATATCATAGTAGAATAAGTTAAAACTTAGTTTGTTCTTGGGTGATCAAAACTTGGTACCTCCCCCACAAACACATATTTTAGTCAACGTAGAGAATGGCCAATTCACTAAAGATCAAACTCATACTTGGGTATCTCTTCAAACTTGAAGAACTTCTACTATAAATAATTGGTAACCACCAGGTATTTTTTGGATGAATCCATGTGACACTTCAACTCTATAAATAAGAGTAAGTGTAATATATCTTTGAGAATTAAAAAAAAATTGTCATCTATATCTCATTTCTCTTGAAACGTTAAGGAGCGTAATTAACTTCTTTATTGTTTTCCTATTTCATTCTCTGCAAAACACAAAGTCGTTTAGTTCAATCGATTCGTACTAATCAATTGATGTGATTGATTGTATTTCTTTGTGAATTTCCGGTCTCATAACCCAAGTACCTTTGTGGGGGAAATATCACAAAAGGAAAGCTTATAGACGCCTTCAAACTATATCGAGATTTCTGGTGACGCCTTCGTCGCAAACAATCTTCTCTACAGTGTTTCCATTTGGTTCGTGATACTTACAAGGAAGGAGTTCGTTGTCATACACAAAGGGAACGCTACAAAGTTCATCTTGTATTTGCAGTTTATTTTACGCATTTTCATTTATAACAGACACAACACGAACACACACTTAAACCTTATTTAGTGATCCTTGAGTGGGGTTAATAGCCTCCCGAAATTTATATCAATGGAAGCAGGTTGAGGTCTTGAGAAGACCGCAACCTGCATAGATGATCATCCAATTGATCAGCATTTGGGTGAGAGTTCTGAGGGAAAACCGAAAGATCGAGTGTGGTATGATGCAACTTACAAGCCCTATATGTACTGTGCAAATGATACATCAAAAAAGGAGAAAAGAAAATATGATCTTCTGTTCAACAACCAATACAAAATACATAATAGTTTGTGACTTTGTTCTGTGTCTTTTAACAACCAACTAAACAACTAATATGGTTTCTATTTTGCCTTGTTTACACTGAAATCATGTGGTGAAGATAATATTCTGCTTCACAATTCAGAATCATGATCCAAAAAAGGCGGTACACACGAGAGGAAAAACTTGAATCCTTATTTTTTGAATCATGACTTGCTGCCAACGATGCGCACGCGTAGCATTCAATGGTTTCCTACTAGAAATTTCAATGGAATATAATTTGGAACTTGCATACAAGATCTTAAAATGTAGGTATGTGCTTCATCATATTCAGGCAAGTATGCACTTCATAACTTATTTTCTGGTGCATATGCAAAATTATGGAATCTTTACAGCTATTCAACTCTGATTTCAGATCATTGTATGCATATTTTCATATGGATTGATACTGAAGTGGCTCCCACCAAGGTTGGGGTTTGGCCGTTTGGGAAGGTCAAACTAACAAAGAACCCTTGGTAGCAAACATCATGTGCAACTTCAACGATAATTTCTTAGTGAAATATATTAAAACTAATAGAGAAATGTATATTCATTTATAAAGAATTATCATTTACATATCAAAAAATTGTATAGTCTAAGTGAATTTCTGATCTAGTTGCTGACAACATTTAGAAGTGTTGCTCTGGTCTTAACCAGATTCCTAAACAAACATTCAAGAACTTGATCAATTTCTTGAATTTCTGACTCTAATTTAACTAACTGTGACATATCGACAATCGATTTCTTTTTCTGGGAGATCATCAACTCTAGTGTAGCATCAACGACATCGAATTCACTGATAGATGTTGTTTCCTTCTCAACTTTTTGGCCGCGAACTAATTTTGAGAATGACCAGCTACTTTTTTGTGATCCGCTTATGTATGATAACAATGAATAAAATGTATCAGCTGTAATTGTTTGCACATCTCTCAGAATGCTGTCAATAGGATTTGTTTCATTAATTTTGTCGACTTGTTTCATGTCTTTCAAGCACTTCTTGATCATCTTCTTGACTGATTTTCGGGTTTTTAAGTATTCGGTGACTTCGGTTGTAATGTTAAGTTCACCACTGGATCTTCTCCTTAGGGCTGATTGTATTTCTTGGATCCGTTCCTTTGACTGAGCCAAGACATCCCGAGATGTAGCACAAATGTCTAAGAGCCTTAGAGATCCATCCAACACCTTCTCAACCCAACTGTCATATAGAGTGTTCTGATTAACGGGCAGTTGAAGAAACTCGTCAACACATATGTATAAATCTTTAAGTCCCGAAAGTTTGTTGGTCAGCGATGAAGTGGAGGCGGTTTCAGATGATCTTAATCTGCACAATTGCTGATCGAGTTCATCAGCAATTGGGTGGGATTTGGAAGGAAAACTGTTTGATCGAGTGTGGTAAGACGCCATTTTAAAGTTTTTCGAAGTTTGCTAAAAGCAAAGAATGATGAGATTATACAAGTTTTGGTTTGATGCCTTGTTCATTCTTGTCTGCCTCATATATATATGAAGTTAGGAAAGACAGGAGGAATCTGTTCTAAGTGGGGAATAATATGATGTCAGTTTATTATATGAAGGTATTTCTTGTGCTTGTTAAACATTGTCTCTTCTCAACCAATTTACCAACTAATACAATACTTCTATATATTAGTTTAATTTAATAAAAGATTCTTTATGATGCTGTTTTTCTGTGTTTTTTAACTTCCAATTTAACAGCTAATGTGTTTTCTGCATCCTCCTATCCCAATGAAAATGATCATGTGATCTTTATTATTAGTGTGAAATTATGCTACTAATTAGTATCATGATCCGAAAAATGTGCAATACACAAGTGGCATTGTCGAGTTTTTTTCTCTTGTATGAGCTGTTGCTGGAGTACTACTAAGTACATGGAAATTGACGTACACGAGTGGTTAAAGTTATACGAAAAGAAGTGGTGAAACTTAACAGCCAATTGTATATTTAAGACCCTTATTTTGTTGGGATCAAAGATTTATGTTTTTGTTGGTTTTCGATTGTTATGAACTATGTTAAAACTGCTCATTAAGTCATGTGCACTTCTTATTTATGTTAAGTTACACACACACTAACAAGGGTAAGGTTGCGTGCATCTGAACCCCTCAAACCCCACCCTTGGTGGGAGCCACTTAATAGCATTGGGGTAATGTGATGTATTGTACTTTGTAGTAAGATCCAAAAAACGCGCTATACTTATCTCTTGAATGATGTTAAGCAAGAATGCTCAATAGTTTTCCAACGATGCACATGAGTTGTATCGAGATTCGAAAATTTGAATATTTAAATCCTATTATGTAGGCAATTGCTTGATTAGAGGAGACCATCTAATATTCACACATTCATGGACTTTGCTTGTACAAAAATTTCCAGAGTTCCTACAGACAAATGGAATCATGACAGCCAACAACGCGTTATAGACTCATTGTAAGTAATTCCGTGTTTAACCCATTTGCAGTAATTTTTTTGTTATGTAGTAAATATATCCTGATTATGCTTATTAAGAGAAAATATTACCTTTTTTTTGTCTAGGAGAATTTTATCACATAAGATGGTATGATTATGGTATTCTCAGTTGTATATGGTATGATTATACTGTATGAATTTATAGAAGAATAAATAAGAACTCAATTACGCAAAAATGTAGTTTCATTCGTGTATCGGTATCATTCACATCAAAATTTTGTACATCAGTAATTGTGTCTTTTTTCTAATTACTAACAACATTCAGAAGTGTTGCTCTGGTCTTAACTAGATTTCTAAACAAACATTCAAGAACTTCATCGATTTCTTGAAGTTCTGACTCTAATTTAACCAATTGTGACATATCAACTATTGATTTCTTTTTTTGGGAGATAACCATTTCTAGTGTAGCATCAATGGCATCAAATTCACTAGTAGATGCTGTTGTTTCCTTCTCAACTCTTTGGCCGTGGACTAATTTTGAGAATGACCAGCTGCTCTTCTGTGATCCGCCAATGTAAGACAACAATGAAATGAAGGTATCTGCTGTAATTGTTTGCACATTTGTCAGAATGCTATCAATAGGATTTGTTTCATTGGTTTTGTCGACTTGTTTCATTTCTTTCAAGCACTTCTTGATCATCTTTTTCACTGTTTTTCGGGTTTTCAAGTATTCAGCGACTTCGTTTGTAATGTTAAGTTCACCACTGGATCTTCTCCTTAAGGCTGATTGTATTTCTTGGATCCGTTCCTTTGATTGAGCCAAGACATCCCGAGATGTAGCACAAATGTCTAGAAGCCTTAGAGATCCATCCAATACCTTCTCAACCCAACTGTCATATAGAGTGTTCTGATGAAAGGGCAGTTGAAGAAACTCATCAACACACATGTATAAATCTTTAAGGCCTGAAAGTTTTTTGGTCAGTGATGAAGTGGAGGCGGTTTCAGATGATCTTAATCTGCACAATTGCTGATCGAGCTGATCAGCAATTGGGTGGGATTTCGAAGGAAAACTGTTTGATCGAGTGTGATATGACGCCATTTTAAAGTTTTTTAACGTTTTCTAAAGGAAAAGAAATATGTATACTAGTTTTGGTTTGATGGGTTGCTCATTTATCTCTGCCTCATTTATATATATGAAGTTAGGCAAGACAAAAGGAATCTTTTCTAAGTGGGGAATATTATGATTTTAGTTTTCTATATCAATGTATTTCTAATGGTTGTTCAAAATTGTCTCTTCATAGCCAATTTAACAACTAATACAATAATTATATATTTGATTTAGTATAACTTATAATAGATTCTCTGTTATGCTGTTTTCTGTGTTTTGGAACTCTCAACATAACAGCTAATGTGTTTAGTGTATTCTCTTATTCAATCAAATGCGCTACACGACCGGTATTGTCAAGTTCTTTTCTGTAGTATGGCATATTTTCAGGAGTACTACTACTTGGTACTTGGCAAACGACGCACACAAGTGATCACATTCATGGACTAAACCGATAGAACCCCTACAGACTAAACCGTTTCAGAGTTATAATGAATACAATCTTTGGAATTTACGCAGATTAATCCTTCCAAATGTTCAGCACGGATGTCTTGTTGTGTTTTTAGTTGAAAGGCTATCCTGAATGATGGGTGGAGTGCTGTGGTCCTTTGCCAAAATCAGTTGATGAGGTTGCAGACCTGCTGCTGCTCGCACCCATGCTGCGTCTATTGCGTCATCTGCTATCAATTATACAATAAATATGTTCGATGGGGCTGAGACTTCCAATCATGCTGCACAAGCACAACTAAATATTAATGCTCACCAATGCTTGAGTCTGGAAAAATCGAAGGGCAAATCGAACTGCATCCTTTCTAAAAATCCTTTGTCTTGATACACTCTGCCATAAACATGAATTATATTGTTCCAACTCTTAGAAGACGTGTTTTTAGCTCAAAACAGACCTGGTGCAGCTCGTGCCTATGCTTCTAATGTTGTTTCGTCACAAAAATGGTAAACCTAACACAACCATGATATTGTTTCGTTATTCTATTAAGCTTATACCATCATCATCATCATACACCGTGTATCCCGCTCATGTGCAGGGTTAGAAGACGGCAGATCATAGAATATTGAGGTTAAATTGTCATATTATGTTCCCTGCCTGTTGATCAAGATCCCAAGTAAGGTCTACCCTGTGTTCTCAAAGATTTGCCAACGATGCACACGATTGGCATTTAAATTCTGATTCTTTTTGACACTCAAAAGCTTCCTACAAGATCCTACAATGTAGGTAAGTGCTTGACTGTAGGAGACCATATAATATTCAGGCATGCATGCACTTTATAATATATTCTCCGAATCTTCAGGAAGATATATACATTAACACATTACTGCACATGGTTTCACATGGAAGGATACTGCTTACAAGTTACCACCTTTCATTCAACCATAACTTGTTAGTGAAATATATTATTGTATTTATTATTTCATTTCTTAAGGAAAATATTTTTTTTTTATTTCTTAGTGAAAAATTTGAAAACATGTAAATTCCCAAAAGTTAAAGTAGAAATTTACTTAACTTTCTTGGTTATACATTAATTATGTCAAAGGAATAATGAAACTATGAACTTCAACAACACATATCGGAGAAAAATATTGTATATTCATTTCTATAGATTTTTCATTTACATATCAAAAATTTGCACAGTAGTGACTTTCTGATCTAATTACTAACAACATTCAGAAGTGTTGCTCTCGTCTTAACTAGGTGCCTAAACAAACATTCAAGAACTTCGTCGATTTCTTGAATTTCTGACTCTAATTTAAATAATTGTGACATATCAACCATTGATTTCTTTTTTTGGGAGATTATCAGCTCTAGTGTTGCATCAAGGGCATCAAATTCACTGATAGATGCTGTTGTTTCCTTCTCAACTCTTTGGCCGCGGACTAATTTTGAGAACGACCAGCTACTTTTTTGTGATCCGCCAATGTATGACAACAATGAATGAAATGCATCAGCTGTAATTGTTTGCACATCTCCCAAAATGCTGTCTATAGGATTGGTTTCATTAGTTTTGTCGACTTGCTTCATTTCTTTCAAGCACTTCTTGATCATCTTCTTGACTGTTTTTCGGGTTTTCACGTATTCAGCGACTTCATTTGTAATGTTAAGTTCGCCGCTGGACCTTCTTCTTACGGCTGATTGTATGTCCTGGATCCGTTCCTTTGACTGAGCCAAGACATCACGAGATGTAGCACAAATGTCAAGGAGCCTTAGAGATCCATCCAATACCTTCTCAACCCAACTGTCATATTGAGTGTTCTGATGAACGGGCAGTTGAAGAAACTCATCAACACACCTGTATAAATCTTTAAGGCCTGTAAGTTTGTCGGTCAGTGATGAAGTGGAGGCGGTTTCAGATGACCTTAATCTGCACAATTGCTGATCGAGTTGATCAGCAATTGGGTGGGATTTGGAAGGAAAACTGTTTGATCGAGTGTGGTAAGACGCCATTTTAAAGTTTTTCGAAGTTTGCTAAAAGCAAAGAATGATGAGATATACAAGTTTGAGTTTGATGGCTTGTTCATCCTTCTCTGCCTCATTTATATATATGAAGTTAGGCAAGACAAAAGGAATCTTTTGTAAGTGAGGAATAATTTGATGTCAGTTTTTTATATCAAGGTCTTTATTGTGCCTGTTCAAAGTTGTCTCTTCCTAACCAACTTACCAACTAATACAGCAATTTTTTATATGATGTTAGCTTAATTTATTTAAATTAAAACCATTTCTGATGCTGCTTTTTTGTGTTTTTGAACTCAGTACTTAATTTGTATTGTGTTTTCTGCCTCCTCTTATTCCAATGAAAATGATCATGTGGTGAACTTAACTGTTTACTGTTATATTCTGTTGCTTATTAATGTATCACGATCCAAATGATCCGCTACACACAAGTGGCATTGTCGAGTTCTTTTCTCTGGTATGATATATATTGCAGGAGTAATAATACTCGGGAATTGGCCAATGATACACAAGTAGCATTGTCGAGTGCTTGACTGTAGGTGACAATGTAATGATCGCGCATTCATGGGTTTCACTTCAGAGTGCTCAGACAAAGTTTCTATAGCCCCTACAAACAATATATAATACAAAAAGTTTCTATAGAATGCCTACAGAGTACAGACTAAACAGTGTTCGAGACATTGTAGTTCAATATTCAATTTATGTACAGATTGATAAGTCCAAAATTTCAGCAAGACATTCGAGCCTATCAGAACTCAGATGGGAAGATAAACTTATCATTTGTGTAATTAGCTCGACGCATGATTGGTGTTGCGTGTGTCACCTGGTGACTGCAGTGTATTATGTGGGAAATGATTTGAATGTGTCTGGGACTTCTGTTGTTTATTCACAAAATGGCAAGCCTACCTTAACCCTGGGTTTAGTGCAGATCAAAGGGCCTGTCGAATTACAGCCTCTAAAAAGATTCCTAGACTTCTAAATGATCGAGTGGGACTTGGGAGAAAACACAAACAGATTTTTAATTCCGTCCATGCTCTAAAATTCCAAGCAAATTTGTGGACTGTTTCTACATCCTTTTTATTTGTTCTTTTATTGAGTCTGCTACTATGTTTGATGCTTCTATTGACTCTGATTCTTCTCTATTTACTTGCCATACCGATAGCGCGTTCATGGGCTGTTCAGACAAAGTTTCTGGACCCCCAACAAACGAATAGATCCCTGCAGGCAACAGTTTCAGCCTTCAGGGTCATTGTGAAAGCAAGTTTCTGAACATTCATATTGACCAGTCCAAAAACTCCAGCATATATCACATTCGAGACCAAAATTAATCAGAAGGGAAGATAGACTTGTGTATTTAGGTGGTCGGTGGAGCTGATATTCTGTCATCTGCTATGGTTTTCTGTCTAAATATTAATGCTTCACCAATTCTTCTAAATCTGCTTCTATTTATTCTGCTAACTCCTAGCTGTTGACTCTACTTTTACTGCTACTATTTCCCTATGATGGATCGAGTTTGCAGGAACAATTTTCTTCAACAAAGTTGTAAGGTGTTGTGGCGCATACAGTTGTAACGATGAGGCCATCTTCTGCTTCAAATGTTAGTTCTGACAAAGTTTGTGCGAAACAAGAAACTTTTCTCACGAAGAGCCTACCTCCTTGAAGGACTGTTGCAAATGTGCAATGGAAAAAGAAAAGTAGAAGATTATGCTCTTCCTTCCAAGTCTTTTTATATATGTAAGTAAGAGAACACATAAGGAACCTCAAAATAAGTAACATATAGTTGCATTCTTTTATTAAGCTTTAATGAGTTATGTTTAATATTGTCTCTTTTGACCATATGACCCTCAAGCTACATACTAATACAACAAAAAATGTCATATCTTGTTCCCTGCCTGTTGATCAAGATCCTAAGTAAACGATACACGAGTGGAAATGGCAGTTTTCTCGTCCATCAAGCTGTATCTATAAGTTTTCTACATACATAACTTCACACAGTGTTAATAAAATAACAAAAGAATCCGATTTGAACTGAATATAATACTGAATTCGATTTTATACGTTCCAATGAACTATTCAAGTGCCAGACTGTAGGAGAATTGGGAGGTTATTTTTAGCAGACAGGAGGAATATTGGGAGGTTGTAACAGATATATTTTTCAGATTTTAGTACAATAGTTTAATGTAGCTCACTCGGACGATCAATTAATTATATAACTAATGCTTGCTGTATCTCTTGAATCATCTTAAGCAAAAGTACTGCTCAATGATTTTCATACGAAATTTCGAATATTTAACTGAGAATTTGCCTGCATGATCCTACAATGTAGGAAAATTCTTGACTATTGGAGACCATCTAATATCAACGCGTTCATGCACTTTGCTTCAACACGGATTTTTCAGAGTTCCTTCAGACAAACGGAATCTTGACAGCCAACAATGCGTTATAGAGTCATTGTAAGTAATTCCATGTTTAACCCGTTTTCTGTAACCTTTTATTTTTGTTTTGGAGAAATTTCTTATTATCTTTTATATTTTCTGATATATCTTATCTTTAGTATTTCAACTACTGAGACATAAGTATATGGCATATGTTTTGTACTGTATGAATTCATAGAAGAATAAACAAGAATGAAAATTATGGAAAAATGTTTTTTCATTTGTGTATAACTATTATTCACATCAAAAATCTGTACAGAAGTTATCTTTATCTACTGTTTTTTTTTTTCTAATTACTAACAACATTAAGAAGTGCTGCTCTGGTCTTAACCAGATTTCTAAATAAACATTCAAGAACTTCGTCGATATCTTGAAGATCTGACTCTAATTTGACCAATTGTGAAATATCAACAATTGATTTCTTTTTTTGGGAGATAACAATTTCGAGTGTAGCATCAACGGCATCGAATTCACTGATTGATGCTGCTGTGTCCTTCTCAACTCTTTGTCCGCGGACTAATTTTGAGAATGACCAGTTGCTTTTCTGTGATCCACCAAGGTAAGACAACAATGAGTCGAAGGTATCAACTGTAATTGCTTGCACATCTTTCAACATGCCATCAATGGGATTTGCGTCATTAGTTTTTTCAACTTGTTTCATTTCTTTCAAGCACTTCTTGATCATCTTCTTCACTGTTTTTCGGGTTTTCAAGTATTCAGCGACTTCATTTGTAATGTTAAGTTCACCACTGGATCTTCTCCTTAAGGCTGATTGTATGTCCTGGATCCTTTCCTTTGACTGAGCCAAGACATCCCGAGATGTAGCACAAATGTCTAGGAGCCTTAGAGATCCATCCAATACCTTCTCGACCCATCTGTCATACAGGGTGTTCTGATTAAAGGGCAGTTGAAGAAACTCGTCAACACACCTGTATAAATCTGTAAGGCCTGTAAGTTTGTCGGTTAGTGATGAAGTGGAGGCAGTTTCAGATGACCTCAATCTGCACAATTGCTGATCGAGTTGATCAGCAATTGGGTGGGATTTGGAAGGAAAACTGTTTGATCGAGTGTGGTAAGATGCCATTTTAAAGTTTTTCGAAGTTGGCTAAAGGCAAAGAATGATATATAAATATACAAGTTTTGGTTTGATGCCTTCTTCATCCTTCTCTGCCTCATTTATATATATGAAGTAAGGCAAGACAGAAGGAATATTTTCTAAGTGGGGAATAATTTGATGTCAGTTTTTTATATTAAGGTCTTTATTGTGCTTGTTTAAAATTGTCTCTTCTTAACCAACTTACCAACTAATACAACAATTATTTATATTAAGGTCTTTATTGTGCTTTTTTGTATTTTTGAACTCAGAACTTAATTGGTAATGTGTTTTCTGCATCCTTGTATTCTAATGAAAATGATAATGTGGTGAACTTAATTGTTCAATGTCATACTCTGCTGCTAATAATGTATCATGATCCAAATAATCCGCTACATACAAGTGGCATTGCCGTGTTCTTTTCTCTAGTATTATTTACTGCAGGAGTAATACTACTCGGTAATTGGCCAACGATACACAACTACAAGAGTGGTGAAAGTTATATGAAATGAAGAACTTAACCACATCTTCCTAGAAAATAGGCGAAGTACTTGGGTGCAGGTGACGATGCAATGATCGCACATTCATGGAGTTTACTTCCAGAGTGTTCAGACAAAGTTTCTATTGCCCCTACAAACAAATAGAATACCAATAAACAAAACCGATTGATAAGTCCAAAATTTCAGCAACACGAATCGAGTTTGTAGGAACAATTTTTCGTCAACAAAGTTGAAAGGTGTTGTGGCGCATACAGTAGTAACAAAGACTCCAACTCCTGCTCATTATGTTAGTTGCGACAAACTTTCTGTGAAACAGCTAAATTTTTTTGCGAAGAGCCAACGTTCTTTAAGGACTGTTTTGAATGGAAGATGGTGTAGTGTATATGTGCAATGCAAAAGGAAAAGTAGAAGATTTTTCTCTTCTTTCCAAGTTTTTTTATATACTATGTAAGAGTACACATAAGAGACCTTAAAATAAGTAACATAGTTGCATTCTTTTATTAAGCTTTGATGGGTTATGTTTAATAATTACATACTAATACAACAAAAAATTTCAAATCTTGTTCCCTGCCTATTGATCAAGATCCTAAGTAAACGATATACACGAGTGGAAATGGCAGCTTTCTAAACCATCAAGCTATATATATAAGTCTTCTAGTTACATAACTTCAGACAGTATCTTGCAACTGTTAGTAAAATAACAAAAGAATCCAATTTGAACTGAATATAAAACTGAATATGCTTCTACACGATCCAATGAACTAGGCGAGTGCCAACTGTAGGAGACTTAGGAGATTATTTCTAGCAGACATGAGGAATATTTGGAGGTTGTAACAGATATTTTTCAGATTTTAGTACAATAATGTAGGTCACATGGAAGATCAGTTGCAATGAAATTTTGAATATTTTACTGAGAATTTGCCAGCATGATCCTACAATGTAGGCGAATGCTTGATTATAGGAGACCATCTAATATCAGCGCGTTCATGCACTTTGCTTCAACACAAGTTTTTCAGAGTTCTTGCAGACAAACGGAATCATGACAGCCAACAACGCGTAATAGAGTCATGGTAAGTAATTTCATGTTTAACCTTTCATTTTTGTTTTGGGGAAATTTCTTATTATCTTTTATATTTCTGATATATTTTCTCTTTAGTGTTTCAAAGACCGAGAAATAATTATATGGCATATATTTTCTACTGTATGAATTCATAAAAGAATAAACAAGAATGCAAATTATGGAAAAATGTGTTTTCATTTGTGTAAAACTATTATTCACATCAAAATTCTGTACATAAGTAAGCTATCTACTGTTTCTTTTTTCTAATTACTAACAACATTCAGAAGTGTTGCTCTGGTCTTAACCAGATTTCTAAATAAACATTCAAGAACTTCGTCGATATCTTGAAGTTCTGACTCTAATTTAACCAATTGTGACATATCAACTATTGATTTCTTTTTTTGGGAGATGATCATTTCGAGTGTAGCATCAACGGCATCAAATTCACTGATTGATGCTGCGGTTTCATTCTCAACTTTTTGGCCACGGACTAATTTTGAGAACGACCAGCTGCTTTTCTGTGATCCGCCAATGTAAGACAACAATGAAATGAAGGTATCTGCTGTAATTGTTTGCACATTTGTCAGAATGCTATCAATAGGATTTGTTTCATTGGTTTTGTCGACTTGTTTCATTTCTTTCAAGCACTTCTTCATCATCTTTTTCACTGTTTTTCGGGTTTTCAAGTATTCTGCAACTTCATTTGTAATGTTAAGTTCACCACTGGATCTTCTCCTTAAGGCTGATTGTATGTCCTGGATCCGTTCCTTTGACTGGGCCAAGACATCCCGAGATGTAGCACAAATGTCTAGGAGCCTTAGAGATCCATCCAATACCTTCTCAACCCAATTGTCATATAGAGTGTTCTGATTAACGGGTAGTTGAAGAAACTCGTCAACGCACATGTATAAATCTTTAAGGCCCGAAAGTTTGTGGGCCAGCGATGAAGTGGAGGCGGTTTCAGATGACCTTAATCTGCACAATTGCTGATCGAGTTGATCAGCAATTGGGTGGGATTTGGAAGGAAAACTGTTTGATCGAGTGTGGTAAGACGCCATTTTAATGTTTTTTGAAGTTTGATAAAAGCAAAGAATGATGAGATATACAAGCTTTTGTTTGATGGCTTGTTCATCCTTCTCTGCTGCATTTATATATATGAAGTTAGGAAAGACAGAAAGAATCTTTTCTAAGTGGGGAATAACATGATTTCAGTTTTTTATATCAAAGTATTTCTTGTGCTTGTTGAAAATGGTCTCTACTTAGCCAACTTACTAACTAATATAATTATAATATATTTTAGTTTAATTTAAAATAGATTCTTTCTGATGCTGTTTTTCTGTGTTTTTAAACCCCCAACTTAACAGCTAGTGTGTTTTCAGCATCCCCTTATCCCAATGAAACTGATCATGTGATGAATTAATTGTAAAATGTCATATTCTGTACATAAGTATTGTATTATGATCCACATAATGCGCTACACACAATTCGCATTGTCGAGTTCTTTTCTCTTTGGAGGAGTACTTATACTCGATACTTGGCAAATGATGCACACGAGTGATGAAAGCTAGTATATGAAATTGTGAATTTATCCTGAATGATGGGTGGATCGGTACGGATATTCTCCTAAGTCAGCAGACAAGGATACAGACCTGCTACCACTCGTGCCCACGCTTCTGCTATTGTGTCACGGCTATCAATTATCTAGTAAATATTTCGGATGGGGCTGAGACTTCCGGTGTTTCTTCACCAAATGGCCAACTTAACAATCATGCTGCACTCGCCAATGCCAGAGTTCCCGGAAGATCAAAGGGTCACTCTAACTAAATATTAATGGAACATTCTTCTTATAAGGAATCATTTCCTGTGTGCCACATCTCTTATTCTTCCTCGTATAAAGCGTGTGATGCTTTGTGGCACATCTAGTAGCAAAGGACTCATTTCCTGCATTCCATGTCTCGTACTCTTCCTCGAATAAAGCGTGTGATGGTTCGTGGCACATAATGTAGCAAAGATGGATTCGTTTCCTGCATTCCATGGCTCTTACTCTTTTTCGTGTACTCCTTTTTCGATAGCACTTTATGTTGGAAGGGGCTGGTACTTCTGTTGTTTCTTCACAAAATGTCAAGCCTAACATTAACCTGGTTTAGTGCAAATCAAAGTACCTGTCGAATTACAGCCTTTAAAAAGATTCCTAGACTTCTAAATGATCGAGTTGGGACTTGGGAGAAAACACAAACAGATTTTTAATTCTGTCCATGCTCTAAAATTCCAAGCAAATTTGTGGGCTGTTCCTACATCCTTTTTATTTGTTCTTTAATTGAGTCTGCTACTTTGTTTGATGCTTCTATTGACTCTGATTCGCTTTACACATGCCATAGCGATAGCGCGTTCATGGGCTGTTCAGACAAAGTTTCTGGACCCCCTACAAACAAATAGGATCCCTGCAGGCAACAGTTTCAGCCTTCAGGGTCATTGTGAAAGCATGCTTCTGAATATTTACATATTGTTCAGTCCAAACACTCCAGCATATATCACATTCGAGACCAAATTTAATCAGAAGGGAAGATATACTTGTGTATTTAGGTGGTCGGTTGAGCGCTATGGTTATTTGTCTAAATCAAAAAACGACATCATAACAGCAGCTGCTCGTGCCCACGCTGCTGATGTTGTGTCATCTGCTATGGTTTTCTGTTTATATATGACTGCTTCACCAATTCTTCTAAATCTGCTTCTATGTATTCGGCTAACTCCTAGTTGTTGACTCTACTTTTGGTGCTACTACCCATACTAAGTTGTACTAGTACTACTACTAACCCTATGAGGGGTCGAGTTTGCAGGAACAATTTTCGTCAACGAAGTTGAAAGGTATCGTGGCGCATACAGTAGTAACGAAGAGCCAAAGTCCTTTAAGAGCTGTTACAAATGGAAGATGGTGTCGCGTAAATATGCAATGCAAAAAGGAAAATAGAAGATTTTGCTCTTCCTTCCAAGTCATTTTATATATGTAAGTAAACAACACATAAGGAACCTTAAACTAAGTAACTTCGTTGCATTCTTTTGTTAAGCTTTGATGGGTTATGTTTTATACTATCTCTTCCTACAAAATGACCCTCAAATTACATATTAATACAACAAAAAATGCCATATCATGTTCCCTGCCTGTTGATTAAGAACCTAAGTAAACAATATACACGAGTGGAAATGGAAGTTTTCTAATCTATCAAGCTGTATGTATAAGCCTTCTACTTACATAACTTCAGACAGTTGTTAATAAAATAACAAAAGAATCCGATTTGAACTGAATATAAAACTGAATTCGCTCTTGCACGATCCAATGAATAAGGCAGTGCCAGACTGTAGGAGAATTGGGAGGTTATTTCTACCAGACAGGAGGAATATTGGGAGGTTGTAACAGATAATTTTTCAGATTTTAGTTCAATACTTTAATGTAGCTCACACGGACGATCAGTTGTTTATATAACTATTGTTTGATGTATTTCTTGAATCATCTTATGTAAGCATGCCCAATAATTTTCCAACGAAATTTTGAATATTTAACTGAAAATTTGCCTGTATGATCCTACAATGTAGGCATATGCTTGACTGTAGGAGACCATCTAATATCAACGCATTCATGCACTTTGCCTCTACCAAAATATACGGAGTACCTATAGACAAACGGAATCATGACAGCCAACAACGCGTTAGAGTCAATGTAAGTAATTCCATTCCATGTTTAACCCATTTTCTGTAAAGTTTTATTTTTGTTTAGGAGAAATTTCTTATTATCTTTTATATTTTTCTGATATATTTTCTCTTTAGTAGTTTTACTGGTGAGACATAATTATACAGCATATATTTTCTACTGTATGAATTCGTAGAAGAATAAACAGGAATACAAATCATAGAAAAATGTGTTTTCATTTGTGTATTACTATTATTCACATTAAAAATCTGTACATGTAATATTTATCTACTGTTTTTTTTTTCTCTAATTACTAACAACATTAAGAAGTGTTGCTCTGGTCTTAACCAGATTCCTAAACAAAAATTCAAGAACTTCGTCGATTTCTTGAATTTCTGACTCTAATTTAACCAACTGTGACATATCGACAATCGATTTCTTTTTTTGGGAGATCATCAACTCTAGTGTAGCATCAACTGCATCAAATTCACTGATAGATGCTGATGTTTCCTTCTCAACTCTTTGGCTGCGGACTAATTTTGAGAACGACCAGCTGCTTTTTTGTGATCCGCCAATGTAAGACAATAATGAAATGAAGGTATCTGCTGTAATTGTTTGCACATCTTTCAGCATGCTATCAATGGGATTCGCCTCGTTAGTTTTTTCAGCTTGTTTCATATCTTTCAAGCACTTCTTGATCATCTTCTTGACTGTTTTTCGGGTTTTCAAGTATTCGGTGACTTCATTTGTAATTTTAAGTTCGCCACTGGATCTTCTCCTTAGGGCTGATTGTATTTCTTGGATCTGTTCCTTTGACTGCGCCAAGACATCCCGAGATGTAGCACAAATGTCTAGGAGCCTTATAGATCCATCCAATACCTTCCCAACCCAACTGTCATATAGAGTGTTCTGATTAACGGGCAGTTGAAGAAACTCATCAACACACCTGTATAAATCTTTAAGGCCTGTAAGTTTGTCGGTCAGTGATGAAGTGGAGGCGGTTTCAGATGACCTTAATCTGCACAATTGCTGATCGAGTTGATCAGCAATTGGGTGGGATTTGGAAGGAAAACTGTTTGATCGAGTGTGGTAAGACGCCATTTAAAAGTTTTTAAAGGTTTTCCAAAGGCAAAGAATGATATATAAATATACAAGTTTTGGTTTGATGGCTTGTTCATCCTTCTCTGCCCCATTTATATATATGAAGTTAGGAAAGACAGAAGGAATCTTTTATAAGTGGGGAATAATATGATTTCAGTTTATTATATGAAGGTATTTCTTGTGCTTGTTGAAAATTGTCTCTACTTAGCCAACTTACCAACTAATACAACAATTATATTTTTGATTTTAGTTTAATTTAAATAGATTCTATATGATGCTGTTTTTCTGTGTTTTTAAACTCCCAACTTAACAGCTAATGTGTTTTCTGCATCCCCTTATCCCAATGAAAATGATCATGTGGTGAGCTTAATTGTTTACTGTCATATTCTGTACCCAAGTATTGTATCAAGATCCAAATAATGCGCAACACACAAGTCGCATTGTCGAGTTCTTTTCTCTAGTGTTGCATATAGGAGTACTTATACTCGGTACTTGGCAGATGATGCACACGAGCGATGAAAACAATATGAAATTGAGAATTTATTTATAGGATCGCTGCATGACTGTAGGCAACAATATAATGATCGCGCATGCATTCTTCAGAATTGTGTTTTTAGATCAGATGGGTGGATTGGTATGTATCTTCTCCTAACTCAGCGGACAAGGATGTGGACGTGATGCTACTCGTGCTCACGCTGATTATAAGGTAAATATTTCGGGTGGGGCTGGGACTTCCGGTGTTTCTTCACCAAATGGCCAACCGAACAATTATGCTGCAGTCGCCAATGCCTGGGTTCCCGGCAGATCAAAGGGTCACCCTAACTAAACATTAATGGAACATTCTTCTTAGAAGGACTCATTTCCTGCATTCCATGGCTCTCACTCTTCCTTGCATACAGCGTGTGATGTTTCGTGGCACATATAGTAGCAAAGAAGGACTCGTTTCCTGCATTCCATGGCTCTTACTCTTGTTCGTATACTCCATTTTCGATAGCACATTATGTTGGATGTGACAAATTTAATGTAAAACCATGAAATTTTCTTACAACCCAAGCCCTTTTAAGGACTCTTACTGATGCTGCAGAATGGTGTGTTGTGCAATGCGCCAAGAAATTCAGACTCTAGAAATTAATGATACTGGAACTGGAGTATAGAACCTCTTCCTTCTAGAAAGAAGACTCTTGCTGTCTGACAATCATCGAGTAGATGGTGTTTATTATAATGTCAAATGTGATTTTCGCTTCAGTTGTGAAAATATAATAAAGTATCATATTTATAGTTTGTGTAAATATACGAACTACAAACCTTAAGTTTATTTCTACCGTTGACTAGAGGTGTTCAATGGGGCGGGTCGACCCAACGGGTTAAGGGTCGGGTCATATTTTAACGGGTCGGGTCAATAATGGGGCGGGTCATTAACGTGCCTTGGTGTGAAGGGTCGGGTCGGATAATTATAAGTATTAATTGCGGAAAATAATTACCACTTTTTTTATATATTTTTAAATGATATTATTATATACATAATAAGTGGGTCGATCCATCGGGCCATAAAGTATAATAAAAAAAATTATTTTATGAACTTTTCAAAAACAGGGTCAAATTGGGTCGGATTTAAATGGGCTTGACCCGCCTCGGCCCGTTTAACATTTGACATGACCCGGCCCGGCCCGGCCCATTTAAATTTTGACCCGCCCCGGCCCGTTGAACACCTCTACTGTTGACCATTGAATTTGAATTATTTTGAGATATTTTATCAAAACTTATTTGCATCCTATTTCAACAATGATCAATTAGGTCTTTTCAATATACCTTTAAAAAATTATTTCACAAAAATGTTTCTCATATATAATAAAATTCACGTGGTAATAGTGATCATATGCATAACCCAAAATCTACACACAAAAACAAAAAATTACATCAACATGCTAAACTTTGATAAAATAGTTTATTAAGTCGAACTTCAACCATTACAAGACGAATTTTAATGTTAGTTTTCATCCAACAAGCTTTTAGGTGTTGGTGTCCTAAGCATCAAGTTGCTAGGCGCTAGCTGATGCAATTGTACACGTGGTCATTGCTCTGACGTGTTGTACACTTTTATACATGTGGTTGTAGCCTGTACACATATGTTTTTTATCATATCTTTTGAATTTTTTTATTTATTTTATCCTAATTAATAATTTTTTGATTTTATGCATAATTTAATTTTTTTTTAAATTTTAGTAGTTTTTAATCAAAATTCCCAACGTATAACTCAGCTCACAAGTAGAGAAGTAATTGGAAGTTACCATTCTTGACTTTTGATAACTCTGACTTTTGACAACTCTTCTCGTTTTGATAGGTTAAACCCTAAATTCTAGGGTTATACAATTGGGGATTTTCACTTGCATATTCATCCCACTAAATCTCTTTCTTCAAGAGCTTCATTGCAGACAACGATGGAGTCACAAAAATCAAAACCCAGTAAAATTCTTGACGAAATTGAAGCATTAAAAGCTCAAAAGAAAGAAATCGAAGCTCGAATTTCATCCCTTGAAAATCAACTTCGAGAAACTGCCATAGCTGATCAAACCCCTTGTAACGGCATTTGTCCTTCAATATCTACCGTTACTTCCAAACTCAGCAAACATGGATTACCTTCCGATGCTATTTACCGTTATAGTCGTCATCTTTTGCTCCCCTGTTTTGGTGTTCAAGGTTCCAATTTTATGTTTAACAAATACGTTTATTAATTTCTTATTGATTCATGATTTACAGATCAACCTGTTTGTTAGTACTAACAAGGTAATGTTGTGTACGACGAATCCATTAAAGCCCACTTAGGTGGAAGTCTTTTAATAATATTGGGTTAATGGAATGTGTGTAGATAAGTATATTCAGATCAAATCTACATATATTGTCTAAAAGAATAGAGGAATTATTGTTTTTGATCTTGGAAATGGGAAAATTGATTGCAATATGATGAGTTGAGTTTTTGGGATTGCAGAAATGAGGATTGAGTTTAGGTGAACATGATCTACTTGCAATTTTCAAAGCTCATGATGAATAATGGCCTTTTGATTTGTCTAATTTTTATAGAATTGATTAGCTTTGGTATTACTACAATTTTAAGTATGAAGAAAGCTGAATAATTCCTCTGTTTTTTTCTTAATGCGGAACACAAAAATGAGGTCTACAAATTGAGTGGTGAAAAATTGCAAGTACTTTATACTGGTATTTTCTGTTTTATTAGCCAAATTATTTTGCTTATTGCATTTTATGGAACAAAATGAGGTTTAAGAATTGAGCTTTGGATAGTTTTGAAGTATAGAACATAAAAGGGAAGCCGGGTGTACACACTGGGGAAGGATCCCACCATAGAGGTTGACTGGTTGCGTGTAACCAAACCTTACCCTGCATTACTACACGAGGCTGCATTCAATAGTCGAACCCATGACCTTATGGATAGAACATAGAAGTTCCTTGTAAGTTTCTAGCAGCTAGAATTTTGCCCATTATACCTCTTATGTGATTTGTTGAGTTATTGAACTTGTCTGTCTATGATTTTATGCTTGCCAATTAGTCAAGCCAGGTTCCCATGGAATTCAGTTAAGTAGAGCATTTTTAGGGCCTCAATATAATAGATATCATCATCAATCGTTTAAATTTGATCTTTTGACTTTTTTTTCGCACTCAAGTGGCTTTTTTAATGTTTTACCTTGGTTGTTGTAGGGCAGTCAAACTTGTTGAAATCATCAATGCTGGTTGTGGGAGCTGGGGGTTTGGGATCTCCGGCTCTTTTGTATCTTGCAGCATGTGGAGTTGGTAAGAATTTATTTTGATTAGAAACTTGCAAAAGAGCTTTTTTGGGTACTTCCATTTGATTTGATATGATGAGCTTCTTGTGAAGATTTAAACTTCGGAGGAACCAACTGTGTTTTTGTATCATCCATTTTTCAGGTCGAATAGGTATAATTGATCACGATGTAGTTGAGCTTAACAATATGCATAGGCAGGTTTGTTGCTTTCAACTATTTCTTTTGTAGTTTTTTGTGATTGCTTTTTACAAGTATATGCATTCCATTCTTTTGATCTGGTTTGATCAACAGGTAATACACACGGAAGCCTACATTGGAAAGTCCAAAGTAGAATCTGCTGCTGCCGCCTGTCGCTCGTGCGTAATTCTCAAATTCCTTCCTTGTCTTTATTCATAATGGACCTTTCCTTTGTATTGTATTAATCTTTGTCTAGCATAATTTCATGTCAATAGATCTGGCTTCCTTCCGGTTTTTTTGTTTCTCTGACATATGTTTTTTTATTTCAGAATCAATTCAACAATTGAGATAGTTGAGTATAGAGAAGCATTACGAACGTCAAATGCTTTGGAGATCTTTAGCAAGTATCTTTCCCTATAAATTTGCTTGCTTTTGTTTTCCTTCTAAATGTCAGTTTGATCAAGACATGAATATTTCCTTGACTGGTGACTTTTTCCAGATATGATATAATAATTGATGCAACAGACAACGTCCCAAGTCGGTACATGATCAATGATTGTTGTGCTGTATTGAAAAAGGTAATGAAGGGGTTGAATATATTGGATTTTTTACAATGGCCTAAGATGCAGCCAATCTTAGGTACATATGTCGCACTTGGTTATGAATCCAAGTCTCTGACTTGACTGTTTTTTGTAAAACATCGATGATTTTCACCAACAGTGGAGTGTCAAAGCCAAAGTCTAAGATACAACACGGGTACTTGAGCTTAAATGAACGTGCAAGTAATATAGGGTCCCATATTTGAAGCGATCATTTTTTCTGTGACTTCTGTGATCTCTTTCATTACACTAATCACATTTCTATGTGGTTATTGTAATATTTTTCCGTTATTATTGATTTAATAAAAAAAATTGAATTTCTCATATTTATAATTTTCTAAGTGTAAAACCATTTATCTTATCTTAATAGAAATATAATGAAATTGTTTCTCTTAGGAGGGAATAAAACCAATTCATTGCTTTCTTCCTTCCCTTGTACTTACATTCTAAATTCCTTTTCGTTTTCCTTTTCTTACTTATGCAGCCACTTGTATCAGGTGCTGCTCTAGGACTGGAAGGACAGGTATGTGATGTGTGGTTGTCTTTGTTTTCCTATCATTATCTAGCTCAAACTATCATAAGAATATAAGATATGTTTGTATAAGGATTCAGCCAGCTTTGCCTTGTGAACTGACCATAATTCTCCATAATATATCAACAGCTAACCGTATACAACTACAAAGGTGGCCCATGCTATCGATGCCTATTTCCAGCTCCCCCACCAATGACAGCATGTCAAAGATGTTCAGACAGTGGTGTTCTTGGAGTAGGTTAGTTGCTTAATAGTCCATCATATATTTTTCTAATCATGCTTATTTCAACTATCTTTACGTTGTCTGATAGTTTTGTACCTATGATTTTTGGTTACATTCATTGTAACTTTGACTAAGGCATTGTAACATTATGTGGATGTGATGTTTAGTTGCAAAGATGCAAGGTTCTTGTAAATGTTGACAAATAAATGGGTTTTTAGCTCACAGAACATGCTGGCGGTGTAATCCAAATTGGATGTTGTTTCATTTAATCTCCTTGTTTTCTATTTGAGGACCCATTTAAGTTGTTTCAATGTCTTGTAGACTCTTTTTTTCTTATTTTCCGCTAATACATTACAAACACTTATCATTAACTAATTTATGCTTTTCAGTTCCCGGAGTTATTGGGACTTTACAGGCTTTAGAAGCTATAAAGATTGCTAGTAATGTTGGTGAACCACTATCTGGAAGGATGCTTATATTTGATGCTTTGTCTGGAAGAATTCGTGTGGTATGTCATATTTTATTGATTATGAATTTAAAACTGTGGGCCTTGTCAAATTTATTCTTTTAATAGTAAGAATACGCATAAATAACAAAAGTATTTTTGGGGTTGTGAAACCATAGTAATTTCTAGTACTTTTTCATTTAATCACTTTCTTACCAAAGGGACAATGAGATTTTAATTGGCAAAGTTTAAGCATTTTTTCCTCTCAAGGGAACAACTTCCAACCTTTACTTGGAAGCCTATTGAACTAAGGGACGTATTAGGTTGTTTCACTAATTTGTTTTCTTCTTATAGCTCAAACTTTTCTTTCAATCAGTTGTGTTGATTGGAAAACATTTTATTTTCCTACTGTTCAGGTCAAAATACGAGGACAATCTCCACAATGTGAAGCTTGTGGAGAAAAATCCGCATTCACTCCCGAAAAATTTAGAGAATTTGACTATGAGATGTTCACACATTCTCCCCTTTCAACGGTATGGACTCTCATCTACCAATATGCTTTATGAGCTCAAAGTTTTCTAAGGTTACTTACATGAACTCCCTGTGTCCCGATGGGATTGATACAAATAGAAATCTGGTGAATTTTAAGGGGAGTGTAGAGAGTTGTAATATCATGTCCTTTTACGGCCCGTTTGGTAACCGGTAGTCCAGTACTAAATGGTGAGAATGGTAATAGAATGCTAGTGTAAATTTGGTAAGAATATCTCTTGATAAAATTAATGACCATACTTTATTTCCTTCAACAAGCTTATTTTCTTCACAAAATTCATTCTAATACATTACCACTTGAACATGTGGTATTAGGTGGTAATGAAAATTGTGAAAAAAAAAAACCTTTTTGATGAACAAACTTTCATTACCATGGTAATGACGTGATACGTAGCATGAAAATTTACTCCACAAATTATTCCTATTACCACAAATTAGTACCATTAACCAAACGGGTCGTTAGTGTAATAAATGTGATATTAAATGATATATATTAGAAGAGAGTTTAAATGTGTGGATGACATTAAAATTTGGTTCTGGGGTCCAATTTTAAATAAGTAAATGATGCAAAATGAGTGGAACAACCCAAAATAGAAATTAATGCAAATTGAGTGGGATGAAGGGAGTATATTAAGTGCTGCCACATTTGACATCAGCATTTTTGTGTATCAATGTCCACTCTTAATTGAGCCAAAAGTATATAGCTCTTTGGTTTTGTTTTATAGTGAACTATAGTAAAATAGTCATTTTAATCATTTACTCCTTATTGTGGGGAATTGCATATGATAAGAGTCAATCAGTTGATATTTCACGAGTAAATTTGCCTATATTCGACCCTCTCAAACCACGCCTAGGTGCGAATCACTTGGCATTGGAATCATGGCATGTTGTATATTGGACTTTTTTCTTCAATAGTATTTGTTCCGTTGGTCAATTAATTGAATGAATTAGATGATTAGGTCCCAGATTTTCCTTTTTCGAAATTGACATAATATTCATATAGGTTGAGAGTATTTCCTATTATCAAAAATTTCATTGGCCTTTTGTAAGAACTAAGAAGGATGCATATGCTTTGGTATGAAATTGTTTTTGCAATACTAATGCAATTTTTCCCGAAGTTTCGTTTAATGAACTCCCTGTCCTCACACACCATACCTCAAAACCGTTGTCCGCTTATGCATCACCTTCTGTCAAAAAAAGCTTTGAAAGGAGCATCAATTATTTGTACTCGTAAATATCTCCACTTTTATGCAAAGATTGGTAAACTCGAAAGTGTTTGAGAACAAAATCGCCTGGTTGCTCTTTAATTGTTATATTGATCGATGTGCAGGCCCCACCCAAGTTGAACCTTATCCCTGCGGATTCAAGGATAAGCTGCAAAGAGTACCATGAAAAGGTTGCCAATGAAGAAGCACATATATTGATCGATGTGCGGCCTGCTCATCATTTTGACATAATTTCACTTCCGAATTCACTGAATATCCCTCTCTCGAGTTTGGAGTCCCGGTTGCCAGAAATCTCTGCCGCTTTGAAAGAAGAGGAAACACGCAAGGGCGTTTCAGACGCTTCTCTATATACAGTTTGCAGAAGAGGCAATGATTCACAGAGAGCCGTCCAATTATTGCATGAGCTTGGATTTACCTCAGCAAAGGACATTGTCGGGGGCTTGACTTCTTGGGCGAAAGAAGTCGATCCTAACTTCCCCGCATACTAATGGTGTTCACTCATCAGAAACCAACTTTTGTTTTACTAATCTAAACGGCTTTTATCCCTTTTTTGAGCTTGGTTTGAATCTTTGAAAAGTTTGCTACTGTGAAAATCATTACTATTTATAGCAAAGGGTTTTTTATCATATGCTTTCAACCCTGTTTTTGTTTATCAAGTGTATATAGTAATATATTGACTTGTCAGAACAGGTTGAGTGGCTTATGATTTAGGACATTTTTTGATCGGTTTCTCTTAGATTGGTCAATATTCAGGCTGTCTCCAATTTGGTCTATGGTTTGAAATTTACATTTTCTATTAATTATTTAAAAAAATAAGGAAATATTAACTCAAAAAAACAAAACAAAACAAACGCATGTATTGTTTAAAATAATTAATATATGAAATTAAAAGTAGAGAAAAAATTACGAAAATCAAAATAATTGCATCTAGATTACAGTTGTGTTTGGCCTACTTTTTTGCTTTAAACTTACGAATTATGTATTTTTTTATCATAACGCACTAATTCCGAGTTAATTGTAATGTACCACTCCATCTCTTTGAATTGACAGCAATGAAAAAAATGATATTTTTTTTTCAAAAAAGTAGATACTTGGCAACAAATAAAGAGAGTAAATTGTATAGCTGAAATCAAAGAGATTTAATACGTATGGATGAGATTAAAAGAAAGTGATAAGCTACCGGCAAAAAACAAAAATGATGCAAAATGAAAGGAAATATTGAGGACTTTTGCGGTTGTCAGATTGAGGCAAAGTAGTGAATGTGCCTCAATACTTCCCAGAATTTGCCTGAAATGGCATATGTGCAGATTATTACTGAACAATCCTCCTGAAAAATACAATTACAGAAAAATTGAAACATAATTATTGAAATGAATCCATGATTTCCCTGAAGCCCTAAGCCCAGAATTGGAGCCTATACGTGGTTAAAATCCCAGGCATTTGCTGACGTTGCCGCGTCATTGCCATCCATTTGCCGTTAACAGTTATGTTCAGGGATTACTAGGAAAACTGACCGTATTCGTCTGGTGCTTGGCTTAGCGCAGCATGACGTTCCGAATAACTAAAGATCAACACAGGCAAGCTTACTACCAAAAGCTTTTATAAGTAAAAAGTTCGACATAAATGAAACATATCCGCCAAAAACACGACATTCTTGCATATTTGTAAAAGAACGCTATCCCTCTTGATCTTAAATTGTTCCTACTCGACCAAGATTTTAGGTTAACTACAAAATCTGAAAACCCTAATCTACCATCCAAGAAGCAAAAGCTTCAACAAAGCCATACGAATATAAAGACCATTCTTCGCTTGTCTGAAGTAGGCTGCCCTTGGATCTTCATCCACATCTACAGTAATCTGTAACGGACCAAAAGAACCATCAACAAGTAAAAATCAGGAACTTTTTTGAGGTGTAATTATTTGCATCATTTTCACTGATGTGGATTCAGATAATTACCTCATCTAGCCGTGGAAGAGGATGCATGATTACTGCGTGCTTCTGCATCACGTTTAACACACTTCGATTTACTATGTATTTCCCTCTTGCTGCTTCGTAAAGATCGATTCTTTCCCCAAAACGCTCTTTCTGAATACGAGTCTGATACACTATGTCACATTTAGAAGCTACTTCCATTAAGTCCGCACTTTCTTCCCATTGAACGTTCTGTGAGGTCAGATACTCCTTGATATCATCCTGAGATGTAACAAATTGCATATTAACATTCAAGAAATATTGCATATAGAGTACCTTTACACAGTGATCAACATCAAATGTCCATTTTGAGACGTACCTTCATTCTCACCACATCTGGTGCAACAAAATAAATCTTGACATCGCGATACTTGGCAAGGAGATACGCTAGTGAACGGACAGTTCTTCCATAAGCAAGATCTCCAACCAATGCAACACTAATGCCATCTAACTTTCCCACCTCTCGTTCAATGGTGTATACATCTAAAAGAGCCTGCCAAAAATAAGATAACGTTGAAAATCCTCAAAAGTCAAAACCATGGCACGGAAAGACAATAAGTCCGTCATAAGAAGATTAAATAACTCCACCCCAATTATACGCAAAAATACGGTTTCAATCATGGTTGCGATAACAATCGCAAACGGATTTCGCGGTCAAAGCAGATGATTTGTTTTCAATATGGCCTATATTTTGGTTGCGGTGAACTCAAAAACCTTTTTTTGCACTATGACGGCAATTAAGTCCATCATAACAAGATTAAATCATTCCCATAAATATAATAGTTATAAGACGAGCATCAACTTTGGATAAATTGAGCTCTCTTCTAAATAATTTCAACAAGTCTTGTATGAGATTGTCTCACCATGAGACAGGCCCATACTGAGACAATCTCATACACTAAGTCCATTTCTCTAACTGATAACTTTAGGATTGTAAATGATCACTTTAAGACTATAAAAAATAATCATTTTAAAATCGTATGTGTCAGTGATCACTTTAAGACTATGATAAGTGATCACTTATGATTCGTCACTTCAAGATTGTAAGTAAATATATGTTGGGTCGAGATAGTCTCACTGTAAGACCGTCTCATTTAGAGAATTTGTGAAATAACATAGCTACTTATCCAACATTGTTTTCCTTATAAAGTTTCATTAAACATGGCCTAAGCGCTCACCTGAGTTGGATGCTGTCCAGGACCATCTCCAGCATTTATGATAGGAATTTCAGCAGTTGCCGCAGCTCTTTTAGCAGCACCACTTTCAAAGTGCCTCATCACAATTATATCCGAGTAACCTTCAACCGTTCTAATAGTGTCTGCATATGAAGGTAATATAAAATCAAATTCACATCATAGAACTGCCAATTACAGTCACATAGAAAGTTGAGAAACTTACCCTCAAGTGTCTCTCCTTTAGCTGCTGATGAAAACTCCCTCGCATTCTCAGTAGTCAAAACCTCCCCACCTAATCTTTTCATAGCAGATTCAAAAGAAAGCCTAGTTCTCGTAGAAGGCTCATAGAACAAAGTGGCCATTAAGTATCCCTTCAAAATCTGGCTTCCTGGCGAGTTCTTTTCAATCAACTCCATCTCCCGTGCTACTTCAAATATGGCACTAAGAGTGTCTCTATCAAACTGCTGAGCTTCGAGCACATCGTTAAGTTCAAATTTCTGACCAATTGAGAAAGAATTTGAGTTCTTAACACCAACAACATTGCAAGGAACTCCAAATTTGGGTAGAGCTTCCCTATTGGATTCCCATTTGAAAGGTGTCACGCCTAAAGAACACCTTAACGGAGTGAATTCAGAAGATGAACACATTGGCATCCCAGTAACCAAATTTTTGCTAAAATCCCAGAAACAGTTGATAGAAAACTTTTGAGATTTGCTCACATTACAAGCACCCATCACTCCATTCGATGAGCACATGTTAAGCGAGGATGAAGAGGCCATTGCAATTATGATAATCACCTATAGTGTGCTAAAACACCTGAAATATGGGAAAAAATTTCATAGCATGAAATGCAGACATGTAAAGCATAAGTCTTGCAATAAAGAAAAACAATTCAAACAAACGAACTTTCAACAAAGTAGTCAAGCAACTAACTCGACCAAAAGAAATTAATCACATTCACAAACAATATCACGTTCGTTCACAAAAGAGGCCTTTGGGCTTAAAGTGTGAATGCAACACAGAACCTCCATTGATTGCGCTAAAGGTTATGTTATTTATATAATATATCAAACGTACATATTCAAAAACCCAATTGTTGAGAATCGTGTCTTGGTACATATTCAAAAACCCAATTGTTGAGAATCTGTGTCTTGTCTCAATTGGAGCACATACTAGGTCCCAGAATCGAATCTCACCTAGCTATTCCCTTCCCTCACCGTACCCTATAATCCCAAAAGAATTCCAGTGGGGATTCTATTATCAGATTGGCATAAATCCAGTAGAAGTGTACAACCAATTCATTAGATTACTCAACAAAACTTACATAAATTACAAGAAAGGGGCACAAATTGACTAAATGCTTTAAGTGTGCATCTATATATATAAAAATTCCAGCAAAACCCATAATCTTTAATCAGTAAAGTAAAAAGGAACGTACTTAACACAACAATCCAGCAAAAAAGCTCATTCTAATAAGAAAATAAGCAAGAGTTCTTATTAGAAAACGGAAATCGAAACGAAATAAAGGTAGGACATTGAGATACCTAGAAGACAGAGGAGAAAGACAACAATGGTGTCCCTTTGCTAATTGCCGGTAGAACAATGAGATGCTGAGGAACGTTGTGAGACCGACTGAATGGTAGAGAGGGGTTTTGGGTGTCCTTTTTTGGGTTTATACTATTCTTTATCCATTTTTTTGTTGTAAGAATTTTTTTTTTTCTTTTTTTTCTAAAGTACTACTCTGTCCTCTTGAAATTGCATCAAAGAGAAGTAAAGTTATTTTTAAGAAATTAATAATAAATGAAGAGAGAGAATAGATTGTGTGGATGAAATTAAAAGAGAGTTAAAATATATGGATGAGATTAAAAGAAAATGATGGTCATTGTCCAAATATAAGTATGATGCAAATTAAGTGGGACGGATTAAAATAGAAAATGATGCAAATTCAATGGGATGAAGGGAGTAATGTTTAATTAAGATGCTTGAGCCAAGGGATCCATGAATCAGAGTCCCATGGGACACCAATAAACAGGCGAAATGTTCATGAAAATTTTTCAACAACTTCTGCAATTGGTTCCATCGAAGTACAGTTATACTCAAATTGGTAACTCCACGTCATACTCATCAGTGATTTCTGGGTTTGAATCTTACAGAGGAATTTTTTATTGTTTTAGGTGTAATTGGTTCTTTAATTAGGATTCTTGAAAAGGGGAGTTTAAAAGGGAAATAAATCTAGGGTTTGGACTTAGGAGAGAAATTGGGTCTTTGAAGATTAATGAAATGTTTGAAGTTTATTAGGGATGAAGAGGATGAAGATAATGAAGAAGAAGGAGGAGGAGTGAGAAAGAGATTGGAGATGAAGGAATTAAATTAAAAAAGAAAAAAAGAAAAAAAAAACTCAAAAAAAAAATTAAAATAAAAAAAAGAAAAGTCAAAGGTTATTGTGCTGGTCAACGGTCATAACCGGTCATTTGGCCGTAATGATGGTCACTTTCAAAACTTGGTGGCTGTAATTCACAAAAGTCATAACCATCAAGGTTGTAATTCACAATTAATTCTAGTTTGCCTCAAGTTGCTATACGTTCCTACACATTGTGCTGTATTGGAGACCTACGATTCATCTTCTCAACTTTAATATAGCTTGCCTCAAGTTATAAATTCAATTCATAATAGCATAAACTTCAAGGTAATATCTACCTAATTAAAGTCACAATAAAGTAGAATTGCTTTTGATATGATCTCGAATGTCATCTAAAAGTCTAGCTACTCTAATATGACCCTCTCTGTAAACTATAAATTTTTGGTCGTGGTTTGATTCATTACCATTATACTATTTTACCTTCTAGGAATGTTCACCAGGTTTATGGCACTATCCAACATTCATTAATAGACAACCACATGCCCTAAGTTTGGTTTATGGATGATTTGCGTTGTTTAAGTCATAAAATATCCTATGAACTCCTCATATTGATGACTACGTAAGTACATGCTAACTGTAGATTGATGTTTTTTCTTATGAGAAGCACGAGTGAATGAAACTCAATGGGACTAGCTATCTAGGCAGCCCAAACATGCAATTCATTTACTGAACGGAAATGCATATATATTGTAATCAACAAACGTCAAAGAATAATCTACATCATCACCAGCAAAATCATCTAAGATTTACTATACAAATTTTATAAAAAATTTAAAAACTGATAAACTATAAGAATAATTCAAAGATTTTAGAAAACAAAGCTACTTCCATATGTAGAAAATCATAATACGGAATTCGGTTTGGGTTTAATCTGGTGAATACTTGATTTGTACTAAATAATAATGAGAGGTACTACCTCTATTTATACAAGAAATTAGAACTAAATTAAGGAAACGAAATATTACAAAATATTAAAATATTGGCAACTAAATCAGAATAATATAAAATATAAAATAAAATATTCTACTAATATTCTACTAATATTATTCTTTCCTACACTCCCCCTCAAGTTTGGTATTGGTATCACCGAGACCGAACTTGCCAAAAAATATTCTTCAATGCTTTTGAGCCAATTGCCCTGATAAGAAAATCCGCTAGTTGATCTTTTGATTTTGCAAAGGAAGCATTGATAATCTTTTCGCCAAATTTGTCATAATTAATATTCATAATCTTTTCGCCAAATTTGTCATAATTAATTTTCAATGTTTGGAGTTTAGATAAATGGTAATAAAATAGATTAAGTTGGTTTAATTTTTGATTTGGGTCAACAATTTGGATTTTGAGTTTTTGGATTAATTGGGATTCAAAGATAAAATTGGGTTGATTTTGTTCAAAGGGTAGATGGGTAGAAGATATGGGTTTGTGGGTTAGTTTGCGGATTTGATTATCCTTGCTTACTTCTTCCTTTCGAGAACCTTTTTCTAAATGTTTTTCGGATTGGAGTTCGGTTGTTTTTGCTTCTAGTTTGTTTGTCTCTTCTTGTTTTGAAATTTGATTTTTATCTTTTTCTTTACTCTTCCTCTCGCCCTTAACTTGCATGCTCAATTCTTTTACGTTACTTCCCCTCGCGACCTCACGCTCGATGGTGTCGTTCAAGAGAGGTAGTGAAATTGGCCCATATAGAGTATGAATCCAAGTCCATAATTCATGAGCAGTGGTAGTGAATGAAATAACAAGGTCGATAATGTCGAAGTTAATACATGCAGGAATCCATGACATAACCCTGGCATCATTTTGTTTCCATTGTAGAGTTACGGTCGTCGGGGGAATGATAGTGATATGATTGGCATCCCCCGATCACCAAGTTGAACTTTCATTTCTTAACTCCACGTGGTGTAATTTTTGTGGTTTAATTTTCCAATCTGGATTGGTTGTTCAAGTTTTTGAGTCATTTTTTGAAAAAGTTGGAACATTTGTTCCATTTGTGCTACGAAAATCATGGTCTTGGTTTGGTTTTGGTTTTGATTTTGTTTGATTTGATTGGTTTTGTTTTGAATTGGTTTTTATTTGGATCGATTTTGTCCGATTATGATCAATGATAAAATACCGATAGAGTTTTTCCGTCCAGGAAAAGCTTACGGCTCTGATACCATGTAGAAAATCATAATACGAAATTCGGTTTGGGTTTAATCTGGTGAATACTTGATTTGTACTAAATAATAATGAGAGGTACTACCTCTATTTATACAAGAGATTAGAACTAAATTAAGGAAACGAAATATTACATATTATTAAAATATTGGCAACTAAATCAGAATAATATAAAATATAAAATAAAATATTCTACTAATATTCTACTAATATTATTCTTTTCCTACACCATAATTTATGGGCTCAATTAACCTTCTATGTTGATTGATAAGTTGTGTTGTTTTAATTATAAACAAGTAATTGGATGGGTTGAGAGAGCTTTTTAGAGAGATGCTACATAGATAAACACCAAAACGAAAAAGTAAAAAGGTAGCAATACAATTAAAAGATAGCAACATATAAGCATGCCTAATATTATCTCAAAAAAAAAAAAAAGCATGCCTAATATTTATCAATATCTTTATTAGGGTTGAATAAAGTTTGATCTAAACCGTAAACCAAACAAGACCAAACCAGAATTTTAGTATTGTATACGGTTTAATTGGTCTGGTATGGTTTTTATCAAATTAAATTACGGTTTGCGGTCTGGTCTCGGTTTTTTTATTTTGTATTTAAAAAACTAAGTTGCAACCTAGATATTTGAAAATGTAGTTATTTTTATATAGCAATAAATACTTGAATAATGTTGATGTTAATTACAAAGTATTATATTTATTAATAAATTGTAGGTGTGAAATATTTACATAAATACATGTATTAATTTGGATAAAAATATAAAAATAAAAAACCGTGGACCAGACTGGCCGACCGTTATAAAACGGTTTGGTCCGATCCAGTCTGGTGATTTAAACGGTCTGGTCCGATCTGGAAAATTTTCAGACCGAAATTTCTGGTTTGGTCTGATTTTAGTGTCAGACCAAACCAAACCGCAACGTGTTCACCCCTAATCTTTATAACAATTAGCTTATCAGCTTGCAAATAAACTAATGGCGGCATTTGGTAAAAAAATTCATTTATGGTATGTTTGGGAATCATAATTTCATTTGCAAATATGGATTTGATTTAAAGTTAGTGTTTGGCAATAACAAGAATTTAAATTTGGATTTGAGTCAAATCCACTAATATTATAAAAGTAGTTAATTAAAATGAGGATTTGAGAATGACACCTCAATCCTTGTCATTTCAAATTCTTCATTATGATTTCATAATTGAAATCCACAATTTGAAATGAAATGTGCGTTTCCAAACGCATCCTTAAGAAGATTTAGTTGATTGGATAAATTAGCTCATTATTTGAGTCAAACAAGCAAAAATAGTATTTGATAAAAGAGATTATACAAACACCTTATTGACCTTAATAAGCTAATTTACAACACACTACCTAAAGGTAGAGCTGTTCATGGGCGGGCTTGGGCGGGTAGCGGACCGGGTAGCACCTAAAAATTCTACCCGCGGGCTCAAATATTCAAAAGTCCGCCCGCATTCGCGAGCATATTTTTTTGTCGCTACCCGCCCATTTTTAAAGCGGGCGGATCCCGCGGGTAGACGGGTATTTTTATGTAAAAATTTAAAACATAAATCATATTATAAAGTTAAGTTTTTATAAGAACAAACAAAATATAATACATTATCTAAAATACTCTAAATATATATAAAGTCTCAAAATACTCAAATTACATGAATATTGAATATAGACGGTGGAGTCGACTACTTGTTCGAACTTTGATAATCGATTATTTGAGTGCTTTGAGGGTTATAAATATTAAAGTCTAAAATAAGTAAACCTTAAGGCTAGTAGAAAAGTAATAAACTAAAGTTGGGTATGGATCATGTAGTAGTATTGTTTAATATTTAATAGAATTAATTATTTAATAAATAATATATTAAACTAAGCGGGCGGGCGGGTATACCCGCGGGTATTTTTTTGGTGTCGCTACCCGCCCGTTTATCTTGGCGGGCGGGTATTACCCGTCCAAATTTTAAATTTTTTTGAAAAACGTTGTCCATGCCCGCCCGTTTTTCGAGCCGAATTGGGCGGGCTTAGCGGGTAGCCCGCCCATGAACAGCTCTATACCTAATATAGCATGTTAAAAGAGTTTGTTCAACATGGTAGTTTTATTGACTATATTAACCTCATATTTCTTATAGTCCCACTTAACTCATTTCTCTTAAATTTATTGACCACAAGAATTTTGTAAATGATTTTTTTTGGTAAGCAAATTTATGGAATTTTTATTTAAAAAGGCAATATATTTTAGAAATGTGTTCATTCATACAAAGTTAGTACTCATATTTTATTATATACATGTGATGATTATTAAAAAAAATCACCATGAATGATACAAATTTTTGTTGATTTCCATATAATAATATCATTAATCATGAATAATACCAACTTAGAGATACGTTTTTCTAGAATAATACCAACTTTTGTTTAACCATCAATTTAGCTTTGTTTTTTTATCAAATAGTCTACTATAAACAAAAGTTTGTATTGTTCTAGGCAAACACCCCTTAAGTTAGTATTATTCATGGTTAATCAAAAGTTAATATTATTGTAGGAAAATCAGTAAAAATTTGTATTATTCACCATAATTTTCTTGATTATTTAGTATTTTGTGTGTAAAAATGTATTGGTTGCTATTAATATTGCATTGAATTATAGGTTAGAGCTTAATGAACAAGCTTTATAGTTTTATTTTCAATATCACTTTGTTGGATATGTATCAATTTTTAATATCAATTTTAATTTATTTATTCGTAACTTTTTAGGAGAAAGATACTTCTCACTCATCATTATTATTATTATAATTAATGTATCTCGTTTATAGTCATAAAAACTATAATTAGAATTTTAAAATAAAGAAAAACGACAAATTATACCCATAAAAGAGCATATGACAAAAGAGTATGGCTCAATTGAGGAAACCTGCAAAAGAAAATAAAACAAGACAAAAACAAGACAAGATAACACAAACAACAAAATAACGCAATGCAACATGACCAAAAGATATATTAAAAGCAATCAAAAATTACTTCTCACTAATTATCAAAATATATCATGACATAATTTTGATGTAATTTACTACTTAACTTATTAATATTTTGTCAAAAATTCACTCAAAAGTATAGTGCAAACAAATAAAAACTTAGCAATAAATTTTGTGTCATATGTATATTTAGATTGAGCAGCTTTTAGTTATCAACTTATTTTATATAATCAGTTAATAAAATCAGTTGGTTAAATCAGTTGATATAATTAATTAGACAAATTAGTCGTTTCCATTTGCTATCAACTATCAATCATTTATAAAAACTCTTTTAAAATGTTTAGCTAATCAAATCGGTAAATTACAATTCCAATTACAATTACAATTCCAATTACAATTACAATTCCAATAAAACAACTTGAAAGAGGTTTCTCTCTCTTGGAAGGCCATTCGCGAGCCGGTAGACTCTTTGATCGCACTCTTGGAAGACCTAAACACTTCTATTACTATATACTAAATGGGTTATTCAACAGGAAATGTGTCACTCTCACGTTCATTATTTCCCCCCCAAAATGACAAACATGTATTTTTAGAAAAAAAAACTTCATTTGGCTAAATTGGATAATTATAATTAGAATCATTCTTTATTCTTTATGTATTTTTAGAAAAGTCAATTTCATCATTAAATTCAAGTAAAAGCATAAATTTCATATTTAAACATATACCATAAAATAATATCAATCAATTAAACAATTTAAATCAATATGATTAAGATGATATAAGAATATAAAACGAAAAATATCAGCTAATTATGTAAGGAAATAATAAAAGTAATTTTGTTTATTTTTAAGAAACTTTTTAATTATTTTTAAATTAATCGTGCTTAATACGGGATTCAAGCTAGTTATTGTTATTAAATTTGCAACTGAAAATGATATCATTATGGCGAAAAAGGTGCCCGCATCTTTGAGTTGATACTCGATACCTGGTAGATTCCGTTATCTCGAAAATGAGTGGATGAGTGATATGGATTGAACCGCATATGGGTTCACACTACAGCTGCATTTTTAAATCCCTTTGCTACTTTATTTATATTTCTGAATAATTTCATTTATTGTCAATTTACCATCTCGACTATTGATTATTTTTAAATAATTTAATATTTATATTTTTTTTTCTGGCAACATTATTTGCCACATTTTAACCGACTATTGTAAGTACCAACTAGCCGTTACGCTCACTTCTTCCTCCTTATGCTTCTTTATTGGTCTATCCGAACTCCTCTTTGGTGTTAGGTATCTATAGTAGTCGGTTAAAATGTGAAAATGGGTGTTGTGAGAAAAAAAATTCAAAGGTCGAATTATTTAAAAATAATCAATAGTAAAAATTATTCACAGCAAATTGACAATAAATCGAATTATTTAGGACAATTTTTTCTTTATTTTATTGTTGTGTTCTATATAGTTTTTGCCTCTTTGGGAATAACGTGCATGTGTGGTAGGGCTATTGCCTTTGGAATCTCCAATTATTGCCGGTATTTAAACCCACAAATAATAACAGTAGTTGTTGATTTAAGTAGCTGAAAATCTAAGATGTTATATAAGTCATTAGTTTAGATGTTTGGTTGGATGTTTGGTAAAAATTAGTTTTTGGTTATATGTTTATTATTTATTAGTGAAAAATATGTCAAAAAGCCAAAATCAATGAAAATGATACTCATGGTAGTCTTTTAGTTTTGGCATATCAGTTAATGTTTCAACTAGCTCAAAAATCTCAATTTAATTATATGATTTCAATAGGTACATATATTATATATATAAACCATGAGAATTATAGGCTGATTTAGTGATAGTGGGTTTTCTCTTTGATAAATTCTTTATCAAGATCATCTTACTATGAGAAGGCTTAATATAGACTGACCTAATTTTTTTTCTTAAAATTAATGAAAAAAAGCTTTTATTTAGTTATCTACTTTTTGTAAGTTAAATTCAATTAATTTTACTTTAAATATAAATAATTTAAACTACTTGTATGGGGCCAGCTCACAGTGAGACGATATCGTATAAGACTTAATGTTTCTCTTTTATACCCTAAATAAAGTGGTTTGATTTTCAGTTTCTCACAACGTTACTTATTGCTATTCTGTAACGTACATAACCTCGATTCGCAAAAAGTATATACAACACAAAATTAGGATAGACTATATAATTGAATTGAATTCTTTTTTTTTTATTTTAAGTTGAATTATTTAAATTTCGAAGTTAATAACTTCAATATGAACCCATGCTTTTGAAAGAGATGTTGGTCTACTTGTTATCCTTTCAATTATATATTTTTTAATACCACATTTTTCCTTTTTTTAGTTGTTTTTTGTATTTTATTTTTCTTTTTATTTTATGTCTTTATATAATTATATTTATAAGATTGCTTCATTCACATAAATAAATATAGGTGAATCTGGACTCAAACAAGAGGTTGCATACAAAATGCGGATCTTTCCTTATGGAGACCGGGTAGGACCGGTCAAACAGAGATGGTCTCGCCGTGAAGACGTCTCACTAGAAAATTTGAGAACTTTCAATCGTTAAAATTTCTATATGACCCTCTTAAATTTTTTTTGAAGTATTTAGTTTTATATCAAATTAGTCGCGCTATAAAAGTTTTTAAGATTTACTGTCGATTTTATAATTTTATAGCGTTTTTAAGAAAAAAAAAAAAACTATTACTCTATCACTAAGTTATAGGAGCAGTAAATAAATAATATTTTTAATCAGGGGTAGATTTAAGCCTATTCGATAATGTCAACTGATAGCACTTAAAAAATGTTGATTAATTTGGTAAGAGTTTTATCGTGTGACTTAGTTTATATCTGTCATTTAATGTTTACTAATAAGGCTAAAAGTTTCTATATTTTCATTTCTTTCAATTTTAGATCCACTCCATACAACATAAAATAAAAGAATATATTATGTAAGAGCATATGCAATTTGTGGGAAATAAGTGGTTATAATTCATTAGCTATCCAAAAAAGACAAATTATAAAAAATGAAAAGAAAATCAATATCAATTGAGAAGTAAGTTTCAAAGGAACATTATGGAAGATCATTTAAGGTCCCATGTTCTCCAATTTTGGGGTTTGTAAAACAATATTTGCCACTATTTTTTCGTGTCCATGGAAGAGCCACATGGGCCCAACTTCTTATTTCCAAAATTGCACCATAAAGTAGTATTTGCCCCCTATTTTTATTCGGCTAGACGAGACGGTCTTATAATGAGACCGTCATTTGGACCGGCCTAATTCATGGGTGTAACAATTGGGCATTTTTTTATTTTCTGGGCATTTTTAAATTTTGATCCTAAAGGTATCAATTTTGAACTTAAATGTATCAATTTTCAAAACTGATACCTTTAAGGTCAATATTGATAAATGCTCAGAATATTAAAAGGTTGTTACATACGCGTGAAATGGGCCGTCACACTTTGTCTTAACTTGCGACGGTCTCGTCTAAATTTTTGTGATTTTTATTTACAAATTCTTGTGAGAGAAAATTTCTTAGAGACTCTCTAATTGGGCTATCACAAAAAGAAAAATATAGAGTACGTTTCTTAGTAGACATTAAGAATATTGTAAATAGACATTTAGAATCTTGTAAATACTTAAGTACTTACTCGGTGGGCATTAAGTATATTATAAGTAAGCATTAAAGATATTGTAAGTATGCATTAAGGATATGGTAAGTAGTAGTAGACTAAGTTTTTCGACATACATTAAAAATATTGTAAATAAGCATTTAAGTACTTTTTCGATGGACATTAAACATATTGTAAGTAGGCATTAAGGATAATGTAAGTAGACATTAAAGATTCAGTTAGTGAACATCAAGGATATGGTAAGTAGTAGTAGGCTAATTTTTCCCCCAAATTAGGGTCATGTGATTTGGATGAAAGATGGTAGAATTAGGGTTTATGTTTTGGGGGAAAAGATTGAAACTGATGAAATTTGAAATGGTGAGTCGCATAAGCTTCGAAATTAACGTTTGTACGTTTTTTGTGCAACAAGGTCACAGTGGAAGAAGTTGGTAAACCTCAAGGTTACAATGGTTACAACATGGATTTTTTTAAAAGTTTTGGTTACCATATGAAAAACCCAAAACCTCAAATTTATTGCGTGGAATTTTCCTTTTTATTTTAACAAAAAATGTTAAAATGATAAATAATTTTATGACTTATTGGGTCAAGCCTGACCGACCTGATCAATCGATATGATAGGTTTAGTAGTAACTATTTCTTTTGTGATGTACATTTACAATTTTCAATTAAGATAAACCATATTATTTCGTACTCAAAACAATTCTCTCTTTTCTTAATTTGTAAGAATTTTCTAATCCACCTCACATAAAAAAATATGTAACATATTTTACATATTATATAAAATTGACTTAATACAGACAAATAGTAGTATTTTATAAAAACCATTTATTTAATATATATGGCAAACCAACGACCAACACATACTACCCACACTTTTATTCCTTTAAACCTCCAAGACAAGACGCAAGTTGACCTTACCCTACCATAGTCCAACCTAAAATAGACATGTCAATTGTTTTACTTAATTTAATTTCTTCACTGTCTATTAGTCTTATTTACTTTTCAGTTAGTATTTACGTATCATTATTCTTAATGTATATGTTAATTAATGTGTATGTTAAAATGTAACTAAAATAGAATTTTGTTTGATTTATCTCAATATAAAAATTATTATATCAATTTTCCATAATTTCTAATCATGTGTAATTAAAGATTAAAATATTACCTTAGCAAGTGTGAAAAAGGTAAATGAGAATAGTAGCGTAAATATGAGGAATGAGGAATTTATTATGAGTAATTAGTTTTAGAAACTAAATACTAATGAAAATATTTGATGAAAGTAATTATTAATTGTTGGTTGCTTATAAGAAAAAGAGTGAGATAATAAGTAGAAAATCAATGGAAAAGGTCATGCAAACCAATTTTCTATTTTAGCCTAAAAATACTTGCCCAATTATTAAAAAAAAAATCACTTACCCATTGCATTCCTAAGAAATTCATACAGTTATATATTGCATAAAAATTAAAAAAAATGATAGAATCATTAGAATTGTTAGAATAAAGAAAGTGATGAGGATAAATGTATAAAAGAAATTATTGCAAACAGGGGGACTGAACAAACAATTTCGGAATCCTGTTTATTTTTCATAAATCTCTAAAATTGAGGCCCTCCATAGTAAAAAAACAATTTAACTAAAATAAAAATTCAACTCATTTTTAATTAATATCTTAAACTTACATTAATTTGTTAAAAATTAAACTTTCTTCTTCAATGTTAAAATGGAAGAGAAAAAATAGTACTCCTAATAGATTGATGAGTAATAATAAAAAGAGTAAAAGTTTGAAGGGTTGAAAAATTAAAAAGTAAATTGTTGATTATTTTTATAAATTAAGTCAGTGATAATTGATGTTTGATAAATGTGTAACATTAAATGAGGTAAGAAAAATATTTGTAAAATAAAGAGTTGTTTTGGAAAGAGATAAATAAGTAGAGAAAAAATGTAATCAATAGGTTTTGAACATATGTTTATTGATATATTAAGTAAAACTCTTACCAACAACTTTATTACAATAATATGTTATTTTATAATTTTTTAATATGGGGCTCAAAAAAAAAATGAGGCCTTTTAGGTTCGGAGCCCTGTGTGATTGGGCACCTCACATGGCCTCCAACCGCCCCTAATTGTAGTAAAAAGGACAAATTTAAAAGAAAAGAAAGTTTCAAATCTGTTAAGGATGAGAAATTATTGTCTTTAAAAGAAAAGAAAAGAAATCGTCTTTTAAAGAGACAAAACATGAAACCCACATTCTGATTTTGTCTTTATTTTGTATTAACTGGCCTATTTAACTATATATCTAATACGCCTCTCGAAAAAACCGTTTCTCACGACAATTTGTGAGTATTAAATTAGAGTTAAATTCTAAAAGAGGACACACTTAGTATCCCGCACAAAGCAGAGTTCGAGTGAGAGATTTTTCTTTTTCCTGAAAGATGCAAACAAATCATATCCATGTCCCTAAAGGGAAATTAAAAAGAGACATATGCAGTCAAAAAATCCTCTACTGATACTTGCGTCGAGTAGTCTTTCTTCGACTGAGATAAGATTCGATTACGGGTAATCTTTAAAAACCGACTTACCAACACAATTAGACTTGTGGCGGGCCCACCAACAAATCTCATCCGTAAATTGAATTAAAGATAGTGTAAGCCTATACGTTTACATGCAAAAAAACAACAAACCAAGCAGTAAAATTCGCAACCAACCGTACCGTTAAGGCGTTAACTCTTCATTGATAAACCACAACCACAATCCTTTTCCCCCTCTCCTATATATATATTCAACTTCTTTCCTGCTTTCCTTCCTCATCAAACTCCAATCCTCTACAAATTCATTTGAAAAAGTAGTGGATGGTTAGGTTTATACTCAAAGAAGGGAGATTTTGATTGCAAAAACGGCTATACAAGGTAAATTTAGGCCACAAAACCACGTCCGATATGTGCAGCGTAAGAAAGGGTGTAATGGATTGTTGATTGATAGAGGAAGCCCTTCTTTGCACGGCGGACGTGGTGCCTTGCCTTCTGAAGGCGGCAGCCCTTCCGATCTTCTTTTTCTTGCTGGTGGAGGTTCTTTTTAGATTCAATTTTTCCCTTTTTTGACTAGTTTTTGGTGTAGATTTCTGGGTTTTCGTTAATTGTTAGAGGAATATATTGGGTTTTCTTTTAGTAGTTTTTAGATATCTGGGTTCCGATTATATATTAGACGTCTTTTTGGGGTTTTGTTTCTGGGAAAATAAGAAAAAATGTTGAGGATTAAGAGGGTTCCGACGATTGTTTCGAATTATCAGAAGGAGGAAAATGATGGGTCTTCTCGTTCTGTTGGTGGGTGTGGACGGAATTGTCTCAAGGAGTGTTGCATTCAAGGTATTTTCTTTTTGATAATCTTTAATTTATTTTTTGAAAATTATCATTAATTACTACAATTTTTGATTAAATTTTGCATGTGCTTTTAAAATTATTTTGAATTACTATTATTATTAATGAAATTCCCCTTGTTTTCTTGAAAATTATATTGAATTACTTATATGATTCACTTATCATGGGTTTTTTTTTTGGGTGTTTTTATCATGCTGTAACTTGGATGATGGGTTAAAAAGGAAAAAAAAATACTTCATAGATATTGTCTCGCAAATTAATGAGAGCATACATGAATGAATAGTGGAAAAGGCAGAAGCTTTATGGAGCTTGTTATCAGTTGCTGTTTTAAGTTTTGTTGTTTAATTGTATGTCGAAATTGTGGTGGGTTTTTTGGGAGTAGTTTTTTTTTTTATTTTTTAATTTTTTTTATTTATCATGTTGCAACTCGGATGAAGGGATGAAAGAAAAATAATAGATATTGTTTTTCAAATTGATGACAAGATGCATGAATGAATAGTGAGAAAGGCTGAAGATATATTTTTGATAATTTTGATTCATGTTCTTGTATCCATCTTGAGGGATTGTGGCTTTGGCAATTTTGTTCGTAGTTGTAGGCTTGTGTCTTCTTTACGATGATTAAGGCCACTGTCACATGATTCACTAATCTCTTTGCGAATCGTGAATCCAAACAAGCGAATTATGGTTGGTTCTGGGCTATTTTAGAGTCAGTTTGAGCGAATCTCGAATTTAAAAAGCGAATTAACTAAAAAGCGAATTAACTAGCGAATTATGTTACACTGATTAAGTCTTTGGTATTATTGCTCGTAGTTGTAAGCTCGTAGCATCTTAATGATGATTAAGGCTTTGGTGTTGTGCTAAGTAGCTACTTAAAGCAACTATGGATAAGGCTACTAAACTTTTGGCAATTTCTTAGATTTTCTTCTTTATATTTGTTGTTGTTTGTTGATATTTCTTGATTGTTGGTCAATAGCATGGGATGTTTGTTAGGAATGTTAGATGTGATTTGTTTATGAGTATATTAGTATCCAACCGGTTCTCTTATTTACTCAATTACTGATTCGAAGTTTGGCATGTTTTCGGTATTCTTAGCTCGAAATTGCACATGGGAGTATTTTAGTTAATTAGTTCTTCCTTCTTTTATGATTTTAAGTGGATTTATTGATCTGTTTTTGAGAGAATCATACTCTTTTGGGTAACAATGCAACTATGTTTTCCGATTTATGTTTTGTGCCGCGGTTATTATGTGATAGGCAATTGCTGTCGTAGGCCGTATAATGTTTCCTGTTACATTAGTTTGTGTCTCGATAGTTTTCTTGCTGATTTTAATTTCTACAAGTATGATTAATCTTCATTTGCTGGAATTCGGACTCTTCAATAGGTGCAAAATTTCCTTTATATGCTTTCAAGAGGATCAATAAGATTGAAACGGAGCAGGCTTTGACTGTCGATGAGCCTAAAAAATCTCCTGTTGCCTTCCTGGATTCACTCCTTCTTGGAGAGGTAATTGATATACGAGAAAACAAAATTTAATAACAAATTTCACTATTTACTATATTATGACAAAATTTCGTAACAAATCTCGCTATTTATTTGCAATGATAGTGGGAAGACCGTGTGGAGAGGGGGCTATTCCGCTATGACGTCACTGCTTGTGAAACCAAGGTCTTATATATCTTTCCGCTTCAATCTTTGATTCATATTTCTCTGTTTAGGAATGGTTTGGTTCTAAATTTTGCGATTTTCTTTACTGATGGATATTCATTTATTACCAATAGGTGATTCCCGGTGACTACGGTTTTGTTGCCCAGCTTAACGAGGGCCGTCACCTGAAGAAAAGGCCAACTGAATTCCGTGTAGATAAGGTCCTACAACCCTTTGATGGCAACAAATTCAACTTTACGAAAGTTGGGCAGGAAGAGGTGCTCTTCCAGTTTGAAGCAAGTGAAGATGGTGAAGCTTACTTCACCCCTGGTGCTCCGATTGATGTTGAAAATTCTCCGAGTTTTGTTGCCATTAATGTAAATTCCTTTCTTTACTCGTCCGCCTCCAGTGTTCGGAATATTGTTCTTTTCGACGGTGCTTGAAGCACCTAATATTTTGTTTTTGTGGTTTTTTCTATGGAACAGGTGAGTCCTATTGAGTATGGACACGTCCTCTTGATTCCTCGAATATTCGAGTGTCTGCCTCAGAGGATTGACTATGACAGCTTCTTGCTTGCTCTGTACATGGCCATTGAAGCCGGGAGTCCTTACTTCCGTCTCGGTTACAATAGCTTGGGTGCATTTGCCACCATTAACCACCTCCATTTTCAGGTATTCTCCCAAGCTTCATCCTCGCTTTGAAGAAACTAAATAGCTTTAAGTATCGGATTTTTCAAACATGTAACGCAATTCTACGTTGTTTCCGCAAAACAGGCGTATTACTTGGCTGCCCCGTTCCCCATCGAGAAGGCTCCTGCCAAGAAAATCACCACAACTAGTAATGGGGTAGAGATATTCGAACTCCTGAAATTTCCGGTCAGGGGTCTTGTTTTGGAAGGCGGAAATTCTTTGCAAGATTTAGCTAAGGTGGTCTCGGACTGCTGCGTTTTCCTTCAAGACACTAACATCCCTTTCAATGTCCTCATTGCTGAATCAGGAAAGCGTATTTTTCTTCTTCCGCAGGTACTATAAATAAATGTTCCCCTAATCTTTCTCGTCTTTTTCATGCACTAATTATTGACGTATCATAAATTTGCATCCAGTGCTATGCTGAGAAACAGGCTCTAGGCGAGGTAAATCCCGAATTGCTCGACACTCAAGTCAATCCAGCTGTGTGGGAGATCAGTGGGCATATCGTGTTGAAGAGGAGGAAAGACTACGACGAGGCATCGGAGGAGAACGCTTGGAGGCTCTTGGCCGAGGTGTCTCTTTCGGAAGCAAGGTTTGAAGAAGTGAAAGCAATGATATTCGAAGCCATTGCTTGTACTATTGTCGAAAATGGGTCCGACAAGTTTCTTGAGGAAGCCGATCTCATATCTTCTCCTGCCCTCCGAGACATGGACTCCATCAATTCCAATGCTTCTGCTATGGTAACCGGAAACCACGAATGTGTGGTTCTCCAGTAACACAGTCCTGCTGCTGTTACATGCTGTTTGCATTATATGCACTTAAAACTGCTTCTGGGTAACTTTTAAGTAGCATGTTTCGATATCGTCGGATTCTTATGAATGATGTAAGTAGCTATATACCCTTAATTATAAGGAATATTATGAATTATGATGGCTATTGTTGGTCTCAGGACTGATCTAATATTAGTGTGTTTGTCCTGAGCTATTGTGCGCTTGTAAGACGCTGTTATTCAGATTTATGAACCTATTTTATGTACTTTATTTAAGCTCCTTTGCAATGTAGTCTTGAGCTATTGTGAGATACCGTTTCTCTGTAAAACAATCTCAAAACAAAAAGTCTATATACGAATAGTTTGCATTATTGGGCTATTTAACCCATGTATGAGACGCGTCGCACGGTGAGACCGTCACCTGAATTTATGTTTATAGTTTTCAGCAAGTATGAGACCGTCTCAGCGTGAGACGGGTCCATACAAGCAGCCTAAAGTTAACCTTACATAGTAGTTACCTAAATAAAAACAATTTTTTCTCATTAAATTTTAAGAAATTAAAAATTGGGTCAGTCCATATTAAGTCGTCTCATAATAAGACGGTCTTAAAGAATTTGTCTATGGGTCTCCTTAGCAGATTACGCTAAGGTCATTGACTAATAGCTTTTCTTGATACACTATGCTTTGATGAGTTGATGAACAAAGTAATGCTTCTCTGAGCGCACCCAAGAGTTACTAATTATTTCTTTCTTTCTATTGAGATTGCAACAAAGTTAATAAGTGGTAAAGATGTTTCAATTGTGTAGATATGTATTATAGGAGAGAAAAAAAAATGCATAAATAGGAAAGGCGGTGGCGGATTTTACATAAAAAAATGACCAAGTAAATTTGGAGGACTAAAATGAAAAGAGTGAGATTTTCAAGGGGATAAACTATAAATATAGTATTTATATCTGTCAAATTTGACCTGAGTCGGAAGAAATCCGAAATCCGATTGATTGAATTCTAGTGGGTTAATCCTAAAATTTTGACCCGTAAACGACTCAATCTAAAAAATTGGGAAAAATTTGGACAAACCCAATGGGGCTCCACTTTATTAGTCATTTTTTAAAATTCTGGTTCAACTTTATTTTGTTGTAGCCAAATTATGAATGACCTTAAAATAATCACTCACAATCATAAAATCATCAATTAAAAAAATAAGCTAATTTAATTAATTCATCCTATGATAAAACGATTTCATACTAGACTTTGGGATTAATAGAGACAAATGATTTATCATTCACGTTTTTGAAGTTGATAGTTTTTTCTTCACCTTTAAGGACTCTTTCATTACAATCGTTTTTGGGTCAAATTTGATGGGACAAATAAATAGTGAATATCATTACTAATGAACATAATCAATTATGTTGAATTAGAATAATAAATTAAAAGAAGAAATCGAAGGTTACCTGATTCCATAGCACCAAGAGATAATCTGAAAAACAAGAGCGATTAGATCTTCTAGATTAATATTTATATTATCTAAAGTGACAACCCTTAATATTCTCACTTTTGACTATATCTGATAATGGGATGGTAGGGAGAAAAGAATATGTATAACATAGGGACTATAATTGCTATATATGGTAACTTGTGACTAGTATTCTCATTATAGAAAATGAGTCTTTACACATTTAAGGCCCACAACATATTTATACATCTAAGCCCAAACCCTTTAACTTTAATTAAACAACTATTCTTGGATGAGACGGCCTCAAAATGAGACCGTCGACATGGACCGGCCCAATTCACGCATGTAGCAACCTAGGTATTCTTTTTTCATTTTCTGGGCATTTTAAAATTTTGATATTAATGGTATCAATTTTGACCTTAAAGGTAATAATTTTCAAAACTGATACCGTTAAGATCAAAATTGATAAATGCCTAGAAAATTGAAATGTTATTACACGCGCAAAAATTGGGCCAACTCAAATTGACGGTCTCATAATGTGACCGTCTCGTCCAAATTTTTGTGTTAATTAAATAAATCACTTTATATAAAGCATAAAGACAATTTTAATTAATTATAATAACAAATAAATATTTACATAGATTAACTATTCACAATTTATTTATTTTTGTTGGGACTAAAGTTTTTTAGTATTAACTTTGTGGGACCTCTAAATTTATTTAAATTTCTCCTTTTGAGACCTCATGAATGATGATTTTTATGGGAATTTTGCAACGAACTAACCACGTCTATAACTATTACTAAAATAAAACACTGCTGATGTCATCACTTATCAAAATTGCATACGTGTTACTCTCTCAATAAAAATTTTTCCTCCAAAACTTATGGATGATGTCATTGTTTTAATGACTATTATTAATATCTTTGACTTTACTAATTTTTAAGTATGACTAATATTATCCAAATTAATTGATTTTTTACTCTTTAAGTTACATCTTTTAATGCATTAGGAAGTCATAGAAATATATTTTATTTTTTACTAATTTATTATAAAATCTTTATTATGTTTTTTTATTAAATGAGTATAAGATATTTTGAGATGGTTAAAATATAAAAGCGTAAATTGTTTTACTTTTTTTTGGACACAAATATGTCTAAAATTTTATTAAAGACGTGCATCGCACGGGTATTATCTAGTTTTCTACTAAATTAAACAACATTTTAACAACTTTGTTTATTTACTTTATAATGATAAAAAATAATTATTTATGAGATATATTTATTTGTTTGTATATATTAAAATCAAATTATATACTAAATTACTTATTGCATTTTATTTATGTGAAATTACATATAATATTTATAATTAAAAATCAATGGAAAACAAATTATCGTGTTATTGTAATAATAAGATTAATCGAAAACAAATTAGTGTGGGATTATGTGACAAATTTTTTATAATAATAAAAGATTTTCACAAGTAACTAACTAATTTTCCTTTGTAGACTACATTCACATTTTTACACCTTAAATGTATTGTGTATGAGAGCAAGAAAAGAGTTCCCTCAAGCCGTTACATTTTGCATTAATCCATTAAATTCATACTCTTTTTGTCTCTTATATTTTATACCACTTCACAGTTTAATTTATCTTACTAATTTTGCATTATTTTTTTATATCGGTCACATAATTTTTTTTCATGTTATTTACAAACTTATACTCTCTTTTCAGTTTAACCACTTATTCTTTACTTAGTTTTTGTCTTATTTTCCAATCCTAATTTTATTTCTACTAAATTTTACTCATTTTACGACTGGTGCAAAATAAGAGAGATACAAAAAGCATTATTCAGGTTGACTCTTCCAATGTAGTTTATGACTCACAAGTAAAATACTACAAGGTGATCATTTGATCAATTTGATCACATGATTAGTTAGTTATACTTAGCCTTGATATTTCATCACGAGAACAAAGAAGTAAACCATGTAAGAAAAACATGAACACCTTAGAATTTGATTCCTTGTAAAATTCTATATAAATCACAAGAAAAGTCATTTAAGCTAGTGATGCAAAGTGATTATGCAACTCAATATGAAGCATCTAGTTTGTACTATTTACTTCTTACTAGTGTCTCTAATAGTACAAGCTGATACGAAACACAAAACTATTACAGAATCACGACTAAATATCACCAACAACTCAACCTCTTCTCCATGGCTTAAAAGAGTTACCAATCCACGAGCCCAAGCTCAAGGATGTTGGAATAGGCCATGGATTTGTTCGGTAGGACAAACCCCTCCTCGAAGCTTATGTTGTATGAATCGATGTGCTGATATCATAACAGATCCTCTAAATTGCGGGTTTTGTGGTGTAAGATGCCCTTTTACATGGGAATGTTGCAATGGAATATGTATAAATGTTAACACTAATCCTTTTCATTGTGGTAAATGTTGGAATAGGTGTGCTTTAGGAAGACCATGTGTTTTTGGATTGTGTGGTTATGCTCAACCCTTTCCTCCATTCCCATTCCCACCAACTTTGCCTCTTCCTCCATTCCCATTCCCACCAACTTTACCTTTTCCTCCAACTAGTCAACAACAAAAGTTCAAAAAAGAATGAAGATTTATTGAAGGCATTAGTCTTTCAACAAGCAAGACCATTTTATATTGCATTGTACTTGTGGTGTTTTAATTTTTTTTAATTGTTCTTTTGGATGATGGTCACATCTAGTAGTATTAGGTTAGTTATAGTCCTAAAAACTTACCATCTTTCTATTTTAAGTAGTTATTATATTATATATAGGGTTATGAATATTATTGTGGTGTAATAGGTGAACTATTCACAATGTTTTTTTTTTGAAATTCTTAGTTTTGTTTGTTGGAGAGCAATTAATTCACAAGGTTTTGGATGATGGTATAGGAATTTTATTCATCTTAATTACAAACATATATTTTTTTTTAATTATTATTATTATTATTATTATTATTATTATTTCAAATCAATTATTATAATTATTTTATTTTGAAGTTGTTGCTCGAGGCGGTTACTTATGTATTCTGGCTATCTTCGATAAATTGGCCTTTAAAATTTTTAAGTGACTAGTGTCAAGCAATTAACATTGGAGGCTTGTCCAACAAGTGTTGTTTATGTTAGATATCATATCCCTTAGGAGTTGGGAGACTAAGAGCCATGGTTTCTGTTTATATTTTTATATGTTCTTATTTAACTTTAATTTATTGGAAAGTGAGAAAAATATGTGAATGAAATAAAAAGGTGAGTTACATGTGTAAATGAGAATTAAATAAACCGTGTGAGTCATGATCAAAAATAGAAATAAGAAATTTAATAGAACGAGTAATTATTTATTTTGATCACATGGAAGGCAGAGGGAATAGAAGCGGTGAGAATCGAACTCAATGTCTCATCTAAAATATGATATTTACTCTCCAATTAAGACAAAATCTAATTCTCTAATTAAATAAACCTTAAAAAAGAAAAATAAAACTAATTCCTTAAAACAAAGTGTGTCTCATAATAATGATGAAATACTCCTTTTATAGGACGATGTGTGAATTACAATTGTTGGATTTTACTCTCTCAATCACATGAAATGGTAAGAATTAAAGAAAAAGTGTAGGTATGACAAAAAATAGAAATTATCCAAACTCTTTAGAACGAATCCAAATGGAAAATAGTGTAAATTTGAGGGGACAAAGGTATAATTTGATAATCTCAATGATGTTATTTTGTTGAATTAAGGCTCAATATAATACAATTTTTAAAGTATTGATACAACGGTCAAATTTTAAATTACATGAACCGATCAAGTTTAAAATAACGCAATGTTAAAAAATATAACAAAATTTCAAATCAAACAATTAAATACACATAATACCTAATATGTAAGTTTTTTAAAAAAAGATGTAAATGGATCCATGGGTCGAATATGGGTCTCAGATGTAAAGACCCAGACCCGGACCCAGACCCTAAGGTCATGGACCCAGATTCGACCCGGATCCATAGGGTCGAAAAAAAGGTGGACCCAGACCCTTAAAATTAGGGTCGGGTCTGTGCCCATCCCTAATTAGAGGTGTTCAAAATAAACTTGATCACATTTACCCGACTTCTACAATCGAATCTTACTTTAACTGACTTTGAAAATAAATTTACAATGATATAAAAACTAATGTGAACAAAAAATCTAATTTTAACCAGACCTAAAACGACCAATCCGAAAACGATACAATGTTCCAAATGAACGCCGATATCCGATACCCGAATAATCGGACCCGAACATGGGCTGTTAAAATAGGTAACTAATGTTGGGCACCCGGTTACAAACACCAGACCGAGGGCCAATTGAAACAAATTCCACATTTTCCATTTCATAGTGTTCCCATCAAAATTCAAACACACAATTCAACAAGCCTTCCTTTGTTCTTTGTCTCTTCTCCTTGTTCTAATCAACCCCATTTTCTGTTTCCTATAGTTTTTTGTAGAGATTAGCTTCTGTTCAACAAGAACAGAAGACAAACAAACAAAGAGGTGATGACAGGGAGGAACATAGATGTATTATTGTCAAGTTCAAATTCAGCAACTTCTTCAGATCAATTGTTAATGTTCCCTCCTAATTTCCCTCTTGTTTCTTCTCTCCTTGCCATTTCTCTCGCTCAGTTTCTCAAGATCTTCACTGCTTGGTAACTTCCTTGCCTTTGTTACTTGTTCAATTGTTTGTTCGGATCATTTGGGATTGATTTATTCTAGTTCTATTTTGTTGGGTGTTTATGTTTAGGGTGGTTTATCTGAATTGGGTTGTTTCTAGGGTTTATGAATATGTTCAAATGATCTTTTGGATCATGTAGGATTTTGATTTATTCGTAGTTCCATTTTATTGGGTCTTTCTTGTATTAAGCTGGTTTATCTGAATTGGGTTGTTTCTAGGGTTTTTCAATCTGTTGGTTCATATGGGATTGATTTATTTTAATTCAATCTGTTCAATTTGATGTCATATTACTGATTTGATTGCATTTTCTTCTTCTAGCGATGATTTTATTCCTTCCATTTACCTGATTGGGTCTGGATAGTATTTTCGATTTTGGGGAGATTAATCTGATTTTAGTTGTTATGTGAAGGTGTTGATGGTAGTTTTTGTAAAAAGTTGCTGTCTTTTTTTGTACATGTAATTGGGTTGTTAAAGATTCATGCTTTTGGGAGTTATTTATTGTTGTCTAGTTGTTTGATGGTATTAATGTTGGTTTTCTTACAGTTTCTGCCTTTATGTACATGTAAAGTTGAGGCATGATGCTTGTGAGTTTTGTGGTTTGTTGGATTAGAGGAATTGATGTGGTGGTTGTGGATCGAGATGTATGGAGTAATGTGTCGAAAAAGTAGTTTATATTGTGTGTTAATGGGATTGGGTGAGTGAACTGTTGTACAAAAATCAGCCATAAGCGTGATCTGGTAGTTCAATGTACTAAAAAGGCTTTCATTTTTGTGTAAAAGGTATCCATATGAATTTATGGAAATGAGTTAAGTGTGACCGCCTGAGTAGATTGAATGTAATTCATATTATGTGTGCGATGGTAACAGATTGCTTTAGGTGCAAGTGTGCTACTACTCTCTTTATGTTTGTGCCATTTGACAAAAAACCGCGAGAGCTTTTTGGGCAAATGGCCCAATCGATAAGGGACTGAGGGAGTAGGTTTTTTGGTTGGGTAATCGATCTTATGGAAACAAATCTAAGAAAAATACTTTACGCCTCTGCTTAAGACGAAAGAATATGCGTCGTTGAATTGACAATGTGTTGTTGTGGACTGGAGATATAGAAATTATACTGAGTGCAGACCATCCTAGTGCTGACTGAGCTATGAGGTTGATTTGTTTGACTCAGCCATGGAACTGGCAGCTTGATTGAGCATGGGCTTTGTGCACCTGACGAGGAAAATCTGGCTTGGTACATTGCTTTGCTTATGTTAGGATTCACTTGTAGGTTTTGAGACTGAAAGCTAAATTGTCCAGTCGTTTAATTTTTTTGTAGTAGCCTCTTTTGCCATTATTCGCAGGTTTTACTAGTCTGGTAATATGGTTTTGTGACCCCTTTGAGTTTAACTATTTACTACCTCTATGATGGAAGTTCAATAACTGAAACTGATAAACTTTTATTTATTCTAAAAATACCGTGAATGTGATTTTGGGAGATAATAAAAAAAACAAAAAATGTTTTAATTGAATCGGCAATATGGTTTTGTGACACGTTTTGTTATTCAGCTCTATTGCCTCAGACCCTACCTAAAGGCTAAAAGTGATGTTTGTAAGAGATGTGTTGATGGGTTGGATATTATGGGTTGAGAACAAATAGATTGAACTTTTATTTTTGATGTTACAAGGGTAAGGGTGTTTCTGTGCCTATTCTGGAACTGCGAACTAGCTTTTCAAATCTCTTCTTTGTAATTTTTTGGAAGTATTCACATATATTTTCAAATTTTTCTAGTCTAGTTTTGTGGGGACTTTGGTTTGATCTGACGATTAAGGTTAATTTTGTAAATTCACTACTTCTATGGTGGCAATGGCGGACAAATGAAGCTGAGATGTAAAAAAAAGTTCAAAAACAGGACTTCGCCTGAACTTCTACTTTTTCTTAGATTATTATAAATATAATTTTGGATATTCAAAAATAAAATTTTGGAAATACAAAAAAATTAAATGCTATGAAAATTGATATTCTGATACTCTAACTTACAAAGTATTTTCAGGAAATGAAACATTTCTGTTTTTTGGTTAGAGTTTATAATTTTAATTATTTTTTATCTCTAATAGAAGAGTCCTTATCATGTGTAATGTTGTCAAACTCTTGTGGGGTGTTATCTCGATATATAAAATTTTACATCATTTTTTTTTTTTTGAAAACTTGCAAAACTATCTTTTATATTGACTATGACCCTCTCAAACTGCACCTAAAGCAATATGGGCGAATTTAGTTGAAAGTGAAATTGGGTTGAAGAATAAGACAAAAAAACTAGTAGATGATATAAATGAGTGGTTAAGATGAAGAGAAAGAATAAGTTTTGTGGATGAAATTAAAAGAAAAAAAATGGTACCATTGCCAAAGTAAGAAAGGGTGCAGAATTAGTGGGATGAACTAAAATAGAAATTGGTGCAAATTGAAAGGTATAGAGGGAGTAACAACTTTTTTATGAAAAAACCACCTTTCATTTATATAACTCTTTTGTGGGAAACTTATTTGTAGAATTTTTGAATAAAAATTAACAAATCGCAATTTTTGTTGGTTCAATTTAACTTTTCCGCACTTAACCATATCGTGACTTTAGTTTGATCATTGTTTCTGTCGATGCCCATCTTGTGTCTTCTCAATTCTTCCTTTTATAATTGTATTTATACAAAAACTACCTTATTGCTGCTAAAAACTACATTTGATCTATCCCAAAAAACTACGAAATCTCTCCCTTTTAGGTCCCTCTGAATTTCTGCCTTTTAAAATTGAAAAGATATTTGTAACCTACAATGATGCACTAATTCAAAGATAATTTTTTCTTGCAAAATATTGATTATTGAAGGTTGTTTATCACATGCTTCCATACAAAGTTATAGTTAAGGGTTCTGAAACAATAATGCAGATATGTTGGATTTGTGAAGAAAAGGAGAGTTTTATGACTAATAGAATATTTAACCATCTAATGTTTGCTAAATGAGCGCGTACTTTTACAGGATTAAGTCATTACATATAAATCATTTTCCTGTAGGCATTGAAGTGTTGCGTTATTTGAGCTTAGTTCAATTATTATGAGTTCAAAAAAACTTGTTTGTCTCTTACACTCTTTAATAATTTGATTGCGCAATGAAACCTGCTTATTAGTCATTGATGTAGAAATTGGTTCCATTATGCCCGGAGCTTCCTTTATTGGAAAGGATCACTGCGAATGAATAAGTAAAGATCATCTCTGAGATTTCTAATAGCAATTTTCTATGATTTAGATTTGCTCCTAAGGTTCTAACTGACAGAGAATTTTTTGCAAGACGTGATTATAGCAATTTCCCCTTACCTTTTTTGCAGCCACAAAGACGGTTAGTGAAATTTGAACAACACAGGGATTAAAACGAGGATCAGATATTTTGTGAATGTATATATTCTATGTGTTAGCATTCAAAAGCATATTATATAGTCTAGTGAATGTAGAGAACGTTACAAGATACACCGTCTTCTAGAAACTAATATTTTGTGAAGATTCTTTACGGGCAAGTATTGATTTTAAAGTATTTCCGGGACTCGAGCAAATGTTATTTATAGATACCTGTTTAAGTTCTAGCTCATTTTTAACTGGTTGAGTACTTGACAATTATAAGTGTGTTTGCTTTACAACTCAATATTTTTTATCAAAAATTTGCAGGTATAAAGAAAAGAAATGGGACTCTAAAAGAATGCTTAGCTCTGGTGGCATGCCATCATCACATTCAGCGGGTGTGACAGCGCTTGCTGTGGCAATTGGTTTACAAGAAGGAACAAATGGATCAGCATTTGCTCTAGCTGTGGTTTTGGCATGCATTGTATGTACTTCTTAACCGGATTCTCTTCATAATGTATTATGCGATGTTGCCTGTTATGCTTGGATTATCTTGTGAATGCAACACACATTTTTGTAAAGGGTGTTATTTCAACTTAAAGGCTTAAAGGACCTCGGAAAGAGGCTGGCAGGATTTGGACACGAATGATTGATTAATCCTTCAAGTTTCGTCTTTCTCCATTTTGAATTGATTCAACTCTTTACCTACTATTTGTCTTAAATAGTCAGAGTATACATCTTTCATTCTACACTCTTGCACTTGTTTTTCTGAATCGTTATTACTTCAAACGCCTCCTTTTGTAGGAGTCATTTATTTCATGGGGACGAGCTATAGTTAAGGTTTTCAGTTGATCTCAAAAGTGACAATCCAACCACCCAAGTCCTCAGTGGTGGGTAGTTCCATCTTTACATTGTGATGATTGGATTAAAAGTTGAGGAACACGAATTGAGGTTCAGTGTCTGCCAGCTGGTTGGGGCCTTTGGCTGACTACTTGGTGACGTAAAATTAATTTTACACTTTCATAAACGTAAAATTAAAGTATGGGAAACGTAGGTGACGTAGGCATAGTTTTATTTTACAACTATAGAAAATTGAGTTTAAAAAGGGTAAGAAAAGAAAATAACTAAAAAGAAAAGACAAGAAAAAAAGAAAATAAAAGAAGGGCTTATGGTATTATATATGATTTTAAGCTTCGAAAATATATATTAGGGGAATGTAGTTTCGAAAACGTTAATATAGAGTTTCAGAGATAAAGTATCTGAAACAAGATTCAGTAGGAAGTTTTTGGTTTATGGTAACTATGCCGCATGTGCATCTCCAAGGTAGGTTGTAGAAATATTGCTTTGCTTAGTCTAGGCTCAGTCAGATCCAAAAGGCACGCGCGGCGCACTTCTGTGTGTGTGTTTTTTTTTCTTTGCCTTTTGCGATTTTTAGTTATATTTGGGTATAAGCCTTCTCTACTATGTCATAGAACAATTTGACAAAAATGATTATATCTTATATGAAGAGAGAAAAAAATAGGAAAAGGAACTTTTTTGTTTTTAAAGAAAGATCAAGCAAAAAACAAAAAACAAGGATTTGCATGGAGTCTTAAAAATAAACGGAAATGAATTCTATTTCAGTGCCTCTACCACCAATAGGTAGTTTTTTTTTTGTTTATTCTTTTTTCTTCTTCGATCTTCTTTCTTGTGAATATGTTTTTTTCACTTCAATCTACTTGGTAATTTCATGTCTTTCAAATTTCCTCTTCCTCGATGTTTATGTCTTTCTTTTTACTTTTTTCTTTCATAATAATAATAATGTGATAACACTAGACGTATAGCTTTAAAATTTGGGTTTAGTTACTTTCTTGTGTCATTTTGCACTAAAACAACGGCCAAGTCCAATGGTAACAAATGCTTTACATCTTTATGCAACAACAATATGAAATGTCATATTGTTTTAAGTATCAAATATGCTTCAAATTGTTTTATTAGCTTTTGAGGAAAATGGCGCCTCGCCTACGAAAAGCTCGCACTTTTGCCTTGCATTTCTCCTTGCTTCTTGCGCTTAGGCTCCAGGATCTATTTGCAACTTGGTGCGCTTTGCGCCGTTTGTAATGAAGCCTATTGGATCCAAATTTCCTTCAAATTTCATAAAAGACTTGATGCTTTATAATGAAGCCTATTGGATCCAAATTTCCTTCAAATTTCATAAAAGACTTGATGCTTTATAATGAAGCCTATTGGATAATTGGATTGTTCTGATTTAAATTATTAACGGCCCGTTTGGTAGGTGGTAATTAACCGCGGTAATGGGAATGAAAAACTAATGTAATTTTGGTTGAAAAATCTCTTTGCTACCTTGATGGTCATGCTTGACAATCTTCAATCATCTCATTTTGTTCATAAAATTCATTCCAATGCATTACCAATGGGAGAGATGTTATTAGGTGGTAATGGAAATTTGTGAACAAAAAAAATCTTTTTGTGATCAAAGTTTCATTACCATGGGAATGACATGAAAGTTTTGATGAAATTTTACACTATAATTCATTCCTATTACCACCATTTAGTACCCACTAACCAAACGGGCCGTAAAAGTGCTGATTGATTGAAGACCTGTACTTACAGATTTCTTTTTTCCCTCTTGGTCTTGTAGAACTTTGGGGTTTGTCTCATTACTAAAATATGCCTTAGTGTACAATATATACGACTGTAGCCTATGTTACTTGGACTCGGGTACTGATGTCGGATACTGATACATGTCCAAGTTCGGATACATCTGATATTAAATTTTATGCCTAAAATAAAGTGTCTAATTGCCATACCAATGCCCGAGCATCAAGGACCGGACACGGGTACGTAAAGAAAAATGAAGGGTCCGAGTAACATAGGTTGTAGTACAAGACTACAAGGTATTTAATGTAAAATTTGTGCCTATGTACTAGAGTCAATACTCAATATCCAGCGACTCAACTAGTTTTAGTTAAGCAAAGCAAGGTGTCTGGATCAAAGCTTTAACATCAATGCTGTTTGACAGGTGATGTATGATGCAACTGGTGTGAGGCTTCATGCTGGTCAACAAGCTCAAGTAAGTTAACCTGGGAATCGGAAGTCGTATCAGTTATTGTTTTAAGGGTAACTTTTTAAGTTTTTTAGTCGTGACTCGTGAAGATTGAGAAGAATCTTGGAAGGGTTTCAATGCTTGGGTACTTCTCATTATTTTTCATTAAACTTTACCCTGTGGTGTTCTTTCTAAAGTTGGTCCCTTTACTGTCGTCGTTGCAGTTATTGAATCAAATCGTTTGTGAGCTGCCTCCTGAACATCCTGTTTCTAATTGTAAACCGCTTCGAGATTCCTTAGGTCATACTCCTCTGCAGGTTTGTTGTACTTGATAAGCGCCTTTAATTGTATTAGCATGCCTTTTTTTAACCTTAAATCTCTCGAGATAGTTTGTCTTTTTGCATTGGTTGAATAATGCACTTGTCGGTAAAATAGTTTCGACGTTTATCTATGCCTCACTTATTTTTAGTTAGTTCATCCTGTTCTAAATCTATTTATTACGTGGAAGCCACTCACTTGCAATACTAGATTTTAACGTGTAAAAAGAGGTCGTCTTTTCATTTTTGGATAAATGGTATGGAATTATCGTTAGTTAGCTAGAAAGTACTTGGGTATAGAGAAAATTTCCTCATCGGAGAACTTTGTCATAAGTCATAACTACTTCACGATCATGCAATAGAAGGTACTTGGGTATAGAATTCGTGTGGCTTTGGCATTTCTAATCTTCGGGTGATTTCTCATCGTCAAAATCACCTTTCCGATGAAGCTTTGTCATTGCTTATCTATGACGATTACTCTGAGATCAGAACATTGCCTTCTATTTTATCATGTTTTGCCTTCTCTAGTCATTCCAATTTCAGAAAATAACAACTAATTTGATGGATTCCATGCAGGTTGCAGCAGGCGCGGTTTTGGGTTTTGTTGTTGCTTACCTTGTGATGTTCTACCGATAAGACCACATAAAACCGACGACATCTCAAGAAACTACAGAACAAAAGTCTTTCGATCAGCACATACATCTATCTTGGTTCGATCAAGAATTCAATTCCTTTCGTTTGAACACAGCCGTTACTAGAAACCGATCAGTCCTCAATGTTTATCATAGTCGAGTTTCACCATTACATAGCTCCGTCCTATTAAACGTGCCAGTTTTCCCATTATTTTGGGCTGTCTAGTTTAGGCCTAGGTAACCAATTGTATCTATTATTTTCTTTACAGAATTGAAAAAGAAATCTAAGATAGAAAAATAGAAGTGTTTACTCATAACTCATAAGCATGCCTCAAATTTTTTCCATCCCTCGAAACGAGTTTTATGTGCTTCCATTTCAAATGTCAAATATTTCTCGATATCTTTCTGACTCTGTATTGTACGATAAAAAAAATGGATCGCTGATTTCTTTTGATTTATTTTGCTAATTATGTATTTTGGGATTAAGGTTTTGATATTATTACCGACATTATTGTAAGACATGATCTTCTTTTTAAGTTTCCGTATTTTGTTCTATGTAAAATGAATGGAGAAATGATCTTAGCTTGTTGCCATTGCTAGTAATAGTATCCTCTTGATTTATCACAATTTCTTACTTGAGACTGTCTATACAATAGATGCCTCAAGTTTTGGCCTGATTCAATTTATAAATTAAAAATAAAATTGATTGATGGTTTTGTAAGTTAAAAAGAAGATATGGGCTGGGCTTTTCAGAATCGTCTATATTATAAACGGTCTCTCAAGAGTGTGTCTGTTTATTTATTTGATTATCCTATGGTTCCAAGTCATGAGTGAATTTCAATGTTAGTAATTATATCATCGTATCACATAATTTAATAATGATTTTCTAACCGGGTATATAAATTTTGTAATTATTTTAAATTTAATAATATTGTAGAAAATACCATAAAAGCAACTTCATTTATTTATGTAAAAGAGCTAATATCATAAAGACACTAACAAAGAAAAATTATCAATTTTTTTACAATAATAATACAAAGTTTAAGAATCTCCATGATTAAAAAGTTTAGACTTGATCATAATCAAATGTTGATTCGAATAAATCATATCCGTTCTCCCAAGAGAGAGAGATACGCGCAGTCAAGAAACCCTACATTCTCCCATGCTCTATTAAAAAAAACTAGATACACATTAAACTAAGGTCAAACTCCTTTTAACATCCAAATACTATTATGCCACTAGATTTAGGCCTTCCATAACAAACCAAATTTTACAAATGTTCCTTTGACCTTATTAAAAACAAAATAAATTGTTGCAAATTCAATTAAACAGAAAGAGTAAATAAAATTTAATAAGATGTTGGTATGTCAGTAGTTTTGACCACCTTTTCCTCCATCCACATGTGGTGTCTTGGGTTTAGAAACTTGGTCTGTGGTTGCTTGTGTTATACTTTGGTCAGTAACTTCAACCTGTTCAAATAACATGTACCAAATTTAATGTTCTTTTCATTTAGAATATTTTATTTTAAAAAGATAGAAATTTGACTAGTGTTGTACAAACATATAAAAGATAAAATATATCCATGTAAAATTTCACCAATTTGTCTTAACGTATACATTTTATTAGAAATATATTTTATATATATTTATGTGGTGTCTTAATGTATATTACTCATTATAATGATCTTTTTATAAAAACAAACATCCCGATTACCCTTGTAAAGTACGTTTTCGAAAATTTATTTGAAATGAGTATTTATAATAATAAAGTACTTAATTTTTTGTCTATAATATGAAAAAGTTGAAAGCTCAAAGTCACTAAATAAATTTTCCAAAAATATTCAAAGGGAGCTTTTACGAAAAGTTTTGACTAAACAATCACCATACGAATAAAAAAATAAAAAGTTAAAAATTTACCAAGTAGAATTTAAAAAAAAGAGTCAAAAACTTAAAGAACACAATGGAAAAACAAAAAATATAAAAATTATTAGCAGTGCCAATAAAAATATTATAGTGAATTACTTCCTCCGTCCCATTATAAGTACTTGCTATGTTTTGATTTTTTTGCGCAGTCCAATGCATTATTTTGATCATTTATATATTGAATTATACACTTCTAAAAGTTATAAAAAATTAATATTATGAAAGTATGCAATTAAACGATTCAAACAAGATCCCACTTGACTATATTTTTTCTTACATATTAACCGCAATATATAAAGTAAGTTTGAACGATGAATAATATCGATAACGAAAATATAGCAAGTATTTCATAACATGCAATATTTTACCTTGAAAGAGGACGTGACAATAGTGGTAGTTGCAGAGACACCATTATTGATGCCTGAATTTATTTTGCTTTCATGCTTCTCTTGTGTTTTATTCTTCATTATTTCCAAAATTGTTTAACAAATTTCAATTAATTTAATTTTATATTGTCTTTCCTTAAGAACAATAAATTAAATGTTTATTTTTAGTAGATTTTTGTAGAAAAAATGACTATGGTCATGGCTATGAGCCAATAGGGCATTATATAGTAGTGAACTAGTGATCACTATGTTGGTCGGTTTCGTCTTTGTAACATGTTTATTTTTTATATCTTATAATATAATAATAATTTCATGTTAATGATTGATTAGTAACACTAAATAAAGTCCCAATTTTTATTCTAAAACTCCAAATTTTGACTTTAATGATACTCTTTTGTTTAGGTTTAGATTAAGATTTATCTATATTCAAAAAACAAAAAAAAATTGAATTATCATCATCATACCCAGTGTTCCCGTACATAGATTTGAATCTACTAGCATATTCAAAGTTTTTACTATACCAATTACCATTTGAGGCCAAGGTGAATCTTTGCTTAGTAGACATGTTAAGTTTTGATCCAACTCAAAAATTTGATTGGATTTTCCTCGAAGAGTATATAACATAACCTAGAGCCTCAACCATCAGCTTAAGCTTCTGGTTAAGTTGGTTCCTTGACATGGTATCAAAAGCCAACGTGACAAGAGGTCACGAGTTCGAATCTCAACCACCCCTCATTTAAAGTGGAATCTTTAGCGTTAAGTCACGAGTTCGAATCTCAACCACCCCTCATTTAAAGTGGAATCTTTAGCGTTAGGTATGAGAAGAACTTGTACCGCATCCACACTTTTAGCCCAAAGGGCTCTCGTCTAAGGGTGTGTGTTAGAGTATATAACATAATCTGAGGCCTCAATCATCAGCTTAAGTTTTTGGTTGAGTTGGTTCTTGACACTATTTTCCTTATTTGGTGAATTATTTTGCTTTACCAAATATAATAAGAAAACCTTTTTTAAAATTTTATCAATTTTTTTAATAATATTTTTATATCTATTTAATAGAGATTAGAATATAAAAATAATAAAAAATATAACTCGTTGGATCAAAATTGACCGACCTGAAATCAATCCAATTGATCAATTTGACATGTTTGACTCTCAGTGTACATGGTTAAGACAAACTACCGCATACATTGTAAATAGAATTATGTTTTTATGACTTATTTCTATTTAAATTAAAATGTAAATCTATAAAGTTTGGTTTTATTTTTATGTTCAAAACACCCTCACTTTTTTTCATATTTTATTATTGTTTCAATTTAGTTCAAAACACCCTCACTTTTTTTCATATTTTATTATTGTTTCAATTTAGTTCATTTCAATTCCATGTACTTCAACTTTTATAATTAATTCAGTTTATTTCAATTCAATTTTGCAGCAATTTTTTTGGAATTGACTTCCACCTAAATCTTGGGCCCGTGGTGCATTTGTAGTGTGGTGGAGCCTCGTTTGCACCTAAACCTTAAACAAACCAAATGCGTGGGACAAACTAAATTTGTTATAGGTACTTTTTTGAGAGACCGTCTATAGTATAGACATCTCTTAAGAGCCCAACTCATATCTCCCTTTTAACTTACAAACCCACTAATCAGTTTGTTGTATAGACGATTTCAAGTAAGAATTTGTGAATTTGTTAGCACAAATTCTTGTTGTTGAGTCAAGCTTCAAATCTCATTTCGATGGAGGTGAGTTTGATCACCTATTGACTTACTCTTTTGCTTGCACGTTTGAGAACGAAGTTGTAAGTGCAAGGAAATATGAGAGCATTTGTCTTCAAATCTCATTTCGATGGAGGTGAGTTCGATCACCTCGTGGCTTACTCTTTGGCTTGCACGTTTGAGAACAAAGTTGTGAGTGCAAGAAATTTATGAGAGCATTCGTTCTGGATCACTTGATGAAGTGATCAAGGTGGATGAATTAGTGTGTGTTGATGATTGCAATGAAGTGCAAGAGATAGCTGCTCGAGTGGTCGAGCATATGGGGAACGATCGAGCTGTACAACATGAGGAGAACAGAAGCTTATGATGAGGTGCTTGAACGATCGAGCGAAGGCTGCTCGGGTCAAGCGACCAACAATACACCTATTCGTCAGTTTTTTTTTTAGTTTCGGTTTTTTGTGGGCTTTAAGCCCTTTTTGTCCTAGGTTATTCTAATATATAAGGAGTCTTAGAGCATCATTAGGGTTATGTGAGTGAAGCTAATACACTAGAAGCAACTAGGATTCATCCAAGAGAGTTCTTCATTGTATTAGTGAGTTTGTGAGAGACCACCATTAAAGGCGAGGTCTTTGCTTTAGGAGATTGTTCTTAAAGCTTATAAGGTGAGTCATTAAAGTATTGTTAAGTATATTAATAATAAGATACTTGTTTTGAGGGGGGAGGTATTCTTAGATACCTCATATTTCTTGTGCTCTTGGTTGTCCATTGTTGTACTCTGTTTTTCTTGCTTCCCTAGCACTTCTTTATGTTATTGTTTTTTCACCATTGCCATCCCATTCACAACACTTGTATTACAGTCTCTCACAAAATAGTTAATTTATTAATTAATCTTTAATAGTTTTACAAAATAAAATAGTTTTTTGTTGAAGCAAGACCCTATTCCCGCGACGTCGATGACGACTTTGAGCATCTCATAGCTCACGCGATGTCTTGCACACTCGAGAGGGGTGCTGAGCGTAGCACGAGTTATGGAGTGTTGAGATTTGGGTCATTCGATCTTGTGGTGATTGATGATGAGTTGAGGAGGCTTGAGCATGGGATGGATGGTGCTTGGCTTCAAGAAGACATCAGGTGCAGGGGAGGTTCGCTCGGTTTGGTCGAGCCAAATGGGAACCAGGCGAGCAGGAGGTCGAGCCAACACGCAGCAAGAAGTCAGTGAGTGCAGGATACTCGCTCGACCGGGTTGAGCTGCTTCGCTCGATCGAGTGCATCTCAGCGGGAAAAATTAGAATGTTTCTGATTTGTTGTTGCGGTTTAGTGGGCCTTTGGCCATTTGTCTTAATACTCTCCCATATGTCTTAGGACTATATAAGGGGGTCTTAGGAGTGTGTTGGGTTTAAGAGAGTTCCAAATACTTAGAGATTACTAGGGTTTAAGCCATAAGAGTGTTCTCTATTGTACTAAGGTATTTGTGTGGGAGATTGAAGTCAAGCTTCAATCTTTGCTCTGGAGACTTGTTCTAGAGCATTGTAAGGTGAGTCTTAATGTAATATTGATTCCATTAATGACAAGATACTTGTTTTGAGGGGGAGGTATCATTAGATACCTCATTATTTCTTGTGTCGTGGGTTTGCCATTATTCTGCTCTGTTTTTGTTATTTCTTTGCATTAGTTTTGTTCTTGTTTCTTCATCATTAGCTTAGCCCATTCACAACATTTTCTCAATACCATTTATAATGATGACAGACGTGACATACAATACTTAGGAAGACCCAACTAATCAACATATTTAAAGAACGACAAAAAGTTGCCCAAACAAGTAGTCCGCGAGTCGTTGGTATTTTTGTTAGTCCTTAAAAATTAAATTTATTATAATACTAAAAAAAATTATATTTTAATACACTATATTTTTAATTACAAAACTTTGGAAGAGCCAACAATAGTTGGACTAATGATTTGTAATGATTAGGTTTTCAATCATGATTTGGCCGGTAAGCACTAGGCTTATTGTGCGATCAATTCCTTTACCCAAATTATTGTGAGAGACGGTTTCTCTGAGAGACACATAAGATATATGGGCTAAAGATCGCAATTAATACAAATTAAAGAGAAAATAAGAATATGGCCTTTTATTTTGAAGTCGTCTCTTAGAAAGACGGTCTCTCAAATGAGTAGCTAATTTCCCTATGTCCTGTTTCTTTTTGATATATTCATCTCAAAGATCGTTTTTTTGGTGAGACGACTTTAAACAAATACTTCATATTATTAGATGAACTATTTAACTTATATATAAGACGCATTTCACGGTGAGACCATCTCATACAACAACACTTACTATATCGTTTGGGGCTCTCAAGTCTAGATGGTTAGTCTCGCATTAAACTTTTATCGTATACGTCTGGATTTGTCTAGGTTATGATCGTTTCAGGTCATTTGGTTAAATATTCTAACATTATATAAAGTTATGTAACATATAACACAGAAAAATAGCAATGTCGCATATGTATATATGACAAAATTTTCAAAAAACTAAAAATTTAAGCAGATGGTTAAGGCCCCTAAAACATAAGCAGATCTACATGGAGCCCTTGGTGGCACGTGGCCCCTACAAATTAAAAATGAAACACAAATTCTTGTGAGAGACGATCTCTTTCAAAGACCCTCTCTTATTGGGTTGACTCATAAAAAATGTGAAACAAGAGTAGAAAGTAAGCTTTGATGGACTGGGCCTGAGAGACGTCTCTCAGAAAGACGGTCTCTCAGGAGACTAGCTGAAAATAAAACCTAGTTTTAATTTATAGGGTGTTCAAAAAATGACTGATGGAAAGAGAGATTAATGAGATAGTAGCGGTATCTTCTCACATAAAACCCATTATATTGTCACATAATAACCCATGAGCTATTGAGTCTTAAATGGATCTTATTATTGGACACTTAGAGTCTGAAAATGTTATTGGATCCTGGCTCAGATTCGCTGGATTTGATGGGCCTAGGATCCTAAACGGGTCCTAAATGGATCTTAATTAAATTATTCATACGTAAAATTTTTCATATTTTAAAGTTTTCATTAGTACTAAAATAAGTCGATAAGTTGTATATAAGTTTATATTGAGTCCAAATAAATATAGAAATAGGTTTAGAACGAATTTTAAAGAGATTATTTTGTGTAAAAGGTCGGGTTTGGAGTGAATTTGACGGGTTCGGGTTAGCAGATCGGGTCAACTTTTGCCAGCCCTACATCTCTCAAAAAGACGGTCTCTTAAGATACTAGCTTTTAAAATTTCACAAAAACTTGGCCGAGACCGTCCTAGTCTAAGACGAAAGTTGGGCCGGCCCAATGTTAGGCGCGTGTGGTACACGCGCGCGCCTTTCCCTCCAAGTTTTCATATTTTTTCATTTTTTTTTGGAAACTCTGTAACTTCCATTTCAAATCAGTCAAATTCACAAGTTTTCCATTTTCTTCTTCCTTGCTCCATTTTCGTCCTTGCTCCATTTTCGTCCTTGCTCCATTGTCTTCTTCTTGATTGTCTTCTTCCAATCAGCCGCACCAGTTCACTCCTCCATTGTTCCACTGGTAACGTCCTCTTCTTGATATGTTAAAATACTCATTTTCCTTCTTAAAGTAATCAGTTGATATGTTAAAATACTCAATTTCCCTCTTAAAGTAATCAGTTGATATGTTAAAATACTCAATTCTCCTCTTAACATAATTAATTGATATGATAAAATACTCAATTCTCCTCTTAACATGATCAGTTGATATGATAAAATACCCAGTTTTCCCCTTGAAGTAATCAGTTGTTATGATAAAATACTCAAATATCCTCTTAACATAATCAGTTGATATGTTAAAATACTCAATTCTCCTCTTAACATAATCAGTTGATATGTTAAAATACTCAATTCTCCTTTTAACATAATCAGTTGATATGTTAAAATACTCAATTCTCCTCTTAACATGAATTGTGCTTAAAATATTTCCGCAAATGTAAAATTGATGCATTTAGTCATGACCGATGATATAATGTCATATCACTTTTTTCTGTGTCTAAGTCATTTCCATGTCAAATTCGCTCATTAAATCTTCCATTGCAGACATTTTTGAGTAATTTCTTGAACTGAAGGAATAAATTGCAGGAATTTTGAAGAAGATTGAGAAAAATTTATAGATTATTCTTACCTTTTTTTCAGGCGTGGTTGACGGTTTTGAAATGGAAGTTTTGAATATGGAAATTTTCTTAATTTGGTCAAAATTTAAATGGGGAAGTTTATATATTTTCTGATTTTATTTTCCTTTTTTTAATTGTTGTTGATGTTGGGCTGGGCCGTCTCAGAATGAGACGGTCTCGACCAAGACCGGCCGTTAAAATTTTGCTATCCATCTTAGACTTAGTAATGGTTATACGACGTCGTTCGTATGAACTTCTTTCAAAAAGCGGTAACCTGTCTCTAACTCATATTCAATCAATTCAATTTTTCCAGAATTCAAAACTTCATCTTCCCTCTTTTTCGTTATTACCCACTCTTCTTCAATCTAAGAAAATTAAAGTTCTTGTAAGGTTCAGCAATGGCGGAAACCCTAAGTCCAAATCTAACTATCCAAAAGCGAAAAACTTCAGTTTCTGTTCGCCTTCAATCTCCTACCAGCCCTTTCTTCATTGGTTCTAATGACGATAAACTTGAACGTGCTCAAGCACGTGCTGCACGCGCTGCCGCTATTCGTCGTCGAATTGTTGAAGATGATCTTCCGCTTCCTTCTTCTCCTTCAAATTCAGGCCTTGACGGTGTTCAAATCATGGAGTTGTTCCGCAATTGCATCAAACTCGCCAGTGAAAATGTGTACTCTCTCTCTTATTTCTTGAAAATTCAGTTGGGAATACAGGATACTAGTATAGACCGGAAAGAACACTCAATTTTACGTATTTGTCAAACCAACTGGGCTACCATTTTCGTTTGTTATATGCTATACTATTTAAATTGACAGGGTCTCTAATCAAATGACCAGGGGGCAGGGGCTAGATTTGCGTGCTTGAAATTGCGATCAATGCTCGATAACTTTCAAGCTTCACTTTTGGGTGAAGTTCGTTTGTTGGATTTTGTTGAATTTTTTGAAATCTGTGAATTTATGCTCGTGTATGTTCTAGTGAACTTCTAGGACCTACGGAATTTTCTTCATGGTATTGCTGTTTGATTTGTAATATTTAATTGACTTTGAGGTAGCTTATAGTAAGATTCCATCCTCCACACACACAAAGTTATTTCAATCATTGTCCATGAAAATGTAGTGATGTCTTTCCCTAGCTCGTTGATGAAATTCAGATGCTTCATAATTTTGAAATCGTGATTAACTATTGAGATGTTAGTCAGTTTTGATTTTCTAATTTCATGGTTTTTGACAGTGTTACTTAATTTGTTGTATAGGTTTGCAATTTGCCCAAGAATGCCTAAAGTTAGCTTGTTTTGTTTTGTAATTCGTTGGGTGAATTAGTGAGTTAGATAATATTATTATTGATGCAAAAATTGCCTCCAGGAAACATTTGCATGGTTTTACAAAAACATTGGGCATATTTGTTTCATGATAGACAATATTCTTGTTTGACTGAGAAAGGTGATAACTAGGGTTTATATTTATTTTTGATTACCATTACTTGTTTTTCTCGCTTGTGTTTGCTTTTATTTAGAAGTGGAGGGTGGTTTTCTGAAAGTGATAATGTAGACATTTTCAGTGAGTTTAATTTGAGAAAGAGATGAAGTAGTGGTACATTCAATTGTACATGCACAATAGGGTCTAGGTGAGGATCTTAATGGTTGTTTTCTTTTGGTGACTGCAGAAAATCAATCAGAAGAATACATGGGAGTTGAACCTTATAGATCATCTAAGTGAGATTATCAATGTTGAAGATGAAGAAGATGTCGAGACCAACTTTCAAAAGGTAATATCCTCCTTTCTAAAACTAAGCTTTGAATTCATTTATAGTGGTTATATTAAGATGACAGAAGGATGTTTGGTCGTTTTGTTTGCACAGTGATGTTCAATGATAATCAACTGAGAGGCTTTGGCAATGGTTTGTGTGTCAAGAATTTGACTACAAATGCGTATTTCTTTTAATCCTTGCAGAAAACTAGTTTATTGTAGATGGATGAATGTTTAATTATATGTTTATGCAATGATCAAATATTTGGATACTTGGTTTACGAAAGGGTAAATTAGGTAATTACCATGTTAGAGAATACTTGGAGAATAAGTTAGTATTAAGAAGTAGCTTTATTATAAATACGGGGAATTAGAGGGTCATAATCATCAAGAAATATGTAAAAACATTGCGGGTGAGTTTTATGCTCATAGGGAGATCTCAAGCCTTTTGAATAGCTTGATCTATCTTTTCTTATTATACTTTTTAGGTTCTAATCGTAATTTTTATCATCAATATTATAATACAAATTCCAGTTTTTCCATTTAATATTTCATATACTGCTTTACTGTTTAATCCAATTAATCAATCCATATCAAACATGGTATTAATCAGTCCAGTAGCAGTTTGTCAATGATTGTAGATTTTCTGATGCACTTTTTGCTGTTTTTATCTAAATATGTTATTTTTTGGTTTACTTAGTAGCTAGAATAACAAAGAGTTTGTTATTGATTAGAGGCCAAGAGTCTAGTTGAAATAGTTTAAATAAATTAATAGTCATAAAACTAGCCCATTTTTCCATTGATTTTGCTTGTTCAAGTGTAAACAAGTGGAGTTATTCTAAAAAAAGTGTTAACAATGGATTAGGTCCTTGTTAACCTGGAATTAAGTCCCCTTGTTAGAACAATTTATGTTCCAACTTCAAAGTCTGCAGGACAAGTTTTCTATGGTGAAATAATGAGTTTGAGTAACATAACAACATCTTCACACATTTCTTACTACCATGGTGACCCTGTCTATCATTGTTTGGCAGGCAAGTTGCACACTAGAAGCTGGGGTAAAGATTTATGCACTGAGGGTGGATTCCGTACATTCTGAAGCATATAAGGTCCTTGGTGGTATCAGTAGAGCTGGTCTTGAAGAACAACAAGGTTTGTCTTTTTGTCAATGCTAACTCATTGTAAATTTGAAAGCATTACGCAAAATAACCTAGGTTATAATGAGCTCTATTTTTAATGTCGTCATGTTAGCTATTAGCAATGAGTTTTGTGAGCTCATTTCCTATACACTTGTGTTCAATTGCAAAATTTTTGGAGAAAAACAAGAGAAGTATTGCAGTAGCACAAATTGCCCGGACATTTATGAATTTTTATTCTAGTATGGGGCTGACTATGCTTAATTTTTGAAGGAGGAAAATGTTGGCACCTTAGTTCCATTTCTCTTATTTGCAAGTAATACACCTGAACAGCTTGTAATATACTTCCTTTGTTTTTCTCTTCGGACTGTGTGGATTTTTTTTTTGAGGGAGTGGGGGTGCAATAAAACAAGGAGAGGTTATGCATATAGAGAGATGGAAAAAGGGACTGATGATGAGGAAGTTTTGATTGTCATATGTAATTTTCAAAGGAATCTGTTGCAAAAGAAAAAAATTGAGGAATATGTGTTTCTGTTTTCTTTTTAAGGATTTATTTTGATGAAATTTAGGACTCATGTTTTTCCTCTTGCGATATTTGATGATATTTGTATATTGCATTGGTGACAGAAACTTCAACCGGAGAGAATGGCAGCAATAAGCAAGATGTCGATCAGCCTAAAAAGGATTCAGAGAGAAAGGTTCCGTTCTTGTATTTTACAATCCTTTAATTATTTGTGTGTGAAGAAACTGTAGTATGCTCATTGTAAGTCTCTTGCTAAGTTGCTAATAAATGCATTTCTGCAGCTATCACCTCTGTCGACACTGGAGTCATCTTTTGAGGCTCTGAATGTAAAGAAGTTTGATGGTAATGGAAAATGATGCCCATGCGTGTAACCAAGTCCCATGATCCTCTCACTTTACTATATGATATTTACTTTTCTTTTCTTTATTAGTCGCGTTTGCTGTGGATCCTCTATATCATCAAACAACTGCTCAATTTGATGAGGGTGGGGCAAAAGGTCTTCTTTTAAACAACCTTGGAATTTATGGAGGGTGCCGAGTGCTTTTTGATTCACAAGAAGTTCCAGCAAAGTGTATTTCTTCTATCAATGATACTAGTTCTTCCAACCATATTGATATCTCCTTTGCTGGAGGTAATTTGGGAAATATTACCATGTTTGAATTTTTTTATCGTCAATCTGTTATAACAAGTTTTCTTCTACAGAATGCATTGAGCAGATGGTTACGAATGTGAATGAAAAGAAGGATATATGTCCTACTTTTAGTGCTATTGTGGAGCAGCTTGACGAATATAGTTTGCAACAAAGGCAACTTCAAAGTTGTCAGGACTCTGTGTGTGATGTAGATGCAAATGATGACGCCACAGTTGAATTGAATGGGGGCTTGGAGTTTACAAGTGTGAATGAGGTGGATGATGACAAAGACTGTGAGGTAGATGATGATTCATATGTCAATGCTGAGGCGTTTTCATATGATCATAATGATGATGCATATCCTGCCGAAGATGGTTTCAACATCAGTGATCAACATTTGGAAAATAACTATGAGGTATCTTCGATATACTCAATTCCTGATGTAGCTGCTGACATCTTTGCTGCTGTTCTACAAAAAATGCTATCACTGTTTCTGGTTTAATCAAAATTCTGTTTTCTGTAGAGAATTCATGTATTTGTTGGAGTAAAATGCAACTACCTGATTTTTAACTTGCAGGAACAAGAAACATCTATATCCAGCGAACTTGATGTATATGACAGATTTGAAAATGTTGCTTCCCTTATGGGGATTTCTGTAATTGCATCAAGTCAGAATGCATGGGCTGGACCTGACCATTGGAAGTACAGAAAACCTAAGAGTTAGTTTGCAAACCTTTTGTTCTCTATGTCTCTGATTTTCCTTCTTTATTCTATTCTTTCCAAATTTTAGCTGTTGACATGGAGCCAATTAAAGCTGTAGGAACTGAGAGTGTTGCAGCTCAAAAACCTGAGCAGGCTTCTGCAGCTCGGAAACAGAAAGCAAAAAGGTCAACTGAAGCTGATATCGATTTTACTAAAGCCTTGGACGAAGATATACCTGAAACTTTTGCTCCCCCTAAAAATCTTAAGTCTTTGCTTCTTCCTGCCAATAAAGTACCTTGCTCCAACAAACTTCCAGAAGATTGCCATTACCAACCAGAGGATCTTGTGAAATTGTTTCTTCTTCCTAATGTTATGGTAAATGTTTTTCCACTATGTTTTGGTGTTTGGGAAGGGTCCATTGAGTTAATTCATTGAATTTCATTCCCATTGAAGAATACTATAGTGGGACACGACCCTGAAGATGGTCTATTTAAGCTTTCCCCTCATAGAAGCTATAACAAAACCAAAAAAACAAACAAAAAATTATAAAACAACAAAAAAATACAGATCTCTACTATGCCTACAGGTTTTAACTCTTATTTTGATGACGTGGTAATGAATTTAGTGCTCCGTCTTGGGAGAGGTTGTCAGTCCTTTACATCTGGAATTAATTATTGTTGTGAGGCAGTTCAGTTAAACGACTCCTCTTTTGTTGCCGTTGATACTGGTTGTTTATATGTTTCAGTGCCTTGGAAAGAGAAGAAGAAGAAGGACAGGTATAATTTTCCAAAATATATTGAACTTTCTCTTTTCCCTCTATTTGGTACAAAAAGCTTACTTTTTTCTCTCCTGAACTTTGTTACTTCATTGTATCATGTTTCCTTTATTGCCTTTGTGTCACAGCTTTTTGTAAGTTGGTTTATAAATTTGAATGTTTTATTGTTGCGTAAATATGTTTTTGACTCTCGGTAGTATTGCATGTGAGAGATTCCTTATACATTACCAATTCTGTAACCTGTGTTTGATCTGACGTAATCAGTTTCACTTTTACCTTACCTGAAGAGCTATATTTCAGCCATAATTTTTCTCGTTATTATGTTTTTTTATTTTTTTTATTTTTATGTATATATCAGCGTTAGCTGTTATGATGGTCTGTATAGCCTAAAGGGATCATAGTCATGATCTAGTTACTTTAGTGTTTATGAATAGTAAAAGTGATCAAAAAGACTACAGCAGAAACTTATTTGATGAAGAAGCAGGTCAGCGAACGGACCTCAATGCCCAACTATCTTGCTTAAAATAAGCTACTTGTCCGTATTCTGTTTTCTCGTCTGTCTTGGCTTCTATTGAATGGCAAGAGAAATGGAGTATGAAACAAAAGAAAATCCTTTATATAAAAATAGTTTTTAATACGCCTTGAGGTTACATTAGTAACGCCTTGAGGTTACATTAGTAATTAGATGGCTTATAGGTTTTATTTCAATGGCTCATGGAAACGTTTGTTAGGAGCTCAAAGAGATTGTTTTATCTGAATATTTCACGGTTTTGGGGACACTTTCTGTTCAAATCAAGAATTGTGTGTATAATCTTTTGTTAAGTCGGCTTATGAGGATCTATATCACACTCAGTTTTTTTCTTCTTCCTATCTTCTAGGATTCAGTGTATGTATTTGGAATTCGCACTACTTGTACTTGCCAGTCCACATGTTATGGTTTGAAATTCGCAGGCTATAATGCTAAATTTTCTTGTAATTGTAGTTTCAAATGTTACTGAGCATCTAATGCTATACAAAGTTGTTTTCTTTCACCGTTAAGAACATATTTGTAAGGTGTTGTGTTTTGTAGCCCCTTTTTACTGTATAAAGTGACTCTTACATTAAATTCTAATTTCACCATTGTTCTCCTTATATCATATATATGGTACTCTATAGAGTCCATGTGCAGCGTCATCACATTTTTACATTACCATTTTGCTTAACCCATCTGCAATTCAGCAGTGCATTAGACTCCCTATAAGCAAAAACTATGGGAACCATAGGTCATTTGGGTGTCATACCATATTCTGGTGAAGTGATTCTCATACATTGTCAAGGGGTACATTTTAAATTGTGTCAAACATATCTGTTAGTCACTTCCAAGTTCTGCTCTCAATGTAGAATCGATAGGACCTTTGTTTGTCTGACTTCTTGGTTCAGCTTAGTTGTGCGAGTGTTATTAAGTTTGTTCTCTTTTTTTTATTCTTCAAGATAATGGCTTTGGGCAAGATGAGAGTGGTTTGAATGGAGCATTTCCTTCATGGGACAACCAAAGTGTTTATAGTGGCCCAGATAATGATGATTATGCTCACAGTGACACGGATGAACAGGATATACTGATCTCTCAGCCTCGTCAGGTTTGTGTGGATTTGTTTTTTCAGTTTCTCTGCCATTTTTTAATGAATATCTTTGGGCTACACCTCTAATAGTTAGTAGGAATAAACATCTACAGATGTTTGCTTTTGATTATTACTTATAAGAAAATCTATGAGTATGTCCTAATCAAATGTATCCAAATATAGGTCAGCAAAATTGAAGTTCAGTATGATAAAACTGCAAAGCAAGTTGACGTTCATATCCTGAAGGAGACACTTTGGGATCACATGCAAGAATTTGTTCAGGCACCTGAAATGGTGAGTGCACTTGGTCATACTTGCATTTTTAACAATATATGGTGACAATTGCTACCCTCCTCCTAACACCCAAAAAGGTAAAATGAAAAAGGAAAAGAAAAGGTGACAATTTTTGGTTGGTTGGCGATTTGACATTGTTGTGTCTGGTTCTTTGTACTGAATGAATCTGTTGACAATTGCCTTGTCTGTCTCCTTTGATACAGAAGAGTATCCGCAACTTTTCTATACCTGAGCATTATTGGTATGTGGTCATGAAACTCGAATAATGCGAATAGGATATAATCCATGTATACCAAGGCTGGTGCCTGCTGGGAGCCAGCAGAAAAAGTCCAATTTTCTGCAAATACGCAGGATCGCAGCTGACTTGTTGCTGGAGATGCTGATCTCTTTAGATCCCTTTGATGATTTTACATTCTTCATGCTTTTGGTTTAACTTATTTGCTTTCTGATTCACTGATAGCATGTCAGTTTGTGATGCCCGTTCTTTCTCCGTTGTCAGAAAGCTCGAGAGGATCCTGTATCTTTTAAACAATTATTGGCTACCTTCCCTGAAGATTGTGGTGCTGCAGCAGCTAATGACATCTCTCCTCATCTATGCTTTATTTGTCTTTTGCATTTGGCCAATGAACACGGGTTGAGTATCCAGGGCTGCACTAATATGGACGACCTCAATATACATCTTCCTGTCACTTCCCAGGATGCAGGTGAATATGTTTAATCTTCTTAGTATACTAGGTAATTTCGCCTAGCTTCTTGTGTTTCCTATTGCCTATTGTGGGTTTGGAACTGAGTTATGTGTTACTTATCCTTCTCCAATTCGCACCATCTATTCTACAGCTAATAGAGTGAAATGCCTAATGTTGGACAAAGGCTGCGGTTAGAGTTTGTTTCTAATGTTGATGAAGAAATAAATGATGTGGATAGAGATCGATTTTATATGATATACTCTAGATGATGAAGATACAATGGCTTAGATCAATAAAGTTTGAGTTTAATTATGTTCTTGGATGAGTTGACTTCTCTTAGAAGCTGAAATCTACGTAATTCAAATAATTGTTTTGATCCTGTAATGGTTTTCCAATCTGCTTATCTCTTAATTTAATACAAGCTAACAGAAAAGTGATGCATTCCCACCATTACTTATCCTTCTTAGTTCTTTCCAACTTACACCATCTATCATGGGAGATAAAATTTCAGAGCTTGTTTTGAATCTAGGATATTGATAGTGTTTTCTCTTGGGTAGGTTTTTTTGTATTTTACTTTGGGGATGAGCCTGGCTGCTAACTAGGCACTTAATATTGAGTTATTGACTAGAAATTTCTGGAATTGAAATTTAACAGAGCAGCAGGAGTTTCAAGTTAGAATTGTTGTTCTAACCTGTCTTTATAAATCACATGACTCACATCACTACTCTATTCTTTGTTCAAGCAGTAATGTATTACAAAGTTGAGATATCAGTAGGGTAGAGCAGCGTTGAATAGGAATTCAGAAAGTATAGAAATGGTAACGGTAAATTATTTATAGGTGTGGGGCGAGAATTGGAGGTCATCTGAACATATCCTTGAAGATAGGGGGGAGGTGGTAGATAGAATTGAATGCTTTATGGCTCATCATAATGAAATAAAAGAAAAATTTTACAGCTTAGAGTTGATTAAAACCTAATCCATCCTAGGGCGTAGTTTCAAGGATGCTCCAAAAGCAAGATACGTTTCTGCGTTTTGCTCCGCAGAAAAGAGCTCACTGATGAATCATTATTTTCCAGAACAGCAAATGACTATCATTGTGCAGAAAACATGGCTGCAGCCTGCATTTTATCATATGGGCCTGAGTGGTAAAGGTTTCAAAATCTATCAATCAGATACCACTTGCATCATGAAGGATTAAAAAACCGTATTTTAGTTCTTAGAGTTGATTTCGACCTTTTCTATCCTAGAGTAGTTTCAAGGATGCTCTTCGAGCAAGATACTTTTCTGCGTTTAACTTTGTAGGAAAGAGCTCACTAATTGATCAATGTTATTCGGAACAGCAAATGACTATCAATCTACAAAAAGCAGGCTTTTTAGGCTAGTTTAAGGGATAACTCATAGTTTTGACCGATATGTAATGGAACGACACCACTGTGGTCATTACTGCATTCACGATATGATGACTCTAAGTCCCGTACAAAGGTCCTATTTGTGTATCATTTGTTGGTGAGTCCTTTAGCCAATATGTGAAATCTTGTATTTACTGTTGCTCACTTCACCTCATTATATCAACGAAGGAAAAACAAAAAATCTATGGAATCAATATAATCTATGCATGATTAAAGACTAGCAAAAGTCTTGTATGGAAGTGCACCTTCCTAATTAGAGTAAAATTAAAGTAAAAATAAGGAAATATTAAGAAAAGTGCACATTGTTTTAATGTGGACTAAGTCCATTAAAGAGTTACTCACTAATCTACGAGCAACCTCATTACATCAAATGAATTTCTACTTTGAGGTGCATATTCAATTGAGGAAGTCTTAATAAATAACGGTTATTTTTGAAATTAACAAATCACTCCTGTGTGGTGAGATTTGATAGGTGAAAGTTTTGTGAATTTAATTTAACTTTTTTGATTTTGTTTATTTTATTATTATTATTTTTGTCTTTTTGTGGTTATCTATAAATCACGGTTATTGATTAGTATTTATTGTATTCAATTATGTAAAAAGCAATTGCATTTACATTTATGCTGACTTATATTCTGTCACAAATGCAGGCTGTACTTGATAATGATGGTTTTTCATGTCAAAATATTCATCCAGCACGCACTGTAGAATTACAGTCACTCATCCCAGTGTGACAGGTTTATTTGCTCTGTACTATAATTGCAGTTACACATTACAGTTTGCCTGCAGACCACAGTTTCTGCTTGAAACATGCTCAAAGTTGTATCTCAACAGGTTAAACCAATACTGTTAGCAGCAAATTTATATGAAATGTGAATCTGCTTAGGTACAGTTAGATATTGTAATTTTTTTTTAACTTGTATTGAGATCTACCATAAAGCATGTGAATTTGTTGTATATCTGTAGCCGTGGATATACGGTGTGTTTGACAAATGACTTTTTATTAGCTTTTTGGTTTGCTCTGTGCTTGTTAGCTATTCAACCAATCAAAGAATATGTTCTGTAACCAACTTTTAAGCTGTCAACAAGCTAATTTTTGACTACAATCAAACAGTTACTTTGGAAGTTTTTTCATTGGCTTTTGGCTTTTGATCCACATTGCTTTAATTGATGGACAACTAACGTTATCAAATATTTCCAACAATGACTTATATATAGTTAATTGAATGTATACATTAATAATAAGTTGATGTTATCAGCTGGTCATACAAGCGAACATAATCCTCAAATATCCTCATTATGTGACCTACCTGCGGCCTGCCTAACCTTCTCTTCATTCAAAACTGAAAGACATTTTTGGGGTGTTGGTGTTGTCTTTGATTAATGATGTGTATTACATTTATTGTTGCTTCAAGACATAATACTGATAAATGTATGAGTGTGACTTGGATAACATATAAAGAAAGGTCATTCCCAAAATTGTTAGACACTCGAAATTGGGTAAATATTTGAGTTATTAGTCATCCAATATTTGTATGAATGCTCATGATGGGTTGTTGTGCAAGTATTGTTATTAGGAACATCACAAATTATATACCAAATTTAATAAGAAAATTGAAATAGATAAGATTTGATTATATAAAAAAGCATAAAATAAGAGCAAAATGAACCTATTTTTAAATGTAAGCGCCTTCAACTCCAGAGTTCTGGTTCGGTGCTGTTCGCAGTTAGATCTAGCCCTTAATTTCACTTGCTAAGCTAATTTATAGATCAACTATTTTTGTGAGAGGTCATCTTTCAAAGAAACGACTTCAAAACAAGAAGCCCGTATTCTTATTTTATCTTTGATTTGTACTAATTGGGCTATTTAGCCCATATATTTAATGCGTCTCTCGGAGTGAAAACCTCTCACAACAATTTGTGTTTATATGGATTGAGAAAAAAATAAATTAATCCGGTCGGACACTTATACATGTATACAAATTCAACCCAAATTGTTGAACTAATACATTTTTAATCAAATAGTGCTATTACTTTATCTTTTTATATTGGTATATATTTCACTAAATACACTTTTTTACAGTTATATCGAAAATAGTGGAATAATAAGACTAAGCAAATTGATTTAAAAAATAACTGAAATGCAAAAAAAGAATGCATTCGCGGGTAAAATTGAGAGAAATTTCAATGTAAAATCATCACCAAAGTGAAACTTATAGCAAATTTAAAAGAAATGAAAAATTAAAGTGTAGCGAATTTAGAAAAAATTAAGAAATAAAGTAATAAACTTATAATATACTTCGTTCTTATTGTCGAACCCTGTCATGTGCGGGAGATCGGAAATGTCATTTACCTTTCTCTTTACTTCGTTCTTATTACTCTCTGTCCCTTATAATTTGAATCAAAGATAAAATTGTTGTTTTTAAAAAAGGTGGATAATGATAATAAACGAAGAGAGAATAAATTGTGTGGATAAAACTAAAAGAGAGTTAATGTTTGGATGAGATTAAAAAGAATGGTGAGTCATAGTTCAAAAATAGTTTTGATGTAAATTATGTGCGACAAATCAAAATGAAAAATATTACAAATTAAACGAGAGAAAGGGAGTAAGTGTCATTGGAGTAGATGCTGACAACAAAAATATCTATCAATACAAGGAAAAAGGCATTTAGAGGGGTTATGGAATAGAGGCCATTCATTCAAAAGGTACCATACTCTTGTCTCTCTCAAATGGAATCCACTAATCCAATTGATTTTGATTCTTGTAAAATAAATCTTTATAAAATTATTAAATTCTTCCTTCAATAAGTTTGTTGAAGTGTTTTTTTTTATTTTTTTTTAAATATGAAATAACTATTAGATAAGGACATGTTTTTGTACCTAAATGTATGGTATTGAGTGATGAACTTATTGTGTCTTTAGTCCACATGGAGTAAATGTTTTGGATAAGTTTGTTTAATTTGAATACTTTATTTTAAATTTGTAGTTGAAGACTGTGATAATAGAGTTGATAGAAAACTATATGAATGAGATAAAAGACGTAAAAAATTAGTTTGTGAATAAAAATAGTAGGAATAATGTGAAACAACTACTAAAAGTAGGAATATAGATTAATATAAAATGATGATTCCCAATATTGATCATCGGTCAGATAATAATATAAGTATTACCGGTGACGAAAGATCATTGAAGAGCCTCTTTTGAACCTTATTATAAATTAGGCAAAAGAAATTAAACAAGATATCTTCTTAGTATCAATATGAAAAATGCGTATCCCTATTGCTAGTTTGTGATTGTGACTGTGACACATCTTACTAAACGATTGTGTCTTCTGCTCATTCAAGCAGCCCGTCTGCAAACCCAACTTAAATTCAAATGCCATGGCATGACTCTCCCTTGGCATTCTCTTTAATGTACATATCCACCCTTGCATTCTCCCCATTTTCTTCAATGTACATTATCATCTTCAATGTACATCTCCACCCTTGCATCAACATATATGTTTGATACCTTTTGTAAACCAAATAATAATAGTTCACTTAGTGTTAAAGGTAATATTTGTATAACTAAGAGGTTGAGAGTTTAAATCTTTACTGTTAATTCTATTTTGAAGTTTTGATATAAATTTTTATCAGAAAATAACTGAGTAAATGAGAAAATTAGATGATAAATTAATTATTAATTTTATTGTAAGAGTCAATTTTAATTTGTATTAAATTGATGTAGTCCACAATTTGGATAAACATTAGATTAAATAAATGCATGCAAATTAATGTGATGTAAAGTGTAAAATGGTCGGTTCAATGTCATATTATTGCCTTATCCAAATTCTTAAGGCTTTGTCCAAAGAAACGGGCAAAAGCAAATTTATGCTCAAAGCTTATCAAGTTATCAACTTATCAAGTTTACTCTTTTAGGCCATATTTACTATGTGTAAAGTTCATTTTCAAACGTCAAAATTGTTACTTTACAATGCTCACCTATCTTCTTTTTTTTTTAACGATCATCTCATAATACGAAAAGCGTTTGTGGCTCAATGGATAGAGCTTTTACATGTAGGGCAGAAGATTTGGGATACGACCCCTATTGGGCGCATGTATCAATTGGGGGTTTCTTGACTACGCACATCTCTCTTTTCTCCCTCTTAGGAAATGAGTATGATTTGTCCACATCTTTCAGGAAAAAAACCCCCCACCCAGACCCTGCTTTGTACGGGATACTGGAAGTGACCTTTACCTTTACCTTTATCATCTCACAATCAAAAGCTAATTAAATATTTGTTTAATATTAATTTATTTATAAGTCAATTGAAAATAAAGCTGTTCATGGGCCGGCTACCCGCCAGGCCCGGCCCGCCCGACTCGAAAAACGGGCGGGCATGGACAACATTTTTTTAAAAATTTGGACGGGTAATACCCACCCGCCAATATAAATGGGCGGGTAGCGACACTGAAAAAATACCCGCGAGTATACCCGCCCGCCCGCTTATTTTAATGTATTAATTTTTTAATAATTAATTATATTAAGTAAATAAGTAATGCTAATTAAATTAATAGTCTAAATTTTTATGTTTGAAATTTGGACTTTGGTCTTTGGACCAAACTTTATTAGTATTACGGTACTATTACCCATAGAAATTCTTAGGGTTAGCTTTACTAGGCTAGAGTACTTACTAAATTGCTTCAGCCGTCTAGTACTCCAGTTACTCCATTAGGTACCATTCTTCTCATTTCTCTTCATCCGTCCAGTACCATATTTGTATTTTCAGACTTTTTATGTATTTGTAATATTTTGGACAATATATTGTATTTTAATTATTATCAAAATTTAACTTTATATTTTGTATTATATTTTTGATATTTATGTAAGAAATACCTGCCCGCTTTAAAAATGGGCGGATAGCGACAAAAAAATATACCCGCAATCGCGGGCGAACATTTGAATATTTCTGCCCGCGGGTAGATTTTGTAGCAAATACCCGGTCCGCTATCCGCCCAAGCCAGCCAATAAACACCTCTAGTTGAAAACAATCTCTTTATTATCAAATTAAATTACTATATCAATTCTTCTTGGATGAGATCAACTTAATTAGATTAAAGTTTTGAAATGTTATTTATGGATGAGATGAGAAAAGATTATCTTTATTCATGTCTAAATATAAAATGATAGGAGTAGTAAATTTAATATACAAAATTTATTAATAAATATGGAAGAAACATTGAGACCGGGAAATTAGTTATTCAAACATACAAGTTATTTAAACTGTCTAGGCCGCCATCCTTTGTAAATAATGCTATTATCTTTGATTTTGATGTTTTGTTGCCTTGTGATAATGTAACTTTAGACTCCTTATTCCTTCCTCTTGTCTCTCCGACTCCTCCTGTGTTAGAGGAGCATGAGACCGTTCTATTTTCTTATGATGTACCCTAACTTTTTCATGTTGCTATAATATGTTGCATTTTCTCCAAAAAAAAAAACATACAAGTCTAAATAGATAGGTATAATTTCAACAATTCTGATTGGATTAGGTTTACATATCAGTTTCAGATAAATAATATAAAGTGTGTGTTCAGCATAACATTTTAAATAATTGTTTATGGTTTAATAAGACTAATTAAAGTGCTAATTTTAAAAAAATTGTCATATTTCGGTAAATTAGAAGTTTAAGTAGCATTTAGTGGTGTAGGTAGTTTTAAAAACTCAACTTGTAGCCTTCCAAATCAAAAACAACTGTTTAATATTTTAACAATTGTATTTTCAACAAATATACTCCAACAGTTACTATAACTACTAATTTTATCCAATAATTTTAATTTACATAACTAATTAAACATTTAAATATCTAACAAGTACAATTATAAAACTATATCTAATCTCAATTACTTAAACCGCTAAAAACTACCCACACAACTGCTTTAAAGCTCACATGCCCAAAGCCTTTGAACAAATTCATCCTTACATCTACCATCAATTTTTAAAAAAGAAAATAAATGATAGACATGAAATAGCCAATTCAAAGCATAATTAGTTATCCGTTTGATAATCCTTGGCAAATGAAAAAATAGTGACTACTCTTTACTGGGTCAAGGACACTCTCAGTATTTTGCACAAGACAGAGTTCGGGTGGGGTTTTTCTTTTTTTTAAAAGATGAGGACAAATCATATCTGTTCCCCCAAGAAGAAAGTAAAGAAAAATACGCGCAGTCAAGAAAACACTCCGACTAATACCTACGTTCAGTAAAGAATGTGCAGATGCTCATCCAATCAGCCACAACCGCTTTTGATTTTAAGAATACAAAATTACAAATATTCTCTACCGACCCATTCGTAATTTTGTCCAATCAAAATTCTACAATGTTGCTTTTAGTTGTCATCCTATCTTCAAATTGGCTTTTTCTCACTTTTGCATATTCCAACTTTTCAATCTTTAAAGGGTTTTTAAATAGTATATATATTTATATTTATATTCACTTAAGATTATTGAAAAAGAGAGTGATTATATTTTTATTTTTTTAGTATAGACTATAGAGTAGTGGGAAAAAAAAGTTAAATATGTAGATGAATTTTTTTTTGACGCGAAAAAATGCAGATGAAATTGATAGAAATAATAAATTTGTAATAAAATTAGAAAAGAAAATAAGGTCAATTGTTGATTTAGAAGTGTAGTAGAAGATATGATCCAAAATCAAAGTGAGTAATATATTGAGGATGGGAAAAAATAAGATAAGATAAAAATAAAACAAATTCTATTAGAATGTTTTGTTTTTATAAAATTTTCTATGATATCATTTGATATTTTTTTAATTAGGTTAGGAATATGTATTTTAGTTATTTAAAGAAAACTATTTAGGTCTCTTATCATTTGATAAGTTCGAAAAAATGCCATTTCAATTCAATCAAAACCAAAAAATGACTTTGGTGAGGTTCATTTTAAAATTAGAATTACAGGTGATCTCTTGAGAAACCTTCTTTAGTAAAAAAGACTATCAAAAATCCAGCCCAAATTTATATTTAGAATTGTAACTATATATATTTAGAATTGGATTGGGCTTTTGAGAGCCGTCTTTACAAAAGACGGTCTCTAGTAAAAATTTGTGCTCAAATTATTGGCGGGTCTGAAATGATCATTGATATTCTCATTCAATTAAAATATCAAAAATCACAAATTACTACAAATTACTGTGAGAGACGATCTCTTTGAAAGACCATCCCTTATTGGGTTGACCCATAAAAAAGTGTGAAGTAAGAGTACAAAATAAACTTTGATAGATTGGACCTGAGAGACGGTCTCTCAAAGACTAGCTGATAAAAAAATATGCTTCATGAGTTTGAAGATGTTTATGTAATTGAGTCATTTAATAATCCCGACCCAACTTAGTTAGAATTAGTTATTGTTTTCAAAATCTTCTATGATATCATTTGATATCTTTTAGTTAGGTTAAGAATATATATTTTATTTATTCAAAGGATTTTATTTAGGTCTCTAATTATTTTAGTTTGTTAAAGAAATATGTTTCCTAAATTACTTAGTAATACTTTCTATTAAATAAATTCATTAAATGTTTGATCAAATAATACAGAAAATATAAGCAATAAAATAAATTATTTATAGAAATTCGTTTTCTCTATTTGACATAGATGTTACCTCTTATTTAATACTCCTTCCTATTCTACTTATTAGTCCCATTGATTTTTTTTTCACTATTACTTATCACTCTTAATTTGTATTTTATTCTTAATCTATAAGTTAAAACATAGTCATGTAGGATCTTGTTTAATTCGTCTCAATACAAAGATTATTAATATCTACTTTAAAAATTTTTTGATTAAAAACGATTAGAGATATTAAAGGTTAAAATGTTGTCTCGGCAAGTGTGAAAAATCAAATGGAACTAATGGGTTGAATAGGAGGCAGTATTACATTTTTCCATTTTAGTCCTATTTTTCCCTTCTTATATACTTCCTTTGTTCTGTTTTAGTTGCTACAAATGCATGGGCACACATATTAAGGAAGTATTGTGCAATTATTAGGAGCATGTGGGAGTTTCTTTTTAGGATTTTTTAAAATATTATTTGATGAAAAATGAAAAAGGAAAATAGGATTTTTTAGATGATTGAGAATATTATAAAGATTAAATAATAGTAGGTGTAAAAGTTAATGAGGTATAGAGTAGGATAAAAATAGGAATAGGTGGAACTTTAAATGATTGGTTTTTTTTTTTACTAAAAATGAAAATGTAGCAAGTAATATGAAACTTTCCAAAATAGAAAATGTAGCGATAATTATGTAACGGAGGAAGTATTTCCTTTGTTCTTTGAATGTGCTATCGAAAGTTCGGATTTCATTTATGATATTTCTTTTTTAGTAACAAACTAGATGGTGACCGTGCGATGCAGGACTTTATCAATTTTTTTGACATATTTTTGTATTATATGTATATTTTATTTCACTATGAACAATTGTATACATTACGTACATTATATCATATTTTGCATTATGCGCAATATAATTATATTTATACTTTTATTTTTTTTATTTTGAATAAAAGAGCAAATGATTCTCACCTTAAGTACAATACGAAATTATGAATTTTATATTAATTTTTCTAACAAAAATATCTATTACATTAATTTATAAAAGTACTAAATATTATTACTATCAATAACACACTTACATAAAATAGTCACAACCTAAATCATATTAGAATTAATCATTGCATTTGAGTAACCAAGGGTTTAAATAACAAAAACAAATCCTAATAAAAGTATATTATGTTTTAACCAAAAAAATAATTAATAAGATCATAATATGCTTAAAATTATGAGCATAGAATGCATTCAAAAAAATAAAAGATAGAAAGTCAAAGATCATAATAATGGTGACATCATCATTTAAGTTTAGAGGGAAAACTTTTAATAAGGATGCGACACGTAAGCAATTTTGAAAGGTGATGATGTAAGCCGTGTTTTGTTTTAGTAATAGTTATAGATAGATAGATTTAAAGGATAAAAGTGTATAACTAATTTTCAATTAAAAATATAATAAACAAATGGGAAAAGTGAGTGTTCGAGAAAGTTCTTCCAAAGACTTCACAACAGAAAAATGTAATTGTCTTTTTCCACATATACATATATATAATACCCAAAAACTCTTGATAATATATTTAGTAGTTGTATTTAATTTTAAAATATAAGATAAGATTAAGTTTTGAACTATATAGCCTAATCTCGCTAAAATTATCTACTCTAATTTAGGGATGACAAAACAGGCGGGTGGGTGTAGTAGTCTCTTTCTACCATATATATGTATCTTAATTTTTCATAACAACCGTCTATGAAAGGTGAATGTTAATACCCAAGCGCCTGCTTATTATACCCATGCTTGCCTACTAGAGTATGTATTCATCAAACCATTCCCACTGCTATGGCCAGCTGGATATATATTCGCCTTATATCTGCCACATATTCACTCTAAGTCTACATTATATGCTCTATAAAATCACAATTCATTATAAATTGTATATATTTTCATAAGTTATTAAACATGAAATTAATGGATTAATAAATCATACTTTTCATACACTTAGAAATCTTGATTTCTTCATAACTATTTCTCTCTACACTTGATTATATAAAGAGCTTTATAAAATTTGTATATCATTTTTCACTTTAATAACTTCATAAAGCACATTAATTGTAATAAAATCTTGTGTAGCTTTCTTAATATTTCCTCATTTTCTAAATAAATCATTTAATTATACAATAAATCATTTAATTATACTCTTTAAATAGTAAAAATCAAATCATAATATTCTAATGTGTATTATACAACACTTTTACTTAAAACCAAAAATGTTGAAAATCATGAGAATGAGTTGTAGGAAACAAATATAAGGATAAAAAATCACACATAAAATATACTCTCCCAGTTTCTTTTTGTTTGTCCATTTTATGAGAGAGAAGTTTAAATTTTATTTTTAAAGTATATATTCACGAAAAAATATATATGCATACTATGAGATATCGAAAATCAAAATTTGCGCTGAAATATGTGAAAAAAATAAAGTGGACAAACAAAAAGCAAACAAGAATAATCTAAATCTTATAAGAAAATTTACTTAGAATAATCCAACCTATTCGTGATTTTCCTACAATAATCCAATCTATTGATTAACCATGAATAATCCCAATTTTAAGAGGTATTTGCCTAGAGTAAACTTGGGTAACCCAGTGATCTGCTATAATAGTTAATTCACAAAAAATGTAAATTGATAATTAATTTAAAATTAGAGAAAAGTTTTGAAAAAATTCTAAATAATAAAAAAATCATAAATTTTTTTGAACATTTTTTAAATATTTTTTTGAACATTTTTTTAATTATCTTTTTTTTTAAAAAAAATAAAACTTGCTATAGCAAGTCATTTGATCACCGGGTTTACTCTAGGAAAATACCCCTTAAAGTTGGGATTATTCTTGGTTGATCAATAGATGAGATTATTATAAAAAAATCACAAATAAATTGAATTATTCTAAGTAAATTTTCCATTCTTATATGAACAGAATTTCAAATAAATTTGCCATGTTGGAATTGGCAATAAGATTGTAATAGAGGACATATTCATATAACAACCCAACATAAAACTTGGCTTTATGCATTTTGTTTGATATGCTCCACTATTTGGCTTACCAAATTTAGTTGTTGGAATAGTTATAAATTGGATGGATTATATTTCTTTGTGAATTTGACAACCTGTTCGTGGTCCAATCTAGCTAAATATTCATATAAAATATAATATTTCTTTTGGCCCACTATTTTATTTATTATTTTTTTTTGAGTTAAATTATTTATTAATTTATGACTCTTAAATTTGAAATTTTATCATAAAAGCTCTTTTTCAATTGGCTATACCATCTATTTTTTTTTATCTAGGCTAAACCATCTATTCTAATTTAGTAATGTTGGTGGATAACAACATATAAACTATATTCTCTTCATTATTTTATTCTTGTCAAATTTAATTTATTACTTCCTCCGTTCCCGTATAGTCGCAATATATGAAAAATAAGCACTATTAACTTATCTCCCTAATTTATGATTAATAAGTAATCTATAAGTTAAAACATAGTCAAGTGAGATCTTGTTTGATTCGTCTCGACGTAAAGATTATTAATATCAAATTTTTATAATTTTATATTATACATAATTATAGATATTAAAAATTGAATTAGTGTATTGGACTGTGTGAAAAAGACAAATGTCGTAAGTATTTTGGAACGTAGGTAGTATGAATGTTCGATTTTGGATAATTTTTTTAAGTTATACTCCTAATTAGTCCTTATATGCTATGCATTTTTTTTATCATAATTCACTTTTTTAATTCTCATTCACTTGTCAAACTTAATATTTTTTTAGCTCCAAAAAAAACTTATTATTTTTTAATTATTTTGACATGGGATGATCAAACAGACTAGCTAGATCCATTATAGATTTTGTAAAATCTTACTCCATTTACTTTCATATCAAATTCCATAAGGTTGTGTTTGGGAACATGCATTTCATTTCAAATTACTAACGTCGTTCAATTATAAAATTATAAATGAGAAATTTAAAAATGACAAGGTTTAGCAAGTCATTATCAAATTCTTAAATTTAATAATTTTGAAAATAAAGACGAAATTAATTTAAATCCAAAATTAAAATTTTTTTATTTGTCAAACACTAAATCTGATCAATACTAAATTTGCAAATAAAATGAAAAACTAAGTGCAATTCAATCCGATTTTCACAATTAATTTTATTTTCCCTTAAATATTTACTTTAATAATTTTGACTAGACCAAGTCATGCCTTGACAAAAATTCAAGATTCTTTATCCGACACTATTTTATTCTTGTTTCCCTCCTTTTATTGTCCAAACTCCAAAATTATAAACCATTATCTTACTTTAACAAAAATACTTCCTCCTATTCATCTAAAATATCACATTTACTTTATACACTCTATCCAATGCACTTATTCGATCCTTAATATATCGAGTTACGTATAATAAAAATTATAAAAAGTTGATATTAATAATCTTTACATCAAAACGATTCAAATAAGATCCCACATGACTATATTTTAACTTATACTTCCTCCGTTCCATTTTACTTGCAACACTTACCGTTTTTGGAAGTTTCATATTACTTGCAACGTTACTATTTTTGGCAAAAATAATCTACTTATTTTATCCTCACTTTATTCCTGCTCTACTATCACCATCAATCATACATCATCCCAATCATTATTTAATATACCCACAAGTCAAAACCACTATCTACTTATAATAATTTTTTTTATTTCTACCCCACATATCATCATCAATCATACATCATCTCTACTTTTACCATACTGATTTGACTGCCCTTAAAAAATGTGCCAAACCCAATGGTGCAACTAAAACGGAACAGAGGAAGTAGATCAATCATAAAATGCGATTTAAGAGTGATAGATGAATAGTGTCCCAATAGTAAATGAGACATTTTAGATGAATAGGAGGTAGTAATAAATAATAAAAAATCTCTTCCTAGGTAGCATAAAATCTCCCCTATAAGTACGTAGCTATACACAATTATTACTCATCTACACTACACATACTCAAATTTCCAAAGAAAACATTCCTCCATAGCCATGGAAAAATCAAAGAAATCTCAATTTATTACATTATCTTTTGTAACAACCCTCATTTTCATAACTCCTCTTTTATCTCCTTCACTTAGATCTACTTATATTTACTTCATTATTAATGTTCTTATTATTGTTCTTGGAGCTCAATCTGGTTTTCTTTCTTCTCCTTCTAATTATTCGAATTCGTCCAATGTTAAAAACCCTAAAATTGATAACAATAACCCATTAAGAAAAACCCTAGAAGGGGAAGAAAATGTGAGAATTAGTAAGGATGAGATTTTGGTAAAAGAAAATAAGATTATGGTTTGTGCTAATCAAGTTAAGAAGATGATCAAGAAGTGTTCTTCAACACCAAGTATGTTTCTTATTGGATCATGTAATGAAGATGAAGTTAAACCCGACCCGAAACCCGACCCAAAACCCGACCCCGAGTTTGAAGAAGAGAAACAAGAAGAAGAAGATCATCAAGAAGGTTATGAAAGGGAGGAATTGTTTGTAAAGGCTGAGACTTTTATTGTCAATTTTTATGAACAATTGAAGATGCAAAGTAAGGAAGAGTCATGGAATAATATTCATTATTACTATAATAATGAAAATGGGTTAAGTGTTTATTAGTTTAGTTTTTTTTTCTTTTTTTTTTTACAAAATTATTAATTAATTAATTAATTAGGAGATCCTGCTCCTATTCTTTTCCGAATTCAGGGGCACTTTAGTCGCGTTCTCCTTTATATTTAAAATTGTCGTCGTTTTTTCCTTTTCAAACCCTGACCATAATTTTCTGATGATGATGAAGAATTAGAAGAAAAATAGAAGAGATAAGGGTTTATATATAAGGATTAGGAGTACTTGTAAATACTTCTTAATTAAAAACATTATTTAGGAAGTATATATTATGTTATTGTTAAGTTGATCTTCCAAGTCAGCATGTTAATTATAGGCATATATATACTAGTATATTTCATGTTGGAGGCTAAGCTAATTTGAAGTAATTTACATCCTCATTAGTCTCATTATTTCACTATTAATGTGATATTTGATTCCTCATATTTATTTAATATATTATTTTATCTTTAATATTTAGTGATATATTATTGGAAAAATTGATATTAATAATATAACTTTTTGTTCATCCGCTGTGAATAATCCAACCTTTTTTGTTCATCCGCTGTGAATAATCCAACCTTTTGATTATTTTCTAATATTCCAACGTTTGTCCTTAGTTCGCTGTGAATAATCCAACCTTTATTTTAGTTTGCTTGCAACATACCCTATTATTACCCATTATTAGTAATAATGTATGTTGTAGGTAAATTTATCACAAAGGTTGGATTATTAGAAAATAATCAAAAGATGGGATTATTCATAGCAGATGAGTGAAAGGTTGAATTATTAATGTCAATTTTTGCTATATTATTTATTTATTTTCCACATCAAAGTTCCATCGTCCTTCTTTGATCTAATACCATAGAGTGTTTTGAGTTTTGAGAATCGATTGGTAGGTGAAAATGGCATCTGATTAAAGTAGTTGATTTGACCAATTGATCAATTTATCAACTAGTGCGACTAATTTATTTTGAATTCACAACTAGAAACAACTTGTTTAAAAATAGCTGATTTATAAGAATAAATATTTCAATCCGGCCGAACTAATTTATCAAACAAAAGCTTTAAATAATTTAACCAAGCAACAATGTAAGATGTTTATACTATCTAATCTCACATCATATTCTCATAATATGGGTGTGAATTATTGTGATCCGTTTTAACACTATCTAGTGACAAAACTCCTTTTACTTATAAGTCAATTATATAACTCCTCTTTCTCTAGTATAAGATCACACTGCATTTTAATTTTAAAATATCAGTTAATTTAAAATATTAAATTTGTGAACTTAAAAAAAAATTATTAAAGCAGTCAAAAAGATCAAAAGTCCCAATTCAACCATTCATACCAAAAAATTTGATATGGATGTTTAGTAAAATGCCTTGGAAGCAACTTTTTAACTAGTTTTTGGTTTGTTGATCGGTAAAACACAAAGAACGTATTTCGTTAAATGAATATTATGTAAGGTGAAAATTGGACTTTTAAGGCAAAATTTTCAATTTGTATTAAGTAGCTTTTTTGTTATCTTTTGGCTTTTTGGCCTATTTTTTGTCTGTAGTAGAGGTGTTTAATGGGGCGGGTCGACCCAACGGGTCAAGGGTCGGATCACATTTTAATGGGTCATTAGCGGGTCGGGTCAATAACGGGGCGGGTCATTAGCGGGCCTTGGTGTCAAGGGTCGGGCCGGGTCGGGTCGGATAATTATAAGAATTAATTGCGAAAAAAATTTGCCGCTTTTTTTTTTTTTTTTTTAAAATGATATTATTATAAACATAAGTGGATCGATCCAACGGGTCATAAAATATAATAAAAAATTATTTTTATTAACTTTTAAAAAATGGGTCAAAGTGGGTCGGATTTAAACGGGCTTGACCCGCCCCGCCCCGTTTAACATTTGACACGACCCGCCCTGACCCGGCCCATTTAAATTTTGACCCGCCCCGCCCCGATCCGCCCCATTGAACACCTCTAGTCTGTAGTAAACATCTAACATCCAAAAACTAATTTTACAAAACTTCTTTATAACAGTTAGCTTATATAACCCGTTTAATATCTAACAAAAAAACTAGAGTATATTACTAGCTAATCAAACAAGCATATTAATAGCCAATTACCAAACACATCATCATCACTCCACTCGGTGTATCCCGCTCGTAGAAAACTATGATCAAGGTATGGAGAGGAAAGAACGAAGACAACTCATACCCATAAAAAAGAGTGCGATAAAAGAATCCCCGCCAATTACCAAACACATCGTCATCAAAATTAAAATGAAAGCATATTTATAAAGTAGTGTGTATACACTTTCAATATGGGACCAAGAGGAAAAAGGTTAAACACAAAATC
>CM033456.1:2534492-2749492 GCA_019425755.1 Amaranthus cruentus
CCTTCCTCTCCCAACTTAGCCCCACCACGAAAATCCACTCGCTCCCACAAACTTCCTTCTCACTTACATGATTACATTTGCACCAATTCCATTTCCCACTGGAGTAATATTGTTCAATTTACTTCTTTACCTTCTTCTCAACAAGCACTAATTGCCTTCCATTCTGTTTGGAAGAGCCCTCTTCTACAATGAAGCTATTCTTAATGAAGCGTGGAGGGATGCCATGCAAACTGAACTACATGCCTTACACAGTAATAATACATGGGATTTTGTTTCTTTACCCCCGGGCAAGAAAGCCATTGGGTGCAAGTGGGTTTACAAGGTCAAATTGAAAGCTGACGGCTCCCTTGAACGATACAAGGCCCACCTTGTTGCCAAAGGTACGCAACAATATGGTATTGATTTTCAGGAGACCTTTTCTTCGGTTATTAAGATGACCACAGTACGTTGTATCATTGCACTAGCTGCCGGTAAAAATTGGCCCTTATACCAATTAGACATCAATAATGCCTTCCTTCATGGCGATTTACACGAAGAAGTGTACATGAAAGTTCCCGACGGCCTCACCCATCCTCCTAATGTTGTTTGTAAATTAAAGAAGTCCTTATATGGTTTGAAGCAAGCTTCGCGTCAATGGTTCGCTAAGTTTACTATGGAGCTCATTCACCAAGGTTTTAATCAGTCCAAAAACGACTATTCTATGTTCATCAAGCGCACTTCTTCGTCTCTCATTATTGCAGCAGTGTATGTCGATAATATAATTCTCACTGGTAATGATCCCGACGCAATTTGTGCTCTCAAGACGCATCTTCATAACACTTTCAGTATAAAGGATCTTGGCCCTTTAAGTTTTTTTCTTGGCATTGAGATCACATATTTACCCACTGGTATTTCTCTTACTCAGAAGAAATTCACCACTGAGTTGATTCGTGATGCAGACATTCCAATAACCAAAGCTGTGACTACTCCCCTTCCTATTACTCTCAAATTACATCATCATGATGGCTCTCCGTTATTCTTCGATCCTACGTATTACCGGAGCTTAGTTGGGAAACTGAATATTTTGACTCACACTCGACCCGATCTCTCTTTCACCGTCCAAACATTGAGTCAATTCATGCAAAGTCCATCCGACATTCATTTTAAGGCTCTCAAGCACACCATTGCGTACGTTGCTGCAACTGCTGGCCAAGGTATATTGTTAAAGGCTATCCCTAGTTTAAAGCTCCACGCATTCTCCGATTCTGATTGGGTCGCTTCCCTTGATACCCGTCGTTCAGTCACTGGTTATCTTATGATGTTGGGAAACTCCCCCATAAGCTGGAAATCCAAGAAACAACATACAGTCTCTAAATCATCCTCGGAGGCCGAATATCGAGCTATGTCCTCCGCTGCCTCTGAAGTCACCTGGCTTGTTCGACTCCTTCACGAATTGGGTATCTCTGATCTTACTCCAGTTGAGTCAGACTGTGATAATCAGTCCGCTTTACACATTGCCCAGAACCCCGTATTTCATGAACGGACAAAACATATTGCCATCGACTGTCACTTTACCCGCAAAAAAGTCCTTGAAGGGCTCATCCAGCTCACATATCTACCTTCGAAGCTTCAATTGGTCGATGTCCTCACGAAGGTGCTTCCTTATCATCATCTGGAACCCTTACTCTCTAAGCTTGGCATGATTTCCCTCACCCCAAGCTTGCAGGGGATATTGAGATACCTCCTAGCACCACTATTCACCATGCAAAACAGTAGCATGTAGCTCCTCATATTGCATACAAAAGTTTGTTAGAGCCTTTCTAATATTGTATAACAGAAGGTTGTTATTCCCTTGCCACGTCAACCTTCCACACACTTCTTGTACCTTCTAGTATGCTCATGTATATAAATAATAGTGCTGTGTATATTCAAGATTCATCAGATAATAAAATTTACTCTTCTTCTTCTTCTTCTTCTTCTTCTTTCATATCTGTGTAAATGGGTTTCCATTTCTAAATCTCATCAAAAAGTAACTATGTTACACAGAAAAGTAACTGACAAAAATTTTAAAATGTTCGTACTTTATAACATAGTATCGTTTTTAATATATATATATATATATATATATATATATATATATATATATATATATATATATATATATATGAAAAATTACAAGAAACTATCTAATATATACACCTTTTTTTAAAAAAACTTCCTTATATAAAATTTTTTTCAAAAAACTATCTTATATAATACAATTCTTTGCAAAACACTACCTTTATGTTCCATTTAGTTTTTTCACACTTGCCGAGGCAACAATTTAACCCTCAATATTTTAAATTATTCTTAATTAAAAATTATAAAATTTTGATATTAATAATCCTAGTATTGAGACGAATCAAACAAGATCACACATGACTATGTTTTAACTTATAGATTAAGAGTAAAATACAAATTAAAAGTGATGAGTGAATAGTGTCAAAAACAAATGTACATTTAGAATAATAGAGTAGTACATAAGGGTCAACGTTAATGTTAATAAATAACCGATAAAATCAGAAATGTAGTGTTTTGAAGAATAGATATATAAGTAGTTTTGCAAAAAATTATATATAAGTAGTTTTAAAAAAGGTATATAGATTAGTAGTTTCACATTGAATTTCCTGGAGATGTCGATAGAGGAGTTTAGTATGAAATGAGAGTATAATATTTTTTGTTAAAAGTTAAGAGTCAATGGCGAAGTCGAACTTGAGTACTTTCACATTGAATTTCCTGGAGATGTCGATACAAAGGGACATATGGACATACTAGAAGTAAATATAAGCGGGGTCGGCGCTAATGGAAAGTATGTGATCCAGGATTTCACGTTGTTAAAAAAGAAAATTAATAGTTGTAGAAGGTTAATATACATTATAAATTGTAAATGAAAATGACTTTAATATGCCTTTTTTCAGGGGTTTAAAATATTTAGGATCGAACTTGAATATATAATGAATTTGTTCAAATCAACTCACTTTCATGTATCTCTTTTTTAAAGATAGTCTCGAGTCGTGGCCGGTAGTGTGCACTTCTGTCCAAAATCATTAAGTACAATAGTATTTCTCTTCCCTATAGCATAATAGTGAAAAGAAATTAAATTAATATTTTTTTAAAAAAATTATGGTTTGAAAATGTGCAAAGACGGGTAGAAAATTAAAAAGAGGGAGAGACAGACTGAAGACTTGGAGGACATAAGTGAAAAATAATACGAATGACTTAGACTTATAACTTGAGAGGATAAAAAATTAGAATGTTTGGAGAAGAATATATGTGAACGACCATTAAAATTTAGATATTGACTTTGTTAGAGTATATAACAGATCTTAGGGCCTCAACCATTGTAGCTGACTCTAATCTTTTCAGATTAAAAGTTACAATTTTGTTGTTGTTGTAGGAAAATATAGATATTTGGTAATAAATAAAGGAGAATAAATTATGTAAATAAAATTAAAAGAAAATTATAAATGAGATTTAAAGAAAATTGTGAGTGATTTTAAAAATTTGAAATAAGGCAAATTAAAATAGCAATCAAAAATGAAAAACTAGAAATTTCATCTTGTCTTCCTTTCATTTATTTAGGTCGCAAAATTTGACTTCAAAGTCTTCAAAAACGCCTACTCAAGACAAAACACATGTATTATTCATACATGATTTCAAATGAGACACTTTAGAAAACAAAACTTTTTAGCGTTTGGTGTTAGAATTTAGAAAACGGACATAAAAATATTTAATTAAGGTGTCGTTTGGATTGAGAGTAAATATTTAAGGGATAATAAAAGTCAAAGTAGTAATTTAAGATTAGTTAGATAAGTGATTAAATGAATTTGATTGTTGGAGAGGTGCAAGAATGAATTAAAAGGTTATGAAAAAATAGAGAAAATAGCAATAAGTTTTCTTATTTTGGGGTATAAATTTACCCTAGGTGGAGGTGGAGGAATTCTTTACCTCCAAATGAGTGAAATCAAATTCTTTTTCTATTCATTCTTTTTAATCTACTCCTATTCTATCTCTATCACAATGATTTCAATAACTTCATTTGCATATCTAATTACTTTTGTTACATTAGTTTGACTTTTTCTATTCATTCTTTTTAATCTACTCCTATTCTATTCATTCTTGTTATATATTGAATTATACACGTCTAAAAATTATAAAAAAATTAATATTATGAAAGTATGTGATTAGACGAGTCAAACAAGATGCCACTTGACTATATTTTTTCTTACACGTTAACCGCAATATATAAAATAAACTTGAACGATGAATAGTGTCGATAACGAAAATGTAGCGAGTATTTCAGAACAGAAGAAATATTTCACATGCAAAACAAAGAAGGTTCATCACTAAAACCGGCTCTCGATTTTCTCTGAAACTTTATAAAGCGATAATTTGAATTTCAAGGTAATCCTATATAAAATATGAATGATTATCAGAAAGTTTGGAGTCCAATTCCTACTGGGCGCAAGTATTAGTTGAAAAATCCTCCACCCGAACTTTACCTTGTGCAGGATACTGAAAGTGTATTAGTTGAAAAATCCTCCACCCGAACTTTACCTTGTGCAGGATACTGAAAGTGTGGTTTGCCTTTATCATGAAATGCTATTGTTGCCTACTTTTATTAAACATTCAATGTTTGATTTTTATATTTCTTTTATCTAACCCAATCTAAATTCAAACTATCATAATTTGGTTTCATGAAACCGAATCAAACCTTAATAGATATCATTTTTTCATTTCATCCACAAACATAAATTATTTGTTTGTTTTTTTTTTTTTTTTTTACTTTTTCTCTCAATATAATATAGAAACAATGATTAAATATTTACCTAATCTTATAACTGAATTTGACTTGACTTTAAAAATAAATTTACAATTCTATATAAAACCAACATAGGCATGAAACTTGATACCGATCAGAAACACCCAGCCCGAAATCAACTTAACTAACTAATCAATATCTTTATTTAACAAATAATTAGGGTTGCGTTTGGGAACGTCCATTTCATTTCGAATTGTAGATTTCAATCATGGATTCATTAATTAAGAATTTGAGAATGACAAAGTTTGAGGAGTCATTCTCAAATTCTCATTTCTAACCACTTTTATAATATAGTGGATTTGACTCAAATCCAAATTTGAAAATTTTTGATTGCCAAACAATAAATTTAAGCCAATTCCAATTTTTCAAATGAAAAACATGACATAGAGTATTTTTTCTATTTTACTGTTTTATCAATTTATTAAACCACTTTTCCGTTATCCGCTAAATCGACCGTTTTCCTCTAGTCTTCCTTATGGAGGGAGTACCAATATGAATTGTCCATCAACTTTCCTTACCGTACCTTATTTGATGATGATGACGACGATCATTTTTCCGTTTCCCGCTAATATTTTGTCCGTCCCTTCTCCCCTTTAGTCTTTTACTCAAATCCAGTATGTCTCCATTGATACTCTGTTCAAACCTCCTTTTTCTTCTACTCTGTTCTTCCGCTTTTACTTCATCCAATGAACTGAATTCCCTTCTTACAATCAAATCCTCTCTTCAATCTTCAAATTCCAATCTCTTTTCTTCATGGAATCCCTCAAATCCCACCTGCAATTTCACAGGAATTTCCTGCAATAAATTAGGAAATACCATCGAAATCGACCTCTCAAAACAGAGATTATCAGGCACTCTTCGTTTCGATGCAATCTGTTCATTGTCTTCCCTTAAAAAACTCGCTGTTGGGTATAATTCTCTTTCTGGAAACATCACAGAAGATATCAGAAACTGTACGCAACTTCAATACTTAGATTTGAGTAACAACAATTTTTCTAGTTTAATCCCTAATTTTTCCAGTTTGACCCAATTGAAGTTCTTATACTTACAATTAAGTGGATTTTTTGGGGTTTTTCCATGGAATTCTTTCACTAAAATCACTTCCCTTGTTGAGCTTAATATTGGAGATAACCCTTTTGATATTACTACATTTCCTAAACAAATTCTTCAATTAAAGAAACTAAATGTCTTATATCTGTATAATTGTAGCATTTCTGGGCAAATTCCGTCAGAAATTGGGAATTTAACTGACCTAATTGATCTTGAGTTATCACAAAATTTCTTATCTGGGTCAATTCCATTAGAAATTTCAAATTTAAAGAATCTAAAGTACCTTAAAATCTGGGGAAACAATATAACAGGAAAATTACCTTTTGGGTTTAGAAATCTGATAAATTTGGAGCAATTTGATGCTTGTAACAACAGATTAGAAGGTGATTTATCTGAGATGAAATTCTTGAATAAACTTGTTTGGCTTCAATTATACAATAACAATTTCTCAGGCAAAATTCCAGCAGAATTTGGGGAATTCAAAAGCTTAACAAATCTGTCTTTATACAATAACAAATTCACAGGAGAACTTCCATTGAAACTTGGTTCATGGACTGAATTTGATTTCATCGACGTCTCGGCGAATCATCTTTCAGGTCCAATTCCTCCTGATATGTGCAGAAAAGGGACAATGACAAAGCTTCTAATGCTTCAGAACAATTTTTCTGGTGAAATTCCAGTGAGTTATGCTAACTGTAAGACCTTAACTCGGTTTCGAGTTAGCCAGAACTCACTTACTGGGAAAGTCCCTGATGGGATTTGGGGATTACCAAATGTTGATATTATTGATATTGCTAACAATTTTCTTCATGGTTCAATCACAGGAGATATCAATCAGGCAAAAAATCTGCTCCAAATTTATGGGTCTAACAACAAATTATCTGGTAATCTTCCTTTAGAAATTTCTGGAGCTTCTTCATTGGGTTTGATTGATTTGAGTAATAATCAATTAACAGGAAAAATCCCAGAAAGTATTGGGGATCTTAAGAACTTAAGTACCCTTAATTTGCAAGAAAATCAGCTTTCTGGTAATATCCCTAATTCTATTGAGAACTGTCTTCAAATGGGTGATCTTAATTTAGCAGGAAATTCATTTTCTGGTCAAATCCCATCTTTTGGATCTTCAAATAACTTATATTCTTTGAATTTGTCACATAATCAGTTATCTGGTGAGATTCCTAGTAGTGTTTCATCTCTGCATTTTAGTGTTCTTGATTTGTCATATAATAAGTTATCGGGTTCGATCCCGGAGTTCCTTACAGTTGAGGCATATAAGGATAGTTTTGTCGGAAATAATGGGCTTTGTAGCAGAAAGTATACTACCTTTTTAAGGCCATGTTCATGGAGGTCTCAAAAGCATCATCATATGATTGTTGTTTTTGTAGTGATAGGGTTATGTATGTTGGTAGTTTTGATGGGTTTTTACATGTATAAGATTTTGTATGCTGCTAAAAAAGATCAAAATCTTCCTTTGTTTATGATGGATGACAATAATTGGAGTATGGACTCATACCATGTGCTTAACTTCACCAAAGAAGAGATACTCGAATCGATCAAGCCAGAGAACTTGATCGGAAAAGGCGGTTGTGGGAATGTTTACAAGGTTGGCCTTAAAGATGGGAAAGTGGTTGCTGTAAAGCATGTATGTTATACCAATTTGTCTAATTATAGTAAGTTTAATGCAGTTGCTCATACTTATGCTCCAATGTTGGACAAAAATAGTAGTTGGAATAGGACTAAGAGTAGTAAGATCAAGGAATTTGAAATGGAAATTGAGACATTGAGTTGTATAAGACATGTTAATATTGTGAAGTTGTATTGTAGTATTACTAGTAAGGATTCGAGCTTGTTGGTGTATGAGTACTTGTCGAATGGTAGCGTATGGGATAGGTTGCATCATAGTGACACGGGTTTAGACTGGCTAGGTCGATATGAGATTGGATTGGGTGCTGCACGAGGGCTAGAGTACCTTCACCATGGGTATGAGAAACCAGTCATTCATCGCGATGTTAAGTCTAGCAATATACTATTGGATGCCTCTTTGAAGCCTAAGATTGCGGATTTTGGACTTGCAAAGATTGTTCAAGAGGATGGTGTTGGTCTTGATTCAAGTCATGTAATTGCGGGAACACACGGTTATATTGCTCCAGGTATGCTTTATTAGAGTATATAATGTATTCTATGGCTTTAACCATCAAATTAAACTTTTGGTTGAGTTGGTTCCTTGACAAGATAACAGAAACCAATATGATGGTTCGAATTTCAATCACTCATTTAAATTGGAAAATTCAGTGCATCCACACTTCTAGCCCAAAGAGCTCTAGTGTGAGTGAGCGTGTTAGAGTGTAACATATTTCGGGGCCTTCACCATCAGCTTGAACTTTTGGTTGAGTTGGTTCCTTGACATGCCTTACACTAGATAATTGACTCGTGAAATCATGTGCATTTCGTATTTATGTATAGTTGTGGATGATGTTTGCTGTTAACGGTCGTTTAGAAGCAATCTCTTTGTCTTTACAAGGATAACATTGCTTATATCAGACTAACTAAACCCGCCTACAATATCTAAGCTTTTTGTACTTCTATGATAATTTTACAGCTTCATGTATGTGCAGAATACGGATATACACTGAAAGTGAACGAGAAGAGCGATATTTATAGCTTCGGGGTTGTTTTATTAGAATTGGTGACAGGAAAAAAGGCAATTGAGCCAGAATTTGGAGACAATGATATTGTTAGTTGGGTATCTAGCAAGCTTACAAATACAAATCACATCATACAAAGCATTATAGACCCAACCATCTTGGAATCACATAAGGAAAAAATGGTGAAGATGTTAAGGATTGCAATCCTTTGCACGTCGAAGCTTCCCGAACGTAGGCCAACTATGAGAAGTGTGGTTCAAATGCTCGAGGAGATTGAACCTTATAAATTGGTGACGCATAATGTAAAAATACGATTTTAGTTACGATTGTAAAACACGCATGTATGATTTTACAGTTGTCTGAACCTATATTTTAGTTACATTCTAATCGTAAAATATGGTGATGAGTATATATATAGGCTTTGGTTGTGTATAAATGTATCTAGTATTTATATGTAGTGAATTAAAATTTCCACAATTGCCTATTTACCCCTTCCTCTTAAAGTTTTATTTTTAAAAATACATCAAACTCAATGCTTGTTTAAGTAAACATAATATGATTATTTTCAAATATTTATAAAAGGACAAAATATTTAATATTAAAATAAATACAATAAGAAAGAGATAAAATAGAAATCTAAAAAGCCCTTCTATAAAATGAGGACATATGGGTGATTTACTACTTTCTTAAATAACCGTTATTTATCTATACGTTATCAATTTATAAAGCATATGTCGAAGTATTTATTGTTATGGCCGTATGTGAGTTGTCTCACGCCAGATAAAAAGTAAAGAGAGGATAGTGAATCATCTTATAATTTTGATGAGTTAAATCTTACTATTATTAATTGTTGACTATTTTTTGGTCCTGTAAGTGAGTTATCTTTTCTCCTTTTTAATCGAATTTTTCAAATTCAGACCTTATATTATAATAATATTAGAGTTAGATTTATTATTGAGCCTTAATAAGTGGGCATTTATTCAAATCACTACTTAAGAAAGTAAGCAAAGTACACCACTTTATAAACTTGAGGAGTAACTTATATTACTAATGGGTTTTGGTAATAAACCACCTCCTTTGAGCTTGTGATGTATCTCTTGTTTTCTTAATTTGAGTTGTCCAAACTCACTTTTTAAATAATGATAGAGTATAAAACTTAAACACTAGATCTTCTGTAAGACCGCTACATGCATGCGACCGACCCAAGCCCCAGCCCATTCATTTTTTTCACATACAACCTTCAAGCCTTCAATTACAATTTCCAATGCTTAGTCTTGATTAAAACGCTCATTTTAATGCTTAAAACCTCTGCTCTAAGTCTCAATTGTTTTTCTCTAAAAGTTCAATTTTATTTTAACTAATTACTCTAACAATTAAAATATCTATTTCAAGGTGTTAGATCCCAATGTCAAGGCTGAACATCCCTAATCCAAGCGTAAATCAGTAAATCTTCTTTCATCAAGGGTTAAAATGGCTACTTCAACATTTCAAATATTTAAAAATATGTATTCAAAGATCTAAAATGTCCATTTCAAACTTTTATATGAACACTCAAAAAAATTAATTCAAAAAAAAAGGTTTAATTTTTTAAAAAAACTTAATTTTTTAAAACATGGGTTGGATTTAGGTTATTGGGCTCGGGTGGGGTCACATGGAAATAGTGGCCGCGTTCAACAGTTGGTGTAACATGAATTATAGCTTCAACTATAAATTTGAACTTTTAAATGAGTTGATTTCTTGACATGATATCAAAGTTTAGATCACGCGTTCGAATTTTATCTATTTCAAGTGAAATTATTAGTGCCAAATACGAGAAAAACTTGTGTTGCATCTACAAATCTAGTCCAAAAAGCTATCATGTGAAGAGTATAATAGAATATAATATATATTAGGACCACAAATATTAACGTAGATATGTTTCTTTAACAATCAAATTTAGACGAAGATCAGATGGGTGTTCCCTGCAATTTTTAATATATTCTTCTTTACTAACAAAAAGTTTCAAAAACTAACTGTTAATAGCGTAAAAACTAACTTCTTAATTTTTAACTTTACAAAATGTACATATGTGAAAATTTGATCGAATAAGAAGTAGAATTAGAATCTCGTCTAGAGTGAGGTAAATCTTGATGATTTTAATAAAAAAACATAGATATTGTACAAGTTCTCTGAAAAATATACTTAATTCGTTGTATTAAAATTTTTTAAATTTTAATTTCCATTAGAAAGAAGTATATAGAAAAGGAATCAAAGCAGAGCGGTTCAAATATCACCTGACCCGAAAATCTGACCCGAATCGAAAGTTATCCGACCTAAAAATGCGTTTTTTTTAGGCTTATGGAACCGACATTACCCGAATCGAAGTTGCACCTGAACCGATTGACAATCGAAAATGAGAAAACTGAACCCGAACTGCGATCGATTTTTTATAACCGACATATAACAGTTAACCGAGATTAGCCAAGCCTAATAGTGATCGAACCGAGTCATATCCGACCCGAATCATGCTCAAAACCGAACTCGATCCGGCTAAAACTGACTTAACCCGAACCAACTTTTAATCGAACTACTGTAAAGCTGATCCAATTTTTAACATAGAAGTATGACCAGCTCATATTAAATCACCTTATTAGTTAATCTAATAAAGTGATAGATATTTTCATAAATTAAATTTTAGGAAAATTATCAATGGTATCCCTAAGTTTTTGCACTTTATCAATGGTACACCTAAGTTTTTTCGATTATCAGTGGTACTTTTGTGTTATTGAACGTCTTACAACCGTAACATTTTCTAAATATTTCCGTCCGAATTCATTCAAAATCATTAACCTTTTTTTATGTTTTAAATTGAAAAATAAAAGAAAAAGAAAAAAGTGAATAATTTTGGACGATTTGGACTAAAAAAATTAGAAAAGGTTACGGTTGTAAAACGCTCAATAACACGAGGGTATTATTGATAATCAAAAAAAAAATTTAGTGGTACCATTAATAAAGTACGAAAACTTAGAGGTACTATACCATTAATAATTTCCTTAAATTTTAAAAATACATGGTTTCATATATTTAGAGTATCAAACTATTTTTAATCAAATTAGATGAAAATTAATAGAACTTTAATTTTAATTTACAGTCAAACAAGTAAAAGTTACAAAGTAATAATCACTAATTGATTTGCATTTTAACTATTTTCCTTAAGTAAAGAGAGTCTGGTCGTCAATTAAAAAATGACTAGCAACTTAATGTGACATTGACTCGATCAATTGCAATTAGTAACTCGTCGCCTAATCTTACTTGGAAAAAAAAAATACCCGGACCTAATCTGTACCATAAAACCAAATCAATTATTAACGGATGACAACCCTAGACCGATTGACACTTGACTCGAACTTCAACCGACATCGAACGGATGCAAACCCGATAGCTCGAATAACTGATCTTCAAGTGAATTGCGACTAACCGACCCGACCCGAGTGTGACCCATCGTAACACGTATCCAAAAAAAACAGATCTGAAATTCAACCGAACCGAATGACACCCATCCGAAACCGACCCGATCACCAAAATGAACACCACTTCCACTCGGAGTCGGGTTATGCATACTCCAAGTTTGCCCCACTCGGACTCTCAGATCTCCAATGGAGTCGGACGCGGAGTCGGATTATTATCAAACAATATCGTTGTGATATTGTACTAATGATTTTAAAGCATATAAAATTAACAACATATATTTTTCAAATACAATTTAACAAAAAATATGTACTTTGAATTCAAGTTTAACAAGAGAAATAGTCCTACTACTACAATTTAACAAAATTCTCTCGCATTTTGATTTGGCGTATTTATTTCTCTTGATCTGATCTGTCGTATTCTGATTTATTAATCTAAATAAAAATACCAAGTAGTTTATCAAAATCGAAAATTACAATTAGTATGAGAGGGAGCTTGAGTTAGTCACGTTTAGAGTTTTAAAGGAAACAAAATATTTGTGTAAAAGTCAAATTCAAAGTCAGATTCCCTTCAGGGTCGGAGTCGGGTCGGGTCGTCGGATGTTTTATTAAGGTCCAACTCCGGTCCGTCTCTAACTCGGAATGGGATCGTAAAGTCGGAGTCGAAGTCGGATGACTTTTCCTCGGACTCGAATCGGATTATTTTCCTCGAATCGAGTCGGACTAGGGTCAGATTCGGACTGAATTGCCATCCCTACCTCCTTTTCTTTACGTTCACTCTTAACCTATTATCATGATTGAGTTAAGTTTTTGACATAATAATTGAAATCAACGTGACAAAAGATTATGAATTCGAATCTTACACATCCCTCTAAACGAAATATTTCGTGCTAAAATTGAGGAGGACTTGTGCCTTGTTCACAATTTTAGCCTAAAAAAGCTTTTGTGTGAGTGAATATAACACATCCAAAGACATCAACCATTAATTTAAGCTTTTTATTTCTTAACACGTTCTTTTACGAATATAGCTCACATATATGCAAATCATAAATGGCGACCATCCATGTCTAGTTAGCATCTAGTCATAAATGACGACCAACCAGTAGAGATGGGCAAGGGTCCAAGACCCTATCCGGACCCTGTTGGACCCTACCCTTTTTTAAGGGTAAGGGTCTATTTTTTTTAGACCCTAAGGGTCTGGGTCTGGACCCGGATTCGACCCTTATTCGACCCTTGGACCCTTTTTATTTTTTTTATTGGAGAGCATATATAGGGTTTTATTACTTTTGAATAGTACTGTATTGTTATTTCTATTTATGCGCCTCTTACCTACCATCTTTTTCCTTTTAATTTTTTCCCAATTACTAAGAATTCTAGGGATTCATTAATTTTTCCTCCCTTAAATTTCATCAATCCCAGTATTTAAATTCTTCTTTAACTTGATTTTTTGTTCTTAGTAATCTGCTGTTAATTTTGCTAACAATATCCTTTATTTGGCCGACAATCTTCTATCGTGAATCATTCATCTCCCAACGCCATAAACCCTTGAAAAAGCTCCTTTGCTGAAATCTTTCCATCATGATCACCATCAAATAAATCAAACGCACCTTTAAGATCTTCATTTGCTGACGTCTGGATCAAAAACAGATTCAACGGCTTCCAACTCTTGAAAATGACGGGGTTAAAAATTGAGTGGAGTTCGACTCGCATGATTTTACCGTCTCAGTCTAGGTCCATCATTCTAAAGGTTTCTTCTATCCATAACCGGTCAGATTTGAGGGTGATGCAGATATGCTCAGATCGGATTCGAATCGGAGTCGGACCCGATTTGTTATTAGTGGATGATTCGAAGGGAGACAAAGAAGAGGGGCAGGAGGATTTGAACGAAGGCGATTCAGATTTGGTTATGGCGGGTGATGGTTTGGGTTTTTTGAAGGAGATGCTTTTTTAATTTATTTTATTTTATTTTTTTGGGGGTTGATTGATTTGAGAAGTTTCATGGTGATTATTGTTGTTGCAGAATCTGACATCTTTGGAGCAATACATCCAATTTTCACAACACCACAATAAACATTTTAGGGTATGGTTTTAGACCCTAAGGGTCCGGGTCCAAACCCATAGGGTCAGGGTCAGGGTCTAATTTTTTAGACCCTTAATATTAGGGTTCGGGTCTGGACCCTACCCTAAAATTAGAGTCCGGGTCCGAATAGGGTCTAGACCTGACCCATACCCTTAAATGCCCATCTCTACCAACCAGTCTGCTTTCAAATTTTCAATAACAATTCGCCAATGACAACCAAAATAAGGTGAATATGAACTTTTTTTTGTCGCAGATTTTTTAAGTGTTATAAAAACAAATTATGTTAATAATCCATCATTTCACTCATTCGCTATGAATAATTCTACCTTTAGATTATTTTCTAATAATCCAACCTTTGTAATAAATTTGCCCACAACATACCATATTACTAATAATTGGTGATAAAAGGGTATGCTGCTAGCAAACAAAAATAAAGGTTGAATTATTCACAACAAACTAAGGGCAAACGTTGAATTATTAGAAAATAATCAAAAAATTGAATTATTCACAGCGAATAAGCAAAATGTTGAATTATTAATGTCAAATTAATTCCTAAAAAAATTGAAACCATAAATCTAAAATACGCTATATGCTATATCATATGTACAAATTTAATTTACAATTTACATAACCACAAAACTTGAACCATCTTCCTCCGTTCTAAATTAGTTGCAACATTGTCAAAAATGACACTATTTATTCATCATTCTTAATTTGTGATTAGTTTATAATCTATAAGTTAAAATATAGTCAAGTGAGATCTTGTTTGATTCGTCTCATTGCATAATTTTTATAATTTTTAATTATTCATAATTAGAGATATCAATGAACTGCGTAAAAAAGCAAATGTTACAACTAAATTGGAACGGAGAAAGTAAATGTTAAATCTCTACTTTTAAATCTATATCATTGTAGATTCCATTATTTATTTTTGTGGATTCCATAATTTATTGTAAATGAAGTATGATTTTCATAATAGAAAAAAACTGACATTGTCCTGTATAGAAGTATAGAATTTTACGCCATTGACAAAACCTCAATTTTTTATACCAACAAAATCTTAATATTAAAAACATAAAGAAAGCCGCAGAATAGTCGGTTTTGTCTCGAACAAGTAGGGCCTGTTTTCTTAAAATAAGATTCTAAATTTGATTCTCACTTAGCTTTTTATTTTTTTCCGTTATTCTCTATGTACTTTATAATCAGAGTCGACTCTACCACATGAGTGAGACCCATCTAAGCGCCCAAAAAAATATGTATCCAACTTTTAAATTAAATAGTAAAAATATAACAAAATTTTATTTTCTAGCTAATAATATAGTAAAGTTTTTTTTACTTTGATAATTATTTAATCTAGCTAACTCAGTAATTCTATTATTCCAATAAAAAAGCATTATTAGTTATTATAACTATTTGGTTGTATTTTCTTCTTTAATTAAACTAATTGAAAAAAATCAATGCTTCATTTAATCAAAATAAAAATGGATGTTTGAGATTCGAACCCATAACCTTTTGTCACGTTGGCTCTGATACCATGTCAAGAAACCAATACAACCAAAAGCTTAAGCTTATGGTTAAGGTCTCGAGATATATTATATACTCTAACAAAAAAAGTCATATTTATTTTTCGCTCTAGACACTTAAATGAGTAAAATCAGGAGATTATTAGGAGTATTAATGAAGGGGAAATAATTTAAAAATAACAACCTTGATCTAGCCTCGATTTAATCGACCAGTTTAAGTCAACAAATTATATAATAAAAGTGTTGATTAAACGACACTTAAGTAAACTTCAAAGTGACGCTTTTAGCAATCATGGAGAAATTAGCAGCAAAGAGAAGGCAGCTAATTAAAACATTAGCAATTGCTACACTTTTATTCTTCTTCCTTTTTTCTTTCTTTCAACAATCATTTCCTTCTAGCAAATCTTCTACATTATCTGGTTATTCAAGTAAGTCATAATTTCTAGTATTAATATTTTAATTTATGTGATTTTTGTTTTTTGATTTTCAAAGTCATATGATATATTTGAATAAAGCTATTTATTTTTATTAAAAATATGATAATTTTGAAAACTGACAACTAAAAGCTAAATGAATACCATTTAATTAGACCCTCATTATAGTTTCTATATGAGCGAGATACACCGGATATGATGATGATATTTTGTGGAGATTTTATGTTTTAACTTAATGTTAAAGAAAATAATATTGTGACCTAAATGAAGGAAAACATCAAATATGGAACAAAGAAGATGGCATCAATCCTATGGGAAAGAAAGAAGCAATGAAGTTCAACGACTTAAAAAGACTAGTAAGAGGTAATTTTGTTATTTAAATTTCCTTCTTTTCCCCTCATATATTTAGAGAAGTTAAACATATAGCTAGAAATACTCGACATTAATTATATTATTAAATTTCTCTCATCTCTTGAAGACCGTTCTCGAGTCGGGGACTCTTTGATTGCACTCTCTTTTATGGGTATGAGTCTGCCATCGTTCTTCCCTCCCTAGATTTTAATCACAGTTTTCTATGAGCGGGATACACTAGGTATGATGATGATAAATAATTTTATTTATAGGCTATGTTTATTTTCACTAATTTTTACTGTTTCAATTGATTTTTAGTAATTTAATTTAATTTTTACTGATTAAAATTGATTTTTAGTGATCGTAACAGATTTTTAGTTATAAATTTTAACTAATTATACTCATTAAACTAATTTTTACTAATTGTAATTGATTTTACTTATTATAACTGATTTTCACCTTATTAAAAATTTATTTTCACTAATTAAAACTCGCTCTAGACAGTGCATTAGTTGAAGAACAAGAATAGGGTCTCAAATTTTTTAAGTTTATGTTACATATTACGCCTTAAATTTTAGAAGTCCTTTTATGTTTCGCAGCATTTAAAATAAGTCATCTGCTACTATCACTAATGCTTGGGGTCAAAACCGCAGCATATGATGTTTTTTCCACTGTGAATCAGGAAAAGATCTAGCACAACTTGATTCAAGAGGAATTTCATGCATGTATGAGTTTCATTTCGAACAATGCATCATCAACAAAGCAGTGATCATCCCATCCAATCAACCCATGAGTGTATACGTACCGTCTGATGAACCATCAGAAAAACAGACGGTGCAGCCTTACGCAAGAAGAGAAGATCCAACGGCTATGGTTGAAGTTACACCAATACAAATATTTCATGGAAGAAATATCTTAAGTAGAAAAAATGGTTCTTCTTATTGTGAAGTTAATCATGAAGTTCCAGTTGTGATATTCTCAAGTGGTGGATTTATTGGAAATATGTTTCATGAATTAAATGAGATTATAATTCCATTATTCATCACATCAAGACATTTTAATTCAAAAGTGCAGTTTATGATTACAGATTATGCAGATTGGTGGGTTAAATATAAGTTTAATAAGATTATTAAGAAGTTGTCTTCTTTTGAAGTTATAGATGGTGATTCTGATGGAAGAGTTCATTGCTTTCCAAGTGCTGTTATTGGTCTCAGGTAAATTTAATATTCATTATGAAGTATATTCTTATTACTCTGTTCGTTATTAAAAGATTGTCCACTTTGGGGTTTTTCTCACGAATTAAGAAATCTAGAATCTTTGTAGTAAGTGGATATTAAAGTGGGTATTATTTTAATCAAATAGTAGTGTGGAGTAATGATTTTATTGGTATTATATGAGAGAGAAAAAACATTTAAATTAAAGATAGACATACCCTCTCTTGAGAGACTGTTTATACTATAGACGTCTCTCAAGAGCCCGACTCATATATCCTTTTAACTTATGAAACCACCAATCAGTTTTTTATTTTAATTTATCAATTGAGCCAGCCCCAAAACTTGAGACACCTATTGAATAGACGTTCTCAAGTAAGAATTTGTGGAAGACAAAATAAATATAAAAAAAAAGAGAATAATCAATGTTATTAATATATAGAGAGTATATTTAGGAAAAATGGGAATGATTATAAAGGTATATTTGGGAAAAGATTTTTAAAAATGGAAATTATTTTAAAGTGGATAAACATTTGAAACTATTTGTTATAGTAAGATGGACAAGTATTAAAGAACGGAGGAACTATCATTTATTATATGTTGTTAATTTGTTAATTTAATTCAACCCTTCAAATTAAGAGTCGCTTAGTGGGAGCCACTTAATGTTATTAGGGAATAAATTGTCGTTCTTTATATATATATTATTGTGACCCCTTAGTGTGAAAAATTAGGCTAACTCTGGGTAAAGTTGAAGGGGTAAATTGTTGATATACTAGCAAATTATTACTATTTCAAAACTAGTTAAAATATTAAAATTTAAAATTATGTAAAATGAAAATATACTTCAATCACAGCAAAATTTATATTTAATAAGTGAAGTTGAAGCTTCCATATAATTATTCCTTTTGAATAAAAATAAGCATTCTTTATTCGATATATTTTCCAAGGAAGTCTTCAAAATGACACTATTAAAACTAAAATAGCAAAAACATAAATACACACTAAAAATGATGAATGCGAAATTATGAAAGATAAATAACATTATAACATAAATTTATAAATCTTTTAAAAAATAATCGTTTAAATTATGGTTTGATTTCTTAGCCTAAGATTATAAATGTATTACTCCAACCATTGAGCTGGAATAATTTTTATTATATATTTGCATTCTTTAAACTATATATCGTACAGTAGGTCTCTTTAGAGACCGTCTCTTTGAGAGACGGCTCCCAAAGTCCTGCCCAATGTACAAAAACACCCGTTACGTGCTTGTATTTTTCAAAAACACCTACTATACTTTTTAGTAGGTATTTTTCAAATCTAGTTTTAGTAAGTCTGATATCATGTCAAGGAACCATCTCAACCAAAAGCTTAAGCTGATGGTTGAGGCTCCAGGATATGTTATATACTTTAACCAATAAGCGTTTATACGAGCTTTAGTAGGTATTTTTGCACACGTAACTAGGAATTTCGAATAGTTGATGTAGGCATGTTGAACTAGTTATAGTAAGTATGTTTGCATATTGAAGTAGACATATAAACACCTTCATCACATAACATAAATTCCTACATCAAATAATCTAATCATCTACAACACACAATATAAGCTCCTACATCGCATAACATAAATACCTTCAACAAATAACCTAAACATCTACAACACAACGAAAATACTTACAGCACATAACAAAACCCCTACAACAAATAATCTAAAACTTACAGCAAATAACCTAAACACCTACAGCACGTAACACTTACTTGACAACTTTAACATGTTAAAAATACCTAATGAACCCCTAGTTGACTTACTTAATGTATCTTACATTCCTATCGAGTAAGCGTGTTGTTACACTATATTTTCCGCTTTTGTATTTTTTTTTAAAAATCTAATGGGTCGGTAATTAAAACCATATCTTTAAAAGACAATCTCTCACAATAATTTTTATATATCATACTAATAGGGGGCAAAGCCAAAAGTATAAAGAATTGCATTTTCGGTAAGGGGGTAGGGCCTCCCCCCGTCTCCCATGTAGATTCACCTATGTCTCTCCATGGGACAAAAATTCATTTTTGTAATTGATCACTATTTATAAGTGATCACTTTAAACACACTAAATTATACGGCTCGAACTAATAGAGATGACTCATCATAAGACTGTGTCATTTAAGAATTTTTGAACTTGTAGCTTGTCTTGTGATGCTTTTTCGTATTAATCACCAGTTGTGATAAAATATACTTCTATAACATATAATTTAGTTATAGCTATTAGTTTAACCTTTTGGTTAAATTTATTAATATAATATTAGAAGTTAATGTAATAAGGTTAGGAATTCAGATCTTATATACCCTCACTTAGTAGACAATTTTGGGCTAGGTACAACTGCTCTAGTGGAATTTTAAATGATGACTCAAAATGTAGAAAATTTTGATTCTAACCATCTAAGAGGTGTTTAATTCACCTGATTTTTACCGATTAAAATTGAAATTTTACTAATAATTACTAAATTTTATGATTCTAACTGATTTTTAATTGACTATGTTTTAACTTATAAATAAAGAATAAAACACAAATTAAGACTAAATGATAAGCAATGCTCAAAAAGCAAAATTTGCAACTAATTCGGGACAAAAGGAATGACAAATAATATAATTAATCTCGTATTAGACGATCTCACCCTGAAACAAACTCATACAGTGATAGTCATCACTCTATGCTATAAGTGATCACTTTAGCACTATCAATCACAAGATTGTAGATATGCATTGAGTCGTCATCATCATCATACCTAGTATATCCCGCCCATAGAAAACTATGACCAGGGTCAAGAGAGGAAAAGACGGCGACAAATCATATCCATAAAGGAGAGCATGACCAAAGAGTCCTCCGGCTCGAGAAAGAATAAGATAAGATTTCTGATTCTACAACCGATAGGTCCGAGTACGGCTGCAGCGAACTCCACAAGTTTACATCTATATATATTGAGTCAATTCAATAAAAATAGTCTGATCATGAAGCTTAGTCATCTGATCATTTGTAAAGATGATATTGAATGAATTGACATTTTACAGGTACCATGACAATCTAGCACTCAACAGCTCAGATATTCCAGGAGGTTATACAATGACTGATTTCAGGAAGTTCATTGGTGAAACTTACAACTTAACCATAAATGGCCCAATCAAGCCCAACAAAAGGCCCAAAATTCTCCTCATATCTCGCAAAGAAACAAGAGTGATACTTAACGAAGATGAAATGGTTAAGATGATGTCAAATTTGGGCTTTGAGATCCACAAGTCCACGGCCCACGAAACAATTAAATTGGATCAATTTGTTGAAATTGTCAACTCATGCGATATTATCATTGGGGCCCACGGTGCTGGGCTAACAAACGAAGTGTTTCTGCGTGATGGGGCCGTGGTGATCCAAATTGTACCGTTAGCCCTTGATTGGGCTTCTGATACGTACTTTAAAAGCCCGGCCCAAGAGATAGGTTTAAAGTACATGGAATACAAAATTGGGCCCAAAGAGAGCTCTTTGTATGATGTATATGGACCAAATGATCCAATTGTTTCGGATCCATTGGTTGTGTTTGAAAACGGGTATAGGGCAGCAAAAGCACTATTTATCGATGGACAAAATGTCACCGTTGATTTAGCTAGGTTTAAAGGAACTCTCATTGAAGTATTGAAGTATTTGGGACATCCAAGTGTTTAAAATACAAAAAAAGGGAAGAAAGTATATATATATATACAGGTGCTCTCTTCAGAGACCGTCTTTTATAAAAACGGCTCTTAAAAGTTCAGCCCAAAACTATATTTAGAGTTGTAACAATATATATTTAGAATTGGACTGGGCTTTTGAGTGTCGTCTTTACAAAAGACGTTCTCAAGTAAGAATTTGTGATATATATAAGTAATTGTATTTCTTGACTTATGCGTGTTATTTTGTAATGGAACGATATTATGAATATTTCTTAATTTAAGCGTACATATTTTTTAATTTAAGCGTCTAGTTTAAAATATAAATGAAACGATAAAAATGAAACACACTTTTTAAACACAAAATTCTTGAGATAATGAGATCATCATTTTATAAAGTCTTAGAAACTTTATGGTTAACGTGGGTGTGTGTTGCAGGCTTTCAAATGGTCGCAGGTGCTTTTCTCTTGAAGACCCTTTTGAGCTGGGGGACTCTGACCGCACTCTCCTATATGGGTATGAGCTCACTACAACAAATTTAGCTTTTTGCGACATTAGATTTAGTGGCATTAAAAAAATGCCACTAATTCATATTTTTAGTCTAATAATTATTAGTTTTTATTTTAAGTTCCACCATAAAGTGATTTAGCGACACTTAATTTAGTCTTAGTGGCATATGTAATTGTCACTATAGTCTATAGTGACATTTGTGAGAAATATAATTAGATCCTATGTCGCTAAAAGCTTTAGTGTAACTTTTTAATATGCCGCCAAAGACTCTGATGAATGTCACTAAATCCTCTATATACATTATAAGAAATTTGAAATAGCGACATTTAAATAAATGTCGCTAAATATATCCCACTAAAAGCAAATTATGTTGTAGTGGCTGCCGTCTATATTCCCTCCCCAGACCCTGACCATAGTTTGTCTATGAGCGAAATACAATGAGTATGATGATGATGATAATCTTAGAAACTTTGAAAATACACAAATAATGGAGACATTAGTAGCAAAACTTCGAATGAAAAGGCTAGCTAATTACCTTGCTTGATGAGCGTGGGTCTAATATAAAGTCAAATCAAAACATGTAATATTCAAAATTAAACAAGGGTTAAGACAATTTATATGACCGTAATTTTGGAATATTAAGCATTAGAATCATTATATAACGGCATGATTTCGGAAAAAATATGATGGGCATTGAACACATGTATCAAAATATATCACATTGTTTAACAGAAAAATAGTGGACATTTTTTTTATCGTTTATATGCTATAATAAAGGCATAGGTTCACTAAAAAAAAAAAACAAACAGAAACTACCATCAGTTAGTCGGCTCAGATTGGTCGGTAAATTGAAATAGTCGGAAAATCAGTCGGAATTCCGACTAATTATGGTCTAGTAGGTGTTTACTCGCAATTCCGACTAGATAGATCGGTAGGAATTTAGTAGGTGTATACCGACTAATACCTACTAAATTCCTACTAACTGTTAGTCGCAAAATACCAACTACTTTTGTAGTAGGAATTTGGTCGGCGTATTTAAAATATGGATTTTGTTGATTTTTCAGAATTTTTACAAATAAAATATTATATTTATTTTCCGACCAACCTCCGACGAAATAGTGGTAGGAAAGTAGTCGAAAAGTCAAACTTTATTTTAGTCAAAAATTAACCTAAATTTGGCGGCTCTGGATTCGGACCCATTTCCGACCACATCATTTAAAGAATCTTATTTAAAAAGATTTTTCTAAATATTATTTTTTTTGTTATTTATATCAAAAAGTAAAGATAAAATATCACTATGTCTTATTATAGTACTGTTCTAGAATTTATTTAAGACATTACTCTTTAATAAAGTTGCTTAAATGAGATAATTCATACTCTTAACCTATGCCTTGTGGCATAGCTCGGACAAAACTTTTATTTATTTATGTGTAACGCTTTGTAATAACATTAAAAAAATAGTGTAATCACTCCAAAAAATTTAACTTTTTGTGACATTGGATTTAGTGACATTAAAAAATGCCATTAATTCATATTTTTAGTTTAATAATTATTGATTTTTATTTTAAGTTTCACTATAAAGTGATTTAGCGACACTTTATTTGGTTTTTATTAGTTACATATGTAATTGTCACTATAGTCTATAGTGGCATTTGAGAGAGATATCACTAGATAGTATGTTGCAAAAAACTTTAGTGTGACTTTTTATTATGATGCTAAAGGGTCTAATAAATATCACTAAATTCTCTATATATACTGTAAGAAATTTAAAATAGCGACATTTAAATTAAATATCGCTAAATATATCCCAGTAATCTAAAAACAAATTATATTATAGTGAATTACTCAATTCGTGATAATCGAATCTATATCACTATAGTGAATGAAAAAATACTTAACTATTAGATTAATCCTTAATATTATACGCATATTAATTAAATTATTTTAAATGATGACATTTTTGTAAAATCTATAAAGTATCGAGTTCTACTAATATTACTCTATTCACATTATTTTCTTATATAAAAAAAAGAAAAAAGTGCCTATAATAAAATATATTTCCATATAGATTGAGTTGATTTTTTTTTTTAACAGTTGATTTTTGAGATATACTCGTACAACAGCATATTATAATGGAAAATTAATAAATTCTAAACTTTATATGAAAAAACATGGTCTTACAACTAGGCATTGTGTCCAACCATTAATTATAAACTTCCATTCAAAAATATCACATAAGATTTAGGTCAAGTTTTTGGATATAAGTGTTAGAGGGTGAGTCGTGAGTGAGAATTTGGGACTTGTATTTGCTTGATTTAGTTGATAAAGAGCATTTGCATCAGAAGAATGTTTGGAGTTCTACCCCTACTAGACGTAGGTATCAATTGGGGAGTTTCTTGACTACGCGCATCTCTCTTTGCTCCCTCCTTGCGGGTACGGGTATGATTTGTCTGCACCTTTCAAGAAAATGAAAATCCCCCACTCGGACCCTGCCTTGTAGGGATACCGAGAAAGTCCTTTACCTTTACCTTTAGTTGATGAATTCATCATCATCATCGTACACAGTGTATGCCGCTCACAGAAAACTATGATCAGGGTCTAGAAAGGGAAGAACGACGACAACTCATATCCATACAGGGAGAGTGCGATCAAAGAGTTTCCCCGGCCCGCTCGCTTTAGTTGATAAATTATTCGCTATTAATGGATAAAATATATAGTTATTGTCTTTGAATTGAATTCTTTGTTTATTAATGTTTATTGTTAATAAATTGTTTATCCAATGGGTAAATGAAATAATGTTCATTTTGTATGAGATTAATTTCTTTTAACAATACTAAGAAACAAACTAACTCATGTCAGCATTAATGTTACTTACAATAAATTGTTTTTAAAGGAAAGGTGTGCTTCTATTTAATAAATAAATTAAAAAAATAAAATTAGTAATCTAATTTGGACAACCTTCAAATCACATGTTACCAAAAATATTAGGTCTACATGTTACCAAAAACAAGGAATCAAGAACAAGAATATCCAAAAAGAAATTGAAAGCAACAAACGTTTAGTTGGACAAAATAATGTATTTTTCTCGGTCATTGAATTGGATCAAATTCTTTAAAACATGGAAAAGGCCAATTAGAAGCTTTAGCTAATTAGTTCCTATCAATTTGATAGATTTGATTGAATCCATCATGGAGGCTTCTCCTATTGAATTTGCATCATTTTTTATTTTGGTCCGTCCCATTTAATTTGTATCATTTCTATTTTTTGATATTGACTCACCACTTTCTTTTAATCTCATCCACACATTTTAGCTATCTTTTAATTTTATCCATACAAATCATTCTCTCTCTTCATTTGTTACCCATTTCTTAAAAATACACAAATTCTTCATTGATGCAATTCAAAGAGGACGGAGTAGTATGTTGCTTTTATTGCAAGATAGGTCGAAATGATAAATCTCAGACATTTTGTTAGAGTAATAAACATAACTTGAGCTCTCAATCATTAACTTAAGCTCTTGATTGAGTTGGTTCCTTGACATGAGATTACGAGTTCGAATCTCAACTATATTCTCATTTAAAGTAAATATTCAGCGCCGAGTATGAGGAGGGCTTGAATGTGCTGCATCCATACTCCTAGTCCAAAGTGTTGGAATTATAGGAAAATATAGGCCTTTTCAAAGGTCTTCTCAAAATCTTTTTATGGCTACAACTAGGGTCGGCCCTAAGCAAGGGCAAGACGTGTCTACGCCCAGCCCCCCCTAAATTTTAGTTTTCAATTAGTGCTAAGGTTCGAACATTTCTATGTATACAATAATTTAGGGGCCCATAAATAATCTTTCGCCCCATGCCCCCAAAAACTTATGGTCGACCCTGGCTACAATTAACACACATTAGTAATAATAATATGTATATCATTTATATATATAAGAAATATTTCTTAAAATTTTGTTTAGCATGTATTTGATAAGGAAAGATATGGTGTGATACGAACTTGTCGTTGCATTAAATAAGTTATTTTGAGTCTCCCAAGTGTAAATAGACGAGACTTTTCCAAGGTTAACACACCCACCTGAAGCAATGTACACTCACTACTTGAGGTGTGGAGCAAATATTACTCTTGCACATGTGAATAAAGAAGACGAGATGATAGAATAAGAATTCTATGTCTTCAAAAGGATGAAAACACTTACTATATATATATAGCCACTTTCAACATTTCAACCATCATAAATCATAGTCAAAGAGTATAAATGTATTTTAATAGAATTAATTAAAACACTCCATATATAAAAATATAGTTGTTGGAGAATACTTTAATGACCATCTATCCAACACAAGGAACTCTTGTATGAAAGGGTGTGTTAATGTATATCACTTATCCTGAGGCCTTAACCATCATATTAAGTTTTTTGTTGAGTTGATTTCCTAACACATTTGTTCAACAAAGGTATTTAATCTCCAACTGATACAAGACTCAATTCTTATCATCGTAGGTTATGGTGCTATTATATAAGTGTCCCGATGTGTTAATAATGAACAAATTAATAGATCAAGATTAACCAAAAGGCCAAACTCGATTACAACTCTACACGATTCAAAACATAGGATTTGAAGTCAATTTGATGACCCAAAATGGCCACCAAACAATTTCTAAAAGAAAAAAGAAAAAAAAAACTATGGTTTAATTTGATGTATTGATAACAGATCGAAATCTACAATAAGGCTTTAAATTCCTGTACGCGCGAATGGAAATTGCCCATCCAACATTGAAGGCATTTGTTGAATGAAGAAGGCCAAGTAGGTACGCAATTATCAAGGGAGTATAAGCCATTTCTAGAGAGAGTCAATTTTGGTTTTTAGCAGGTGTTTTGGAAAAATTAAAGTTAAAATTTTATAAGTATGCAGTGTTTTGTGTTTTATATGATAGCATTGCTGAATTGAGGTATTGAACTCATTTTTAACTCTGAGTCCTAAATAAATGTCTATCTTGCTTAGGGTAAAAACCGACCCCGCTGCTCATCAATGTTGTGCAAGTTTCAAAATGTGGTTGCCCTAACACATGCTACTAAAATATGTTACCAATTATTATATAAATATATATATCTTATCGTTAAAGTATCCTTTCATAAGTCATAAGTGAGTTATTCTATATCAGATAAAGAGATAGATATGTATATCACTTTATAAACTGAAGCGGTAATTCTTACAACAACCAACTACACTACAAAGAAAAAAAAGACGACAAAAAGTGTTTATCAGCATAAAATAGCCAAGACCCTAACTGATTCTCGTATTGGGCTTGACTCACACGGATTCAAGGAGATTATTGTCGAAAAACAACCATAACTTTATGCCCATGTGTCCATTTTGAGTGTATAATATGCCATCGAAAAATGTTAGATGTCTTCTTTTTAATAAAAGTTGTCATATATCATTCTGACTTGTAAACAAAAAGTTATGACTAAAATAACGATTAACTACATATTATACCTCCAAACCTTTAGTTTTGGGCTAGTTCCTATTCTTCTTTTCTATTCCATTTCCTTGCTTTGTATTTTCATGCCAAAAAAATTGTACTTTTCTAAAGAAAAGCCTATTTTATCTACAAATGAAGTGGTGATATAAAAACTCAAACCCAAGCATAAAATGCAATGGAACACATCATTTAAGCTTATAAATTAGTGAAAAACCATGTAAAATATTAAGTTATCATCCGCAATAAATACAAATTTCGTCTCAATCTCATTTACTACTTTCTTCCACCCGTTTTTTTTTAAATCAAAAAATAAAAAACTATAGACTCTTTTACAAACTAGACTAATATTATAGAAATAAAGAAAATATTCGTATGTCCCACTAAAATTACTATATTTAATTTAAGAATGTTACATTATTTTGGAATTTGCATTATATGGCAATCTAGAGTATATTAATATACTAGTTTACCACTAAACTTTTGAATGACCCACTAAACAAAAGCAAGGGAGTGATAGAATAAACAAGGCTTACCAACCATTATCAAATAAGCACTTGCAATTTAAAAATTTACCTATAATAATCAACTTATCCGTAACTTTTGTACGATAATCCCAACTATTGATTAACTATGAATAATTTTAACTTTAAGGGGTATTTGCCTAGATTTTGACATTTTATTTTAATTTATCTTTTTTTAAAACAAATAAAACTTGTTGTAGTAAGTTATCCGATAACCGGGTTTATACTAGAAAAATATCCCTCAAAGTTGAAATTATTAATACTTAATCAATACGTGGAATTATTATAGAAAAATCACCAATATTATATTTAATTTTTTTGTAAAAAAAAGCGATCTAAAACCATTTTTGTCTATCAAAAGCAGCAAACAGTGGGACCTACATCCTTTAAATGAGAGAGATTTACTCCACTGCGTCACTTTACACCTTTTAGTCCAAAACTATGATAAAAGGCTTAATTACCATCACATTTGGCCAAAATAAATGTAAAATTATTATGAACAACAAAAGCTATACCGACAGTTGGATAATAAAAAGAAGACAAAAACAAAGCTATACACATCAAAACTTAATACGAACAACATTTTATCATAGTTATTGTTGGAAGGAATCATAATTCAAAAGAAATTAAGTATGGAGAAGAAAGAATCCATTATTAGAAAGCTTTTGTATTTTTCAGCTTTACCCATCTTCACTCTTTTGCTCTTCTTTCTTCATCAACAACACCCATTTCCTGTTTATTCTGGTATGTTTTTTATTTTTTAGTTTTTATTTTTGGGTTTTAAATACTCTTCAATTCTCTTGTAAAATGGTTGTATTTTGTGAAATTTGTAGTATATGACAAATTATATAGCATATTCGAAAATCAATCAAAAGCTTTAGCTGATGGCTGATATAACATGATGTTATATTTTCTTACGCGCGCTCTTAATTGAGAACCGTTTGGATTAGAAGTGTGCATATTGCACAAGATCTTCTAATATCTTGTGCGAAATATCCCACTTAAATTTGAGGGCGGTTAAAATTTTTGGCTCCTAGTGCCAGTTAATTTAACTTTTAGTTGAGTTGATTTTTTTAAATGATATCAGAAACTAACACAACGAAAGATTATGGATTCGAATGGGTGTGTGTTTTTGTGAGAGGGAGCATCATAGAATATATTATTTTTGTTATGATTTCCACCATTAGTTAATCTTTTGGTTGAATTAATTTTTTTGGTAATAAATGTTTAATTTGGACTGATTAAAAAAAGGTATGTTTGTTTTTGTGCAAATGAAGGGGAGCAAAATCTTGGGAATAGGAGAAATGGGGTTGTTAATGAAGAGGTTGGTTTGATCAATTTACAGTTGAAACTCAGAAGACTTGTTAGAGGTACTTTTTGATTTATGTCATTTTCTTTTTTTTTAATCATCAATCTTGAGTAACAAATGCTTTTTATTCTCATCATTTTCATTTTTTTGAGCTTCATCATTTGTATCATATAGTATTTGATTTGGGTATGAGTTGTCGTTGTTTTTCTCTCTCCAGATTCTGACCATTGTTTTTCAATGAGCAGGATACACCGGGTACGATGATCATGATGAGTATTTGATTTGGGTCTTTATACATTTTGTAATGTACCAAACTTTTTAGGAAGATTATTGCTTTTGATTGTGGATTACTTGAGTATCCATCAACCAATTCCACAATTCTCATAAAGAAAATGAGGACTGAAAAAGCTAACAATGTAAAAGCTTCAATCCTCGAGTAGATAAACTAGAATAAATCGATTTGAGAAATATCGCTAACAAAATTTATACTTAAATATGATTATCCATATATATTCTCCCTTCAGATGTTTGCTACTTCATATATGAGTGTATATAATTGTTGGCTTGTTTGAACAACTGATAACTATTTTTAACCTGTTATGCAAATTTTTGGTAAAAATTGTTTGATGGTTGTTAAACTATTCATATTGGCTTTATGGTTTTCTCTTACAAGTTCTGCTGGCTTAAAAGTCATTTATCAAAAGTATATAACATATTATGGGGCTTCAAGAGGTCACGAATTCGAATCTCAACCACCTCTCATTTAAAGTGGAATACTCAGCTTATGTGCGCATCCACACTTCTAGCCCAATGGGCTCTCGCGTGAGAGGGCGTGTTAGAGTATATAACATATTTGGTTGAGATGGTTCCTTGACATTTTCAGCTATTTGACCAAACAAAATGCCAAAAATCAAAAATTAAAAAAAAGTCATTTGTCAAACACGCCCGTATGAACCAGAATGTTTGATGAAGATATCTCAGCTGTGTTCAAAATTAATGTGTCGTTAAGGATAGAGTGACTGACTCACTGACTAAACACTAAAAAAATATGTAAAATTTTCCTTATCATAATTAAAAAATAGATTGATTTAGATTTAGTTAATAATAATAATAAAAATGGTTTTCTCAAGAGGCCTAGTTGTTGAGTATCCAATTATTTTAAGGCTAAGTTTGTTCTTTTTATGCAGCTTAGAGCATGTAGCATGTTGGTTTCGTACATCATACAAACTAATTTGTCGATATGTCTGGATTTATATTTGGTTGTTTATGTATTTTGGGTGTTGGTAGAACCATTTTATGTTAAGATTTTCCAGTTGTATGTTTAGTTATCAGATCTTGACTGACATCAGACATTAGCAATCATCATTACTGTATTTTCCCTTCTAAGCAAACTTGTTGATTATATTATTCATTAAAATAATCCAATAATTAGGGTACATAGAGTTGCACTTATGTGATGGTATGAGCTAAATCTACTTACTCTCGCTTCACGGTTGTCTGGTCTTGTACATAAGAGGAGAGTTGACTGTACATAAATCCGATGAGGTTTCGTCCTAAAACCAATCGATATTAAGAAGAGTAGCCCATCAAGTATATATGTTAGTCAACCTGTCTCTAATACCATGACAGATTTGTCATTATTGAGCATGTACACTATAAGACCTGCACAATAGAAGAGTAAATATGTTAGTTAAGCTCTCTCTAATTCTTTGATGTGGTTCCATCCTAAAACCAATTGATAATAGGAGGAGTAGCCCGTTAGTTAAGCTCTCTCTAATTCTTTGATGTGGGATCTGGGTTATTTTCCAACATATAACACATCAATCCTCCTAATCTGTTTATTTTTCTTGTATTTGCGTACGTTTGAAATACTTATATTGTGTGTTTAATATGAAAACTAAATCATATTGAATTTCTTCAGTTTCTGATGAGGAGGGCTCTTTCATATCTATGTTACTCGAACTCGGGTATTAGTGTCTGACATAGGTATACATGTTTTAAGCGTTCAACTCTGCTATTATATCGAATATCTCGTTAAGCATGACGCAAAACTTGTGTTAAGGGTCTGTACCCTTGCTGTTGATAGAGTATATAACATATATTGATGCTACAATAATCAACATAAGTTTTTGATCGAGTTGATTCCTTAATAAATACTTAACGGAGATTAATACTTCCCTCGAATTCCCTTTGCTTGTGCAACTAATGGATTTCTTTTCGTTTGTGCTACCCCTCACCCCCCGTCACTACAAAAGATTATTTTACACCACCAGGCCAATTTGTTATATGAGTGGGTTGTAGATCAATTATGGAGTCTAATAACAACTACTGTACTTGATCAAACAGAGAAAGATATACCGGAGTTTGAAGCCACCGGATTTGTTTATGATGCTGATGACTTCACTGAAGTATGTGTAATAAGCAAGCCAATTATCTACGACGAGAAATTTTTAACTGTTTATGTACCCTCCGATGATGACTCCAAGGTTACCAAAATGAAGGTTAAGCCGTATCCCAGAAGGGAAGATCCGAGTGCTATGGAACAGGTTACATCAGTACAAGTTATTCGTGGAAATTCAAGCAGCATACACCCACCAGCTTGTGAGATTACGCATGATGTGCCTGCTTTGCTTTACTCGTTTGCTGGATTTGCTGAGAACCCTTTTCATGCTTTCAACGAGCTTATAATCCCATTGTTCCTTACCAGTTACCATTTCGAGTCTAAAGTGCAGTTTGTTCTCACTGATTTCAGAGGAAAATGGTACTGGAAATATACTCGGGTTTTGAAGGAGCTTACATCCTTCGAGAATATTGGTATAGATCCGGTTAAAAAAGTTCATTGTTTTCCGTCTGCTGTTGTTGGGCTCAGGTATTTTCCTTATTGTCTAAGCTTACTGAATCGTGTGTGAATTTGAACTGGGTAGCCTTATTAGCAGGGGTGAATCTAGAATATTAGTATAGGGTGGGTCGTGCATTCACCTCTATGTGCACAAAACCAGCTCGGTTGATATTTATCTGGGTCATGGCTTAGGCAGATTTGAGCCTAGATTCGCCTCGGCTTATTAGAACTTATTGCTGCTCATATGAACTAGTCCAACATATAACATATTGTTCCTAAACCGGAACAGTTTAAGGTGAAAAGAAAACCATCTTATTGTGGTCAATAAAGGCTCTAGTAAGCCCTGAAACTAATATATGGGGTCAGCTACCTGAACCAAAACAAATCAACCTGAAACGTTTCCACGCTAACAAAGATTATGCTCTATATATCTTTGAGCGCATTTCAGTTTATTAAGAAAATGAGCATTGTGATAAGTAGGGGTGTTCGAAACCGGATACCAGGTGACAATTCGACCCGGATCAAGAAATCCGGATATTCAGTTTTTCGGATACCAAAAAATGTGATCCGGTTCCGACCCAGATTAACCCGGGTATCCGGATTTCGTTTTTTAGTGCTCTTTATCATAAAGTTGTGCTATTTAATTTGTTCTAAAAAAAGGTTTTTAGTGCTATGTACTGATAGTCTAATACTATTGCTTTTGCTTAGAGATGCTTCATGGCTGATCAGTATATGATCATGTAGGTATCACAACAATCTCGCGGTTAACAGCAGCGATGCGCCTGTAGGATATACAATGCAAGACGTCAAACGATTCCTATGGAACACCTATAATGTGAAGGTTAAAACCATATTGAATCTTAAAAAACCGAAAGTCCTTCTCTTTGCTCGTCGAGCTTCAAGAACATTTCTGAATGAAAACGAGATGGTGCATATGATGGAAAACGAGTTAGGCTTTGAAGTTTATAAAGCATTACCGAATGAAACCAAGAAACTGGACAAATTTGCTAAAATTGTGAGTTCATGTGAGATCATGGTTGGGGCTCATGGGGCCGGGCTTACAAATGCAGTGTTTCTTCCCACCGGGGCAGCCCTGATCCAGATCGTTCCATTGGGTCTGAACTGGGCGTCTGATCACTACTTCGGTGAGCCTGCCCCTGGTATGGGGCTGAAGTATATTCGATACAAAGTGTGGCGAAATGAGACTTCGCTATACGAAAAGTACGGTCCAGATAATCCGATTGTATCAGATGCTGCTTCGATTTGGGCTAAAGGATATGCTGCTGTGAAGCAAGCATATGTTGATGAACAGAGTTTTAGAATCAATCTTCCAAGGTTCAAGGAAACACTTCTTGAAGCTTTGAGGCTCATAAAACAGACAGATTCCTGATTTAAAGGAATGGGTGAAGATGTATTTGTAAATGAAGCATTATAAATCATTGTTTGGGATCAATATTTGGATGGGATTTTGTGTTCTCGGAGATTTTGCTGGCAGTCTGGGGCGAATTTAGGATATTAGTATAGGGTGGATCGAACACTCATATTTAAGTGTGTTGAACCAACTAGATTGTCGTTGTTTGATGTTATATGTTACGCAATTAAATAAGGAGTATTAAGGTTATAATCGAATGGATCGGGCTATGACCTAGGCAGACTCGAGCTTGTAGATTTACAGGATCTTTAAGATAGGTATATAACAAAGTTTGGATGTTTGGTGTATATCTTTATTTTTCACTGTTCCAAAGGGTGAACAAGTTGAATGAAGTTTCATTCATGATATGTCCAAAGTTTGATGTATGCCTAATGAATGGGAAAAAACACAGTTTTGCATTTAGAGATATGGCTCATTAAATATTTGCATTTTTTATATGAAGTGAATAGATAATATTACTATGCGTAGGTCAATTGGGAAACAAATCTTTGTTATTACTAACATTATTATAAAATTACGTACATCTGATCCTCTCAAGAAAGAATTGTAGATGCTACTTAATGACATTTTAATGAAATTTTTTAATAAATAGACATATTACTCTTTCATTTTTAAAAATTGATTGTAAAGTGGTAGAACTGAATATTATATTGAAAATAGAAAACTACAAGAAACGCTTACTTTCACAATATAAATTTTTTATAATTTTTAAATGTGTATAATTCGATATATAAATGAACAAAATAGTACATTAGATTGCGTAAAAAAGTTAAATATAACAAGTATTATGAAACGAAGAACTTTATTTAAGGATTAATAATTAAAAAAACCTTCCATTTTTACAGAGATAAAGATGGGAAGAATTGATTACTCATTCAATTACCTTCCCAAAAAGCTTAATTACCCATTTAATTATGTTTCAAAAAAGTTTGACTACCCAATTTATTCTCTAGAATTGATTCTTAAGAAGATATGCTTTTATTTTGCTTTTTTGGAGGCCCTGTTCTTTAGTAAAGTTTTTCTCTCATAGGGGTGCTTTTATTGCTTAACTACTACTTTAAAATTTAGGCCTTGAGCGGTTGCCCTTTAAATCTACTCTTAGAGCCAATTTAGGCCTTGAACGATTGCCCTTTAAACCTACTCTTAGAGCCGATCCCGGTCAATTTTCATAAAAAAAAAACTCGAGATAGATAGACATCAACAATAATGTTTTTTCTGCACATATAGACTCAATCGACCACCCTATAGAATACAAGTCATGAGAATTTTATCAAGCAGAGTAACGAAAATGAGAAAAGATTGGAGAACGTGTTGGTTAACTAATTAATATAGAGATGGTATGGTTCTGGGACTCTGAGGCTCTAAACTTGACCCAGACTCTAATATAAGGGTATGGATCTACATATATTTGGATCTTATGAATTCGGGTCGGATTTGGGTCCACAACCTTAGGTTCCGGGTTTGGTTCTGAGTTTTGTTCTGGGTTCGCGTCCACACGTTTGAGACCTAAATACAACCCAGATTCGACCCATGGACCCATTTATATTTTTTTAAATTAAATATTAGTTATTATGGGTATTTAATTGTTTGATTTGAAGTTTTATTATATTTTGAAACAGTACGTGATTTGAAACTTAATATGTTCATGCAATTTGAAATGTAGTATTTTTATTTTAAAAATCAAAAGACTTTATAAATATTTTGTTCTAAAAACTTAAATGTTGGAAAGCTTCATATATTTGTTCGCTCAATTTGTATAAAGTATAAGAAGATCCTTGTTAGCTGCAAATGATTAAATAATTTCGTATGAATGGACGAAAATTATATAAAATATTTTAAAAAAAATTTCAGAAAAAAAATTTTTTAGGACCTAAATCTAGACTGTAGACCTGTCAGTCGAGTCCAAATTTTTCACACCCTATGACTTTGACTTCAATTAAAAAAATAGGGTCTGAATCAGCTGGACCCGACCAAAATCTAACCCATGCTTACTTCTTGGTAAGGTTCATTAAGGCTTGTGCTTATGTGCAAGAAAACCTTACTAAAGGCAATCAATTTGCCAGTTTTTGTAAACCGCAGAAATGTGACAAGGCAGAAGAGATTAGCACCGTTTGTACACAGATCGACAAAATAGATGATTCCAATTAGGCCAAGTTTTAATCAACATAGAATGTTATTTCCTTTGTAAGAAAAAAGACTAGTTCTTAGGAAATCTAGTTTCGTAATCTCTCTATCCCTCTGAATTAACATCATTTGACTTAAAAAGCTCTCATATATTTAGGTCAAATGGTGCTATCTCAGAAAGAATGAGGGAGTATATGTCTAGGTATATTTGTTGTTACAAATAACAATCGTTCTTATAGAAAGGGAAAGTAAGTTAGCCTTTTATTAGTATAAATATTATTATATTATTATGTTTTAAATGAGATAAATAAACAATTAAAGTCAAAATTCTTTCTTTTATATTTTATCTTGTTATCAGAGCCAGATTAATTCATGTAATTAAAATTCCTCTTTTCATATGCGATGAGCTGTAACTTTTCAAATGACGATCCATCGTCGGTCTTCTATAGTCTTATGCCCACGTTTCCCACTACTTGGCAGATAGAACGTTGTGTTTCAATCTCTAATATCACAAAGATCGAAAGTGCGAAGTCTTATGTGAAACAAATTACGCTATTAATAAAACCGATGTTTGTAGGAAATAATAATGCAATAAAACGACACAAAAATTTAACGAGGTTCACCCAAGTTGGGCTACAATTGAGAAGATATATGACTAGTGTTTGGCTTGGGTCATTTTGTGGATGTGTTTGATGAGCATATGAGACCTCTATTTGTAGAGGATTATTACATTAATGAGAATACACCATAAAGACTGGAGTTTAATGCATACTTAATAAAAGAGATTAACTCCATAATAAATAGCTTCAAAGAACAGCAAGAGTCAAAACCCGAATCTATAATCGATCAAGACAATGTCTCGTCCAAAAATCTTCATCCTTTAATCTTCGCATAAACTATTATTCATCATGCCTTAATTACCATTATAAATTGTGAATAAGAAGTTTGGGCCTACAATTGGAAGTTAATGTCGATAAGATGAGAAATAATAATGAACGTTTAATTTAAATTTGAGTGTGGATAAGATTGTAAGCGCAATCACCAATGAAAGTTTTTAGCCACTAAAGAATTAGTACAAGTACTTGTGAAAATTGTTACAAAGGAAAAAAACACGTGCTTGAATTATCTGTTAAATCATTCGCTGTCAATTTTCTGATATTTTATTGAAAAATTATCTAGAATAATTCAATTTATTTGTTATTATTTTACAATAATTTCATCTATTGATTAACCATGAATAATTTCAACTTTGTGGGATATTTTCCTAGAATAAACCTGGTGACCAGATGACTTAATATAACAAATTTTATTTTATTTTTAAATAAGATATACTCTCTCCTATTCAAAGTAATTGTCCACTTTGGGTTGGACATGAATTTTAAAAAAATGGTAGTTGGAGTATTTTAAGTTATTATAATAATTGTAAAGATGGTAGTTGGGGTATTTAAGTGATTATAATAATTGAAAAGGTGGTAGGTGGAGTATTTTAAATAATATAAGTTGAGGTAGTCGGGGGTATTTAGGTAAAAAATCTTTGTCATAAATAGAAAGTGGACAATTAGAGTGACTTAACTAAATAAGAAAAGTGGACAATAATTTTGAATAGGAGGGAGTATTAAAATAGAATGTCGAAAAAAATGTTAAAAAATGGTTCAAAAAAATTTATGATTTTTTTATTATTTAGAATTCTTTATGTAAAATTTCAAAATTTTTCTCTAATTTTAAATTAATTTTCAGTTTACTTTTTTTTAATTACCTACTATTACAGCTCATCGAGTTACCCAAGTTTACCCTAGGTAAATACCCCTTAAAGTTGGAATTATTCATGGTTAATCAATGGGTGAGATTATTATAGTAAAATCACGAATGGGTAGGATTATTAATTATAGATAAATTTTCCTGTTTTATTTGTCTTATTATGCTTTGAGTTATATTTTAAAATTTGACTTCATTATAGCTACATTTATTTTTGATAAATTAAACCCTAAACTCACATTTTTAAAATAAATCTCATTCTCATATTTCTACTCATTTTCTTTAAGGGATAGATCTTGAACCTTTGAATGGTGAGAATAAATGTGGATTATTGGAGAAAAATAGAGTATGGACACATACACACAAGCATAAAGTTCAAAGCTTTGATCAAAAAAGCAGACGCAACAATCTTAACTATTACTAAAACAAAATACGGCTGATGTCATCACTTTTAAAAATTGCTTACGTATCACCCTCTTAATAAAAATTTTCCCTCCAAAACTCAATGATGACGTCATTGTTTGACTTTTCTACTTTTTAATTATGAATATAATATTATTCATTTTATGTATTAAAAAATTATACTTTTTCAATTATTTATAAAATATTTATAATTTATTTACTAAATGAATATAGGATATTGTTTTCAAAAAAAATAAATATAGAATATTTTTAAATTGTTAAAACATAAAACTGTAAAAATTTTATTTTTTGATTTATACAAATAAATCAGAAAAACTAATAAAATCGTGCATCGCCCACTCAAATATCATTATATTTCATCAAAGAATTTATTAATGAAATATCACTCACAAACCGAAATCCACTCACTTGAACTCAAATATATACTCCTTTCATGAAGATTTCACATTAATACTTAGAAAGACACTTTAGAGGTTTTCTAAACCCTAATTTTCTTTATGTATTATCCACCACATATTAATCTAATACTAAATTAATTTAGCCATATATATAGCCCAACAAATCAGTAGAAAAACACTAGTATATGCAATAGTTTTTTTTTTTCACTTTATCCTATTTAACTTTTATATTTGGCAAGTTATACAACATAATCGCATCTTTTGAGAGATTTAAAAGGGTACAGTATATGCAAATGACATTATTCTTATCACTAATAATGAAGAAATTATATATTTTCAACTAACTTTTGGTAATAATATTTTGAAACATTAGATAAATAAAAACAACAGATATTCTGATTTATTATCCTCCAATTAATTAGAAATTGGCACGTGATATATATAATAATTAAAAAGGATAATAGTACTACCCAAAAAAAATATGTAGTTTATAAAAACAATTAATAATACTCTCTCTTTGCAGCAATAAGTTCTCAACTGCTTTTTAAACTTTATACATAACATTAACTTGACTTTTAATATCTCTAATTTTGCAAAATTTAAATTAGAAAAAAAAATATCAAAAATAATCCAACTTTTACTATTCCGCTATAAATAATTCACATATTAATTATTTTCTAATTATCCCATCTTTTATATGTATTTCCTCCCAGTATACATGTTGAATTATTAGATCATTATCAAAAGATATCATTTATACACAACTTATGAGTAAAATGTTGGATTATTTTGGACAATTTCTTTAAAATTAAAAAATAGTTTTTATCAAAATAAATTTATATTAAATCGAATCAAATAAGATATATTCATTTGAATATGCTTTGACTTATAAATTAAGAATTAAATATATTTAAGATTTACTTAATCAATAAATAGTGCTTATAAAGCAAATGAGAACCAACTTGGTGCTAAAGTATAGGGCCGGTATATTGATCTTCTTCTAGGCAATAAGAATAGAATTCTAATCATCTAAGAGAGAGAAAAAAAGCCATCATCCACTAGGTCCACTTGAGCATGAGTCTGACCGTTAATATTTCTAATATTTTATAATTTTAATTTAAATTAGGAAAATTTGTCAAAAACAATCAAATATTTTACCGATCGCTATGAATAATGATCTCACATATTAGTTACTTTCTTCGTTTCATATTTGTTGCAACATTAGAAAAAATGATACTATTCATTCGTCACTCTTACTTTGTAATTAGTTTTTAATCTATAAATTAAAATATAGTCAAGTGCAATCTTGTTTGATTTGTCTCATTGCAAAAATTATTAATATCAGATTTTTATAATTTTTTATCATCCTCCCTCCAATTCTTTTCAATTGTCCCATTTAGTTGGGCACGAATATTAAGAGTAGGATGGAGTCCACCAAAAAGGTGAGATAGTTGGGGTATTTTAATTGATTAAATTAATTGTAAATCTGGTAGTTGGAGTATTATAAGTAGTAAAAGTGGGGGTATTTTGATTCTTTCTTGTTTGAACATGGGTTATTTAGTAAAAAAATCATTGGCAAAAAAGAAAATGGGACAATTGAATAAGGAAATAATACAATTGACAAGAATGGGAGGGAGTATATAATTAGAGATACTAAGAAGTAAATTAGTACATTAAACTGCGTAAAATAGCAAAGAGTAAAATGGAACGGAACAAGTATTTTCTAATAATTCTTTGAACACTGGGTTAACCCACGAGTCTCACATGTTATCATCAATATAAAAAGAGGTAAAGTTTTGTCCAAGAGAGAATAGTCAACAAGCTAGCAAACCTCCTTCAAAATAAACATCAAACAAACACATGCACATTAGAACCTTGCACAGTTAATATGAGGATGGGAACCACTACAGTCCTTGTGTCTGCTCTACTGGTGTTGGCGGCGACTTTCGGCGCCGCCTTTCCGATGGACGAACAACCACTTAATAATCCAGCTGAAATCCTACAAGTTTCAAGCATTATGCTTCCACAATTAGTTGACAACAATTTAAGCTGCCTTGTTGGAGGACAGGAGTGTAGAAATGACAATCAATGTTGCCAATCAATGCAGCTAGCTTGTAGAAATTGGGGTTCAGGTATAATTCCTCCTGTTTCTAAGTGTCAATGGTGTCCTGCTGCTGGGGATGGTTGTGGAATTGGTTGGACATGTTGTCCTGGTTTCCGTTGCAGTGGACTTATTAGTGGTACCTGCAGAAGAAGATGATGTCGTTCATCATCATCCCAACGAGTCCTGTCCAACACAGTCTGGCAAGACGGAAAAGAAGGCAGAATAATACCCTCATCACGAGGACAACAAGATGATGTAAAATCATTATTATAAGTAACGTACTACTTTGTTGTTTTGTGTAACTGTATGTCTGTACTTAATAAAGCATGGAGAATTCGTATGTGTGTACTCCAACCTAATTGGTAATTTAATTAAAGTGCTGTTGTTGATATACTATGTTGTTTCATACTCTCGTTTGAAGATTCATTAAAGGTGTTTAAAACAGACCAACAATGATCTGAAATATATCCGACTTTGAAATTGAACTCGATTTGACCCGACTTTAAAATAATTTACAATCACAAATATGGATGTAAAACTCTATTTATATCAAGGAAACAACTCAACCAAAAGTTTAAGCTAATGGTTGAGCACCAGGATATGTTATATGTACTCTAAAATCAAACTAACCCAAAATAGCTAACCCGAAATTAACCAAATAAAAACACCTCTGAGTGTTGTCCCAAAACAATAATGACTTACTGTCTAGGTTTCATTATATTTTTACATTTCACTTTATTTAGCAATTTAATATATTATCTTAATTGGCCTCCGACTATCAATTAGTAGTTCGGTACTTGGCCTAACATAGGTTAAGGTTGGGTAGGTTCATTTGAATTGTGTGGATGAGAATAAAAAAAGATATGGACATATTTTCATAAAAAAAAATAAATTAAGCAAAGTAAAAAACAAATTAAATAAAAAGTGTAACAGTTTTAAAAGGACATATGGCGTATTGATTACTTTTTTTTTGAATAATACTTGATTTATTAATAAAGAGTCATACGACATCTATATCAGAGATAAAAATTAGCAAGTACATAGCAACTAAAACCAAATATAATTCAAAAATAACAAAACTACGATCGTTTTGTATGAGATCTGACAATTCTGAATATCCTCTTCCACATCGCTGTTTGATACAGCCTTCTACGAGGGATCTTTCGATCTGTTGTAATCTTGAGATAGAATTGAATTTGATGCAATTGATGATAATTACGATTTTGGTGTCTGCTGCATCATCGCATTAATCTCTACCAATAAATCAACTAAAGATCAAAATTCATAACTCCAAACTCTCACAAGGAGAGACTTCAAAACCCAATACATGGGTAGAATCAACCCAATGAATGGGTAGAACAACTCTTTTACAAGGAGAGGACAAAAATGTATTTTAATCATATTAAAAAACTTAAAAGGGAGAAATTAGGGGCTTACCATCAATCTTTTGGCGTATTGATTACCTTGGGCAAGGGTGATTTGGGATTTTTAGATGTATAAAAATCCGGCATGTCGCAAATTGAAAACGATGTTATATTAGAGATAGAACGTTGTATTTCAATCTCTAATATCACTAAAATAGAAAGTGTGAAATGTTGTGTGAAATAAATTACGCTTTCATTAAAATCGATGTTTGTAGGAAATAATAATGCAGTAAAACGAGACAAAAGTTTATTGAAGTTCATTCAACTTGGGCTACGTCCTACGGTGTGTAGTACCTCTTATATTATCAAAGGAGTTCAAAGATTAATTCTCAAGTATGGAGAATTACAATTGAGAAGAGATATGACTAGTGTTTGATTTGGGTTATTTTGTGGATGTGTTTGATGAGCATAGGAGACCTCCATTTATAGTGAATTATTACATTAATGAGAATAAACCATAAAGAACAAGAGATTAACTCCATAATAAATAGCTCCAATACATCAAGAGTCAAAAACCGAATCCAATGATCGATCAAGACAATGTCTCTCGTACAAGAATCTTCACCCTATAGTCTTCTCATAAACTATCATTTATCCTGCCTTAATTATCATCACAATATGCATGTTAAAGTGTCTCTATCAATAACACACCATTTATACCACGCATTAATTGATCACCAACTTAAACATCATCATTAACACACAAATTAATCCACCATAGGATTTCATCTCTATGCACTCACTGATAAATAGAATTAATTTGGTGAATTCAAATCACCATTAACAATAACACAAATTAACCTTAAAGGTTTAACGAACGTACGTAACGTTTGAAATAACATATCAACCCTATAAAAGTATATGAATTTGTACGATTTAACTTTTTCCTATCTTTTCAAATTATTTTTTTATCCTTAGTTGAGTATAATATTCTAAATAAATTATACAAAATAAGATATGAAAATGTGACATGATATGAATTTTGTTTTAAATGTTATTAATGTAATTCGTAATTTTAAATTTATTTGTATATTTTTTATTTTAATACTGTATTTTTATATAATTATTATATTATACTTAAGTAAGGATAAAATATAATTTACTACTATAAATAAGAAAGGTTTAGTTGGGATGGAATTGAAGAATAGTAATTTCCTAAGTTTTTAGGTCCCGTTTCATGATTAGTAACACTAAATAGTTGGAGAATGAGAATGATTTGTAGTGTAAATTTTAAAAATGTGTCACATGTCATTCTCATGCTAATAAAAATTCAATCATAAAAATGTATTTGTTCACAATTTTTCATTACCACCTATTACCACATTTTCTAAAAGTAATACGTTAAAGGTAACGTATATTGAATTGAATTTTGTGATAAAAATTAGATTATTGAAGTAAAATAAGCATGATCATTACACTTATTGAGTGATAATCTTACCAAAATTACAGAAATTTTACCATTATTATTCTCACCATTTAATATTGATTATTAAATAGGCGGTTTGGGTAAATGTGTCAATGTCATATTGTGAACGAATGGGATTAATTGACACGTTACTTCAAACTTTTTGAATTAATTTGGTTTATTTGTATTGATCGTGATAAAACCATTAATTTTTTAATTTCACATGTAGATAAACAAGAATCGGGAATGAACGTTTTCAGCCTCATGATAAGTTTGATAGTAGTAGATAAGATAATTAATGGCAATCATCGATGGAAGTTGGCTTCTAAAAACTGTGAAGAATCATTATCATCATATCAAATGTATTTCGCTTATATACGTACAAACTATGTTTAGGGTCTGAGGAGAAAAGATAGACGACAACTCATACCCATACAGGAGAGTGTGGTCAGAGAGTCTCCGACTGAATTTTTATTTAAAAAATTATATAAGATTTTGCCTTCATTGTTTTTCATACGCTTTGATTTATTTAAAAAAAGAAAAAGTAGACAATGTATTTGATGTAACTGTTTTTATAATATACTTTTGTAAAATTTTAGGATTTGTAAACTAAGTAAAAAAAATAAATCAAAATAATGTAAACTAAGAAATTAAAAAATTGAGTTTTGTCTCAATTGAACATGTATTACTATAATTTTCAAGGTACAATCTAAGTTTGACAAGTTGCTTTTTCTCTTAGCTCTCCCCTTCCTTAATCTACCCTATAAATCCTCAAATTTTATAAAAATATATAAGAAAAGAAATTACATCGAAGTTATTGTGCACTTTTACCTTCTTTTAATATTCAAAGTGTATAAAAAAAAATTACATCAAATTTATTAATTTATATTTAATAATTCGTGATAAAACAAAATTATTTTTAAAAGTCAATTAATATTTTTTATCAGCATTTAGCCATTATTCTATATTAAAAAAATTAATGACAATACAAGTTAAATAAATCAATCATTGAAATTGTTTGATGGTAGCCATTTAGAATACACCCACTACAACAAATTTAGTTTTTTGCGATATTAAATTTAGTAGCATTAGAAAAATGTCACCGATTCATATTTTTAGTCTAATAATTATTGGTTTTTATTTTAAGTTCTACTTTAGCGACACTTAATTTGGTCTTTAGTGACATATGTAATTGTCACTATAGCCTATAGTGGCATTTGTGAGAAATGTCACTAGATCCTATGTCGCTAAAAGATTTAGTGTGACTTTTTAATATGCTGCTAAAAGGTTTAACAAATGTCACGAAATCCTCTATATACACTATAAGAAATTTGAAATAGCGACATTTAAATTAAATGTCACTAAATATATTCCACTAAAAGCAAATTATGTTGTAGTGACCCTACTTCCGTTCCAAATTAGTAGCAATAGTGGCAAAAATAACACTATTCATTCATCACTCTTAATTTGTGATTATGTTTTAAACTATAGGTTAAAATATAATCAAGTGAGATCTTTTTTAATTCGTCTCATTGCAATGATTATTAATATCAAATTTTTATACTATACATAATTAGAGACATTAATAATTAAATCAGTGCATTAAACTGCATGAAAAAGCAAATATTACAAGTTATCTTTCAAATCAATGCACAATACACGTGCATGAAAAAATTGTGTAACTTGGTGTTTGGCCTCTAGCTTGCAATAATGCATAAATGACTAGTAAGCTAGCTAGTACTCCATCCTACTGGTCTTATTCACGCTTTTTTACAATTGAGGAGATAATTTTTTTATTTTTAATATTTTAAATCTAAAATTATAAAAAAAAAATAAATTTCGTTACTTAAAATTGTTTCCATTGGTCATTTTAAGATGTTCTATTTTTTTCCATATTGAATATTTTATTTATACTCTCTACGATTCAATTTACTTGAAGTCACATTAGTGGTTTATTTTCTTTTTTGTCACTGATTTTTTTACTTAAATATTCTTTGTTCACATATTTAATAATCAAAATTCTCTCACTTACACTACTTAAAATACCCAATTATTCACTTTTAGATAGTCCCCCACTACCCTTAACTTGTGTGTCCAACCCATATGGGACAAGTAAATTGAATTAGAGGGAGTATTATTAATTTGCACAAAAGTAAACTTATCATTTATTTTAATATTTTAATACTTCTTTTGGATCCCACGTAACTTTCACTTTTCTTCCATCAAAATAATATATTCACATTTAAAAAGTTGTATTTATTTTACTTAATCTTCGTGAATATTTATTGTGAGAACTGGTTAAAGAAATGAAGAGAGTATTAATAATTCTTGCATTGAAATAAATCGAGCAAGATACCTTTTAACTAAGTTTTAAATAAAAATAAAACACAAATTAAGAGTGATAAGTAAGTATTGACCAAAAAGTAAATAAAACTAGTAAATGGAATTAGAAGTGTTCACCGCTCCAAACCCGAACCGGAAGCGGTTGGTCCGGAAGACAGAAAATAATTTTTAATACCAAAAATAAATTAAAAAATGGAAGATTTTAAAATAATTTAGCAAATTAATTATTGTAAAATTCAAATATTTGAATTAAAAAATTATTTTGTGTTAGAAATAAAATATTTAAAGCCCTTTAAATAAGTATACATAAAAATCGTAAATATTTTTTCCCTTCAAAATTACTCTTATGTACATCCGATCTAACCTGGATTTTTTTCGGATCTAGACCGGACCGGAAAACTCGGAATGATGAATATGTAAGACCCGGAGCCCGGACCGGATGCAACCTGTCCGATCTCATTTTGCACACCCCTAAACGGAATAGGAGGGAGCAAATTACTTCCTTTGTTCCTAAAAAGTTCTCATTTGCCATTTTGGAGTATTTCATTTGTTGTTCCCATAAAAATCTTTCAATTTATATATATCACAAATCTTGGACAAAAATAACATTGTCTTATTATTTTAATAATGTTTATGGTCCCCACTTATTTTCCACGAATTTCATTTTAACATTTTTATATTCTTTATGGTACTCAGATGTTTTCCGCTAAATTTATAAAAACATTTTTTCATTAGTTGTGCTCTTCGTATGGTTTCCACTAATTTTTCTTTTAATATCTTTTTAATGTTCATGTTCCCCACTTTTTCATCCAATTTATTATTCAATTATATACTTAAAAAGATTTGTTTGTAAACCTTTTTTCATATTTAAAGTAATATAATGTTACCGTCTAATACGTCTTGAATTATTTTTCTTAAAATGAAAAATAAATTATCTTCTACTATAATGAATGGCCCCATTTTAAAAAAACATCGTAAAAATACATAACACCTCCAAAATCTTTTAGTTATAAAAAGGGAGGTACGTGTATGTTATATTTCAAGAGTAAATCAAACAAACACTCCTCTGCACAAACTAATTAATTAGATGAAAATGGGAGCTATTACTAATACTATTAGAGTAATGTTTGTGTCTGCTTTGTTATTATTTGTGGGTGCTGCTTTGGCATCAGCAGCCCAGGATGTTCTGGTTTCTGCAATTCCTGGTGAGAATGCTGAAATACTATCAAGCATAATGGTTGAGAAGAATCTGAATTGTCTTCCACTAGGATCAAGATGTTGGGAGTTTTGGGCATGTTGCCCAGGAACTGCCTGTAGAAATACAAATAGTGGGACTCTAAACCCAGTAAGTTCTACTTGTAGATGGTGTCCTGGTGTTGGGGACGGTTGTGGATGGGGTTGGGCTTGTTGTCCCGGCCACAGTTGCAGTGGCTTTTTTAGTGGTACCTGCCGTAGAGGCTAATAATGCAATGCGTACTACCTAGCTAGCTAGCTAGCTTTGTAAAACCATTATTAGAACTAATAATTTATGGAGTACTTTATAATATTATTAATAAGTAAGAATAAGACTATAACTACTTGTAGTAGTTAGTTAGTTACTCCAATTGTATCGGATAACTTATCATATGTTTGTGTCATTCTGTGTTCTTAATAAAATAAGGAGCATTTCTGCATTCGTATTGTATACTACTCCTTCACCCAGGGGCGGATTTAGACCAAAACAATGCTGTCACTTGACAGCATTTGGTCTTGACAGAGTTGATTATATAGCTTATCTTTTACCCAGTTGACCAGTGTTCGAACCCTTTATAATGCAAAGTTTTTTTAAATTGAATTCATTGACATTATTTGATTCTTTTCTGGATTTGCCACTGCGGCTTCACCCTTGTTACTTCGCAATCAAAATTGATTAATTTATATATATATATATATATATATATATATATATATATATATATATATATATATATATATATATATATATATATATATATATATATATATATATATATATATATATATATATATATATATATATATATATATATATAACAACAATAGATGAATAAATTTAATTGAAAATGAAGGATTTAAATTTGCTTATCTTTTTGTTGTACAATCACTAAGGGGTGCTTGTTAATTAGCTTTTTTTATTGACTTATTGGTTGGTTTTTTTTAAAATTTTAACTTTATGGTAAGTCAAAATTTTAAAAGTATTTTACAAAGAACTCTTAAGCTCGTTGAAAAACTGAATTTTATGTTAAAACTAAAAAGATTAGCATGCGACTTGTCGGCTGCCTGCATGCGTGCCATTGCACAGACCACCGGACCAGTACTCACTGACCCGTTGTCGCACAACCAGTCCGCCAGTTAGGCACCAATACCATTCTCATTCTTTGGTTTTTATTGTATGTTTCTTTTAAACTTTTGAATATCAGTCAATCAATTTGGGATTTCATCTCTTAAAAATTAAAAACTTCAACTTTTTTGCAGTGTTGTTCTTTAAATAATAATTTTAGGGTTTCGAAATAGAGCTTATAATTTTGAATTTGTTTTGCATTTCTAGTTTTGTAGTTTGATCATAATTAGTTTTGTCATTTGTGTGATTGCGTGTGTTTTATTGATTATTGAATATTGATAAGAAATGGTGAATTAATGATTGATGGAGTAAAGTATGAATGTAGTTTTTTTATTAGAATTTCATTTTATATGAAATTAGGGTTTGTTTGGTGTGGAATTGTGCAACGATATTAAAATATGAGAACTTGAATAAATAATTGTAATTTTATATTTTGTTACTTGTATTTCACTATGTTATAAGCTCATTGTAAATTATAGCTTGTAATTTGGAGCAATGAAAATTTTTTGGATGCTCATTTTACGAACGAAACTCTCGATTAATTTTATACTTCAACACATTGTTGAATGGTGCTATACTTATGATTTTAAGTCCCGGATCCGCCTATGATAATAGTTGGCTTATTTAAATAGCTTACTTATCTGCTGATGGAGACGTTACTAATCGTATACAAGCGGGTTGGCTTAAGTGGCGAGCAGCAATCGGGGTGCTTTGTGATAAAAAGTTCCCGAGGAGATTAAAAGGTAAATTTTACCGCGTTGCGATTAGGTCGGCGTTGTTATATGGGACAAAATGTTGGCCCGTAAAGAAGGTTTACGAACAGAGGATGGAAGTAACGGAGATGCGTATGTTGAGATGGATGTGTGGTAAGACTGTGTTGGATAGGATAAGAAACCAAGAGTTCAGGGAGACGCTAGGGGTTGCACCTATCTCCGCAAAGATGCGGGAGAACAGGTTGAGATGGTTTGGACATGTGCAGAGAAAAGGAAATGACGCACCAGTAAGAAGGATCGAACGCATCATAGTGGAGGGCAAGAGAAGTCGAGGAAGACCTAGGATAACGTGGGAGGAACAAATCACATGCATGAGCTTCACCTCTCCAAGGACCTGACCAGGGATAGGGTCAGTTGGCGGCTCCTTATCCACGTCCTAGATTACTAAACATGTCCCTTTTACTCTTCGTTCGTTAATGTTTTCTGCCTTTTTGTCGCATTTTACCTTTGTCTTTGATCTTATCTTTGTATTTGTGCGTATGTTTTTATCCTTTTGTCAACTGCAGGTTTCTCTCTCTAGAAGACCGTTCTCGAGCCGGGGGACTCTTTGATCGCACTCTCCTTTATGGTTATGAGCTTGCCATCGTTCTTCCCCCCAGACCCTGATCTTAGTTTTCTATGAACGGGATACACTGGGTATGATGATGACGACTTATCTGCTGATACATTTAGTTGGTTAAACTAGCTAACATTTGTCTTCACCTAACTTGGAATTTAATGTTCCTCATGACTATTTTATATTCTTTTTATTTATTTTTATTTAATGAGATTGCGAAGGAACTTTAATTTTTAGCCTCATTTCATTTGATTTTGTGAATAAAATGATGAGGCAATCACGGAATAAAGCTTTTTTGGCCTCCAAGAAACTACTTTCTCCGTTCTGAAATACTTGCAACATTTCGATTATGTGCACTATTCATCGTTCAAGCTTATTTTATATATTGCGATTAATGTGTAAGTAAAAATATAGTCAAGTGAGATCTTGTTTAAATCGTCTAATCGCATACTTTCACAATATTAATTTTTTTATAATTTTTAGATTTGTACAATTCATCATATAAATAAACCAAATAACGTATTTATATGCGTAAAAAAGTGAAATGTACCAAGTATAATGGAACGAAGGAAGTATATACTTCCTCTGTTCTGCTTTATTTGCTACCATTGCATGGGCACAAAGATTAATAAGTTACTGTGCAATGATGAGTAGGAGGTGGAAAGTTTTTTAATATTATTTGTTGAAAAATGAAAAAGAAAAATAGGAGTAATTAGATATAGAGTATGATAAAAATAGGAGTAGATATAACTTTAAATGATTGGTTTTTTACTAAAAAAGAAAATATAGCAAGTAATATGAAATTTCCCAAAATGGAAAATGTAGCGAGTATTATGGGACGGAGGAAATATACTTTACACTTGATTGATTAGATTGTGAAACATAAAACAAGACAAAAAACATGTGTTTGCCGGAGCAATAATAGCTCACACTTGTACTCTCTGAGTGCATGTGAATTTCCATGAAGTGTAGTACTCATCTGTCATATATGGTTTGAATCAAAGAAGAAAAGTGATGTTTATCGAGAAAAAGGTGAATAATACTGATAAATGAAGAGAGAATGAATTGTGTGAATGAAATGGAAAAAAGAGTTAAAATACATAGATGAGATTAGAAGGAAGTTGTAGGCCATTGTCTCAAAATAGAAATGATGCAAATTAAGTAAAACAAACCAAATGTTAAATGCTGCAAATTCAATAGGGAAGTAGATTTCAAACTACTTTCGAAATTAGAAATATTGTACTATTTATTAATCACATTTTGATTAATTTTTAATCTATAAGTTAAACATAATCAAATGAGATCTTGTTTATCTCTCTCGATGCAGAGATTATTAATGTAATATTTTTATAATTTTTTATCATACATAATAAGAGATCTTACTGATTGAATTAGTATATTTGACTGGTGAAAATTAGAGGCACCGATATTAAATTACGTAGTAATTCTATATATTAACATTGTGTTTAAAATGAGAGATTTGGAAGGAAAGGAAAGAGGGGAATTTGGAGGGATATATTTTCTTTTGTTTGGATATCATTTTATAGTTTGGGGGTTGGGAGGAAAGGATTTGAGGGAATGTGAAGTGGTTTAGTCTTTTATTTTTTTAATTGTCAAATTTTTTCAATTTTGAAAGTTTTGGAAGGAAAAATGTATATTGATGTTAAATTGTGCTGAATTTATTGTGATCGTCTTCATATCAACAGGGAAACACGAGGTGCACACAATTTATAAGTCAAGGAGCTATATACATTCCCAAAACCATATGGAAATGGGAAAAACACTCCTATAACTTATAGGAAAAATTACCTAGAATAATTCAATCTATTCGTGATTTTCCTACAATAATCTCACCTATTGATTATCCATGAATAATCCCAATTTTGAGGGGTATTTTACTAGAGTAAACCCGGTGACCGCATGACTAGCTATAACAAGTTTTATTTTTTTTAAAAAAAAAGATAAATTAAAATAAGATGTCAAAAAATATGTCAAAAAATGTTCAAAAAAATTATATGATTTTTTTTTATTATTTAGAATTTTTTATGTAAATTTTAAAAAAATTTCTCTTATTTTAAATTAATTTTTAGTTTACTTTTTTGGTGAATTACCTACTATAGCAGGTCATTAGATTATATAAGTTTACTCTAGGCAAATACCCCTTAAAGTTGGGATTATTCATGGTTAATCAATAGTTGGAATTATTGTAGGAAAATCATGAAAAGTTTGGATTATTCTAGGTAATTTTTTCTATCTTATAAAGTATGCACACCATGCATGTTTAATATGTCCATGTGGGATAAATCATCCCAACAATTGACTATCAAAATGATGAAAATGACTTTAACCCTTACCTTTTGTTTTCTAATATGGATGAAGCTATGTAATCGCATTAATATAAAATCGACAAATATTAAATTTGATAATAACTCAAACTCCGTCGGAGGTTTGAGGGTCCGAGTTAGAGCAAATAAAGTTGGTGTTTGCATAATCCGACTTTAATTGGGGGTGGACTGATGTCAGAGAAAAGCCGAATGGTGGAAATCCAAATCGAGTCCAACTTATTGTCATCCCTACTTGGCTTAAGTTATAGAAGTAGACTTGTTTATGGATCGCCAGATTTGGCCCATCGACCCAAAAATGTGCGAACTTGGACAATATTATTTCACAAAAACTTGGACGAGACTGTCCTACTCTAAGACGAGATCTGGGCCGGCCCATTGTTAGGCGCGCGCTTTGCCCTTCAAATTTCGTTATTTTGTTTTTTTCATTTTTCTGGAAAAATTTCAATTTGGATCTTAAAGGTATCAATTTTGACCTTAAAGATATCAATTTTGCTCAATTATGCTCTTACTTTGCTCAGTTTTGCATTCAAGTTTAGAATATGTATATTGAATTACATTAATGTAGTTCATACAAAGTGTAATCAATTTTTCCATTAAATTGTTCAATTTCATTATTAAATTGTTCAATTCTCTATTGCGCAAGATTTTAAGCATAATTCATATTATTCTGATCTACATGCATGATTAAATTTTTCCATTAAATTGTTCAGTTTCATGATTAATGTAGTTCATACAGGTATGATTAAATTGAAATTGATATCTTTATGGTTAAAACTGATACCTTTATGATTAGAATTGAAAAATGCCCAGAAGATGGAATCAAAGAGAAAAAGCATGTAATTGGGCCGGCCCACTCTTGTCTCAACTTAAGACGGTCTCGCCCAAGACCAGCTGATATTATTTTATTTAAAAGTTCAAAATTTAGATCCGTCAATCAAGCCTAAAAAAGACTAACACACATAATAGCCTCCATTTTAACATTGAAGAGGGGGTAACGACACAAAAAATTATTCACATTTAAGCCCATTTGCTTACTTTAAGTTTTCCATTTCTAAGGCTCTTTTATTGTTTAGTGATAAGATTGTATCCTAAAAATATTTTTTAAATTCACTTTAGATTTAATAAATTTACTTTTGGGGATTCAATTTTTTTCATAATCTTTTTGCATTAAATTTAGGGAAAATTTACCGTGAATTTTACAACTTTTTGTTAATTTTCCTACAATAATATGAACTTTTGATTAACCATGAATAATATCAAGTTTGGGGTGTTGTTTCCTAGAATAACACCAACTTTAATTTATCAACTAATTTACTAATTTTTTTGGTCATATAATCACCTTTAGTTTGATTTTTAACATGTTAGGTATATTCTAGGGAAACACCCCCATAAATTGGTATTATTTATGGTTAGTCAAAAGTTGGTATTATTGCAGGGAAATAAGCAAAATATTGTATTATTCCTGGTAATTTTCCTAAATTTAATTCTTCATCACTAGAGGTGTTCAACGGGGCGGGTCGACCCAACGGGTCAAGGGTCGGATCACATTTTAACGGGTCATTAGCGGGCCTTGATGTAAAGGGTCGGGCCGGGTCGGATAATTATAAGAATTAATTGCGAAAAAAAATTTACCACTTTTTTTTTAATTTTTAAATGATATTATTATAAACATAAGTGGATCGACCCAACGGGTCATAAAATATAATAAAAAATTATTTTTCTTAACTTTTAAAAAATGGGTCAAAGTGGGTCGGATTTAAACGGGCTTGACCTGCCCCGTTTAACACTAGACCCGCCCCGCCCCGACCCAGCCCATTTAAAGTTTGACCCGCCCCGCCCCATTGAACACCTCTATTCATCACTATAAGTGTTTTCTTTACCCATGCAATTTTAAAAGAAAAAAATTTGTTTGTCCACAGGTTTACCCGCTAACAATACAGGCTGGTAGTGGCAAGTGAATTAGCTCACTTAGACAAGCAAAATTTTGAATTTTTAGGACAATGAAAAGAATTTTAAAGGTAAATTCGGTTTACTAACCATCTAAATCCGCCTATAAACACCTCAAAAAGTTGATTTTGAGTTTTTCAATCTTGCTAAAAAAATCAAAATAAATTGTATACTAATTTTTTGATAAATTTTACTTGTTGATAATGAAAATCGTGAATGAAACTGATAGAACGATTTGAACCTCATATAGTAGGAAGGTGGATAAGATTACAATGGCAATCACCAATCATAGTTTTCCTCTTTTAAAAACGTGAAAAATAAAATAAACAATGCAACAAATAACTATTTTGGTTGCATTGTCTTTCATACGTACCATATTCAGAAAAACAAAAATAAAAATACACGATAATATCTAGGTCTCTATCAACGTCTACACAAAACTATCATAAAAAAAATTGAAATTAATAATTAATGGTACCCCTGTGTTTTTTTATTTCAATGATACCCCTACCTTTTTGAGCTAATTACAAACGTGACACTGTTGAGTTTTTTTCCGTTAAATTGACGTTAAATGTTCATTTGCTATAACACTGGAATACCAAGGATAGTTAACCTGTGGGTTTGTGGGCTCGAGCCCACGAATGTACTGTGTCCACACAAGTGGGCCAAATTGTAAGGACCTAATTATTGACATTATTTTTTTTGCTTGATCTGCCACTGCCCTCCACTCTCCCTAGCTACCACGAATGTACTTAAAAAAAAATCTTGTAGTACTCCTAGCTAGTACTCCCTCCGTTTTAGTTTAATTGTCTCATTTCCTTATTTGGCATTATCATACTACTTGTCCTATTTCCTTTTTTGGCTATCCTTTTTTTATTTATATACCCCTACTTTTCCAATTCCCAATACCCAACTACCACCTTTACAATTAATTTAATCAATTAAAATACCCAACTACTATCTTTTTAATGGACCCCACTCAACCCTTAAAATCCGTGAAAAGTCAAATAGGACGAGTTAACTGAAACGGAGGGAGTATTATAAATAGGGGGGTCTGAGTATACCAATTAGCACAAAAAAATATACACAAAACAATATAAAACACACGAAGATGAGGAATAAGGGAATTACAATCCTTGTGTCAGCTCTATTAGTGTGGTTAGTCGGCACTTTGGCAACTGCCCAATTGTCTGTTGTTGATGAAGAAATAGTCGTTTCAAGCATTATAAATCAACAATATTGTTTCCAAGAAGGTTGGAGATGTGTGATAGACAATGTATGTTGTCCAGGTACAGCTTGTAGAAGTACAAATAGTGGCCTATTAAATCCTTTAACAGCAACCTGTAGAAAATGCCCATTACTAAGTGAAAGCTGTGGAATCAACATGGCTTGTTGTCCAGGCTTTTCTTGCTCTGGCCGTATTAGCGGCACTTGCGTTAAAGATCAATAATCAATGAATTACGTACTCCTATTTAATTAACATCAATAAACTTCTCCTACTCTATTTGATGGAGAACACAAATGTATGTTTTGTCTTTTATTTTTATTATATATTATATATTATGTGTTGTCATTGTCTTCTCTGATTCACCCACAAGTTGCTATGCAAGTGTAACAACTACTAGTAGGTTGTATTCTTAATAATAATTCTTGGGGTGTTCAAATATTTTTTCATTCGAGTGTAGTTTTTCTGGTGTGTTATCGACTTTTGCAAATTATAATCTTAGTTAGAGGTGTTTAACGGGCCGGAACGGAGCGGGTCATGCCAAATGTTAAACGGGTCGGGGCGGGTCATGTCAAATGTTAAACGGGTCGGGGCGGGTCAAAGCTCGTTTAACTCCGACCCACTTTGACCCGTTTTAAAAAGTTCATAAATTAGTTTTTAATTATACTTTATAGCTTGTTGGGTCGACTCACTTATGTATATAATAATTATCATTTAAAAATATAAAAAAAAGAGTGGTAAATTTTTTTCGCAAGTATTCTTATAATTATCCGACCTGGCCCGACCATGCCCAACCCTTTACACTAAGCCCTGTTATTGACTCGACCCGCTAATGACCCGTTAAAATGTGACCCAACCCTTGACCCGTTGGGTCGACCTGCCCCGTTGAACACCTCTAGTCTTAATATTCATTTTTTGCAAATTACAGCCATCAAAGTATCATAATCTATAGCGTTAGGCCAAATTTCAGAATTTCGACCACTTAACTTAAAATTTCAACCACTAAAATGGTCAGAATCGTGTGATTTGACATGAATGCTGTAGACATTAATACTTTAATGGCTGTAATTCGTAAAAAAATAAACATTAAGATTGTAATTCGCAGAAGTGTTAAACTATGAGTTTTTTGCTTGCAAATTATTCTTTCACCTTTAGTCTTTTTAATTAAGTATTTTACTCGGCATGAAAAAAGATATTTTAAGATGACATTTATAGACTTTGGTACACTAGTTCCATTTGTAAACATATATATACTTTGTTTTGTATTCTTGAGAACCTAACCCAAATTTCGGATAAGAATTATATTATGCTGTGAAATTACTTTATTATTTATTTAACTAGATTAGTACTTGTGCAATGCACAATTATAGAGTATTATTTTTTAACTTATGTTTAGAATTTAAGGAAATTATATTTTAGTAATTAATTTTTAGTCTTTAAAAAAAGATATTTTATTTTATAACACACTGTAAAATTTAAGTATGTGTCAAATTCTTTTGAAGTAGTTACTTTGATGGCTTATTCTTTAAGAGAGCAATAAAGAATTTTTTGGTTGAAGGACGTTAAGAAGGTTTTATAAATATAATAAAATGTTGATGAAATAAAATTTTTCATTCCACTAGTACAAAAATGACTTTAGGTAACACATATTAGTAACACATTTTGATATCCAACTTCTTAAAAATATTAGGTAACACTTTTGTAACACTTTATCTTTAAGTAACATTATTATGTAACACTTTTAAAATTAGTAACACTTATATGTAACACTTTCAAATGTAGTAGCACTAATATGTAACACTTTAAAATTGGTAACACTTGTATGTAACACTTTAATAATTGGTAACACTGATATGTAACACTTTAAGAATTGGTAACACTAATATGTAACACTTTAAAAGTTGGTAACACTAATTAGTATGTAACACTTTTTACATTACTAACCGATTAGTAACACTATTTAATTATTTATTATTTTTATTTTTTATTTTTAAAATCAAAATTGATAAAATAAATTTTGAATTTTAGTTAATTTAATATTTTACAATATTGATACCGGCCTCAAACTATTTTTAATATTTTATATTATTCAAGCTAGGGCTAATTAATATTTTAAAATTTACAACTATTAATTAATTATCAAAGATATAAACTTTGAATGATGTAGATTAAGATTATACAGTGTGATATGTATTTATAATTGTTTGCAAATAGGAATATATACATTTGATTTCATAAAAAATCACTAATATCACTAATCTCAGTTGGCAGTGGGGGGAAATCAATATTAGAGGTGCTGGGGCATACAGATTGCATGTTCGATTCCTTCGAGCAACAGTTAATTGCAAAATTATAGTTTTTTTTAAAGTGTTACATTAGATTAATTGATTAAATGAAAAGTGTTATCTAAAATGAAAAAAATGTTACCTAATCCTCAACAAAGTGTTACATAAAGTAGTTCAAAGTGATACATTATTGAAAAGTGTTACAATAGCTTATTTGATGAGATGAAAAAGTGATACCTAATTATAAAAAAGTGTTACATAAGAAATAATAAGTAATATTATGAAAATGATACATATGTAAAATAAGTGTTACTTGAAGTTGTTTAAAATAACACTTTTAAAAGTGTTACCGTATGCATGTAAAAGTGTTACCTAAGAGAATAGGTAACACCGTCAGATATAGCACCCAAATAAGTGTTACCTTAGGTCTATAGTAACACTTTATGCGCTTTATGTTACACTTTTTGGGTGTTACCTAAAACCAATTATGTAGTAGTGTTCTCAAATACCTAATATAATGCACTATTTTAAAAACTCAAAAAGCATTCAACATGCATATATAGTAGTTAGTAGTATAATCATCATTCACCTAGTCTTGGACGAGATCGTCTCATTATGAGATGGATAGCCCAATCAATCCAATTATAATTTTCTCAATATATACTCAGTACTTGATCTATTTAAGGTAATAATTGATACATTTAAGGTTAAAATTGATTTTTTTTTACAACTTATATAACCGATTATAATTAATCACTTTAAGTTCTGAATTGATCATTTTTACATCAAAATTGAAATTTTTTATAACAAAGAAGCCTTGACTATTGGTTATTTCCAAGAGCATTCATTTATCAATTAGCAAACATAATTCGAAATTAAAAATTCTTCGACCTTCATATCCATGGTAAGCCAACATTACACATACAACTTTATTTCCAAGTTCATTTTGTACAAATTTTGTTGAGGAAAGAGCAATATTAATATTATTGATCCATGATTAAAGAGTGCAAGTACTGTTATGTTCCATTAAAACCATTATGTATACATTGAATAAGAGTACTTTTATTGTACAATGTTTTAACACTATTATTGATAGTTTTATTGATCATTCATTTGTTATTTGAAATTCATGCATAGAATGATAGAATAATACCATTTTATTAAGCTTCGTTCTGAAATTGTGAAAACAGAACCACATTTAGGTAGAAATTGATCAGTTTAACCTCAAAATTGATCACTTATTGGTCCAAATTGAGATTTTTTATTTTAATTGATATCTTTAAGGTCAAAATTGATAAATGTCCGATGGAAAAACTGAGGAAAAGCGTGTGATACTGTTACAAGCGTGAATTGGGTCAGCCCAAATTGACGGTCTCATAATGAGATTTGTGATCATCATTATCATTACAAATTCGAGAAAATTTGAAATAGATAAGACCATTTAATAAAACAAAGCATAAGATAAGATCATAATCAAACTTATTCCAAAACTAAGCGCCTGCCCCATTTTAAATGAAATCACTGTTAAGGGGAGCGATTTTGGGCCTATATGGGCTGAATTAAAATCGTTGTTTGTCCTAGCGATTTCCTTGTTGGCTGATCTGTGTTGAGTGTCATTGTTGGCTTATTAATAAATCGCTGATAGAAGCAGCGTTTTCATCTGATTTTTAATTTTGTTTTCCTAAACAATGAACGTAGAATTTGAAATTGACATTTTAAGTCATGGAATTTGACAGTAAGACTTAAAAGGTCCATTTTAATACTTAAAAACCCAATTTTAATACTTAAAAGAACAATTGAAGGACATTAAATTCTCATTTCAACTTTAAAATAGGATTTCTCAAACATTAAAGTTGATATTAAAAACTTTGAAATTGACCTTTTAAGTATTGGATTTTTAAGTCTTGTAAGTGTCCTTTTAATTCTTAAAATTAGTATGTCAGAATATTTTTAAAAAGTTATTTGGCCTGGGCACAGCTAAAGCCGTCTCACAGAAGAGTATTAGCTGAATGTTTTTTATTAATTACATTGACTCTTAGACTATGTGTATAAATAGCATGTGAAACAGCCCAATAATATTGTTCAAATTAATTATGTTGGGTCAAGTGTTCATGTGATTTCAGGCGAACTTAATGGGAATGGCTTCTCACTTTTTAGTTTTCAAGAAACAAATTACATTAATTCTGTGGAATTCAAGATTTTGTTTTCTTAATTTTGGGTTTCCTTTATGGCCTTTTTCTCATTCAGTTTGCAAGATTTAATTATCTTAGGCTGTAAACCACATATATCCCAAGAAACTTGGGTATCACGTCATTGACTATCAATATTTTATAATTTTGCATGAATATATGCATATTTAATAAGCAATCATAATGTGGAATATCCTTATTTTTTGGGGAAGATTCATAACTTGGCTTACACTAATTTACAAGCCTTTTAATTTCTTGCATAACTAAAGATGATTTTGCCTTTTGCATCAACACACAAGCCCAGAAGATCATCTACTTGTACGTTATTCAATACCAAACGATGTACTGCTAAATAACCGAAAAATGGTCAATGAATGATCGCTATGATGGATAATTTTATAGTGGTTTATAAAAATAACTAAATAATATCAGACCAGATGTCGTTGGTGCGTGCGTTAATTGGTTATTGAATTATGAAATGTGAGTTATATTTTTAGTTTTATTTAGTATCTGAAATTTATTATGACACAAATAAAATATATTATAGCGATTAATTTTCATAGTTACTCAATATTAGATAAGTAAGATGAAATATTGAACAATGAGGAACTAAGATTAATTTAAATAATACTTTTTAAGTTTTTAAATAATAATTCGCTCAAGAAAAATTTTGTGATACGAGTCTCATTATATATGTATATACATACATACATACAAGTCATAGTTATAGTCATGAACACTGTATATCGCAAAATACTACAAACCATAATAAATTAAAGAATGTTCAAATCAATTACCCAAGGTTTAAAAAACAATAGCCTCAAATACCTTGATACAATCCCTCAAGAATCTAGGGGATTAAACCCTAGTTATAACACAACACAATATTAGTTTTTATAACTCAAAACATTAATACAACAATATTGTTCGTTTTAAATAACAATAATAACCAAACAAGGGAGAGTGTATAAGTATAATTATAATTAATATAATTATAATTAAATTATAACTTTGTCTCATGACTAAAAAGAAAATGATTAACCACTAACAAATTAAGTGGTTAATTAATTTATTGCTTGATAAATTTATAAATCACAAACCTCATAAATAATAATGGATGAAAATAGGATGAATAAACCATTAATTAATTAATTAATTAATTAATTAATTAATTGATTGATTGATTAGGCATAATCACACATCCCATAAACACAATATTGTCCAATTAAGCACTTATTGTTGCATCTCCCACAATGCCTCTTATCATAAGCTTTGTCTACGCACTTTCCATCACAACAATCATACGTAAACTTACACTTTTTATGGCAAGCTCCACAATTATTCTTATCAATGGTAAGATCAAAGCATTTATTCCCACAACATGTGTAATTTTTTCCATACATAATGTCACAAACTTCATAGTCCTTGTGACAATGATCAGCGGGCTTTAAGCTTCGTCCATGGTGTAAATAATCTTTATTGTGTTCGGCTAGGAACCGACTGACCGGCCTCTTCGAGGGAACTAACACCGAGCTGGTGGCCTGGTGTAGGGTTTCGTGATGGTTTTGGTAGATCACGTTAATGGAGCTTAGTGCAATAATGGATATTGCTATGGTGATTGCGATCAAGGCAAATGCCTTGATTGCTTTTTGGATTATTATTGACATTTTTGGGAAAATGTCAATAGAAAGGATGAAAATGTGGTTAATTTTATGTGTATTTTTTTGGGTTTTGGCTAAGATTTTTTTAGGGTTAGAGAGGAAAGTGGGAATGAGAATTTGAGGAGAGGAAGGGTTTATAAGAGGGAATAAAGTAAGGAGTTGACGCGAGGAATGTGGTTAAAAAGGGTTGTAGGGAAGATTTTAGGAGGGAAAATGCATGGAGTGTAGTTTAATCCTATGTTGTTTTAACTAATTATGGAGCTAGGAAGTTACTACTATTCAAAGATTTACATTATATTATGTGTATCTTCATGGGATGGGAAAATAGGATTAATCAAAGGCTTTAAATTAATAATTAATTAAAGTTAGAATATTGATTGGGTTAATGGTTATTAATTATTATTACCTCATGTGCTTCACCTTTACTCATTATAATCATTATGATTAGTATATTGATTAATTGGGGGAGAAGTATTAGTAAACTTATGATAAGTGCAATTATAAATTTCCCCTTTTTCTCTCGATACTTCTTCCGTTTCATTATAGTTGCTACATATCATGCACTTTTTACGCAATTCAATGCGTCATTTTTATCACATACTTCATGTCAAACTATTATTAACTAAAAATAATAAAAAATTAATATAATGAAATTAAAGTATGCAATTAGACGATTCAAACTAGATCTTACTTGACTGTATTTCCTCTTACACATTAACCGCAATATACAAAACAAGCTTGAAGATGAAAAGTACCGTTATGTCTTATGTACCGAGTATTTTAGAACGGAGGAAGTATATTATATGCCTCATTTATATGTCTAATTATAAACTTATGATAAGTGCAGTTATAATTTACCGTTTTTCTCTTGAAATATTATATGCCCGTGTAAGACTAGTAGCATTGAAAATTAGACTTCGAATGCTTTTAAATGATTTATTATATGCCAATTTCAACACCTAAACAAGAAATAACGATTATTTAGAGATTGTCAGTCAAGAGACAAGAGACGATTTGCCGCTATTATCTGGAGAGTATCTGCAATTGTTTTCTTTATTTTTGTCCAAATTTATTTGTTAAATTTTCACGTGTTATTTTTCGAGGGTATAGTTAGTACAAATAAATTAAATGAGTCGTAATATACAATTACAAATTCATTTCTCGCCCAAATGTAATTAACTTTTGGATTTATGTTCTATAAATAACACTACAAAAAAAATGCAACTTACCGACCAAAAAAGTACCGACTAACCGGAACAGTCGGAAATTCCGACTGTTTTCCAACTGTTTTCCGACTAACACGGTTTAGTCGGAAATTCCGACTAAATTGCTACTAAAGTTGTTTTTGGTCGCAATTTAAATTTGTCAAAAAAAAAAGAAAATTATAAATTTAATATTTCCGACTAATTTCCGACTGAATTTTAGTCGGAAAAATTTGCGACCAACTTCCGACTAAAAGTCAGTCGGTACTACTTTTTCTCAATTTTTCGACAATTTGCAAATTTATTTGTAATTTGCAATGATTGTGTCTGCCAATTGTCTCCCAACTTTTTTCTTATTAATTTCCATTTGTCATTTTTTTTAGAATTTTATTTATTTATTTTGATTATTAATAACTTTACTTGTTTTATTTGATTAAAATGCACAACTTTTATTTTTCAACTAGTCTTACTAGTTTAATTTGTCGGAACTCGAAAAGTATACGATGATGATGATAATAATAATAATAATAATAATAATAATAATAATAATAATAATAATAATAATAATAATAAGTGATAGATATGTTATGTTATAAGGATAATGGCATTGAATAAAATATCACTAATTAGCATGCGTCCTAGCGGTTGAGCTCTTGGTGTACAACCAAGAGGTCAGCGGTTCGAATCCTCTCAAAGGCAATTGTGAGAGGTATTGTGTAGAAGGTGCCACGTGCGCGTGATGTGTGGGCGCTGAGTTGGCATGACGTGGAACTAAGATCTCAGTTTTTTTTTTTCCGACCAACCAGGTGGTCGGAATTTGGTCGGAAATTTTAATTAATTTTTTTTTGGTCATTTTTTTTTTCCGACTAAATTCCGACTAAAAGGGTAATCGGAAATTTCCGACTAATTTTCGACTAACCAAGTTAGTCGGAAAATTCCGACTGTTTTCCTACTAAAACGATTTACCGACCAATCTGTGCCGACTAACCCAAAATAGTCGGAATTTAGTCGGTATAGCTCTATTTCGGGTAGTCGGAAACTTGCATTCTTTTTGTAGTGTAACAATATTTAAATAATCCATACGTGATCAGGTGATACCCGATATATCCTAGACACAACTCTTCCACATATTTTACTTTCTGTTGAGCATTTATTGAATAGGGTGAATTAAAATATTTTAATTTTTATATGTTCGACTCATTAGCTACAATTACATTTTGCGTTTACGGTTAAATAAATTACACATCAACTTACATGGTATCAACTATCAAAAGCACTAGTCACGAGTTAGATCTCATTCACTCCTCTTTTCACTTAGGATTTTAGCAAAAGCTACAACGAAGGTCTATGTTGTATTCGCACTTCTATTCAAATAGACTCTTGTATGATGAGGTGTGATAGAGTATACAACATAATGTCAAATTTTTTCCCTAATATAAAATATGCTTAATTGGAAAAGTAATTCCCAACGTACGCTGTAGGGAAACTTATTTCCCTACATATTGTCCATGTAGGATAAGTTTTTTTTTTAATGCAACTCAATATAACCACTTTCTCAAGTAGTGGTTTATAGCAAAAAGGAAACCACCATCTGATATAGCGGTTTATGTTGAATAGCATGAGGTTTTACTGAAGAAACAAACTGCCACTTGCTATAGTGGTTTTCTCTGCAGCTTGGAGCCTATGCTTTCTCTTTTGCAATTCTATTACTATGTAATACAATCTGCATTAAACTAGTTCAACATTATGTATATTTATAATAATCAACTAACAACCCGCTTTTTTTTTTTTGAAGAAAAACCTGTGAAGCTTATATTATATCAACGGTAGCCAAAGATACTAGATGATGATAGAAGGGATGCATAAAAATAGTTTCTCCTAGAGAGCTGAATTCCAACGAGCCACTAGCTAAATGTGCTACGCTATTACCACTTCGGCGCACTACGCTACTCTGAAAACCCGACATGGCTAAAATTAGGGACTGAAGTCTGTCAAGAAGAAGAATAGAAGGAGAACTGAGAACATCCCTTTGAATTGTTTGTGATAGCCTTCATGACATTCACATTGTCTCCCTCAAGTTGAATATAGGAGAAACCCAAGCGGATGGCTAGCTCGACATCAAAGACCGCATCTGATATTTCACTAATATCAGGAGGCCACATAGCTCGCACCCTCCTTACCCCAGCAGCAAATGAATCATCAAAAAAAAAGAAGCAACAGCCGTAAGTAGACCTGGGAAAACGGTCGGTCGGACGGGTTACGGGTCGGGTCACTTTCGGTCGGGTCATTTTCGGGTCGGGTCACTCTCGGTTCCGGGTCGGTCGGTTTGACCCAACGAGTTATGAATTATGAAAATTAAAAAAATGATTTTTCCATATTTTATTATTTATGAAACTTTTTTAATAAAAAAAATTATTTCTCATCCTTATGACATTAATCCACATATCAATTAACACAGTATTAAAGCCTTATATGTGATTGAATTCAAGTTATAAGAAATCAATAATTGTGACGTTCGTTGTCTAAACTTTAAATTTTATGTATAGTTGGATTTGTAAGATACGTGTAACTTTAGAGAAACCAGATGTACGATTTTCTAAAACTAGTTGGTATGTCGGGTTCATCTAAGTGTAAAGAAAATAAGGGAATTAATACTTATTTTGAAAGACTTGTAATATACGTGCTTCATAAAAGTTATTGCGTTTATTAAAGTTGTAACGTTAGATAAAAATGACGTTATATATCTTCTCATTTTCTCATAAAAAATATTTTCACAATTTTCATGTTGGAAAGATATACAAATAACTAAGTACTTATTTCGACTTATATGATACACGTTTTATAATCTAGGGTAGCGACATTCCTTTTCTGAAAAGTTCATTCAAATGTGCAAAACGTTCTTATAAATTATATCGATTTGCTTACTGAAATGTAGAAGAATAAAAAACTCATTTGACTGATTTAACAAGCTATATGTATTCAATTAAGATGATTATAACGTCATTTTTTTAAAGAAAAATAATTACGATGGCTAAAAAGATGTTAAATGCGTATTTTTTGAGATCTATTAAAGAGTTTTAGGGTTCAAATGATATAGTCAATATGTTGAGATACGTTGAAAAAAAAATTTTATTTGAAATGAATTCTAACATTGAGATTACTCTAAAAATTGACATTAAACCTGTCAAAACGGGTCAGTCGGGTTGGTTGCCGGTCGGGTCATTTTCGGTCGGGTAATTATCGGGTCGGTCATGTTTCGGGTTAAGTCGCTTTCGGATCGGTCGGGTTCGGGTTTTAACAGGTCAGGTCCCGGGTCCATTTTCGGGTCGGATCAAATTTTCCCAGGTCTAGCCGTAAGCAATGAGAAGCAAATGAAGTTGATTAAATTAATTGAATGATTGATCTTGTAAGCAAAGAATAGATTGAGTGAATTTTTTTTTTAAAAGAAAAAGAAGCAGCAGCCATGGGCAAACAGACCAACAGAAGTCTTTCCAGCGCACTTTGGCCTCACTCCTGCGCACCCGGAAAAACTTTCCAGGAGGTCACCCATCCTAAGATTGCTCCCCACCAAGCACGCTTAACTGTGGAGTTTTTAGCAAATGAGCTTCCATGAAAAAAGATGCACCTTGTTGATATGAGTAGTCTATCAATCCCTTTTCAAACTAAATCTAGAGTATCACGATAAAAGTCAATCTTTTTATATCCCAATATCATCAAAATCTTATTAACCTTACTAAAAGTATTAAACATAACATTCATTGTTGGGACTACACATAAAGATCTTATAGTAGCTACAACATGGCTCAAATACTTCTTTACTTCAATTCGATTACTTGAATTATTATTTGTTAATAATTTTACTTTAAAATTATTTTTTAATAAAAATAAAATTTATTAGGGGAACGCATGCAAAGCATGTGCCCTACCAAGTAATTTATATAAAAAAAATTATAATAAGTTAAAGATCACTCCTGTATTTATGTTAGGAAATTTACTATGTCATATCAGAGAATATTATATACTTTATCATGCCCCTTTACACTAGATTTCTTTGGTCTAGAAGCTAAGTATGGACCATACTCTATCGTACTTGGCAATAACTATCTATTTTGAAATGATGGGACAATGAGATTTAAACTTGTAATATTTTAACATGTTGACTCTAACAACAATTATGTGAATTGTGAAAACTACCAATATGTTACTTTTTTTGTTTGTCAAAGTTGTTCCTATTTGCCATTTTAGGTTGTTCTATTTGTTGTTCCCGAACAAAATTTTCTATTTATATCTCAAATTTTGAAAAGAAATTAACCTTGTTTATCCAAATTTTAATATTTTAATGACGCTTATGATCCTCACATATTTTTTACTAACTTTATTATAAATTTTTATGTTGCTTATGGTCTCTATATGTTTATCACTAACTTTATTAAAATATTTTTTTAATAATTGTGATCATCACATATTTTCTACTAACTTTATTTTAATAATTTTTTAAATTCTTATGGTTCCATTTTCCTCCATCAAATTTATTACTCAAAAAATTATATATTTCATCATCTAAAAACATGTATTTTTCTAATTAATTCTAAAAAACATTTCTTGAATAATTTTAAGGAACGAATTGAGTATCTTATTACCATCGCAAACTTTTTTCGCTCATGCCTTTCAAATCATCTTTCCTCACTCTTTTCATAAGTACCAACAGTTAATATGTATAATGCCAATAATTCGTCTAATTTCTTTAGTACTTCCTCCATTTCCTTTTGTTTTTTATTTACTTTTTGCACAAAAATTCATAATAAAAAAGTGTATATTAAGACAAATCTAACGAGTCACATGAATATATTTTATCTTCTAAATATGTGTTGATAATAACATTAATTAAATTTTTTTCTCTTTAAAGTGAAATATTTCAAATGGAAAGAATATTAAAGAACGCAGGGAGTAATATCAGTTGTGTTAGTTTAATTTATTTTGAGAGAATTTAGAGGAATTAAATTAAGGTAGTTAATAGAGGATCAGGGTAAAAATTGTTGACTTTTATATTATAAATAACTAAATAAATAAATGAGGTTAAAGTAGAAAAAATGGACGTGGACGGTGGAGGGTAACCATTGTTAGAAGTAAATAGTGCAGGAGTGTGTTTGAATGCTAATAAAAGTGTTTTTAAAATCTTTAATAATGGGTAAATGACCAAAGTTGGAAGTTTGTGTGTATCTTGAATTGTAAACATAAGAAATAAAGCTAAATGGTTGACTATAGCATTAACATTGTTGAAACATGAAAATAAGGATTAATTTAATATACTAAATAATAACTTATACTCAATAATAATTTATACTTGGTACACTAATGTGTTTTTTTCCTTTCATTTACTTTCTACACATTTTTCAGAGTAATGTTTTAGTCTCAATATCTCTAAGTACATATCATAAAAACTGCTCCCTCCGTTCCTTAATAAAGTTTCCATAAGAAATGTTTACGTATATTAAAAAAGTTAGTGGAAAAAATAATTAAAAAATACTCCCTCCTATTCACACAAAAGGGGACATTTGGGTTGGGCACGGTTTTTAAAAGTGGAATGGTGGGGTATTTTAATTGATTAAATTAATTGTAAAAGTAGTAGTTGGGTATTGGGAGTAGTAAAAGTGGGGGTAGTTGGATATTTTAATTGATTAAATTAATTGTAAAGGTGAGAGTAAAAATAGAAATGGGACATTTTGTGTGAATTGACCCAAAATAGAAATGTCCCCTTTTGTGTGAATAGGAGAGAGTATTAAATTTGATGAAAGAAAAGTATGGACCATAAATATGCAAAAATCTAAATTAGTGGAACAAATACAAGGACCACAATTAATTAAAAAATATTTTTATAAAGTTAGTGGAAAACATGTGGAGACCATATAGAATATATAAATGTTAAAATAAATTTAGTGGAATATATGTAGTAACCATATGCATTATTAAATTAAAATATTAAAATGCGGATGAATAATGTTATTTCATACCTTTTATTTGTCAAAAAAAAGCACAAAAAATTGCTTATTTTCTTTAGTTTTGAAAAATAATTTCTTGTTTGATAAAAATATATCGTTATCAAGAAAATTACTATAAATGGTAGAAAAATGGAGGGCGAGAGAAAATAAAGTAGGGCAGAGAGAAAATAATAAACTTTTAAAAATAGGTCATTGTTAATAACTAATAAAACTAGGTTGAAAGATGAAGTTTTGATAGAGAAAGAAATCATAAATAGCGGAAAGAACATTAAAAAAAATCATTGTTAATGATGCTCTTAATATTTTTTTTTTTGAAAAGCATAATGCTCTTAATATAAAATAAAATAAAATAGAGATTGCTCCTAGAATTTGTGTTAGATATTGATAGAATTTAAAAAATGGGCTTGGACAACCCAAACAAGGAGGAAAAAAAGTAGTCCACTCATTAACCTAAAGAAAGTTCACTACTAAAACCAGGTGATAGTAGGAGTTACTCCTTGAGTTTATAAAGTGATGCATACTATTTTCTTCTCCGATGTGGGACAACTCACATGTGAGTTATGTGGGTTACACATGGACACTTCAACAGATATATTCCTATTCATAAAAGAAGTCTTTTTTCTTTAATTTCCTTTAAAACAATATGTATACATATTACATATATCATGAATAATTCCAAGGTTAAAGATATTATATAATTAAAGCTAATGTACAATGAAGACGGGTGATGGAAACCTCATTTACAGCGGTGGATCTAGGGTTTAAACTCCTTGTTGACACCAACATATTGAAGAAACTTTTGTGAATATTTTGCAAATTTTTGGTAGAGTTTTGTTTGTAATATGAAAAAGTATAATTATTTTCATTCCTTTAAAATGACATGTATAAGCATAATAATCTCAAGCTAAGGTCGAAATAATTAATAATTAATAATTAATTTAGAGGTAGTCAATAAATGTCATCCGCACCTCAAACAGTGGTAACTCAAAAGATTAATTAAAATTTAATAGATTACAACAAAATAAAGTCTAAATAATAGATTACAACAAAGCAACGTACAACAAAATAAAATACAAAGTAACAATATAACAAACCTACTACAATTAGTCTTCAAGAATCAAGCCAACACTCCAAGATTGCGTGAATCAACCACGGCCTAGAGCTAGGTCTTATCTTCGATTGTCCTTCCACGATATATAAAGATCGACGAGTTTCGAGCTAATTTTGGCGTTTAGAGTTTTGGATTTTCTCGAGTGATTATGGTTCGTGTATCGCCAAATGAGAAGAGGAAATGGGAATGGGTTTAGGGAAAGTAGGAACTAGGAATCACAAATTTTTTTAGCCTATGGGCTCCTTCCTACGCATGCCGTATATTTACTCGTACTAAGGAGACATTTTATAGCATTAAGGTAATAAATATTAGGGAAATTTCACGTGGTAACCAAAATTTTTAAAAAATCCACGCGGTAACCTTAAAGTTTATCAAATTATTTCACCCTGACCTTTTTGCACATAAAACGTTAGCAAACATTAAATTTGAAGCTTTAAGGCTGTTGTACACCTATTTATGCGACACACCATTTCAAAAGCCATCAGTTTCAACATTTTCCCCCAAAATATAATTAAATCTTAACTCACCATATTTGGGTTTAGAGAAAAAAAAATAATTTAGATGAAAGATGGTAGAGTGGGGTTTATGTTTGGGAGAAAAAGGTTGAAACTGATGGTATTTGAAATTATGAGTCGCATAAATAGGCGTACAATAGCCTCAAAGCTTCGAAATTAACGTTTGCTAACGTTTTCATTGCCAAAAATATTGCGGTGGAACAATTACATAAACCTCAGGGTTACCACATTGATTTTTGTAAAAATTTTGATTAGCACCATGGAAAACCTAAAACCTCAGGGTTATCGAGTGTAATTTCCAAAATATTATTATCACTATTGTAAGATAAAGTTATTTGAATCTTATACTTCAATTAATTCAGCTCAAAAAAAAAGCAATAAAAAATTATTAAAAAAGATCATATCATTCTACGTGACCAATAAATTTTTGTAAGAAAGTCGAACCTAAAAAAAATATAAAAATATATAGAAATAACATTGTTTTAAGCACAATACATTTTATTTGTTTGGATGTCAATTTGACAAACTTACAAAAAAGAATCTCATACATTGGAGGAAACAAATTTTCATCAAAAATATCATTACATATATGTACTAGCTAGCTAAAACGGAAAACTTTCCCATCCTAGCCAACAATATCTCTTAATATTTTTTCTCCGTTCTATTATATACTTTCAATTGATGGTGATATTTTCTCAATTACAACATATCACAATCAATCATAAGTAATTCAGAACAGAAGTAACAAATAATAATGGTACTCTTTGTCCCACTTTGTTATACTCTTTGTCCCACTTTGTTATATTAACCTCAAAGACGACTCTCACATCAATATACGTAATGTAGAAATCTCAACGAAGAATTATTAAGCATAATCACACATCCCATAAACACAATATTGTCCAATTAAGCACTTATTGTTGCATCTCCCACAATGCCTCTTATCATAAGCTTTGTCAACGCACTTTCCATTGCAACAATCATACGTAAACTTACACTTTTTATGGCAAGCTCCACAATTATTCTTATCAATGCTGAGATCAAAGCATTTATTCCCACAACATGTGTAGTTTTTTCCATACATAATGTCACAAACTTCATAGTCCTTGTGACAATGATCAGCGGGCTTTAAGCTTCGTCCATGGTGTAAATAATCTTTATTGTGTTCGGCTAGGAACCGACTAACCGGCCTCTTCGAGGGAACTACCACCGGCCCGGTGGCCTGGTGTAGGGTTTCGTGGTTTTGGTGGATCACGTTAATGGAGCTTAGTGCAATAATGGATATTGCTATGGTGATTGTGATCAAGGCGAATGCTTTGATGATTGTTATTTTCATGGTGGAAGCCATCTTTTTTTTTTTTGTATTTGTAGTTGTGAAGTTTTGAATATGTATACACAAGTTATGTATGTAGATTGATGAGTTGTGTTGAGTTGGGTTTGGAGGGTGTTGGAGGAGGTATTGATGGTATTTATAATGGGATGGAGTTGACTGTTTAAAAAGGGAAAGGATGGTGAGAAGGGTACGTTTTGCGGGTGGTGATGTATGGAGTGTTTTTCAATCATCTTAGGGTTATTAAATTGTGTTAACATGGTGAGAAATGACTAAAATTAGAAGTTTGTGTGTTTCTTGCATTGTTGGGAAAAGTAAAGAAAAAACGTGTGTGACATTTAGAGGTGTACAACGGGGCGGGTCGAACTAACGGTCAAGGGTCGGGTCACATTTTAACGGGTTATTAGCGGGCCAGGTTATTAACAGGGCTTTGTGTAAAGGCCGGGTCGGATAGTTATAGAAATTGGTTGTAAAAAAAATATATTTTACCACTTTTGTTATATTTTTATATGATATTGTTAAATTCATATATAGTTGATCAATTGACTTAACGGACCATGAAGTATAATAAAAAAATCTATTTTATGAACTTTTTAAAAACGGGTCAAAGTGGATCGTATTTAAACGGGCTTGACCCACCCCGTTTAACATTTGACATGACCAACCAACTTCGGCCCAGTTCAATTTTGACCCACCCCGCCCTGACCCGTTTAACAATTGACATGAGACCCAACCTAGTCTAGCCCATTTAAATTTTGACCCGACCCGATCGAATGTACACCTCTAGACTCTAGTGACAATTGAATTTGTTGCTTTAACTAATTACTCCTCGTTGTCATTTAGTATATAGAGACTTAGAGAGGGCCCAATTCTTTCACTTTGTATAGGGTCATAATATGTGAAAAAATCTTGATACGTCAGTGTTAATTTCCTACCTTTGTTTTTTGTTCAAGTAAATTTCATATCTATTATGATTTGGTATTTGGACATAAACTAATGTTATAGACTTATATTTTTAAATCACTTGACCTATTAAAACTTTATTACATTGGACATAAACAATGTCATAAACTTATTCTTTAAACTTTATCAAAACTTTAAAGCAAATTTTATATCTATTATGTTTTGAGCAATTGCATGTTCATTTATCGTTTGTATTGGAACTTTTTAAAGAAAAATATAGCAATTAATTAAGAAGGAATAAATTTTAATATGTTTGCGTGAGACTTTCATAAGAAATTAATAAATACTTAACAGATGTTCCTGAAATCTATATATATTGACTTGTGAGGTTGCTGTTATAACCGTCAAAAAGAATAAAGAATTAGGAAGAACTAAAAAAGTCAATGACAATTATCCATCATGTGAAGCAAAGTTTACGAAGAAGAATTAATTTAATTCTCAGAGAATACTTAGGAGTAACCTTATAATTAACTTACAAAACATGTTTAGGAGTATACTATAATAATAAAAAATAAAATAACACTACAAAAAATATTACATCTACCCACGCTCAAAAATGTATTTAAGCACGCGTAAATTTGAGGTTGATGCATTTAGCTATGCTTAATTAAGAGAAAATTTTCTAGTTCTTTATAGTAACAGAATCGAAACGGAGAATGATGTAATAGCATCAAAATAAAGATTATGAAAACACTACCATAATTCAAATTAATTGAATAATTCAAACTTAAGACTATGCAAAAACAAGTAAAAAACAAAATAAATCTATTCATTCGATTCCATTCAGAACAATAGATACCAAATTTTGAAATTTAAGACAAAATAGCAATAGGAAACTATAAGAAAAACTTACTTGAAAGAGATGAAAGCAAAATTAGAATTGAATTTCATGCCTTTCTCCTTAAACCAAATCTTAAAGGGGACCTCAAATGTAATGTCTTTCTCACCTCTGCATAGCATTTTTTCACACGAAAATCAACTATCCCAATTTCGATACCATCATGCACATAGCCATTAATATAGTTAACTTCATTATGTTCATTAACAAATTCACCACCATAAGTGACCCTTAACCTCACAGCATTAGACATCCGAGTATAGCAAAGAAGACAAAATTAGCAAACTTAATCATAAAACCCTAAATGACGAAACAGTAGAACCCATAAAAAGAGATGAACAAAGCAAAACAACCCAGAAAGAAAATGAAAACCTAATAAAAAGGAAAGGACGAATAAATTACCTTCAATGGAGGTTGATTGAACAATGAGTAAGATGATGTTGACTGATACAAAAGAGTTGAAGGATGTAAATACAATTTTTTTTTTCTTTTTTCTAAAAATGAGTAATAGTTGGGTAATTCATTAACTAACTCAAATGTTTATTTTTTAAATTTAAGTCAAAGGTACAAAATGATTGGTCAAAGGTAATTTTGGGTGTTGGGCTGGTTATTTGGTCAAATTGGGGTAAGTTGGTTGTATCGCTGTCATGTATTTTAAGTTGAAGACTGTTGTTGGTAAAAAAAAAAGTTTACGGCTGTTTATTTGAAAATGATTAACTTTAAGACTATAATTGATAATTGATTCTATCTATAAAAACTACTAACAAGACTAACATATGTCAGACTCTCAGCAAAAATTTTTTCACTCATTTTTATATTGATGTGACATGTAAATTTGCAGTGAAAATTATTTCTTAATATAGTACAATTAATTTAATGTGCATAAGAAAATTTGGTAAGCAATACTGAATAACTTCTTGATACATTAAAATGAAACATGACGAAATTTGTAAAATAGAATTATTTTTCAATATTATTTCCAAAATAAAAAGAGAATAATATCTAAATATAACAAAATTATTTTTCAAGATTATTTACCAACCGTGGAATAATCATATCTCATTATAATACTAACATACAAATTCATGTCAATGCTACTTATCTACTTCATATTCCTATTTGTTAAAAAATAAGTTTTATTTAATAATGGATAATTTTACCTATAAATAATTTTTTTTAAAAAATATTTATTTGAACGATAATATTTTGTCAAGATCTACCCTTCTTTATAATCTTTAAAACAAAAATTATACAAGTATAAAAGTAAAAAAAAAAACTTTTTTTTCAATATCTATCTAGTGTAAAATAGAGGTGAAACTTAACCGGTTGGACAAACCCCTCCAATAACAGCAAAATTAAACACGACTAAAGTGTAGATTGTCAAACAAAGAGTCGATTCTTCTTCAAAGCTTGAAGCTTTTGTTGCAATAATAATGGCGTTCACTGACACTACAGGTATAACGAAATCCGACGCCATGATTGTGAAGTTCCGTCCTCGAGATTACGCTACAGAAGCAAAGGATCACTCTCTCCCTCGGACTCCAGCCGATGTTCATCCTCTCTCTTCTACTTGCTCATTCTCTCTTTCGGTATTCATTCCTCCTCCGCTTTGATTATCTTGATTTTTCATAATACTTAGATCAATTTCTATCTACTGAAGAAATTTTCTTGTTGAATTGCATTTGATTGCATTGGAAACTGCTGAATTGATTTGATTAATGTGTAATGATGAGGATAAATGCATTGTTGATATCATAGCTATTCATCGCAATTTATTTTTCTTGTTATTAATAATAATGTATTTAATCAGGCCTTTTGAAGTTGTAATTTTCGTCTGTTTGTGATTTGTTTTATAAACTTTTAGGCGTTCTAAGATGAATAAATTTTTCTTATAGTACTAGTTCAGTTTATTGTTTAGTAATGTATTATGAAATTGAAGTTTTTATTGAAATGAAAATGAATGCTTTTGGTCGATTCCTCAATATGATTGGCGTCAAGGGAAAACATTGAAGAATTTTATATAAGTATAGTTTTTGAGGATCAACTTGTGGTCGAATGATACGAGCAGGAATCATCACAGAAAGATGATATTTTTTTTATTATCCTGGTCAAACCACTTTTGAGTCGTGCTAGTTCATGGTATGGAGCATGTTAATGTAGAATTTGAGTTTTGTGTTTTTGTCTAATCAAGATTTCTAGAGCCACCGATAGGGACAATTCAGATGTAAATATGAGAATTACACTGTTTGGGTTAAGAAGTTTATGAGAGAAAGGAAAGGAAAAGAAGGGAAAGGGGAAGAAAGGGAAAGGGGAAGGAAGGGAAAGGAAAGGAAGCAGAGAGAATAATAGGTGAAGTCTTTCTTGAATATTAAGGAGAAAAAGAAAGGGAGATTTAGTTATTAACAGATTTAAGGACTCAATCCCTTTAAATCACTTCCTTCCAAATCCCTTTCCTTCTAAAGTGGTATCCATAAAACAGAAATTATACCTTAACAAATTCCTCCCCTTTCTCCCTTTGTTTCTCTCAAATCAAACAAGGTGCTAAGCTAGATTGCTCTAGGAATTAATAGCAAATAGTTAAAATTTTCATTAATCAAACATGACAGCTTGACAGTTACTTCTTAGGATATTTGTGCTTGATGATGAAAAATACATCAAGGTAGTATGATGGTGATTCATGCACAATTCTAAGCCTTAAAGAGGGATATGGAATCATTGTTATGAGTGATGATGAAGAATCTATCACTAGCTATTCATTATAAAAGGAAAATTACACTCACAGGTCATTTTATGTTTAAAAGGTGATTGATAATTTATATAAAAATGAAATTTCTTTTGCTGATATGGAACTTTAACAATGTTGTATCTTGGTCTTTAAAGAATCAATTGAACTACGCTTTCTTGTTGAGTTTTAAAGCTCCTTATTGATCCATTTTTCAAAAATGACATAAACTCTTGAACATTGGATTGCGTGTTAGATCTTTCTAATAACTAATAAATTAGTAAAATAAGCATAAATTCCAAGCGTTGCTATAGAGATTGGAGGTTGGAAGACTGATAAGTTAATTGTTGATTGTTATCTCAAGCTCGTTCCATAATTTTCAGAATGCAGCATTAGGATGCCTAGTGAAAGACATTAGGAATATGGATTGATTTTTTTTTTTAATAAAAGGGAAAAAAATTGGATTAATCAGTTGTACACAACAACAACAATAAGAACTGTGTCAACGGTTTAATCCCAAAAGATTGGGGACGACTACATGAACTAATGGATCAATTTTATTGGTTGTCCACATGGATTTTTCTTCTCCCTTCATTTTGATTTTCTAGCATGTCAATTTGTAAGTATGAATCCTTCATATCCCTTTGCACCCTAGCCTTCTAAGTCATCTTTGGTGATCCAACCCTCTTTTTAAGTATTCTGAGTTTCAACATTCGATCTTCCATATCTATTTGCTAATACTATGTCTTTACACATGCTTAAACCATCTTAATTGATTCTCAGTCATCTTTTCCTCAATATTTGCTAATAATATCTGAACATTTGCTCTTTATTTTGCCACTCAACACTTAATTTTATGAGTCACATCTTGTTGAATATTCCCATTTTGCTAGAATAAGGACCCAAGTTATTTGAAGCACTCACTTGGAGCATTTTCTTTCTCTTTTAGTTTTAATTTTATTGTGTCTCTACTTATCTCATTTGTGATAAAATGACATATCATGTACTCTATCTTTCTTTGTCGCTTTTGTATCCTTTGTTAACTTAACATTTGTACCATTAATGGTCTTTTCTACCAAAACAAAGTTGTTAGCAAGAAACATGCACAAAGACACATTTTCTTAGAATAATCGAGCTAAAGCATCTAGGATTGTTGCAAATTGAAAAGAGCTTAGAGCCAAACCTTAGTGAAAGCCTATTATGATCGAAACATTAGTGTTGACCTTGCACATATCCTAATATTTGTCTTCTCTTATCGATGCATATCTTTTACTATATAATGTATTTCCTGGAATCACCCTTCTGTGTCATCGAACACCAAAGTACTTCCTTTGGTTACTTATTTCTTGCCTTTTCCAAGTCAATGAATGCCATGTTCACTTCTTTTTTTCCAGCTCTGTAGTATTCCATCATTTGTCTTATCAAATCAATTGCTTCCATAGTTGATCTTCCAACCATTTACCCAACCTGGATCTTGCTTGCATATGTTGTTCAATCACTCTTTAGTTCTTGTAAATGGGTATTATTCTTTAGACATATTATTTAATATTTATCCTCTAAATTTTGTTGAATATCAATTAGTCAAGTAACTCCAATTAGCCCTAGGCATCTCCATATGTTTATAGGTACACTTTACACCATTTGGCTCTAATGCTTTCTTTTGCTTCATTTTCCTTAGTGCTTCCTTAAGTTTTGATTTTTCCCATGAATTTTCTATTTTTTTTTCCTTTGGAGGAATAGTTATTTCTCTTGCAACATTTCTTTGTTCTCCATGAAGTTCTACATCAGAGTAATCGGTTGTAGCGCGTAACAAAAAGCACCAGAAGCTCTTTCTTCTTTTGGATCCAAACTTTTAGTTACCTATACTCAGTGACAAATTTGTTCTCGTTTTGTTACCCTTTTTCCTTCTTTAAGAATTTTTAAGTACATGTAAAACATTATTAATACATACAATGCCATTTCCTCAAAAATTCATACACTCTGCAAGTATCTTTTGGGAGTAGATGTAAACACTCAGTGCTATAATGCTAGATTATTTCTGTACATTTTTCTTAAATTACTCTTCATGTATTGTATATTACTTTTTGATGTTTGGGAATCGACAATTTGTATTTACACTAATGTTATCTTCTAGGTTGTTTACGTTAATGAAGATAAGAATGAAAAATTGGATCCTTTGAGAGTACCCTGTAGCAGTACAATTGTTCCTTTTAAGGACTTAGAGGATGCTTCAAATGGTTCTAATTCAGACGTCTCAGGCAGTTTAACTGTCGAACGTTTAACAAAAGATTGGAATATTTTTAAGAGATTCTTGGTGCAGAAGTTTCCTCCGTCTAAGGTTGTTGCTATTTCATCGGTATGTGTGACATTTTTCCAGCTCATATACGTCCATTAATTTTTTATGTCTTGCTTGAATTGCCCTATTTATTTATGTGACATTTTCTAGCCCAACTGATTTAGTTCGATAGTAAATATTCATTCTATGGTAAAATTTATAATGGAGTTCTTTTTCATGTGACGAGACACCTAAATATTTGAAATATCAAGCTAAGGGAGAAGAATCAACTTTTTTTTTTTTTTTGAGGATGAATTTGGCAGTAGCTGAAATATTGAAAAGCAAGACTTATCAATAAGAATTTTCTTTCTAATGTTTGCTTATGTATCAATATTAAGATTAAGATGTCTTGACACTTTTTATTGTCTTTTCTCAGATTGCTGACACAGTGATTGGAAGCCATAAGGGTAAATATTTAACTCTATTAACATTTGTTTTTCTACCTGTCCAGGAATACTAATTTTTTCCTCCTTGATGATGTAAACTCTTTTCTCGTATTTGTAGCTGGTTGTCTTTTGTTTGCGATGGTATGAAGATGCCATACGTATTCTAAAATATGCATGTTTGCACATTGCAGCCATTGAGAAATCATCAAATACGCTTCCGGATGAATTAGATGATCCACTAATCCCTGACGAGGATGTGAAATATATCACTCAGCAAGAGTACATTGCAAAAATAAATGAAATGAAGAATGAAGTTCTTGATGCTTGGAGTGTCGGTGATCATTTTAAATCGCTGAAGTTATCTATTCAGGCAAGTTGATGAAGCTTAGGTTTGTGATGATATCTTTGTTTTGGTTTCTCATGTTATCTTTTGTGCGCAATAATTTTTTAAAGTTATTTTTATTGATTTGGTATTCTTTTCGTAATCTCATTATGAGACCATCTAGTAATTGTGTAGCTTCATCATTGCAACATGTAAACGTTTCAAGGTTGGAATTGATTTTTATAAAAAAAAATTCAATAATTTTGTTTGGGGACTAAAAGATCACATTAAAGTTTATTTAATCTTAGTATTTTATTTGTAATACAAATATTTAGTTTGCTACCTAGATTTTGACATTTGTTGAGATGTACGTAGCGAAATGAGAAGTTGAGAACAAAAGTAGCCCAAAAACAAAATTAGGGGTTTTTGTGGGTGGGTGGGTTGTGGGATCAATTTCCTTGATGATCTATACTATAAGAGTAAAAGAGTGAAGCAATAATGTTGAGGAATCTATCTAAAGGAGAGCTACTGTACTAACATTAAAGTTCTACGCTGGGTGACCGTACTAGGCAGTGGGTTTAAGTTCAAGCTTGTTCCTTGTTAGTGGTTAGGCTTATGATATGTGTTTTGTTTTTGAAAGAAAGTAGAGGCTTCATTGAAGGTAAGGTTATTTCATACATGGCTTATTTGAAAAGTTTGGTACGAGTGACTTTTTGTAGCTTACCCACAGACTAGATTAATACAACGAAATAATGAACATGATAGTACTAGGTAATCATACAAAAGATGAAAAAATTTACTCCCTCCATCACTTTGAACAATACTATCAATTTTTGTTCTCGTTCTTCTCTTTCACTTTGTAACATTTTCTTTTAATACTAGAGGTAGAATGTCGTATGCTTAAAGATTTGTTGAGCCTTCATCGATCCCTATGCATTCTTCTTTTGATTTTATTTTTCTTTCTTGTCATTTCTCGATCTCTTTTAAGCCCTCATATCTTAAGATTAGATCAACCATAGGACCTTGGCTATCGAATGGGCTAAATGATCAACAATGCTTGTGTGTGGGTGGGTGGGGTAGGTGTGTGTGTGTGTGTGTGGGGTCTCCAAGAATTGGATGCAAGTATTGTAGTTAGATGTCCTTTGGGTAAAGAAAGCCTTTAAAAGCTTTGTTACGTAAATTGTGATTTCTTTAATGTAAATTGTTAATATTGTCTCCATTCTTCCATTTATTTCATTTAAGTAGGAATCTTGAATTTCTCATTTGCAAAACATATTTGGTTATGTTGCTAACTCTTAGTTTGGTACTGGTGTACTTCTATTTCATATTGAAACTTTCTAAATCAATTTCCTACATGACAAGTAAAGGAAATATGGAGTATGTATAATACACGAAACGGTTTTTGTGGGTTTGTTTTAGCTCACATTCTTCTGTGGCCCAACGGAAAGATCGCAAAGAACACAATACTACAATGATTGTCTTTAAGCATAGAAGAATGGACATGAGTATGGAAAAAGAAGTGTGCCCTTTTAACCTTGGATGAGGCTATTTTGGGTAGTGTCAAATTTCTTGTTTATTTAATTTTTTAAGAATAGTCGATACAAGTGGAGAATGTATGTGTATGGATTTATCTTTTTAGTCATAGATTTGTATTAGATTGGGCGAATGAAGTATAATCTTTGTTACCGACGATCCCTCATGTTGATTTGTATTTGCTCATGTAGCCAACCCTATATATTGTGAATAAGGCTTTGTCATTGGTGTTGTTTGTCCATCATTAGGAGTTGTTTAAGCTACTGCAACCTTTTTTTTTTATTAATGTTCCCTAGCTGCTATTATTGTCATCCATTCGTGCGTCCATTTTACTTTTCTTTTCTTCCTTATGGGGTATGAGACTATGAGTAGCTATAGATGAATCTATGAGGGTGAGAAACAATTTAGAGATTTCATCTATATTTTATTTTCCTAGCTAGAAAAGACAAAGGCATCAAGACTCTTATTCCTTTTGAAGCAATTGAATGTAATAGGAGAATGTAGTGAAAATTATTAAGGTGCCAATGTGTGTTTTCTTGCAACTCCACAATAATAGATGTGTCAAGGTCAAATCAATTTGCGAGTTTTGATATGTTGGCATGAATCTGGACTTTGAAGGAGATTTGGGTTCTAGAGTTTGGAGTTAGAAGTTTAGGACGTTGATGTTTTCTAAAATGTAAGTCTGCTTGGTAAAGGATAATAGTGTCTTTCAATTAAACCCGTGCTTGTCTAGCAGTCTTTCTTTGAAATCAAATGTCTGTAAACCATTGAACAAACTCGTGGGTACACTACGGATGCATTTGCATATCGACCGTGTTGTTGCAAAAATGGATATAACAGAGTAATACTCCGAATTATAATGCAAAAACAAAGCAACATCTCCGCATTGTGACCGTATTGTAAATGTTTTTGAGTTTACCGTGACCAATATATTGGCTACATTGAACGCATAATTATGTGTTGACCACGATTCCGTTTGGCGACCTACTTTGCAGCCGTGACCGAGTCTGATACCATATTTTTGCACTATGAATTGTGAATTACTGTCAATGCGATGTGAATTTTAGAAAAAAAATTACGTAAGAGTTTTGAACTTATAATTGCATGCGTTACATGTTACGTGCGTCAATGCGGCGTTTTGGCCGTGAAAATTAATGCACCGTTTTTTAACGTGATTTAACGTCACGAAAAATTTCAAACATGTTACATAAGAGGTGTTAAGTAACATAATGGGGAAGTTTTTTTCCATTGCTGTAAATTTAACGGGAAAGGTATAGCAAAAGTGAACCACTTACCATTGTTTTTCATAGAGCTTTTTAATATTTGGTATGGTCAGTGAATTAAATTATAGGACAATACTTGGTTTGGAGAGCTATTCAATCATCCATTTCCCTATTTGGCTGTCCAAATTTAGTCTTAAGTCCTTTAGAACCCAACTCCTTGTTGCATTAATTAGTACTAGGTTTTTTCTCCAAAAAAAAGGTGTGAAGTGGTTTGCTTTTGCAACTAAACAACTTCGCCTTCTCTTATTGGCTCGTGGAATGTTTTCACACAATTATTTCTTCTCCTATCTTTTTTCATGACTCCTTGTTATATCAGTCATCAAATGGTGTAGAAATTAATTTCTTTGAGAAGCATGACTAGGATGTTTTTTAGAGAAAATGTTTTCGGTTCACTTTCTCTATCTTATGATTCTTCTTTGAACTATGTTCTTTATTAGTTTATTTTGAATGTCTGGGATGGCAATCCATCTCTTGGTCCTCACTTTTTGACATCAAAACCCTTTTGTTTGGGATTTGATATATGTCACAAGTTTAATTACCTTACAGACGTCTTGTACTATAGAGTTTGGGGGTGAGAAATTTTCTGGTTTAGTATTTATGGTTCCTCACATCTTAACAACAGATCGTTTGTTTGGGAACGTATTGTTGACGTCACGACCACAAAAATTTACATATGCCTTCCACATCGGTGCTTGGGTTAGATTTTCTTCTGCTTAATGGGAAATTCTAATAAATTCTTAAATGGACGTCTTAAGTCTCGTTTTTTCCTTCATCTTATTATATCTAGAAACCAAAGGTTCCCTTGAAGGGTAATGCTTGTAATTAGTGATTTATTGCATATTGAACACCGATATTAAGTTGCCGAAATAGATGGCAAAAAGCACTTTTTCTATGATAATTGTGCTATATGATTGAGCTTCCAAATTTCTTTAGGAACGAGTTGTTTGCAGATTTAGGTGAATTTGTTTATTTCAGTCCTCTATTTGATGCATGTGCAAGAGTGCGCTTTGCTTATCTTCAATTAGGAGGGTGACTCATTATGTTTTGGTCATTTGACTGTTGTTTCATAATTAGGTGTATGAATTCGCACAAAATGGTCCCAAGCTAATGTAAAATGGCTCAATATTTAGTTGCATCAACTTGCAATTTGGAGGGTGATTAGTGAATTAGGTAGCGCTGATTTGCATTAACGTGCTTCATTTCGTTTGACTGTTGAGAAAGGTTGCAGATAAAAGATCTCTCAACCTAATATATTAATGTTTAAGGATGAAGTTAGAGTCTGAAACTCTATTAGGAAAAATGAGGATCATGTTGGGTGTGCTGGAGAGTCATTTATTTATTTCAAATGTGGTTTAAGATTGCCATTTGACTTCATTTTTGGTGACTTTACTGTCTCTGAGTCTGCTTTTGTTGTCTTTTGGGATCTACCCTAGAAGTAACTATAGAGCTTGGGTTAGTTTATGAGCGAAGCTAAAGCCAAGATATTTCGAATATATAAAAGGCTTTCTTAAACTACCACCACCGTTCTTGCATTTACTAAAGTTTCTTTATCTAACTTGTAACCCATCTATCATTATTAATGAAGGTTGCTAGGCTATTGAGGGACACAACATTACTGCAATTTTATCCTACCTTATTTTCTTTGGCGACTGATATATTGGATATGCTTGGTGATATGGTATGGGAGCGCATTAAGCGGAAGGCTGAATATTTGGAAGATGGCATCCAGTTTCATGCTTTGCCAGGTATCTTGTTGTATTCTCCAATAATATTTATATCATCATTCCTTTGTTCTTTTTATAGTTATAGTTGGAATCTCCATGCAAAAAAGGCATAAAAAACTCCTTAGTCCTCAACTATAACAGTCAGGTGTGTCTCAAGCCGAAGATGCACTAGGGTACGTATGTTTCAGTTTTTTCTTAATACTAGTTCATAGTATGATTGGGATACCAAGGCATAATGGCCTACTGCCTTGATTTGAAGTTTCCTCTAAATCTTAAAACACAAATTGTTGAAAGAAATGGTCTCTTTGAGATACGTGTCCATTTGAGTCGGCCCAATGTTATTAGAAAAAAAATCTAAAAACAAACATGCGTTTTTTAGCTAGTTTTAACCTATTGAAGTTGGTGTTTTAACCTATTAAAGTTGGTATTTAACCTATTCTAATTGGTGTTTTAACCTTTTAAAGTTGGTATTTAACCTATTTGGAGTTGGTTAACTAGTTAAGTTGTTAATCTATGAAGTTGGCATTTTAAATTGGTATTTTAACCTGTTTAAGTTGGTGTTTTATGCTGTTTAAGTTGGTGTTTTAATATATTGAGGTTGGTAATTCAACCTAGATGTTTATATTTTAACCTATTCGAGTTGGTGGTTTAACGTATTAAAGTTGGTATTTTAACCTATTTGGAGTGGTGTTTTTATAAGTTGTTAATCTATTGAGTTGGTTTTTTATGCTGCTTAAGTTGGTATTTTGACTTATTTAAATTGACGTTTTAACCTAATGAAGTTGTTATTTTAGCCTATTTAAGTTGGTGTTATAACCTGTTGAAGTTGGTATTTAACATGTTGAAGTTGGTATTTTAAAGTTGAGGTTTTGACCAACGACAACAGGTTAAAACACCAACTTCAATAGGTTAAAATATCAACTCCTCTAGGTTAAAATACCAACTTTAATAGGTTAAAATATCAACTTCATAGGTTAACAACTTAACAGGTTAAACAAACAACTTAACAGGTTAAAATACTAACTCTATATACCAACTTTAATAGGTTAAAATACCAACTCAAATTGGTAAATAGCAACTTTAATAGGTTAAAACATCAACTTCAATAGGTTATATCAGGTTAAGAAGCGCGTGTTTGTTTTTAAGTTTTTTCTTTTAATTGTAAAATGTTAGTGGGTTGGGCCTGGAGAGCCATCTCTTTAAGAGACAGTCTCTCAAGAGACTAGTTCATTTTAGAAATTAACCATACTCGTATGATCTGTCTCTTAGATTTAATAAATCGTTCATTAGGTTGTTAATTTTTGTGCAAACTTGTGTAAATTTGTACATTATTTTCTAAAGAAGATAACACTGAGTTTCTTCATCACCCAATATTTTTTACACGTCTTACAATTTGCATGATCCGGTTCTCATTGTTCTTGTTAGGTTGTTGATTTTTTTTTTTTCTGAAACATGTATTGGAAAGGACTATAGAGGGTTTTGTTTCGAAAATTTTATTGGTTCACAACTTTCTTTTATACTTCCTGTGTTTCATTATACTTAGAACTAGAGATGGCAATGGATCTTGGAATGGTTCGGATCTGTGGATCCGGATCCTTTTTGGCGGGTCTAGATCCTAAAATTTCGGATCCGTTGTATCCGAGTCGGGTCTGAATCCCTATAAAACCGACAGATTCGGATTCGGGTCTTAAAAACTACCTAGAATCTGAGTATCTGACCCGTGTGTCCTTAGGATCCGTTTTGTATTAATCATGTCATTGTCAAACATAAAGTATAAGGGAATGATATTGTATTATTATCACTCAAAAGGCCAACAATACTTGGCTCACTCACAAAACTGGGATGATTTGCATATTCCGTATTAATAAGTTGCTTGCTTTGAAGTTATATTCTAATCTGTTGTTCCTGCTGTCAAACAAAAAATGCTTGGTCTTTTTTGTTTCGATTGGATTATTTTGTTGATGGCTTTATTTTGTATGTTAGGTTGTGTAGTTATATGAAGTGTATTATTATTATTGTTATTCAAGTATATAATTCTATCACCAGTCTCAATACAAAGCAAAACTCAATCAAACATGCGAAAATCAGACGGACCCGTTTTGGACTCGGATTCGTTCCTGGATCCTTAAAGATTCGTGACCTGGATTCAAGTCTTAAAATTTTAGAAGCGCAAACCCGGATCCGAATCTTCCCAATGAAAACGGATTACGGATCTGGATCTGGTCCATCTTGACCCGGTCCAGATCCGACCTATTGCCATCCCTACTTGGAACATTAGGGTTTTTGCTACAATTCATCATTCAAACTTATTTTATATATTAATGTGTAAGAAAAAATGTAGTCAAGTTGGAATCTTCTATAAGTCGTCTAATGCAATTTTGATAATGTTAACAATTTAGTATTTTCAGTTATGCATAACTCAAGATATAAATTATCTAAATAACGCATTGGATTGCATTAAACCTCTTATGTTGGAAGTATAATGGAACAAAGGAAGATTAGGGTGTTGGAGGGACCTTAACTCTTTTTTCATGGAAAGACAGATGTTTATAAGGATGTATCAGGTAAGAGTAAGACTAAGAGGGCATTGCATTTCCCTTTCCATCAATTAAAAAGGCCTGGGAAAGAGTAGCTCCTTGTGTTACATGTTTCCTTTTTGATATTCTGCTTTTGCTAATCCTCATTGGCTTCTTGAAATTTATGTTGGCGTACAATAAACATAGTTAATGTTGGCGTAGTATGGAGGCTTATTGCATTTTCATATCTATAAATATACAAAAGCACCTAGACAGCAACTCTGCATTTCCTGTTTGTTTATACATTTAATTTTTTGTTGCTCAAGTCATACTAGAACCTGTTCCACCTCAGAATGGCAAACAACCAGCTTTTATTGTCCAACCAGTTTATAAATTGGTACAAGGAATTCAGGATCAATATTTCTTTTGAAAATTTAACAGCTCTTTTTCTATTTCATACTTCCTGCAGACTTCTGTTTCCTTAAAAAAGTTTGGATGGGGGTTGGCGTTTTTGGGGAGCATGGAGGGTTAATGTAGTACGTTTTTTTCCTTTTTTCTTTAATGGAAGCAATATTTATCTTGAATTTTTGCTTGCTTTATGTAGAGGAGTTTCAAGCAAGTGATGTTTGCTCGGATGCAAAGGAAACCTGTCACAATTGGTTTTGTAAGATCGGTTCCATACGTGATCTGCTGCCTCGCATGTGAGATAACTTCTCGTTTTGATATAACTTTTTATTCTCCTTTTTGCATCTGTTCGGATCAAGGTTTTCACATTGCTGTTGTTGTTGATCATCTTGATTGCATTCATATGCACAAAAGTGCGTATGAATGCAGATAAGCCTGAACTGGAATCCTGACACTCACATACTTAACTATATGAGTATTTGAAGCCATATTTATGGAGAAAGAAAATCTGAGTATACTCTCCTCAAGACTAGTTTCATAGTGTATACTGTATATTGCCTTGTCTTATCTTAAAAAGTGAAAGGGAAAGTAGCATACCTCTGTTATGCCATATAATTAATCAAATGCCGACTGAGCTATTTTTTTGGTTATAGTATTGTTTTTTTGTCCGGAATTATTGTCGGCGCATTTAATATCTTCTCGTGTGTACATTTTTTCATGAACTTGTCTCATAACCATGAAATATTATAACTATTGAATTTGGTACTAGAACAGTACTAAGACTTCTCTTCTACATATTGTATGCGTTCCGGTTCTATTGTTTGAGCTTTGGTTTGTTTGATGACCATTAAATTATTGAAAAATTGTTTTACTTCAGCTACATGGAGCTTGCAATATTGCCTTGTTGGCGATTCTTACGTGATGACTTTGCTGATGCGGTCCCACGCTTGCTTGCAATGATGCGTGGTTTGGGTTCTCCTTTGGCATCTGCATATTGTCATCTGTATTTGGTCTACCGGGTTCAGAGATTACCGGCATGCCACAATGGTACAATCAACTTAAACTTGTGCACCCTTTCTTTGTTAGCTTTTATACCTGTCTTTCGAATCATAATTATTTTTTTAACATGTGATGGCTATTTGCTTCAACTTAATTATAGTCTATTTAGAAAAATTATGATGGTTATAATTATGGTAGTCATTGTTTATTTGGGGTATATTGTCTTGTGAGAAACAGCCTTGGTTTCTCCATCTTTGTCATACTCATAACTCACCTACTAACAACTTTCTTTTTTCTCACTTTTTCTTCCTTTTTTTTTCCTTGTCACCATAATATGTGGTAGTTGGCTAGTTGCTACATTATACCTCCCATTTTTAGTCTGCCATTTTAACTTTTGGGAAATTTCTAATTAAGTTTACCGTTTCTTTATATGGAAACTTTTGGGGTATAAACTTTAAAGGACATTTTTACCCAAGTTCACACTACAAGGCACATAGGGGACCACACATGACACACCCTCTTTTCTATTCACATGGACATTTTGGTACAACTCATCATTCCTTATATTTTGTGCTCAGCTAAATGATTCACTTAAAAACAAGAAATATGTCAAGAACATTAAGAAATGAAGGTAGTATTTGTTGTTGTCATTGGGTTACTTGCTTATTTTATTCTTATACATGTCATGTGCCACATACTGATTCTTGAGGCACATAAGCTATTGAATATGTATATGCACTGAAACTTAATTCTAGAAATATGAGGCACATAATGATCAAAGTTCATGCACTTCTAATAAAACTTTTACTAACTGTCATTTATTAAGATGTCCATTTTTTGTTTTTTTGGGATGTTTCAATACACTTGTTAAAAGTAGTTAAAGATTGAGTACTTTTAATTTATTAGTTGTTGGTTTAATATTTACTTATATATTGCTCCTGGATTTTGGTTTCCGTTCATTATAAGACCATGGTCTTACTTGTAGGTCTACGGTCTACCTGTTCTCTCGACTATAAAGTATCGTTGATTTCATTTGTGTACATATTGACATTGCAGAATATCTCATTACTTGCATAGGAGACATTAATCTTATGATGGTTTCTATCGTATCATCAAAAGAAGCCATAGATGATGGGAGCAGTGTGAGCAAAGAATCTTTTATTCACCTTCTGGAACCACCTATGGAGTACATCGTGAAATCCATATTTAAGGATCGGAAGGTCAGTGAGGTTATCATATCATATGCTCTGTCTAATGAAGGAACCTCGCCCTGCAAATTAGGAATAGAAGACACCATAATTCAATGAGACTCATTATTGGGTATCCAGCCTATATTGATAGCCTGTTGGTTGTTCCCCTTTCTAAGCTTTTCATAAGATATTAGTACATTATTAATGAATAAAGTCTTCTTATATAATGAGGCTTAGGGTAGGGGTGGAGGATGGGGAAAATGGTTTATGCTTGTTGACTGATCACAATCTCACCTTGCTTCATTCATATTTGTTTGTATCCAGTGTTTATGTTTTTAGTGTTCTCTATTATTCTGTAACATAAAGTCATATGAAGTTGCTTTGAACTTCTGCTAGTTGACACTCAGTATTCCCCCTTTCTGAAAGCAAGGAAGCAATATACTGGTCAATGACAGACTAGCAAGGACTTTATCGGAATTATTTGGAAAAAGTTCCTGTGTTTCACTTGTTCTCAACCATTTACTCAAGGAACTACCGACTGAAGCAATCCAATCTAATGCTCTGCGCATACTGGACCTCATTGAGTGCAGTGTTGGTTCATCCATTGATCAGGTATTTTGGATCTTTAACCATATCTCGTGGTTAAATTTGAATCTTTCCCAAAATTACGCCCTAAACGAATTGAAGTGAACTGGAAACAGTCTATTGATAAGACATGGCAATATAAAATGCATAAATGTAATAAAAAATGTATTATTGTGATTCAAGAACTGCAAATGATTAGAATAAAAGAAGCATTTTACTGGCTTGCAACTTTCCTTAGAATTCAACTTAAAGTGTATACAAAATATTTCAAATGTGTTTCTCTACTCCCCTATTATTATTTATATTAGTTTTCCCTCCCCGAAGATTATACCTAATTGGTACTAAAATACTTAATGCACCCCTTTATCTCATATATGACAAATCGTTGTTAAGCAGCATAAGATTTTATAAGTTCATAAATAAAAACTGAGAGGTCATTTGTTATTTTCTTTGTTAAATTCCTAGGAATTTACTTAAGTTGTTATTTTGACGCTACGCAATTTTAATTTCCTAAAAAATTTCAAATATTCCTTTGAGGTGTGGGAAAATCACTTTATGAAATTCTAATTACTATGGTTTTTAATTATTATGCTAAACGAGAAAAACTCCAAATACGAACTTTCTAAGAAATTATAGTTTCCATGGAATTTATGTGCAAATAAACGATCTCTTTGAAAAAAAATCAAACACTTGAGAGAGAAAAAGGATAAATATGAAGAGAGAAACCCACTTGTTCGAGAGTGGAGGAAATGGGTTAATTGAGTTTTCCATAAATTTCGCTGAGGAAATAGGGATCTTTTTCCTTCCATCAAATTAATGCCGCATCTTTATCTTCCATTTCTTCCTTCATTCAACCAAGCTAAAGTTCATTTTCAATGTAATGAATTTTTAGTAAAATTATATGTTGATTTTCAATGGTTGAAGAAATAAGTCATGGTGTGAATATTTATTAAAACAATAGGTTGATATTTGATGTGACGCCATTAACATCAACAATGTCTCCGAAGATGCCATCAGACTAAGACTCTTTCCTTTCAGTCTACGAGACAAAGCCAAGTCTTGGCTCAAGTCTGAGTCCCGAAACAAATAGGCGACATAGGAAGAGTTGGCTAATGGGTTTCTCACAAAGTTCTTCCCCCCTAAGAAAGACTTCTTAATTAAGGTCAGAAATCCAAACTTTTAAGCAACCCCCATTTGAAAGTTGCTATGAAGCTTGGGAACTGTTCAAAGATCTTCTGAGACAATGCTCGCACCATGCAATACCCAAGTGACTTCTCATTCGATCCTTTCTATTCCGGTATTCATGATAAACACAAGTCCAGCATAAATGCTGCATGTGGTGGTGATATGAGCTCCAAAATTGAGGACCAATTGCCAATTCTCTTTGAAACTGATCGCTTAAAACTCCTCTTCATGGAGTAACGAAACAGAGTCAGTAGTACAATCTTCAACCAAGTTAGATGTGGAGGTGATGAGAGCCACTAGTATGCTAACTTCAGTCGCATTTGTGGCTTGATTCGTATACTTAGCTTTGGAAAATTTTCTTTCTACCTTTTGTTGAAATGTGAGGGACAATTATGCTTGCTGTTGTAGTTTAATTGGAATGAACCGTAGGAGGATTCGGGAAAATGCTTTGATAAGGTTAATTAAAACTTATCTGAATTGAGATTGGAATATTGGATCATAGAACAAGAAGACAACATTCGGGAGCATAAGAATTCAGCGGAGTTTATCGTTAATTAGTTTGGTATTTTGCAATTTTATGAAAAAAAATTAAAGACTGAACCAATGAGATCACTGAGATTGAGAAACAATGATAATCCATAAGAACTAAGCAGTGGTGACGAAAAGGAACAAAAACTAAAAAAAATATAATTTTCTTATATCAACCATTGTCTTTCATTTTTTTTGTTTCAATATAAATTAAATTTCTATTAAATTGCTATCTGAAAATTGAGATAGCAGTTTGTAAGTAGTAGAAAATGCTCTCTTTGAATTGAAATAGTGATTTGCAAGTTAAAAACATTTCTATCTAAGATGGTTGTTGGTCATTAAGAAAAGTTTAGAATCCCATCCTTCATGGAAATGTAGGATGGGAATTAATTTTACACAGGTTGTCAAGGGGAAATTTTTTTATCATTGACAATATTTTGGGATATTTTTAAGTTGAACTAACTTACTTGTTAATAGTTATCTATGTGTTCATATGAATTGTTATTTGATCAACTATTTCTTTTTACAATTTTATCCTTTTTTAGTGCTTGAACTACAGGTTGCTTGGATTTAGGCTTTATGAAACAGATGCTCCAATGGAGATGGTCAACTTGGTTTTGGAGCGAGTGATTCAGGTGTCTTACATTTTATAATTTCATTATTATCTTGCGACCCTTGATTTGTTTTCATGACTTACGTGTAGATGTTCCTTATGCTTTTGCATTCGCTTGTGTATTTGTGGTAAATGACCTTGAAGGTAATCTAATGTTATGGGTTAGAGATATTATTTTATATAGTTCTTTAGTGGTATCAGGGCTTGAAAATTACTAAATTAGTTACTTTGTGGCATATCAAGAGAAGTTCACAACCATATACTTCCTCCATTTTTTTAAAGTGCCCTATTTCTAATGTTCCTGTAGCTAATCCTAATCTTCTGGGATTAAAACTTATATTCTGAGATGGTAAAAATCAATTTGAATGGAGAAATAATATTCATGTGGATTGCCAGTGGAATTGATGTATTGGGTTATGTAGCCAACCCCAATGTTTTGGGATTAAGGCTTTGACATTGTTGTGTTATGCACGATTTTGATTTTCACACTTGCAATTCAACATCTTTAATCATTAATATCGCTTGAATAATTTTTAGTTAAAGTTATTGTAATGTTAATCTGACATGAAAAGTATAAAGCATAGCAAATCTAACAAAACCCCACATGAGTGCTTTTTCACAACGATAAACATAAAATAGGTCAAATGAAAGTGCATGAATAGTGATTACTATTGAGTTGGCGCACTTTTTAAACAAAGGAAGTAGTTATTCTTGCGATTTATGTGTAGGCTCACTTGTTTATTCCTATTTTGAAGTTATTTTTTTATTTATGGATTTTGTATTAAATAAAAGTTAGTTCCTTCATTCCAAGAAGATTATACATAAGTGTAAAGGACATTACTGCACCTAGGTAAACCCAAAAAAGACGCACCTTCTCATAACGGTAATCAACAAAAGCCTTTCATGATAAACAGGCATTCTCTAAAACTTCCTATACATCTCATAATCAACTAAATTTCCTATGAAGAATTGAAGATACCCTCATGCTAATCCTTTTGTGAGTTTTTTTGTCTGTTTATTTTTTATCCCTCGAAATTTCTTAATAAAAGAAATTACTAGTTGGTAGATGCCTTCTTAAACAAAAAAACTATGAGTGATTTCTTGAGAGCTTTAGCATTGTGCATGTGAGATTAATTAGTCTATTTTACTTAGACACGACCACGCGAGTATGGTGTTGTTAATTAGTATAAATATGTTTCTAATAATTTTAGAGATTGCAAGGTTCAATTTTTTTTTTCATAGAAATTCTTTCCACAATTCACAAGATTATGGGGTATGGGGACATCACATTAATGAAACAAATTCATGATTGTAAAGTACTTCACATTATTGATCATATATAAAGGTAACTGAAGTCTCACTTAAACTTGAAACACCAAGTGAAATAAGGATTTGATATCTATGTTGGAGCTTCAAGTATGTGATATGCCATGTGTTTTCTTGTAAATTAAGGAAAATCAAAACGTCAAAGTAAGTAACATAGAATAGTCACCATCATATTGCAAAAAAAAAGGCCACATCAGTTCGTATCAGTCAAGTGTTAAAAGAGTTTTAAATCTACAAAAATCTTCAAGGTGTAAAGAAATCATGTTTTAGATTGGTTCAAGGGATATCTCATGTTCTCGACCAATATTTGGTAACGGCGCATCATCCTTATTGCCGCATCGCCATGACTGTTATTCTAATCAAAACTGAAACCTCATTATTTTGCTATGACAATCACTATTAGAGTCATCATGTTTCTCCCCCTTGGTGAGTTCAAAATTGGGGAAGGGTGTAAGTCGTGTCACATGGAATTTTAGGAAGATATTTGACAGGGATATCAAACTTTTTGTGCCCATTTTAGTGCTTTTGCTTGGTTATCTATTTTCACTGCATATACTTTTGTGTTTGCATTTATGTTGGTGGTGCTTTCTTTTGTAGTCGAAATTCGGACTACTATTTATTGTTCGCATAGTTGTGGTAAGGGCTTCAAAACGGCTTTTATAGTCAATATGGACGGTTTTATGTTGTCCCAGTGTATATTATGTTCATTGTAAGCTCATTTCTGCATACAATGATGTGGGCAATATTTTGCACTATAAATACCATGGGACTTCTTTTGGCGCGTGTGGGATTCTTTGGATTTCATTTTTTGTAGGGCTTGTCTTATCTGCTGATTACTATCCTCAACAATCCCTCTTTCCCAAAAGCAAACTTAATTCAAAAGGCTAGGGCTCCTTTAGCACGAGATCTTTCATTTAAATGATGGCTTTGGGGATGGGGAATAATAATACCGAGGATACACTCCAAGAGAAGTCCGGAATCGATTGTTTACCTAATTTCTGTATGCTTTGCAGCATATACAGTGAGTTATGTCCGCGTGTTATTTTTTCGCTGTCAGGTAGCTTGGTATCTTTTGAGATGGTTTGTTATGAGGGAGGAATCTTGGTTTGTCCTCTTAATAATCTGGGTTAACTGTATATTTGAGGGTTTAGTGAAGTTAAGATTAATAAGTGGCACAACACTGTTAGGGCTATAATGTAGACTGTAGAGTCTGTGGTAAGAAAGGTCGAGTGTTTTTCCAGTTCCTTTCCTTTCATACAGTGAGTTGTCAGATATAGTTTGCTGACGCTGCTGGTGATTATAAGGTTTTTTTATTGGGGAGACCGGAGATCTAATGATTGCGGGTGAACTTTTTCAAAGTTTTTTTTTCTGCTTGATGGTAACTTGTGTTTACTTCATTTGTGCTCATATTTTTGGCTGCTAATGTTTAAAAGTTTTCTTGCGTGAAAATATGAATTGGTTACTCATTGATCTTAGTATATACTTCTACATTTTTTTAGCTGCTACGATGGTCGATGATGACCTTTTGGCCGACTGTTTGATGTGGCCTCTTTTATTGTTGAATACTACTATAAATTTCTTTACATCTTTTGGTGAATATGTTGAATACTGTCTCAATTTTAGGGTATTTGTCAGTACCCAGACCTGGATGCTTATTTGAAAGTTGTGGACGGTTATGTTGATATCATCCTCATTAATCAAATGGTGAGTCAGATTTCAGTTTAATTAATCCTCTTTTTTGTGGTAGTTTAGAATTTAGATCTAAATATCTGCTAGAATAATCTCTTTTCTTTTGTCCGGAAAAGGGATGAAAAAAATCATTAACGTCCTCTATATTTGATTCATGCTTCACTTTTTAATATTTTATCTCACGGGAGGATGGCTTTAAGGAATAAAGAAAGGAATTTAATATTTTTTTAGTGATTTTACTATCAGAACGAGGCACTGTGGTTTCAGTTTTATGTACACCACAATACACCATGAAGTGTATTTTTGTTGAGTACTACCTTGCTTTGTTGCGAAAGCTGCTTCCAAATTTTCTTCTTTAACCTTATATTCTCTATTTTCATGCAATTTACCACCTCAATGATTTTAAAAAGTGTGTGACTGTAGTTGAGGGCTGCTCAAACTTGGGGAATAGAAAGGGATTTGGGAACCCATTCACGAGAAGCCCAAAAATTAATTGTATGAACTTAGTCAAACCTTGACCCACTCTTTCCAAAATATCTTGCCAGATTTTACATTGGTTCTCAATTCTCAGCAATGTTCTGGCAGTCTGGCTTTTAACCATCAGTGTATCAGCTAAGATTTAGAATCTTCTATCCTATATAGTGTTCATCTTGGACTAACTGACACTACTGTTGTTCCTGCTTTGCTCGTTTTAATGGCAGAAAAGTCAATTGGAAGTGCTTCTTGAAGGGATTGCAGAGCGAGCAAGCAAGAAATGGTTAAGTGATGGTGAGCTGGAGAGCTTGCAATCAGTTTTTATCAAGATTCTTGGTCATACGAAGTGTTTGGAAGATATTTTAGAGCTGGTATGCTTCTGCTTCTCTAACATTTAAGGTTAATCCTACTTTTTTCTTGAGAAATGCTGAATGCATCTTCAAGGATGTGGCTCGCTAGTAAATGCATCGGCTATGTTATCTGGAGTGAAGTATGTTCTTAAACTTGGTTACATAGTGCTTAAATAACTTTCAATTTAAGGCATAGATTTTCTGTTGACTTCTGAAGTGTACATCAAGTCCTTTACTTTTAGTGTTTAGTTACTATTCTCTAATAAGTAATCTCTATGGTAAGATTCATGTAGAGTAATCTGGTGCACAGAAATATATATCGCATTCCTATTGGAACTAGATAAGTTTTACTACAACGATCATTTGTAAGGTAATGTGACATGAGATAAGTTAGTTGAGTCCTGAGCTGATATCAAATGAAGTATCCCTGTGCATATACTCTTTCTGTATCTCTGTTATTTCGTTTGTCTTTGCTTTTAGACTTCCTATAATTTTTCATTTATCATTAGGTCCCTGCCTCTCTGGTGTCCCTCGATTCCCTTAGCCCAAGGAATCCCAGTGGGAAAAGAGGGGGATTTTTTTTTTTTTTTTTTGTTTTTTTGCTTTCAGATTTCATTTCCTGGAGAAAATGCTTTTTCAGATTTTGGGTTTACTTTGCAGCGTGCACTTTACCAAAAACCTGCTGAGCCTAACACTTTGACATATTTTTGCCTGAAACTAGTATTAGTTTCTAAGTAGTTATGAAGTATTCAACTGGAAGTGTGTGCCACTAAATGAAGTTATAATGTTTTTGTTTTCTGAAATCACTGTCTGATTTAATTGCAGAATGCTTTGGCTGAAATCATAGATGCCATGCGTGGGACGTCGAAGAATGCCATTAATATGCGTATTCTTGAAATTGCTACAAGGTACATTGTACCTTTTGCCTAATCTCAATATTTTATACTGATGCTTGTGTATTTTTGGAGGTTACTACCTTTTCATTTCACTTTGCTTTAATAAAATGGGCTTATTTTTTCTTTTATTCTTCCATAAGATCGTCTGACTGAATTGTATGCACAGAGCACTTAGGTCTCTAGAATAAAATAATTGTAATCTGAATTGTTAGTCAGGAACTCTTTTGAAAATCTGTGTGATGTAAGGCAATGCTCTCCTATTTGTTTTTTGGCAATAATCACCAATGACTCTTAGCTTGTATTTTATTCTCATTGTATAGTTAAAACATAGTCAAGTGATATCTTGTTTGATTTAGTTTCAATGTAATTTTATTAATATGAATGTATAATATTTAAATAAGCACAATTATTTATACTTTTTTTATTTATACTAGTGTTTTTCACTCTGTGTTGGTAAAAAGACAATGATAGCCTTTACACCATTCACATCAATCATTTCTCCATTTTGCATACATTTCTTGAACAGATTGTAACTTTTTTTATTTATACTAGTGTTTTTCCTCCCCTTGTAGCTAATTTATCACTCTGTGTTGGTAAAAAGGCAATGATAGCCCTTTAAAAAAGCATTGGGTTGGGAGAAAAGAGAAAAAGAGAGCTTCTCATCTGGCCTTTATTGCTTCTTGCTTGGCTATCTAAGATAGTGGGGAATTTGATATTGTGCATTTGTGGTATGTGTTTCAATAATCTGATACTTTGGGAACATATAGATGGGTAGTAGAAGAATCACTTGTGACATTTTGGTTGAGCTAAAATTTTCATTTTCAAGACCTTACAAAATGTTCATGTTTTTCTCCTTGTCAACTAATTGACAATGAAGTTTTGAATTGTATGATGTTTCTTTAATGCACCTTTTCATGATCATTGCTGTGTACTCTGTAGGCTTAATTGTTTTGGTAAGCGTGCATGCTTGCTGTGAAGTTATAAATGATAAACTCATATTTTGAGCTTTGACTCTATTTGAATGGGTGCATGTTCTTTTAGATTTCTCGTAATCTGTTTGTAACCTTTAATACTCCTCCTGAAGCCCTTTTCTGGCTAAATATTTTAAAAGTGAAATTATGCTTCGGCTTTTGAAAACATGTTCATAGTGATAATTATACAATCTCCTTAATTGATTTGTTTTGGTACATGAAGTGAACTCATAATTGGGGATAAAGCTTTGGCATGTCCTACATTTGTAATTTTAAATAGGTTTTTAGGATTTATGGCATCCTGACTTGTCACTACTTGTTGCGATACGACAATGCGGTTTAACTTTTGCATTGTGGTAGCGAGGGATGGGAACCATGGTGGAAATCAGTGTATCGTGAAAAGGGAGATTAGAAAACTTTTAAAAATGAAAAAATAACCTAGAGTAAAAAATATAGACTTCTCACGGACTTACTGACATAGTCGACTCTAACCCCTTTTCAAAGTGAACCATGGTGAAAAACTAGTGTACCGTTGAAGAGGGAGATTAGAAAACTTAAAAAAAATAAAAACAAACTTAAAGTAAAAATATAATCTTCTCACCGACTTGTTGATATTGCCGACTCTATCCCCTAGCCATTCAAGAAAAAAAAATAGTGATTAAAAGTAAGAATAGGATTGGTAGAGAAGAAGAAAGAGGGTTGAGACTGATAGTGTACAGAGAGAAAAGGTGGTGAGGAGAGAGGGGAACCGTCAAAGTAAAGAGAGAAGGGGGCGGTGAGGAGAGAGAGAGAGAGGATAGAGAGCGGAGCGAGATTAATTAAGATGCTTATGGATAATATAAATGTTTAAAACCACAAAAATGTGGTATCAACTATGCCGTTTCTTAATTTGAAAATTTTGCCAAAGTTATTTAAAAGCTGGATAGCTGAAGACATTTTGTTTAGACTTGTTCATATATATTTTTGAACGATCACCTACATCATAACATATAAGATCAGTTAGTGTTTGAATATACATGAAAGTAAAGGTTGAAATTTATCTTAGTTGTCTATATTTGTTCATTTTTGAAGAGTGAAATATGTCGCTTGCAAACCAACTGATCAAGCATGCTTTAGAGATGCAGAGTTCTTGTGCAATTATTATTTGTATTAGATATTTTTTTCATACTGAAAGTTAAAATCGTGAATCACTGTGGCACATCAGTGGCATCTGTCTGCTGGATATTATACGATGACACTTATGTTGTATCAATGTCACTGCAATTACAAGTGTGAGGATTAGTACCAGTAGTATGCTCAGGTTGTATTTCTAGATGCAACTTTTTTTACAAAAAAAACGTATTTTATGTCTGCTTAATTATATTTATTTTGCAGGAATGGCAATATCAAGAGTCCTTCTATCATACAGTTCCTTTTTGAAGTTGGTCAAAGTCTGCATAAAGGCAAAGATTCTGCAAATATGCTGAACTCTGATAATCAATCTTTGCAGCGTTTACTTTCACGTTTCGTGCATATGGTAATTAGTTGTACATTCACCGTATCAAATCAACAACTCTTGCACCCTTACCCAAAAAGAATCTATGTCTATTTTGTGTTTTATGGACCTTTCTTGCCTTCCCTTGCTGTATGACTTATGTGTATCTTGTTTTTGTTACTGCTGTGCAGGTAGATTTTGGGACAGATTGGGAACGCCACCTGGCATTTCTGATTGAATGCCGCGCATCTTTTGCTAGTTTCGATGAAATGAAGGTCGGTAATCTGTAGTCTCTTGCAGACATTGCCTCTGTAGAGCAAAACAATGCTATGACGAGTAGTTTAATGTTCTTCCCTTTTCTTTTAATCAAATCGTTGATCAATCAAACTGTAACTTTCCAATGCAAAAAATAATGAGAGGGAGAGAGTGAGAGAGCAGGTCATATGTTCTTTAAGTTGGTACTAAGGTATCTATAGCTTTTGTTAGCTTCTCCAATTTTGCTGATCACATCTATTCTTCAGTTGAGTAAATTTGAATTCTATGTTTTAAAAAGCATTGAAATATAATACTGTGTATCTTTTTGTACAGAATTTACAAATAGAAGTGTTACCATGTTCCTGGTTTGGTTATAGTTTGAGTCTTAACCCTCTTCCTCCCCCAAATAAAATGCGTCTCAGATTATCGTAACTTAACTGGGAGCCTCACGACGGCGTATGACAAATTATCGCTTGCATCACCACAGTGCAGCATATTGCCCGCATGTATAACATGACCGTATTCTAAAGTTATTGAGCTTGCCGCGATCGAACAATTGGCTGAAACAGCTGTGAAACCATCCATATTGACTGTGAAAGCCATTTCACAACCGTAAACATTACTTCAGCTACTATTGAAACCACACTTTTGGCACATCATTGTATCTTGACCATATTATCAATTTTTTTTTAGTTTTATTGTTAACAATATATTGGCCAAGACAACCATAATATCATCCGCATCAACCACCAAAGCAATATCTCAGCTAATACCAGTTACCACTGTGAAGAAACGACAATTTTTCTTTATACATGACAGGCTGTGGTGCAATGTTCTGGCTTGCTAGTATGCTACTACCTTCTCAGTTACAGAATACATCAGCCACATTTATACTTTTGTGTGCTTGTATTCTCGACTTAGAACTTTTTTTTTCTAGAAGTAAACATTGGTAGGTTATAATTAAATGATAGTCTTATAGGGAAATGCTTTAAAAAGGTTTAAGAGACACGTGAAATTTAATTATGTTTTAAGTTATTTCATATTTTGACTAATCAATTGGTATCATTTAGCAAACCATAATCATTCAAGTTGAGTATAACCTATTGTTTTGAGAAGGAAAAAAAATCTTTTATGAAAAACATCTATATCTTGGCAGTTTCTAATGCTACTTATAGTCAGTTGTCTCGAATTAAATAGCTCTTGTATCGTGCAGGAAATTCTTGTGCATCATGCAAACTGCTTAGTGATGAAGACACTGAAAGATGCCAAACAGCATCTCTCTTTTGGAAGATCATGTATAGCATTTTCTGAGGCGACAATTCCTTCTATTGCGACTCCTGCAAAGCAGTTATTTCTTTATCTTGAAACTGCCGAGGTACTAGAGATGGCTAAGCTAGTTGACCTCATTCTGATAAAATAATCATATGCTTACTTGTTCTGGTATGTCAGGTTGCACTGACCAGTAGCTTAGTTTGTCATTCAGATGGATTAATAGATTCAGCTCTAAGCTCTCTTCAAAGTCTTGTTTTTGAGGGTTAGCCTGCTGCCTTTTTAATTCATAAATCATTTTATTCAAAGTTTATTTCTTGCATGAGATGCACATAGTTGGCTGTTAAATTATATCTGTCAACCAGAAGATTTGATTCATCAAAAGCTCATTTGAATTGTCTATTAATTTTTTTATGGTATGAAACTTGGATACATTTATCAGAAACAAGTTTTCAAGACATCAACTTTTGGAATTTGGATATATTATGAGACCATTTCGTTATTTTATTTCAAAATGAATGTCGATTGTATGTACTCTTGCTTGCCAGCCTTAAGGATTTTTGGTGAAATGAAGAGTATGAGTAGCATATATGACAACCTATCTTATTGTGTCTTCTTACTATTCTTATGGTGTTTTATCCCCTGAATAATTGTTCCAATTTCTTCATTGTTCAAGAGGGATAACTTAGTACTTCTATATGATTAGCTTTTTGATTCTACCTTTAGTTACAAAACAATGCTTGTATGAATTGTGTACATGTTAATAATGGATTTCAAGCAAGGTTTTGTTGTTATTGGTAATTTTCGTTGATGATCAAAATGACGTGAAAGTACCATTCACTTTATAAGGTTTGAATTTTCCTGACATTTGAAAATAACCCTTAGGATGCTAGTAAAAGAAACCTCACCTTCTTGCACAATGTTAAGACCTTGAGGTGGCTTTATTTATCTTAGGCCCTATTTTTAATTTTGTTGACCTGAACTTACACTGAAGTCACTTATGACTAATTATTTTTAGTGATTCGCTATTGTTTCTCTTCCTTGTAGTTACTGTTCTTACGAAAGCATACTGATTAATCAAACTTGTTTATACTAAAAATGAACTTACTTTTTGCTAAACACAAACTTGTTATTGAATATGATAGTTTGGAGGTGGCGAGAACACGCACTATTACTTTGTTAGTGATGAATATTATTTATTTTGTGTATTTAGATTTTATTGATTGCCATTGCCTTTTCTTTTTTGTTTTATTATTAATTATGTGATATGCACGTTAAAAAATTATGCTTACATCATTTGTGTGCTATTGTAGATTCACCGTCACCATTTGATGTTGACAGAATCATCTGCATAATTCAAAAACTATGTGGCCTTTTGATCATGGTTCCAGGTACTGGATATGTTTCTAGATTTCACAATGTTAAGTTATTTTCCAATAACGTGTGTAATAGATTTTTACTCATTAACAATGATTTTGGTATATGTGTCCCTCATGTATCTGGTAAGTTATCGACATTCCCAAGAATTGGAAATGGGAATCATGATCTGTCTCTAGCGCACATCATTACTGTTTGCAGCCGAATTATGAATAAAAACTTTATTTATTTTAGTAACTATTAAATTAAGTATTATTACAAATATATTTGAAAATATGCTTTTAACATATTAAAAGAAGCAATATCACTCAACAAAAGCACACCAGTTAAAAAATTTTGTTGGAGTTGTAAAAAAAGAAAACAAAGTTTAAGTAAAACTTAACATTTCATTGGTGCAAAAGAAAACACATGGATTCCTCAAAAAAAAAAAAAAGAAAACAAATGGATTAAGTACTAAAAGAAATATGAATTAGATTAGCGAATAATAGAAGTATCCAATGATTTTTATAACTAAAAGCAAAAAGAAAAACTGGATGATGTTTGATGCTCAGCTAGATAGAATGTTAAATGGTCTGCTTCACTTGTAGGTAACCCTATGCATGGAATCACCCACTTCCCAAAGAGATTGCTGTCATTGGTCAATTCTCACTCATGGTAATGTTTTATTGACAATAAAAAGGTTTATAGATTATGTTGCCTCCTTTTTTTAATGCAAAGTATTATCAGGCGAATAACTACAAGGTTGAGAGTCAGAACATTGTGCACAAACATTTTATTATTGGCAGCATTATCACAGCATAATCTCCCATACTATCCTAGTGGCATAAAAGAGGTACGTTATTAAGTTATTTGATAGGCTCTTTTCTGATATGCTAAAATATCTTATGTTCTCTATACAATACGGAGAAATTATTATATTAGTTTTACGGTTTAAATATATTTTTCTTATGTTATTGTTAAAAGTCTGTTCTTTGCTTATTCAAAATAAGTTATTTTCCAAGTTCATACCTTGCACATCTTATTTTCTTAAAATCCTCTCATAGAAACTTCACTGATAAGTGGTAGTATACGTACTTCTGGTAGGGCATTGTATCATCTTATTTGCAGTATTATCTGTAGAAGCGTTCCCAATGGCTTATTGGGGTACTCCTGTTGGCTGATCTTAGTGCTGAAAAGCTCCTTAGTTCTAAATTGTTGGCTTTCTGTGTTTGTTTTTTTAGTACCCCGGTGAAAGGTCCATTGAATCGCATGCTGATTTTCACTTGCTAGCTTATTGCAAGTTTATTTGTCTTTGGTTATCCTTGTAAGTCAATGAGAATAGCATGGTCTATCCTATAAAGCTTGTCCATGTGTGCCTAAATGCTCTTAATAATACATGTTTCCTGTCTGTTATTTGACATCATGTCGGAATGAACATGTGTTGCATGACTTGCATCTCTGTAAAATTTTATGATAAATAGCACCATCTTCTCATAGTAATGTACTGGTTTTTATTTTGTCTTTTTAATGTAGATTGCACTTATTTTCTTTGGTGAAGTTCTAATAATCAGTGCTTGATATAACTTGAATCATGGCTACTGTGAATTCACTCAATTAGAATATGGCAAATCTTCGTGTTTCTTGCTTGCTTGTCATACATATAATTTTGTGCATGCAGGTTCCTGGAAATAACCTCCTATATTTTGATGAACCGTCCTATCATGAAGAACTTTCATCATTTTGCAGCAACTTACTTCAGGATCTGCTTTTTGCTATTAAGCAAGAATCTTCTCCCGTACGTTTCTCCATGTCATTATCATTACTTTATGATTTTTATCATCTTTTGTACTGAATAGTTGAATGTTGCTTTCCAGACTGCTCGTGGAAGCCTTGCACTTGAAGCCTGCAACTGCATAGCATCAGTTCTCAAGGTATTGTCCTAATTATGCCCAAAACTATTACAGCTGTCTTCTACTAGTATTGGACAAATGCTATTTTTTTATAGGTGTATGCAAGACCATCAGCAATGTACATAACAAGGAGGTACATTGCTGCTATTTTCACACCTGGTTCCTCTTCTTCCTGCTAGGGTTATGTGTGCCTGAAATTGAGGGCATTCAACTTCCTTTTAGGAATGAAAGAAATTTAATGGAGATCTATTACTTATGAACTTTTTCAGAGAGCCATTAATTGTCTTTTCAATGGGTACATTTAGGGAATTTTTGTTAAAGCAAGTAACAATATTCTTGAATTTGACGTTAACTTTAATCACTTAATTGAACATGCTTTGTCTTGTACTTTGGATAATAACGATAAAGATGTGTCAAGATGTGTGGGATTAAAGTTTGGGTCGTTTGATGAAGTGTTGCTTGATCAAAGCAACGAGAACTAAGGTCAGAGTGCTTCGCTCGACCGAGTCATGGACCGCTCGACCGGGTCGAGCGAAGGTAGGGGTCGAGCGAAGGTAGGGGTCGAGCAAATTGGTCAGAATAAGTCAGTAGCTTCTGGAGTGCTCGCTCGACCAGATCAAAGGTCGCTCGACCAGGTCGAGCAAGGGGTGTTGGGTCGAGCGAGACTGTCAGACTACTCCAACGAGCAGTTTTCTGTTTTAGTTATGCAATAATGGTGTTCATTATTCTATTGTTTAATGTAATGTTTATTGTCATAATTAATTGTGGTGTTTATTGTGCTTTATGGTGAGTTATGTGTGACTCTAAGATTAACACTCACCTTGGTCTATAAAAGGGAGTATCAACCTTAGAGAAAAACCACCACAAACACACATTGTGAGTAGACTATTGCATTGCTAGAAACTTGAGAGTGTTCTTACTTTGCCTTAGTATTTGTGATCTTAAGAGATTGTTCTTAAGATAAGAGGGTTTATTATAATTGTATTGTTGAATCTTTTATAATAAAACATCATTTGAGGGGGAGGTATCAAAGATACCTCATAAATACTTGTGTTCATTCTTGCTCTATTTTTCATTTGTGTTTTCGTTGTTGAACCTCTTTGTGACGTCTGCTTTCAATTGGTATCAGAGCGGGAAGATCATTTGGGCCATTTGGGGTGAGATAGTGAGGTTAAAAGAACAAAACAAACACAATGAGTGAGGGGAAATTTTGTATTCAATTGTTTGATGGAAAAATCAACTTTGCAATATGGAAAAGCTCCGTGGAGGATTATTTGGTGCAACAAGGCATTGATGATGCTTTGTTGAAAGAGAGGCCAAATCATATTGATGAGGCAAATGGACACAAATAAGGAAGAAGGCGGTAAGCACAATCCGGCTTGCCATTGCACCCGAAATCAAGTATAACTACTTGAAAGAGACAAATCCCGGTGAGTTGTTAGAGAAACTACAAACGATGTATGCTTCCAAATCTCTAACAAACAAACTTTGCTTGAGGTGGGAATTGTATCAACTCATGAAGGATGAGGATACATCAATGCAAGACCACATAAACACATTTAACAAGTTGGTGTGCCAATTGTTAAATGCGGATGAGAAATTAACCGATGAAGAGCAAGCCTTACTACTCTTGGCTTCACTTCCCAAGGACTATAAAAACATAGTCCAAACATTACTCATAGGTAGGGACTCTATTACTCTTGATCAAGCATTGGCGGCGTTGAGAGAGAATGATAGGTTCATGGTGAGAAGAGAAGGGGAAGAGAGGAAGAATGTTGGGGATGGCTTGTATGGTGAGGGTTCTTTTAGTAGGGGTAGGACCAAGGACAAAGGTTATAAAGGAATGGGAAAGTCTCAAGGGAGGGGTGACTATAGTGACAAAGAGTGTTACTATTGTAAGGAGAAGGGGCACATACAAATGATGTGCAAAGAATTTAAGGATGACCTTAAGAGAATGAAAAGCTTAAGGAATGGGAAATATGATGATGAGGATAGCGGGAACGCCGCTCTAGGCATTGGAAGTGATGATGACTATGATGGGGTTCTATTAGTTGATGGGGGAGTGGTTCATAGTAAGGAATGGGTAATTGACTCCGGTTGCTCATTTCACATTTGTTGTGAGAAGGAAAAATTTACTAAGCTTAGTTTTGGGGATCATGGCCTTATTACTTTACCAAATGATGAGAAGGTGAAAGTAGAAGGTATTGGGGAAGTTACAATTGAGACTCTCGGAGGTGTCAAGAGAAGACTCGGTGATGTAATGTATGTACCTAAGTTTGAAAGGAACATAATATCATTGGGTAGACTAGAGAGTAAAGGATGCACTTTCAAAGCAAATGGAGGGGTTTTGAAAGTCATTAGAGGGAGCCTTGTGCTCATGAAGGGAGTAAGGAACAAGAGGAACTTGTATGAGTTACAAGTTAAGTGTGGTAGCCTAGGCCACACAAGTGTTGATGGTGTGTTTGGGTCTAAGAAGGTGACTTTTGAGGATGGTAAGAATATTGCACTTGAGGGGGAGATTGTTAAAGCAAGTAACAATATTCTTGAATTTGACGTTAACTTTAATCACTTAATTGAACATGCTTTGTCTTGTACTTTGGATTATAACGATAAAGATGTGTCAAGATGTGTGGGATTAAAGTTTGGGTCGTTTGATGAAGTGTTGCTTGATCAAAGCAACGAGAACTAAGGTCAGAGTGCTTCGCTCGACCGAGTCATGGACCGCTCGACCGGGTCAAGCGAAGGTAGGGGTCGAGCAAATTGGTCAGAATAAGTCAGTAGCTTCTGGAGTGCTCGCTCGACCAGATCAGAGGTCGCTCGACCAGGTCGAGCAAGGGGTGTTGGGTCGAGCGAGACTGTCAGACTACTCCAACGAGCAGTTTTCTGTTTTAGTTATGCAATAATGGTGTTCATTATTCTATTGTTTAATGTAATGTTTATTGTCATAATTAATTGTGGTGTTTATTGTGCTTTATGGTGAGTTATGTGTGACTCTAAGATTAACACTCACCTTGGTCTATAAAAGGGAGTATCAACCTTAGAGAAAAACCACCACAAACACACATTGTGAGTAGACTATTGCATTGCTAGAAACTTGAGAGTGTTCTTACTTTGCATTAGTATTTGTGATCTTAAGAGATTGTTCTTAAGATAAGAGGGTTTATTATAATTGTATTGTTGAATCTTTTATAATAAAACATCATTTGAGGGGGAGGTATCAAAGATACCTCATAAACACTTATGTTCATTCTTGCTCTATTTTTCATTTGTGTTTTCGTTGTTGAATCTCTTTGTGACGTCCGCTTTCAGGACACATTAGTAGCATATCATAGAGAAGACTTCGGTTTTAGGGGGAAGATGAGGGTGATAAGTGAATGGCATATTGTCTAGGAAGAAGTTCACATGAGAACTAACCTTATATGAGAACTTGAGAACTAATGCCTTTTCAAGTAAATAGTTCAACTTGTTAACTGAATAGGTGTACTTTTGTGCAAAAAACGTTTACTTATTAACTGATGTTTAAGAAAAGACTTATAAATTGATTTTCAAAAGCTTTACTTATAAAATAAAAAGGAATACTTTTTAGTAGGAATGTCCAAGTGAGGCTTTTTTGAATCTTGATTTTACCTGACAAGAAAGAGTGTTTATACACATATACACTTTGTTGATTGAAAAATTAGAGACGTGAGAGCATCTCTCACGTCTTATAAGTGACTTGCGAATGAATGGCCGGGAATCAGACACGTATAGATATCCTTGATTTATCTCTTTTTTATGTGACCCAAAACGAGCGTAACCGCTTACCGAGAAATAGAAAGGAAGGACAAGTTGGTCAAAGGAAAGGGGGGGTCTTGATTCCGGGGCGGAGCCGTATGACGCGAGAGTGTATACTCTTGAACTCAGAGAGCGAGACCCTAAAAAAAGTTCAAGAAGGTATTCAGAGTGGTAAACTCTGAAAATTTGATACGACATAACAATTGTTTGTTCAGTGGAGCTTCTTTGTCCTGAACCTAGGCTTGTTTCAGGCAAAATATGATTATTGTTGCTGAATTCACTAAATATAGTCTTTTCAGTAGAAACTTTTTATCAGGCGAGCCGCAATTGAACTTTCACCTTTATAAACTTATCTTCAATGCTCATATTTCTGATAAAAATTCTACATATCACTTTTGCCTACCCAAATAAAATGAGAGGGGATCAGGTAGGGAAAGAGTAAGGATGACATCACCAGGAACAGAAGGAAGGAGTTGATAGACACCAACAGCATTGGTTTTGATGCTAACATAAAGCAATCAATTTCAAAGGAAGGCGAACTACTTGTTTTTCAATAAAACAGTGAAAATTATACTTGAAGAATCTGCTTACATATTTGTTTTGTCCTTAACCAACTTAATGTCTTATACATGTTTTAATATCAAGTTGCCAAGTTCTGCTTTTCTCTTCAAGTTGCCAAGTTTACTTTACTTTAGACTTTTTCGGTCCAGAGATCAAACCCAAGCTATAAAATGTTTGTTGATGTTCCGCAGATGGATGATAGCGTAATGTGCTTATGCAATGAATTGGTGGAGATTGCAAGATCTTGTTTGAGTACGAAGCACAATTATTTATTGTCAACATCCAACTTTCTTGCCAAACACTCACAAGTTGCTAACTGAAAAAACATTCAGTAGATGATGAGTTCGATCCGTAAAGCAGAGGTGATTCTGAGTGAACTCCAATTGGAAGTGTCTGATAGAAGTACGAAACAATGACGGAGAATTATTACCATTAATTGTCCTATTGGGTTCTTATATGCAGCAAAATTTTCCTTTTGCTCTGGTTGCCTGGGCTTTATTGAATCTATCAAAGCAGATGATTATTCTGGAACGCGTTTTGAAGATCTTTGAACAGGTTCGACTACTATGTGTGATGTTGGTACTCATTTGTGGTGAGGCTTGCCATACATATCTCTATCTTGTGTGTAGGCTCATTGTTGAACCGTCATTATGACAATATTGAAAATATAAGTTCGAACTTAGGAAGTTTCTCTCTTAAGGGGTCGCTTGGATTGAGAGTAAATATTTAAGGGGTAATAAAAGTCAAAGTAGGAATTTAAGGTTAGTTAGGTAGATGATTAAAGGAATTTGCTTGTTGGAGAGGTGGAAGAATGAATTAGAAGGTAATGAAAAAATAGCAATAAGTTTCCTTATTTTTTGTATAAATTTACCCTACGGGGAGGTGGAGGAATTCTTTACCTCCAAATGGATGAAATCAAACTCTTTTTCTATTTATCCTTTTTAATCTACTCCTATTCTACCTCTCACAATTATTTCAATAACTTCATTTGCATATCTAATTACCTTTGTACATTAGTTTGACTTTTTTTACTACCTTAAATATTTACTCTCAATCCAAGCGACCCCTAATTGTTAAAAATACTCTCTTAATTGTTAAAAGTTGTATGGCGGATAACGTTTTTGCATACATTTCTTCCCACTTAGCCTCACTAAGACCAATGGGCTTCCTCTCATCACCTTCAAGTGCCCTATGAACACCATTTTGAATCAAGATTGCCTTTATCTTTACTTGCCACAAACTAAAATTTGTGTTTCTATCAAACTTCTCAATGTTTAACTTCATAGTTGACATCTTGAGCTTCAAATGACCACCGAATAACCCTTGGCTCTGATACCAATTGAAAGGAGAGGCTAATACCTCACTCAAGGATCACAAATTAAGGTTTAAGTGTGTGTTTGTGTTGTGTCAAACATAGGAATCAAATATGCATGTATGTGATGAATGACAATAATAAAGTAAATAATCAAGACAAAGATTTTATGGTGATTCACCAAACATGGGCTACATCTACCATCTAGCCTAGGATTATATTTATGTGTTTAAAGAATAAAATACAAACTTAAAAGAATTACAATGGAGATAAGTGTAAGGGAAGAGAGGAGCTACTTGGGGAGTAATTTTGCATAAACAAGAAGGGTGCTCTTAGATGAGACTTTGGTGCAAGTAATAAAGGCCTTGGACACTAGTATTTATAGGGAAGTAAGAGGAAAGAAAGGGGCAGCAGCAATCTGTCCACAGTGGGTTGCTAGCAAATGTTGAAAAGTTACCAGAAATCTTCACTCGACCATGGCTCGACCCACATCAGGTCGAGCGGCCTGCAGCTTGTCTGGCAGTGTGTTTTCTTCTTATCTCCCTTTTGTCCCATACACTCTTTTGTACTTGGTACTTTGAACCTAGGACTAAAATTTGCTTTTCAAGCCTTCACATGTGAAGATTTCACACCCACAAAATCTTGTACTTAGGATTCCCATCAAATCAAAATCACAAACTATGTGATACTTTATCATCTTCTTTCCTTCATTAGCTAAAGTGATTAATTAACTTAATCATGTTTTGATTATTATTCATTGAACATAAGTCTCCAATAATCCTAACACAATGTATTTGGCTCACTCTTAATACCCTAACACTCTTCTAAGACCCCTTATATATAGCTAAGACATATTAGAAGACTTAGGGTCCAAATGGCCAAAGGTCCACTAAATTGTAACACTAAAACAGAATACCCGCAAAAAGGGGTCTGCATGCTCACCGCTCGAGTGGGTCGAGCGAGCCTACTGGAGCCACTGCCTTACTTCGGATGCCTTGCTTGAGTTGCTGCTCAACTGGCACTCCTTAGCTCGATAGGTCGAGCACATCATTCCATGATATTTGCCTTCATTAAGGCACCTAATATCATCATCATTAATCATCAGCTCATTGAGTGACTCAAAGCAAATACTTTCATACTCCTTTGCACATACGACATCACCCTCGAATGTGCAAGCAAGAGCATGGGCAATCAAGTGATCGAACCCATCACCAAAGTAACGGGAATTGGGTCTTGACTCAACAACCTTCTTCACAATCATCTCAACTACTTTAAATGCATCTCTATTTGTTTTTAATTTATTAATTTGACTTTATTTTCTCCTTAAATATTTACACTCAATCCAAGCATCTCCTTCGTGAAATATTTGTGTGCAAATTACTTACTATTTAGCACTTGCTCTTGAATTTTTTACAATATGAATCGAAACATGACTCATCTCAATAGATTAATTTTTTTTACTATTACTCTCCCGTTCTTTAAAAAAGTTCATATTTGTCATTTGAAAAATTACCATGAAATACAATTTTTTGTTTACTTTCCTACAATATAATTTTTGATTAACCACGAATAATACTAACTTAAGGGATGTTTCCCTATAATATCTCTGAAATGTTAAAAATTAAACTATAGGAGATTATATGACAAAAAAATATGGTAAGTTAGCTAATAAACTATAGCAGGTATTATTGTAGAAAAAACACCTTTAAGTTAGTGTCATTCATGGTTGATAAAAAATTAGTATTAGTGTATGAAAATTAACAAAAGGTTGTATAATTTACGATAATTTTTACTTGTCATTTTGGGATGTTCTAATTATTGTTTCCATAAAAAAATCTTTTTATTTGAAGTATAGCACAAATTTTGGACAAAAATAACCTTATTCATCATTATTTTAATATTTTATTAATGCTCATAAACTCCACATATCTTTCACTAACTTCACTAGTATAGAAATTCGTGCAATGCACGAATTTGTTAGTACAAAATATATATAAAAAAACAATTTTAATTATAATGCAAGTATATACTATCGTTATTAAATTAACATAATTATTGAAGTTTTGTTTTTTCAAAAAAAATATTTATCCAATAAATAAACTTTTTTTCATTTCATCGAACATATTAAATTCTAAGTTAACTAAATCTATAACTATTACTAAAACAAAACGCTGCTTACATCATCACCTTTCATAATTACTTACGTGTCGCATCCTTATTAACAATTTTCCCTCTAAACTTAAATGATGATGTCATCCTTATTATGATCTTTGACTTTTTATCTCTTATTTTGAGCATATTATTATCTTATTAATTGTTTTTTTTTTTACTTTTTGGATCAAGTTAAATTTAATGTAGTAGAAAACTATATATTTTTACTTCATTTATTTTAATTATTTATAAAATAATTTTAATTTATTAAATGAATGTTATTTAGTGTATTGGATATTTTTAAATGGTTAAAACATAATATACTATTTTTAGGATTTGTTTTTGGTATTTATACTCTTGGTTACTCAGATGCAAATGCAATGATTAATTCTAATATGATTTAGGTTGTGACTATTTTATGTAATTCACTTATATTTTTTATGAGAATAAATTATCTTTGTCGTTTAAACTAATAAAATAATTTTACATAATTCTATGTATTTATATTTGATTTTTAAGTGTGCTATTGATAGTAATAAATTAAATACTTTTATAAATTAATGTAATAGGTATTTTTGTTAGAAAAATTAATATGTTATTTTTTATTTAAAAAATTCATAATTTGGTATTGTATTTAAGGTGAGAACCTTTTGCTATTTTATTCAAAATAAAAAAATAAATGTATAAATATAATTATATTGCGCACAATGCAAAATGTAATATAATGTACGTAATGTATATAACTGTTTATGGTGAAATATTAAATATAAGCATAATACAAAAATATGTCAAAAAATTTGATAAATCGTGCATCGCACGGGCACTATCTAGTAGAATTAATATAGGAAATCATATAAATACTTTATCAAATGTAGCTTTAAACTCAAACAAAAAAATATTAGATTCTAAATTAGATGAATATTATTATGTAATCAACTATTATCTACTTTACATAATCTTTTGATCTTATTTCACATCCTTAGATAAAACATCCATCAGGTCAATTTTTTTTTTACTATATTTATATTCTTAATTATTCTTATATGTTAGAATTTATATATTCATTTACCATTTTTAGTCATACTATTAAATAAAAATTAATCAATATGATATGTAATCATTTCACTCTCAATTATAATTTTCATTTGTCATGCATCTTTAGAAAATGACACTGAAATTTTTCAAGAATTTTATAGTATTGTATGAAAATATGATAGATGCCTCTTTATAAAATGACACTTGAAATTTTCCAAGACTTTTATAGTACTGTATGATTGTATGATTTTAACATTTTTATATTCCACATGATTCCCACAACTTTATAAAAATATTATTTTATTAATAAATTTTAATGTTTATGGTCTCTACTTTTCCCTCACCAAATTTATTATTCAATAAAATACTATATATAATAAAATAATATGTTTTATTTTTTTAATGACCGTGTTTATTACTTGTGGGAACTTCATTAAGGAACGAAATGAGTAGTTGTTTTAAACTATTAGATTATTACTCCCTCCGTTCCTTTTTGTTGTCCACTTTTAGAGGGAGAAATTTAAATTAGATTTTTGAAGTATATATTGAAGATAAAATATATTCATGTGATTCTTGTTAGATTTGTCTCCATGTAAAGTTTCTTAATAGGTAATTTTTATAGTTTCTTATGATGGGTACTTAGCGATATTAAGACTTAAAATTTGCTAAAAAATGCGTATAAAAGATAAAATAGACAAATAAAAAGGAACGAAAGGAGTAGTTTTTTTTAATTAGACTACTGGTTAGATTTTAGGATATATATCAAGAGAAGGTAAAACTAAGGTGAGATTTGATCTAAAGATATTATTCTTGTAAAAAAAATATACGTACTTTAAATGAAATAAGATTTATTGGTATTTTTTTAAGGGTTAAGATAGAATTTTGTATTTTATTGATGTAATTTAAAATAATTTTTGCTTTGGGAACATCAAAATTTAATTATACTTTATTAAGTACTTCAAAATTTATTCTTTCTTGGAAAATAAAAATAATAATTATATAAAATATTAATTATTTTTCAACTTCAAGATGAGATTCTTGAAAATTTAAAATTATTAAAAATAAATAATATTTATTAATTTTTATGTGTAAATATCATAACTTGTCTTTTTAATACTTTCTCTGATTTTTAATAGTTAAAGATAGTGACATTTCTCCTCACAAGATGTCACTATTTGTAACAACTAATAAAAATCAGAGGAAATACATCTTAGTTTTTTGGAAATATTGTCGAGAATAATTTCATCTATTGACAAACCGTTGTGAATAAGCCGAACTATTAATTCTTTATGAATAATCCCACATTTTCAATTTGTTTGCTCGTGGCACCCCCAACACTTCTTTAACCGACTACTGCAGGTTGGATCTCATTTATCATCTTCATTTTATTTATGTATTTTCAATCAAAATTCAAAACCTCTCACCATCTTCAATTCTTCCTCTCACCTTCCTCTCAAAACAGGGAAATCATCACGCCATAATCAAGTGTCGAAATCATTAACATTCGAAGCTGCTGTCCAATTCTTCCTCTCATCTTCAACCCAACATCTGCAATTACTCCCTAAATTAGGGTTTAGTTTCGAACAGGGGTGCTGTGCAATTCGAAGCTGCTGTGCGTGGGTGGGGTATTTTTCGAAGCTGATGTGCAATTCTCCATCCAAATGGTAAGTTTATTCCCTATAATCTTTGATTCTTTAGTGTATCCATTGTTGTTGTAGAATTACATCGGTAATTATTTTCAATTGTGTTGATCTTTTAGGTTAATAGTTAAGCTTACGGGCCAAATTGGACAAGAATAAAATTTTTCTCCGAGACGAGAACCCCTTTTAGCAACCTGCAGTTTCGCCAAATACCCATGCTCACATCTCACGCCATTATTCCAATTTGAAGCTCTACTATTGCTTGCGGAACAATTGGAGTTCATTTACCCAGGAAAAAAAAAACTAAACTTGTTTTATGGAGTTGGAATTAGTGGGAGAAGGAAAAGAACAAAATGGAAGAAATAAGATGAAGACCAAGAAGAACAAAAATGAAGAACAATGGAGTTTTTTTGGAGAAGACATGAAAATTAGTACCACATGTTTATAAAAGGAGGTTGGAGAAGATGACCTGCAAAGGATATATAAGACCTGCTACAGCATGTTAATTTTCTGCGGTGTCACGAGCAAACAAACTGAAAATATGGGATTATTCATATATAATCAATAGTTCAGATTATTCACGGCGGCTTGTCAATAGATAGATTATTCCGACAATTTTTCCTAGTTTCTTTTGGTTATTTCACGACTTTTTCTCTCCGAAAAAAAGGACCAACTTCCTTGTAGGATTTGGGGTTTTTTTCCGTCACCTTGTTCTGCAAAAGTCCCTCTTTTCTCCGCTTTATCTCCCCTTTCCCCTTCAATTAAAATCGTTTTAAACCTAATTTTCTCCAGTCGACCTCAGCAATGGAGGTTGAACTCGAAGTTGTTGGCCGTCATGCGATGTTCTTCGACGATGACGCCACTGCCGCCTTCGTAAACTCCGAAGATGCCCTAATTGAATGGAATTCTCTCTTCATCGACCGTTTTGATGTTCGTAATCTTCTCTCAAATCCTCCCTCTTCTTTTCGCAAGCTTTCCAGTCATGGAGGATCTCTTCCTGATTCCCATCTTGAATCTGAGCTTGACCTTGAACGTTATGCAGATCTTCCATCTTCCAATGAACCAGGTTTGTGTATTTTTCTTTTTTTTTTTTCTGTGATTTTTCACCTAAATCTGTTTTTCTCAATAATTTATTTCTTTTTTCTAGAATTATGTAATTGAAGTGAATGTTATGGTATTATTATTATTTAATTTATTGTATGATCATTTAGTTGATTTTATGATGTAGAGCTATAATTTTTAGAGATAAAATTCAGGTTATTTTTAGTTTCTAGGATTCGATGTGTGTCCATATAAAGATTTTTACATTTGGAAGTTGGGATGGGTCTTGGAGTTTGATGTTTCGGTTTGGTTCAACTTAGTGCTTGTCTTTACGTAGATATTTGGAAAAATTGATACTCCCTATTAGGCTCAGAAAGAAAAATGGTGATTATGAGAAAGCAGTGGATGCTAGTAATAGATGAATAGAGAATGAAATTTGTGGATGAAATCAAAAAGAGAATTAAAAGGTATGGACCACAATAAAAGAAAGTAATTGGTCCTTGTCTACAAATTGAAATGATGCGAAATGGGTGAGATGGACCAAGATCACATTGTCAGTTTTAAACGCGTCGCCGCCTTGTGCGCCTTGAGCCCAGGCTCAGCTAAAAAGCCTCGGTTGGGTGAGGCAAAGCCCACTACTAGAGCGTGCGCCTTGGGCGCCTCAAGGTGCTTCACGCCTCGTGCGCTCGGTGTGCCTCCTTGTTTGATTGGATAATTAACTTATCCTTGCTTGTGGTGGTGCTTCTTTAAGGTGAAGTTGTGTAGAGTAGAGAGAAAGTAAGGTGGGCTAGGTGGTGGTAGCGCTATGGTGGTTGTGGAGGGGTTGTGGTGTAGGTGGGGTTGAGTAGATGTAATTAATGTGGGTATGATGTGAGCAAAACAGTGCTAAAGGTGAGATTATTAAAAAATAATTAAAGGTGATATTTTCAGCGATCAACGAAAAGGTTGGAATATTAATATCAATTCTTCCTAGATACTCTGATTTTTACATTGTTATTTTTGTTGAGTCACATTCGGTTATGTTGATTTGGTTAAATTTGGACATTTCTAGGTATACAGTTATTTGTTCTCTTTTTTTTCAATGGAAATTTAAGTTTTTCTAGTTACAATCTTATAAATTTGTGACATGTTTTTCACCAAAATAATCCTATTTGCCTTAAACACTGCCAAAAAGTCACATATTTAAAGTTTTACCAAAAGTAACATGATATTTTATGTGTACCCCTCCCTCTTAATAGATGTGAAAGAGGCTCTTTTATTTATTTTTCACTCCTATAATTAGAATATATAATTTTCAAAGTACATATTCATTTCTCCCAATAATCAATAATTACATGACATTGAAATCAATCAGATGTTTACTACTCTCTTTGGTTTTTTCTCATATTCCAAAGGAAAAGAACAAATAAGATTGGAGGGAGTATTAGTTTAGAATAGATTTTGTCGAGTATTAATTCAGAAAAGATTTTGTCATATAAGGGTGTTGTTCGAAAGAGTGATTAAAAATAAATATTATGTGGCATAGAAATAGTGATTATAAGAATGCGTTTTCTAGGCGTATGTAGTATTTGATTTGCCCAAAAGCATAAAAGTTGCTTCTACATTAAGGCCTTATTGGGGCTGAATTTTTACATGTAGTCTCAGTTATGGGTGAATAATTAGTCTCAATTATGGGGCGGAATAATCAGTACTTATTAGAATTACTAAAATGTATGCGGAGTCTCTATTCGCATAAGTGTATTAACATATTTGGGAATAAATTCATTGCTTTGCCTTTGACCTCAAAACGAAGTTTGTCTAATTGTGCCCTGTTAGTTCAATTTGAAATTTATCTCTAGGCTGTAATGCCATTTTTGATCTTTTTCGAGCTGTAGTATGAACACTATTCAGTTTGTTTTAGAGCATCAAAGTAGATGGTTTGATGAAATAGTCCAATGTGACACTTGTATCCATGCATCCATACCTGTGATCGTGTTTGTGTTTGACAGAGCGACATTTACCTATAGTTAAATAACAGTCTTTGCTAAACCTTCTGAAAGATGAGGAAGTTATGAGGTGTAGTTTTGCATGTAAAAGTATTAGGTAAAGGTCCGTGCTATGCTTCTTTCCTACATATTTCCTCATTTGCAGGAAACATGACTTAATGCAAGTGGTTGAGCTATCAAAATGACGAGTAAGAATGTGTTCTCACTCTGCTAGTATCATATTACACCTGATTTTATTTGGTACTTATTTCCTCTTTGGCCCTTTTTTTTTGGCAAATCATGCTGATCTAATTTGTACAAAATGTAATTTTGCTGACTACTTGTTGGTTTTTTTTTCTTATTTCCATTAGAAGTAAAAACTGATGTGCCAAGGATGGAAGCCTCTGGATATCATTATGTTCCCTTCTCCTATGATGAAAATGCTAATTCAAGTGATCAAAAGAATCCTGATGTGGTTACGGACCTCTCTGCTTTTCATCCACCATTTTCCGTGCCTGAAAGTTTAGTTCAGAACATGGTAAGCTATTCTCTTAGCTATATCACATATTATATGAAGTGTTGTGGGAATTTTATGATGCTATTTTTCGTTTTGGATAGTAAGTTGATGTGGGCAAAATGATACTTGTTGGATGTGCATGTTATTCTGAGGCTTACTATGTCTAAGATTTCAGATGCTTGGAGCAGGACGAAGTTCTTCTGACCTAAGGTTGCCATTGTGGGGCACCTTGTTGCCTTATGATATCATGACAGATGGGCCATGCAGGTGGGATTAGGAGGATAGAGTTCTCTACTTTAGCTGGAAATGCAAATTATCGTAGTCAGCTTGGAGCATATGGAATGAAATGTTTCTTCATAGAGTTTGATGTTTTATCATATTATGATTATTCGAGCTCTATGTGAGATACTAATTAAGTTCCCTTGGCTTTTGTAATTTTTGGTTCACTAGAGTTTTGTTAGGTTGATCTAGAATGTGGGAATCTTTTTCACTTCATTGATGCATCTTTTTTTCTTTGTTTCTTTTCAGCCTCCTACAGAAAAAGTGCATCAGATTATTGCAAGAACTGCATTGTTTGTGAGTGAACATGGTGGCCAATCTGAAATTGTTTTAAGGGTGAAACAGGGAGATAACCCAACATTTGGGTTTTTGATGCCACATCATCATCTACACCCATACTTCAGATATCTTGTTGATCATCCGGAGATTCTAAAAGCTGACCATGGTGGCAAGTCACAGGGGGAGAAGACTAATGAAGATAGGGCCGGTGGTGCACTTTCCCTTCTGGGTTCGGTCTATGGTACAGAGGAAGACGAAGATGCTTCAGCTGTAATTGACATTGAAACTAAGCAAGACCCTGATAAGATTTCTACAGAAGCTGTTATTTCAAGGTCTCAAAAATCAGGGAAAATCGCTGGTCCGGGAAACATGTCCGGAAATGATGAAATGGTTTCTAAAGTTGCACACTTTTCCAAACCTAAATCATGTACATTGGGTAAGAACCTTGTGAGTAGCATTAAGTCTGCAAGTACTAGTGCTTACAAAAAAGATGCTAACATAGTAGATTCTTCTGGTTCTATCATGGACAAATCCATGTCTTCAAGTTTGTTTCCACTTTCCAAAGCTGAAACATTGGTTGTAGACCCTCCATTGGAAATAAAAAGGCTAATTGATCGGATTGTTGAGCTCATCTTGAAAAATGGTAAAGATTTTGAGGCGGTGCTTCTTGAGCAGGACAAAAAGCATGGGAAGTTTCTATTCTTATTGCCATCCAACCAATATCATGCATACTATCAAATGGTTTTGAGGAAAGCTCAAAAGGTTTGTTCCTTAATAGTGTGGTATTTTATATTTTTGGTCTTATATTGTTTATCTGTAGAAAACTGACAATTACACAATTAATGGTCTGCATTACTTTGATTGAGGTTACCTTTTAAAACTTTAAACTAGTAAATTGTTATCAGAGCCGTCTTTGAAATTTGAGAGGCCCTGAGCGAAATAAAAAAATATAGGCCCTTTTCAAATAACGAATTTTAAATTAATTATAATAAAAGTTAGACAATTTTAAATATAAAGTAAAATAAATAAACGATACGTTTGCTTTATATATAATAAATTAATAATTTTAAATAATAAAAAGAAAATAAAGAGTTATGTAGTTTCTAATGTTAATGTAGTTAGTAAAGATAGTGGTGAAGCTAATTTAAATTAGCATAAAGGAGCTAAATTTGCTAATATTACTATACTCCATATGAGTAGCTGAACATAACTAAGCTTAAGTTTAAAGTACATTTTGATCTTTTAATGTAGGTACTAGGTAGTAAATCTTTGTTCCTCTACCCTCTTTATTGTTTTATTACCAATATGTCCGAATATATGTATATATAAACCGCATCGTGTCTTATATGAGACCGTTTCACTATGAGATGGGTCCATACAAACGGCCTAATTAATATCATTTTTATAAAAAATCAATCAAGTAAATGAAAAATTTTAGTTAAGTTATTTTTGAAACTAAGTATTGGGTCAGTGCATAGTAAGCCGTTTGACGATGAGACGATGTTACTAAAAACTTTTTCTAAAAACTAATAGAACACGTTATACGTCTCTCTCTCCTATAGATCTTTAATTTCTCTATCTACCCCATTGTCTCTCCTTTGTCAATGTTACTCACTGAATTCTCTATACCTACCCCGTTCTCCCTCCTTACTCACTATTACTCTTAATCAACCATGGATTCAAGTGAGGCCCCTCATAGAATGAGGCCCTGAGCAGCTGCTCAGGATGCTCGTCCTTGTAGCTGGGGCTGATTGTTATAAAGGGACTTTTTGATGTCTTTGACATAGTGGTACGTCGTGTTGAGGCCTTTTGTTGAACAATCTTCTTTTACCATAATATATATCTGCAGGAAACGTTACCTTCTAATATGATGGCTGTGTCATTGTACAATTGGTTTCCTATAGATCACCATTTGTTTGCAGGAAATTGGCCTGTTATTGTTCATCTTCTCTGCCTACTCTGTTGGTATTCAAGTTCTGATTAGTCTTCTTGTTTTTTCAGTCCAGATTAACTGGCAAAAGCTTTTGTACTGCTCCCAAAAGTGAAAGCAATGCCTTATACTTAGGATCTGGAAATAATGATTTGCTTCTGGACAATGACAAGAAAGAGAAGTTCAAAATGATAATTGGGAAGTCAAAAAAGGACACACAGGATCAACCATCCAAAGAGACTCATCAACAATCTGCAATCACTGTGGATACTGCTGCTGCTGCAGCTATACTTCAGGCTGCCACTAGAGGGATAAAGAAACCAAATTTGGATATTTTCTCCAAAACATCTTTAAGTGGTGCAAGTCCTGGTTCCAGCAATGACGGGGGACAGGCTTCAAGTCTTGGAAGTCTTCAGTCATCGCAGCATCAAAGTTTTTCTGAGAAGGAAATGGAAAGTAAGAAGCGCTGCATTACTATTCCTGTTGCTAAAGAATTTGCCAAAACTGCAGCTCGTGCAGCAGATGGTGAGGCAGACTCTTCTGAAGCAGGTTTAACCAGGGAACAGAAGCTGAAGGCTGAAAGGTTGAGACGGGCGAAAATGTTTGCGGCAATGATAAAGAGTGGTGCTGCACCATTGGGAACTGAATCAAAGCATGCTTCTTCCACAGAGCCAACCAATTTTAGTGTACCTTGTTGGCCCACTGAGGTTGCTGAAGTGAAAGATCGGGAGGGAAGCTCTGCTCCAGCTGAGGCTGGAACTTCAACTAGAAAAGATATATCAGTGAGGAATCCTTCTGATGATGAGAAAGAAGTGAAAGCAAGAAAGAGGCGTCATTATAGGTCACGAAATCATGATGGAAACGGAGACGATGATGAGTATGAAAGGATAGAGGAAGACAAAGAAGATGATCTGAGGCGTTCGAGGAAGAAGAATAGATCTTGCCATTCCTCGCGGCGCCATAGAGATAGAAGCAAGAATGTACATAGAGATAGAAGAAAGCATTCATCTTCCAGTACTAAAGATTCTCGAAATAGGCACAGAGAAGAGAGTTCATCTTCTCTCGAAGATGACAGACATAACAGATATAGGCATGATAGCTCTTCTGCTGATGAACACACACACCGTAAGCGAAAGCATAAGCATTGTAGTTCGTCTGAAGATGAGCCCAAGCACCACAAGCGAAAGCATAAGCATTGTAATTCGTCTGAAGATGAGCACAAACACCATAAACGGAAGCACAAGCATTCCAGAAAAGATAAGGACCTGCATAAAGGGAGATCAAGGAAGGGTGAAAGAAGGTCCCAAAGGGAGGAAGTTGAGTTGGAAGAAGGTGAGATCAGAACTAAATCTTCGGATCAATCTTCCTCAGCCGTAGGTGATGATACATGTATTGAAGCTTCTGCGGAGGCTTCAAAGTCATCTTACCAAGAAAATACTTCGTCTTTACCTCCCCCTGAAACCACACAAGTTCCGGATGAGCTTAGAGCTAAAATTCGGGCGATGTTACTTGCCACGTTGTAGCTTTTTTTGTTCGGCTTTCTGCTCCTTTAAGCTTCATTCTAGAACATGTTGATTCCCATTTGGAATGCCATTTGGAATGAAGCCTGTTGTACTTCGGCGTTGTTAGTTGAATGTTGATTATGCAATCACAGATTTTTTGTCTATCAATATAATTTGGGTATATCACATTCTCTTAATCCTTGTAATATGTTATTTTTGATCGCTTCAAAAATTAATATTCGCTCTTAAGTTTAGTTATAGATTTATTCATGTGCTTTCTTCCTCTTCAATAATACATCGACCTTCATTTCTTTGAGGAAGGTATATTGCCATCTTCATTCAATAATAACTTTTTTTTGAAGGATTCAGTAATAATTCTTGAGTAATTAGTTTTCAACGAAGATCATCGAGTGCCAGTGTGCTAAGTTCCAGAGCTTCTTCTTCTATAGCAGTAACTTTTGGACTTTTTCTTCATTAGTAGATAAATCTTTTTTAAACAAGGAGTCAAGGCTCTTAAGCCAATTCAAGAATTGTGATGGCTTCTATGGAAGTCTAATATAGAAGGGTTTATTTAGGGTATTATTTTTTTTTTTTCGCATTTCTTTTACAAGATTCCAAAAACCTTGTTTATCAAAGAAACTTCAGTTAAACAGAAAATAAAATCTTGGAATTTAAACCAGACAAATCAATTGATCTTTTTTTGTTTTGAAGTATACTACACCTCATTTTTACTTTATTTATGAGCCTAAATACATCTTAGAAGAATTTGTGCTTATTTCCTAAAATAACTAGTGGAAAATGCTACTGAGAAATTTGTATGGACCTTTTTCTCCAAGGTATTCAAACTTTGCTTGAACTTAATTTATGCTAATTAACAGGTTCAACTCAAAAAAAATATAGTAAAAAATGTACTTATCCTTTAGACAAAACTTGTAGCACAACACACTACCTTCTAATTTCAAAATACTCAAATTACTTGTTAGTATGGACACATGATTACCTCTATTCATGAACAAAATTATTTGAAGAGAAAAGAAGTTTGGACAGAGAAAAATATTTTCTAAATTTGTTATTTTGTTTTACTACAATACTACAATTGTACAAGACTAAAACTCTCCTTTATATAGGAGTAGTAGTTATGCAATCTTAGAGAATACATCAGCTAATTGAGATGTTGTGGGCAATGAGACTAGGGATGGTCACGGGTCCAAGATCTTGTTGGACCCGCCTCGGATCCGCCCCTTTTTTAAGTGTCTGGGTCTTATTTTTTGAGACCCATCAGATCCGGGTCAGATCTGGATCTAAAAAATAATTGACGGGTCCGAGATTCGGACCTTAGACCCGCCCCTTGGATCCTTATAAATATTAAATTGTCCATTTCTATTTGTCTTCTATGTATGAATTCTGCCCCCAATACTTATTTTCTTTTCATATAATCATAATATATTTACTAATTGCTAAGTGCTAACCTAATTACCCTTATTTCATGGACTCGAACTAGTGTTCATAACTTAATTTAAGCGTATATGGATGACATTATGCGACTATAGATGTTAAATTAGTATTAAATATTTGTAAAATACGATAATAACTCTCTTACAAATATATGATATATAATGACTTACAAATGGTTCAAATTTGACAAATCAAAAAGACTTTTTTTAGACCCATTAAGGACCTTAGACCCATCAGATTCGAAGGATCTGGGTCTGGGTCTGAAAATTTTAGACCCTTAGGGTCCGGATCTGGGTCTGGATCTCAAAAAAAATAAAAGGGTCCGGGTCCGGGTCCGGGTATAAGACCCGCTCCAGACCTGCCCCATGACCATCCCTATTAATAAGACCTTCCATCTAGAAGTTTCACAAGCATGACAGTAAGTTGCATTCGCATTATTCCCCCAGTATATCATACACCTGTTAGGATAACAATCGATCTTTTCCATGGGTAATCCAAGGGCAGCTATTTGTTTTTTGGTGTCGTAGAAGCTGTTTACTATCGTATTCTCATCTGGTATCACTTCATTCACAATAGCACAAATCTCATCGTAACACCTCTCAGTGAGGCGATGGTCTGTCTTCAGGTTTGTAAGTCGAGCAATAATAGACATCTTGGTGTGAGTTTTACAACCTTCAAATCGAGGACTATTTACAACATTTAACATTTCAAAGAACTGCCTACACTGAGGGTTTGGATATTCGTCAACGTGTACCGGTGGTTCATTATGTACCGGTACTACATCAAACTGAGGGGGAAGAAATTGATGGTAAGTGTCTGGAAATATACTAGTTATTGCATCATACACCATCTGTGAGTAAGGATTTAGGTTGTTTGGCGATTGCTCTCTTACTGCTGCTACAACATCAGATGTTGTTCCTACCTGTGTATTTTGATGATATTCCCACTCATACTAATTTTCAATGAACCCCTTTCTCATTAAATGTTCTCTTATTTTATTTGGTTTCTTAAAACAACAATTCTTACATTTTTTAACATCTAATCTCAGAACTCATGCTATTTCCACGAGCAAAATCTAAAAACTCTTCCAACCCTCTCATAAATCTTAAACTAAACTTTCTATTTTTTCGTCGGTTGTACATCCAACTTCTTTCTTCCCTAACATTCATTTTTAACACCTCTATATAATATAATGATTATTAAAATATATAAAACATTTATGAGAATAAAAATACATGATAATAATAACATTATACTAATATGAATTATGAAAGTAAACTAATGATAATCAAAATAAAATATAATATATAAAATAATATATATATATATATATATATATATATATATATATATATATATATATATATATATATATATATATATATATATATATATATATATATATATATATATATATATATATATATATATATATATATAAACTCACAAATAAAAAATGCCTTAACAAAATAACATAAAAAAGAAAGAAATTATGTAATACATAATAAAATAAAATAAAAAAATAACAACCTCTCATAATGTTTTCAATACTACTTGCTCTCTTAATGCTTGCAATTATTTCACAAATACAAAATGCCTTAACAAAATAACGTTTATTTATACAAATCATGGCCATAACACGGCGACCATAACACTCTCGCCAAATTCAAATTCAAATTTCAAAAAAATGGACCAAATACTTTAAAGTTGACGACCAGCCAGCTACCAAAAATCTTGTCGCCACCTTTCAAAAAAAAAAATTTTGACCGTTGACAATCTTTGCGTCCATTTATCTCGTCGCTAGTTTGTCGCCGTACACTTTAGTACATCAGGCGAGGTTTTTCTCGTAGCCAGCTCGTCGCCAATGGCGATAAATTCAATCCGGTCGCTTTTTTCCCGACGCTATTTCAACACTTATTTGTGGTGGCATATTGTTTAGTCTCTTGCAAGATTTATCTTAAAATCCAAAATTCTACTTCTTCCCGGTTAAGTTTTTATCATAGCTCTCTACTAATGAGTTGTATATTCCATCGTATGTGATGATAGGCAAAATTAGAGCTTCGAATAGGTCCACGTATCGATTATACGGAGACTTCTGCTACTAATAACAATGGAGGAGAAAATTTAGAGAGACCATAGGAGAATAATCATACTAAGGTAATACATTATTTTTAGTATTTTCATATGGATAACAAAAATATTTTTAATGATTTTTTTTTTAATATTTGTATAAATATTTTCTAGAGTTCAATTAAAATATAAATAAAATGCATTTAATTTTGTTGAAAAACTAAATAGGTTATACTTCTAAAAAAGGAGATAGCCCGACAAAGAGTCGAGAATCAAATATTGAAAAATTTAGTTGATGAGCTAGCCAACACATGCCAAACCTGTGGAAGGGCGGAAATTAAAAGATGTCAACTAAATCAAAATAAATCCATAAAAGTCAACAAAAAAGTGGTAATTTTCTTATTTCTTTTTAAAATTTGTTTGTAATATTTATATGTATAAATTAGATAAAAATATGAGACGGCTATTCAAAGAACATATTTCCATTAGACATCTTTTATGTGAGCGGTCCATTGCTCATTCAATCTCCACTCTTATTCTTTGTTGTCTTTTGAATTTTCATTATTATCCTCATCAACATAAATATAAAAATTATTAGTATATATATAATTATTATTTAGTTTCTGTTATTTTCTAAATATATAATTGCATTTTTAAAAAAAATTAAAATAACGAATTATATTTTTAAAAATTTATTTTCTATTTCTAAATATATCTATATATATATAGGGGAGGGATCCAATGAGAAGGGGTCTCAAAATGAGAAGGATAAGAAGGATTTATAGCCATTGATCTTATGAAAATCTAACGGTTGAAAACCACAATCGCTGCTTCATCTTTCTTCTTCTTCTCCATTTTTATGTCATAATTAAAGGTTACTATGTTTTTAGAATATGATACTATGTTATGATTAAAGGCTACTATGTTCAGTTTAAAATATACTATATTCTGTATAAGATTAAGAGAAGACAGTAACTATACATAATCATAGTAACCTTTTTTCATAACATAGTATCTGTTTCTAAGAACATAGTATCTTTAAAAAATGATATATTGAACCGGTTCAGTATTAAAAAAATTGGTTAATATTACAAATTGAACCGCGTGCAACTTAAAAAATGAACAAATTAAATCTATCCATTGATCTAAAAAATGAACGCTTACTTCTCACAGAAGGATGAGAAAAATTTTTGTTTGATTTTGTTTTGTTACTATATATACAAAAAAGGATATTATATTATAAAATAAGAACATTTTAAAAATTTTGTCATAGTTACTTTTCTGTGTAGCATAGTTATTTTTACAATTATGTGTTTTTGGTTCAATCGTGACCATAGATTTTTTTATTGTAGTGAAATCAAGGGTGTTGAGTCCTTCTCACCCTTCTCATTTTCAACACGTTCTCATTGGATCCTCCCTATATATATATATATATATATATATATATATATATATATATATATATATATATATATATATATATATATATATATATATATATTTTGCCAATTGATTTTGTATTATATACCAAGAGAGATACAAAAGAAAACGCATTGGGAAGGAAATTAACTCCACCCAAGCCACCCAAAAACGCTGACGCTCATACAAAAACAGAGAGCGCAAGCCCAAAAATCAAAACCCCAAAAACTAGCTACTTAGTTACAAGCATATCTACCTTTCTATTGTTTACCCTCCCGGCAATCCTAAAGACTATACAATCAATAATCTCCTTCATCCGAGCGTTGTGATTATCAAAAATCTTTTTGTTGCGCTGTTGCCAGATGCTATATATCATCTCCGTCCATAACCCGACAATCAACTTTGCCCGATCCGTCTTTTTCTTGTTGATCTTGTTCATCATCAGGATTTCATCTAGGAAAGTAGACTCGTCAATGCTATGTGGAAGGAGGTTGAAAAGCCTGGATCTGACTTCTCTAGCAAACAGGCAGTCATGGAGGAGGTGGTGAACCGATTCCGTTGCCCCATTGCACATGACACACTTATCATCCGTCAAAGTTAGCCATTTCCCTATTCTATCTTTTGTAGCCAGTCTGTCTTGAATCGCAAGTCAAGTGATGAATTTTGCACTAGGGGTCGCAACATTTTTGATCATAATGTTTCCCCATCTAACTTTGGGCTCGTCAGCTATCAAAAGGTTGTAGACTCTTCCTATGGAGTACCCGTTACCTTGTGTGAGTACCTCCCATCCTTCCAGTTTATCTACTATCTCTCTGTGCTTGAGGATTTTCTTGATGCTCCATGATGCATGAATGGATGGAGTTACGTCCCAGAGCTCTTGAGATTTCATATAATAGGAATGAACCCATTTGACCCATAGATTCTCTTTTCTTTGAGCTAGGTTCCACAGATGCTTGATCATTGCCGCTTTGTTCCACAAGTACATATCTCGAAGGTTGAGACCCCCTTTAGCAAAAGGGAAAACCATTTGATTCCAGGACACCGCAGCTTTCCTTGATAACCCCTCTTTTCCGGTCCAAATGAACGATCTACAGACGCTTTCCACCATCTTGATCAACTTTGTAGGGAGGCAAAAGATTTGGGCCCAGAAGTTTTGCATACCCCTAATAACACTGCGAACAAGCTGGACTCTACCGGCATAAGAAAGAAGGCGACCATGTAAGCCAATCCTATATATATATATATATATATATATATATATATATATATATATATATATATATATATATATATATATATATATATATATATATATATATATATATATATATATATATATATATATATATATATATATATATATATATATATATATATATATATATATATATATATATATATATATATATATATATATATATATATAATTCTATTTGAAAGCCAACAATGAAGAATTACTCTTAATTTATATTTATTAACTTAAATACATAGAGATAATGAGCACACAAATAAAATCTCCATTAAAGAGGATCATGGAACAACTGTAGGAAAATTTAGATAGGAAAGTGGTGAATTGATTTGTTTGGAGAGGAAGGAAGTGAATATGTAAGATGATTATTCTTTTATAGTAATGAGCGAGTTTGGTTACAAGTTAACTAAAATATCTTAGATATTTTATTTTCTAATTACATAATCTAGGATCTTCTAAGATGATATCTGAGATATTTTTAATTTTTTAATTTTTTTTCTAGAAAGTTCTATTATAGTATCTTGGATATTTTATTTGTAAATTCTTTTGTTTAGATATTTTTATTTTTAATCCTAGATTTTTTCTCGATTATTTTAACACTCCCCCTAATCTGAAAAATCTTGGACTCCGAGTTGTCATCGAAATTGGAAGAATTTGTCTGTTGGAAGTTCCTTTGCAAATATATCCGCGAGTTGTTCTCCCATCCTGCAGAATTGTAGCTCGATCTCCTTTTTCTCGACCAATTCTCGAATGAAGTGATGTCGTATCTCGATATGCTTCGTGCGACCATGGAAGACTGGATTTTTTTGTCATAACTATGGCTGACATATTGTCACAATAGATGGTAGTTGGTTCTTATATCTCTTGTTGTAAATCTTTTAGAATTCTTCTTAGCCATACTACTTCACATGCCGAGCTTGTAGCTGATATGTATTCTGCTTCCAATGATGATAGTGCTACCGTTGCTTGCTTCTTTGATGACCATGAGATAGACTTGGATCCCAACTGGAACACGTATCCGCTTGTACTTTTTCGATCATCGTTGCTTTCGACCCAAACATTGTCTGTGTAGCCTGTGAGCTTGTAGTCTATCACGGACTCGTACATAATTCCATGACTCTTCGTTCCTTTGATATACCTGAGAATCCTTTTTGCAGCTGCTAAGTGAGCTTTGCTTGGCTCACTCATAAACCTTGAAATGATGCTGACTGCATGACAATGTCGGGTCTCGTATTTGAGAGATCCGACCAAACTTCGGTAGAGTGATGCATCCACTTTTTCTTTGCCATCATTCTTGGAGAGCTTTTCATTTGTAGCCATTGGTGTAGCCATCGCTCATGTTGAATTTTTTGAGCATATCCTCGGCATATTTTTCTTGCGAGAGAAATATTTTCCCTGGACTTTACTTTACTTGCATGCCAAGGAAGTATTTCATAGCTCTGAGGTCTGTCATTTCATATTCTGACATCATTGATTTCTTGAACTCTTCTATCATCCTCGGTTTGGTGCCTGTGTAGATATGATCATCATCTACATATAGGCATAAGATGAGAAAATCTAAGCCTTGAGTTTTGATACAGAGTTATGGCTCACTTGGGCTTTTTGTAAACCCATTTTGTAGAAGATAGTCATCAATTTTGCTATTCTATGCTCGAGGACCTTGCTTGAGCCCATATAGGGCTTTCCGAAGGCGATACACTTTGTCTTATTTGCCTTTGATTACATATCCTTGTGGCTGTTCAACATATACCTTTTCTTCTAGCTCCCCGTTGAGAAATGTTGACTTGACATCTAATTGATAAACTATTAACTTGAACTGTGCAGCAAGGGCAAGTACTGACCTAATTGTCTCCATACGGACAACTAGAACATACGTCTCATTAAAGTCGATGCCAGGCTGTTGTAAGTAGCCTTTTACTACGAGACGTGCCTTGTGTTTTTGAATGGAACCATCTTCATTGAACTTTGTCTTGTAGACCCATTTGAGGCCTATAACTTCCCTCTCTTGTGGCTTTTGCACGAGCTTCCATGTGTCATTCTTCTCGATCATTTTGATTTCTTCGTTCATAGCCTCGATCCATGTTTCTTCTTGTGTTGCTTCTTCAAATGTTTGTGGCTCACTAGAGAAGAGAACCATCATTGCTTGGTCACAATGGTAATCTTCTAGCCATGCTGGTGGTTGTCGATCTCGTGTTGATCTTCGGGCTTGATGTTGAGGAGTTGAATCTGATGTTTGGCTTCCTAAGCTTGGGGATGATCTTGAACTTCCATGTGTGCTTGGACTCGGAGATGATGGGTTTGTTGGTTGGTCTGCTCCGTCTTCTTCACTTGGATCTCTTGGGAGAGTATCTCCTCCACGAGCATCAATTTCTTTTTCTTTCCACGTCCATTCAGCTGTTTTGTCGAAAATTACGTCTCTTGAGATGATTAATTCTTTAGATTCGTGTTTAAGGCGATATCCTTTTGTTTCGTGACTGTATCCAATGAATATGCATTTTTCTCCTTTCTCATCGAGCTTCCCTCGATTCTCCTTCGGGATGTGGGCATAAGCTACGCATCCGAACACTTTGAGGTGCTCTACTCTTGGCTTTCTCTTGAGCCAAGCTTCGTATGACATCAAATCGTTAACTGCTTTTGTAACATCCCGTAATTTAACTCGGATCGTTTTAAAAGAGAAAACGACTTTTTGAAGAAACTAAATATGGTCCGAGTCAAACCAGGATGTTAGAAGATAGTTTAAAATAGATTTTCAAAACGAAACAAAGCTTGCGGATCGAGTTCTATTAGAGTTATTATGATCTACTAGCCGTAAAGGAAACTTAGCAGCGGATAAGTTTGTAAAGATAAGTCTACTTATTACAACTTGAGAACGTAATCGCCTCATAAAACCAAATATCCATAATACGTAAATTAAAGTTCATATCAAGACTTCTGTAGTCTAACAGTTTATTTCTCCAAGGATAATCCTCACTCCCCATACCTGCAATTTAACTTACTACTAGTCATTGTCCAGAAAGGAAACGACATCATCGCAGGATCGTTAAGACTAAAAGTACACGTCAGCAAGAAGTCGCATATCATTTAATTAAATACAACAATTTATAATCAATTCCATGTAACTGTTAGTCAGCCATACTGCTGTATTCTTTTCCAGCCATACTGCTGGTTCAACTCCAATCTCCATAGGTGAGACAATTGATGAGCAAATTTTAATTTACCGCAAGCGCACGGTGTACGCGTAGTGCGCGTCGAACACAAGGAGGCTTAATAATTCTAATTCGTATGCTTATGACTAGCTAAGAAAAGGGTTATACAGAAATGTGTGATGATATTCTAACCCTAAGATGCAAATAACTAAAACAATAATAAGAATGATGTATAACGATGGTATGAAAGACACTAGGGCGTCGGGTATCACCTAATTCTAACATGGAATTCAATCACTTTCATGATTGTATGCAATTGAACCATGGACATGAGAGAACGTGATCTAATTAATCTTAAGCTTCCGCTTTATTGACTAATATCGATTTAAGACCAACTAGCATTAATCCTCAAACTTCCGTTCTATTGGCTAATGCTAGAAGGAATTTAACTCAAATATATCCCAATCCTAAGTTAAACCAATTCTCAAACTTCCGTTTTATTGAAAAGGCTAACAAAGATGTTTAAATCGAGATTCATTAAGCGTAGGTTCAATCATAGACTCAAATCGCACACAATCATTCAATAAAACATCAATCCATGCTTCGAATTAGGGATTTCACCCTAACCCTAGATAAAGAAACTACTCACAATTCATAGCTATGGAAAACAAAAAAAAAACAATGAACAAAAACGAAGAACGAAATAATAACACGAGAAAACTTACGAATCTGAGAAATAACATAAACCAAAATGCGAAATCCAAATGCTACAATTGTTCCTCAAAGGTTAATTGAAAGAAAAACTCTAAAAAACTCTAATGAAAATTACAGAAAATTAAAACTAAAACTTGATAAATGTTACAAAAGTAACCGCCACTTTATATAGTGGTTCCAAAAATTAGAGAAGAAAACCGTCAGATTGTCGCTCCAGAGCTCACAGCCGAGTCGGCTGTAGGTGGTCTTCAGAGGAAAGCCGAGTCGGCTTCACAAACTGACCAAAAAGTGATTTCCAGAAGAAAAAGCCGAGTCGGCTGCACCAAAAGTTCCAAAAAAGCCGAGTCGGCTTTTTTGACTGACAGATTCAGCAAACTTCAAACGTTCGCCATTTCTTGCTCGGTTATTGGATATGGACATATAATATACCGTTGGAAAGCTCTTGACGTCCTCTTTCCAATGCCGTAAACCTTGCATCAATGTGATCTGTATATCAAAAGTTATCGCCAAAATAGTGAGAATGTATCAAATTTCACTTTCAAAATTTTGTCTTTTTAAGCACTTTTCCATCCCTTTCTCTTTTGCCCATCTTCATTATTGAACATCTTCAAGCGAGCAACGATCTCTTTACATATTTTAGGGGTCTTAGGCTATTTCTCCAAGCCTTCACCCTCTTATATCTCCGGTACTTAACTAAAACCTCCAATTTTGCCTCAAAAATCACATAAAACACAAGATTGACCTCATGAGACAAAATCTACACAAAACACTAATAATGCACTTAAAAACCCGCTAAAACTTCAAATAAGGAGCATAAAATTAACACGGATAAGTGCAAATAATTGCACTTATCAACAATACATTAGGGGGAGCTAACCCCTAAGCAAGTCTCTACCATAGACACACGTCTTACTTCGGTGTCTATGGTTAAGTATGCATACCCCTGGGGTGGCTCATAATGCCCCCATATGCCGCGAGTAATTTTTTCCACCAATTGACGTTATACTACGTCCACTTTAAAGTTAGTGAGGTCATACTACCTCTGCTTATCAAAATAATATGTCGAAATTACTTGTTCGGAAAACATAACATTATTCGTACTATATGTCCGTACTTTACCTTTATTACCATTAATATATAGTACATATCACATAATACGAAACTTCGCTGCGTGACAAGATAACCAATTCTCAAACGTCTTAATCAATTCCCCGTTACGAATCGAGTTCCTACAAGGTTCAATCGTATTCGGGAAATAAGCACACATTCACACTTTCCTCGAATCAAACTATAACACATACATACAACTATCACCATACTTAGAACACTACACACATCATGAACATCCATCACATTACTATGACATGTTAAACGCCCAAAAAAAACAGCATACGTAATCTGTCCAGAAACCCCTTTTAAAACTGTCAAATTGAAAATCCGACTTCACCGTTGCGTCCGGAAGGCATCAAAACCCCCGAATACTAATTTTCATGATTTATAACATAGTACAAGTATTTTTAATGAAATATATACAAATAGATTAACATACCTTGAACTTTGAAGATGATTAGAATTGAGAGGATGAATGGTGTGATTTGTGAGTAAATGACAGCTGAGAGTGTTGTAGAAGTGAGAGTGATTGAGGGAGAAAGAAGTGAGAAAATCAGAAAACCCTAAAAGAAGGGAGAAACGACGTTAGGCATTTGGGCAAGCAGGGAAATGTTTTGAAAGTAGAAAACCCTAAAAAAATGGAGTATATATATTAAAACTATTACCGGTAATTAGCGGGTACCCGGATCAAATTTAATCGGCCCATGACCCGACCCGAAATATTCACTTTTTTTTTTTTAGTTTTTGACCCACCATTTATGAGGCGGGTCGGGTACTTTTGAACATCCCTAATCGAAATATGATATCATATACAAATATTTTACAATAATTAATTTGCTAAATTCTTTTAAAATCTTACATTTTTAAATTTATTTTTGGTATCAAAAATTATTTTCGGTTAAACCGGTCCAATCCCGGATCGGACCGGATGGAACCGGTCCGGTCTCCGGACTTAGCATATTTGGTCTTCCGATCCGGGTTTGGACCGGTAAACACTCCTAATTAAAACAAGCATCATCAACTCCTCTAATCCTAGAGCATGCCTGCTTTCCATGGATACTGGTTCTCGTAATCGATATTATAATATGTACTATGTCATTTTCATGATATTGAATGTATCCTCCTCAAACAAATTACCGTTTTAAGTGGTATTGGATGTGAATTGATTTTGTGAAAAAACAATTAGAATAGAACAAATAATACTAACGCTAGACATAACATTGAGGATGAAAAAAATACAATATGGGTTTTGATGGGCTATGCATAAAAATTCACATTCTCTTTATTAATGTTATTTTGATTCTTTTGAAAAGAATCTAACTCTTTTATTAAATGGTCATGTAAAAATATTAATAATGAAAAAGTCACTAAATGCAATGTAATTAATAATATGAATTGGATTAATTGATTAATGAATTATCTTTCAATACAAACTTTCTCAAAAAAAGTTTCTATATTTATGAAGAAAACTAAAAAATAAACTGGAACAAGAGTATTAGACTGTACAAAAAATACACGGTATCAATATCAATCGGTCATTCACTCATACCGCACACAAAGTTAAAGCATTTAAGGTATAAAAAATGTGATTCATTAATATTGCCAAGATTGTATAAATATACTACGTCGTCCTATTCATTATTATTGTCCCATTTGATTTTTGCATGTTCGCCAACACACATATTCAATCGTAAATATATCATATTTTGTGTAATTAAAAGTTATAAAATATTAATTGTAATAAAATTTAAATCCAAACGAATCAAACAAGACGAATCAAACAAGACCCCATTTGGTTGTATTTTAATTTTTAAATCAAGAATAAGATTTTAAGTAAGAGTGAACAATTAATAGTATCAAAAAATGAAATGAATGAATAATAGTTAATGGAAAAGAGAATTAAAAAATACCCAAACAATGCCAAACTAATATTCAATTAACAAAAATAGCATTATTCTCACAATCGAGATTAAAATGAAGGATAAATCTTGTGAAATAATTACCAGATCGAATTAAAAGAAAAAATTTAAACATTACTATATATTATTATGCAACTTTGTTAAAAAAATCATCAAAAAGAATTATAGAAGAAATAAATATAATCCAAAAGAAAATTTACATGTAATTGACAATTGGGAGGAAGGATTGATTTATTTGAGTATTTTTACATAACAGAAAGAAAAGATGAATGAAGGAGAATTAGAAAAGGTGAATGGGTTTTCTTTGATTTTGGGAAAAATAAACTTTCTTTCATATTTTCAAGAAGTTGTAAAAAAAGTGTAATTGTATTAATACATAGATTCTTTACTTTTTAGTAATTATAAGAGAATATTAACTATGATTAATGCTTGTATATAGCCCCAAGGGCTACAATATTACCTCATGTATCGATCACTATTGCACTAGTTTGCAAGCTATATATTGTAATTTATTAGTATAACCTCAGGTATAACTATATTAGTAAAACTAGAGATTAAAATATCTCGATCCCAATGTACCAAGCATTAACTAGAAAGAACCATTTTCAAGCTGACCCGAAAATGGCCCAATCAAACTGATCTAACCCTAAATCCAATCAAACCACCGTCTTCCCAGCTCTACCTACAATAGACCGCACCGATTAATTACTTTCTCTATTTTTTAGTTGCACTCAAACACATCTTTACGCTGTTTTTAGTCAATTATATCTTGAGTTATATACAGCTACAAAATATAAAAATTTGATATTATAAAAATATACATCGAAACGAATAAAACAAGATCCCACATGATTTTTACATTTTTACGTCTTTTTGAGAGACGTCTCTAGAGCCCAATCTATTATAGCTTATTGTCTAAGTTTACTTTACATTTTCCTTAATGGGTCAACCCAATTAGAGATGGTCTCTTAAAGAGACAGTCTCTAGATAAAAAATGCTTATAATGGGCTTGGGTGCCACTAAATAAAACTAAGGAAGTATTAATTAAGATAGAAGTGATAATAAGAGACCGATTAATGAGGAACTCATTTGGTACTTGACTTTATTTATGACCGAGTGTATGGTAACTAACAACAATAGCATGTTTTTAGCTATTTTTAGACGATCTGATTTGACTTAACCTTCTTTTTGGGACTCTTTTTTTCTTTCTGTTTTGCTATTTAATCTGCTTGCGTAGTCAAATTCAACATCATATATTCCATTTTGTCTCTTTTCTCCTCTCTTTTCTATTTCACTCCCATTTTTCTTATATTTTTATTGTTAGTCGTCATAATTGTGAAGATTAATAAATTTAACAGCAATGGAATATCATTATACAATTACAAATCATGATGATGAAGATAATGATGATTACAGTAATCATGTTCATATCGATGTATGTAACTGCTTTTAATACTTCAATTTTTTTTTGTTATTGTTGATGGTGATTTGGTTTGTATCAAATTCTATGTGGTATGTAGCTATTTGTTTGATTTTAAAAACTTCCATTACAAGTTTTTCTCCCCCCATTAATTCAGTAAACCCACTTTTTTTTTTTTTTTTTTGAGATGATTCAGTAAACCCACTTAAAACTCCATTATATTGTGTTTGCTAAAAATGGTAGGTTTTGAAAAAAAAAAAAAAAAAATAGGAAAGTTGTGATGGGTCAACAGTATTTCAGTAAAAAACAGAGGGAGAAGAAGAACAAGAAGAGGATGAATCAATTGGGTTGAAAAGAATAGATTTTGAGGTGAATTATATATTGATGTTGCGTGAATCAATTGCATTGGGTTTAAAAATGGTGGAGTGAATTTGGGTTTTAGACAAGAACACATATATATTGCTATGAGGTGGAAAAAACTTAAAAAATATTACCATTTGTGTTTTAATAATATATATATATATATATATATATATATATATATATATATATATATATATATATATATATATATATAATATATCACGAACCGTTTAGTATTAGAATAATAAATGAGCTATAATGTAAAAACATTAAAATAAATATATACCTAATTAGAGACAAAAATTTGTATTATTATAATAGGTTACAAGTTAAACATTTATCTATCATGAGTTTTAGAAGATTCATCTAAAACCTTCCTCTGTTTTGGGTTTTTTTTTTCATTTTTTATAATTAATGAGTTTTTTAAATCTAAAAAATGAATGAGTATAAGGCAAAATTTAATTAACCCTACATTTCCTCATTTTTAATTGAATAGTTCTAATAGATTGTTTAGTATTTTTCTTCTATTAGATGTTTTATTAGTTTCGTATTCATTACAGAATTTATTCAAAATTATTTAGTAAGTTTATTAATTTTGTCAAAATTATTTAGTAATATTTGATATCCTATATAAAAATACAGATTCTTTATAAAAAATAGTAGTGAATGTATAATATTTCTTTTAATAATATTGTTTAGGAAATAGTTTAAGTAAATAATAGTAATTTATAATATTGATAAATCACCCGTATGTAAAGAATTTGATAAGGTGAGACATTTAGAATTTTAATCTTTTTTTTATATTAACTTTATTGATGTTTATTTATCTGGTGATTTACAAAATAACGCTGATTTATTTTGTTATTTTTAGTCTCTTTACATACTATTCATTATATATACAATTTTTTAATCCAAAATTCTAGTTCTTCCCTCTCAACGGTTTATTATATATAGTTCGGTATTGAATAGTTGTATATTGTATGTGATGATAGGCTGATATAGAAGTTCGACTTGCTCCAAGTATTGATTATACGGAGAAATCTGCCACTAATAGTGGAAGTGAAAATTGGGAGAGACAATATGAGAATAACCATACAGAGGTAATTAAATATTTTTTATATTTTCATTAATTATATGTTGGATAATAAAAGAATTTTATTGATTTTTTCTCTTTAATTCTTTGTATAAATATTGTATAGAGTTTACTTAAAGTGTAACTAAAATAAAAAAAAAAACAAAAACTTGGGTGAGACCGTCTCACTTGTGAGACACATCTTATTGGGCCGACCCAATTGTACAATTTTCTTTTATGTCATGTAATTTGATGTCAATTTTGAAAGTTAAAAGTCCAATTCAAAGACTTAAAGACATTTTAAGTCATTTAAAACTTAAAAGGTCAATTTTAATACTTTAAAAATCAATTTTAAGACTTAAAAACTCAATTTCAGAACATTCAATTCATAAATCAACTTTAAAATAGGATTTCTAAAACTTGATATTTAAAACTTTAAAATTGACCTTTTAAGTCTTGGATTTTTAAGTCTTGGAATTGTCCTTTTAAGTCTTAAATTTAGTATGTCAGAATTTATTTTTAAAACATTTAGTCTCCTGAGAGACCGTCTTTCTGAGAGACGTCTCTCAGGCCCAATCCATCAATGCTTATTGCTTATATTTACTCTATAATTTTTCTAATGAGTCAACCTATTTAGAGATGGTCTCTCAAAGAGACCGTCTCTCACAAGAATTTATTTTTAAAAAGTTATTGGACTTGGGGCAATTGTACGGCTAACCGTCTCACAGGAAACTTACCCAATAAAAATAATACATTAAATTTTGCTGATAAATATATAGGTTGTACTTCTGAAAAAGCAGATAGCACGACAAAGCGTTGAGAATCAAAATTTGAAGAATATGATTAATTTGCTAACCAACACATGCCGAGCCTTTGGAAGCGAAGAAATTAAAGAATGTAAACTTGATCATAACAAATCCAATAACCTCAATAAGAAAGAGGTAATTTTCTTATTTCTTTTTTAAATTTGTATGAACTAATTATAGACATAAATTAGATAAAAATATGAGGCCATTATCCAAACAACATATTAATTATGATGAAGAAACCAACTAGGTAGCACCAGGAGTGTGCTAACCGGTAAATTGGAATAAAATAGTAAAATAGAAATTGAAATGTTAAAATGAAAAAAGAGAAATTTACTATTGATTGGATGATAAAAGAAAGATTACAACCCTAAAAGCATAACAAGAAACGATAGATCAAGCTATTTGAGACGCTTGAGATTTCCTATTGAGTATATAACTCACCCACCATGTGTTTACTAATTTTCTTGATGATTACGGGTATCTAATTCCCTTAACGTACCTGTTAATTCTTACTTATTCCCCAAGTCTTCCCTATAAGACAATTACCAAAATTACCCCTACGTAAAACCAAATATCGAGTCATTGCAGAGTGATAGCTCATGGCCACACTTTTTAAGGACTTGTATCCACATAAATAAAGTTTATTAAAAAAATACTTTCTCTATTTCATTATATTTGCTACTGATAGTGATATTTCTCCAATAAACATATTACTATCAGTGGCAACTATTCCTAACCACATAATTTGAATTATCGAGCTTTTGTTATTAATTAATTCATTTCTAAGCTAAGATGCAATTTTCTTGTTTTTCTTATATTATATAGATATTTATATTCTACAAATATAATGGGCGCATTACTCTTTTTAATCAAGTTGTTTCTCTTATTACTTATTTTCAAATTTATTTTAATTATATTTTTAAGAAGGAGAAGCACATTTTACATTTTTGTTATTCATTGTACATAAGTATGTATGCAAAAAAATTTCAGGGCTTTAAAGACGTTCCGGACAACTCTACTAACGACAACGAGAAAATAAATCAGAAAAGAAGACTATTATTGGCTCTAAGGCAAGCAACTTTTAACTTTTATTAAAATTATTATTTTTTGAAAGTCAATTGCTATTACTAAAATATATATTTGCAAATTGCAATTCTAATAATTTATTTATTAAATTGTTATAATTACTTTTTTTTTGTTGAATTGTTATAATTACTTTGAAAGCCAAATATTGATGATAAATTACTATTAATTTATATTTATATTTGTTAACTTATTTCACAGAGATGATGAGCAAACAAATAAAATCTCAATTAGAGAGGATCATGAAATGAATATAGGGAACAATAATAATATATCTACTGGTATGCAAACGGTCATAAAAGCTGAAGAGCCTTATGAAGAAATGAAGAATAAAGTTCGAGTGTCCATTCGAGTTTCCACAAAAGAAAATATGGTATTATTTTTTTACAAATCTCACTATTTTTTTTTTTTTTTTTTTTTGCAAATAAAAGGCTATTTCATTTACAAAAAAACCAAAAACATACATCAAGGCAATGAAACTCACAACTAGAGGTGTTCAATGGGCCGGGCCCCCATTTTGAGCCCTTATCCGGCCCGTTTTTAGGAGGGCTTTATAAGGGCCGGGCCGAAAATGGGCTCTATTATTATTAAAATGGATCGGGTTATAAGCGGGCTTAAAATGGATTGAAAACGGGCCTTTGTAAATTTAAAATCGGCTTTGAAAATCTCTTTTTTTCCTTTTGCATCAGAACCAAAGACTATTCTAGCTTCACTCATTTCCCAGAATTCAGAAACTATTATTCACTCATTTCCTTATTATGTTTTGTCATTGAACAATTTTTCGTAGTTCTAGGAAATATTATCTTTCTGACTGTTGAAAGCCATGGAATAACTTCAACATGCTAGCCTTTTTTTACATGCAACTATCAGCAACAACACTTAGCATGTGTCCTTCATGTGAAAATATTCTAATTCCAATTCTAAATTATTCACAATTAAAAATGGGCCGGGCCGGATTTTAAAGCCCGGCCCATTTTCAACCCATTTTTGTTTTTCCAAGGCCCGACCCGGTCCGACCCATTTTGTTTTAGCTCGGCCCGGCCCGTATCCGGCCCATTGAACACCTCTGCTCACAACCCTTATTTGCATCAGTGTGGAACCGAGGCCCACCTTCTATGAAGGGTTTTAAATCTCATTATTGCATGTATTAATGATATAAATAAATATTGTAAATTTATAGTGAAGTTAAGTAATTAAACTTCATAACTACTAATTTCTTGCATTAAAATACTGCAACGAAATTTTCATTTATGTATACAAAATCTAATATATATATATATATATATATATATATATATATATATATATATATATATATATATATATATATATATATATATATATATATATATATATATATATATATATATATATATATATATATATATATATATATAAATTTAATCAATATTATTGTAGATAAGTGATCGATGCCAATGGAGGAAATATGGTCAAAAAAAGGCAAAAGGAAATCCATGTCCACGAGCATACTATCGTTGTAGCATGGGAACTTCTTGCCCCGTTCGTAAACAGGCACGCTAAGTTTTTTCTATCTGATCTCTTTAAATTTTTATCTATAATTTAGTCTTATGTTGGAATTTTTCCCTTAATACACCACTTGTTAATCCACACTTAAAATATGTATAAACTTTTACATGTTTAGCTTTAATAAAAGAAATTATTTGTTTTTTTACATTTTCACATATACTATTAGATAATAAATTTTTTGACACACTAACATAGGCGGATCTATGTGGTAACAAAGAGTAGTATAGGCTACCCATACTTTTTTAAAAAAATTAATACTTTTCCTTTTAAAAAAATTATCACCTTGTACTACTCCACTCCAACAATATACTGCTCTCACAGCTATACCCTACGGCCCTACCCATAACCCACTACCCAGGCAATCCAACTACCCTTCCCCAATTTCATCTCAATATCTTGCCCAGCTGCCCTCTGACTATAAGTCCGGCCAGGCGACCACCTCCCTAGCTTTCATTTTGCGTGTCGACAGCCGGCTGTCGCTGCGTCCACTGGACCACCATTCTTTGGTTTTTATTGTAAGTTTATCTTTAAAATTTTGATCTCTTATTTAATTAAATTTGTATTTCATCACTTAAAAATTAAAATCTTTAATTTTTGTGTAGGCTTATTCTGTTTTTTTTTTTTTGAAGGAAGTAGGCTTATTCTTTTAATGATTATTTTAGGGTTTAGCAATAGAGATTATATAATAATTGTGAATTAGATAATCGCACGCTTTTTATTTTAAAAAACAAAGAAAAATAAATTGTAAATTATTGGTTATTAATAGCATATATTATAGCTAATATTTAATTTATTTTGATTTCAAAAATACTTTTTTATAAGTTATGTATGATGTTAAATAATGTTATTTTTAATATTATTTAAATTTTTGATCACTATAAGATTGTAAGTGACAAATTATTATCTTTAGTTTCCAAATTAAAAGTTAGCAAATTATTATTACAGAGAACAAATTTGCAAGTTGTGAGAATGTATTATATTGCTAGTTTATTGTCAAACATGTGAACAAATTATTAGCAAATTGTGAAAAATATATTATACTACCTCCTATTCAGCCTAAATGTCCCATTTTTTTTGACACTATTCACTCATCACTCTTAATTTGTATTTTACTTTTGATCTATAAGTTAAAACATAGTCATGTGGGATCTTGTTTGATTCGTCTCAATACAAGGATTATTAATATAAAATTTTTATTAATTTTAATTAAGAATAATTAGAGATATTAAGATTTAAAATGTTGCATCGGCAAGTGTGAAAAACTAAATTGGACATTTAGGTTGAATAGGAGGGAGTATTATATAATGATTCTACAAAAATTTGCAAAAATTAGTGTTGCTAGTTTATTTGTCAAACGTGTGAGCAAAGAAAGTGAGTATAATTAGACTTTAATCTCATTGTAAATTATAACTTGTAATTTGGAGCAATGAAATACTTTTAAAATGCTCATTTTATAAACAAAACTCGGTCGTAATTTATTTCTAACATGTTGGTGAATCATGAATGGTGCTACCCATACTTTTGAATTCTAGATCCGCCTATGCACACCAATGGTGACATATACACATGATATATTACTCCCTCCTATTCTACCCATTAGTCCGATTGATTTTTTTCACTATTTATTTATCACTCTTAATTTGTATTTTATTCCTAATCTATAAGTTAAAACATAGTCATGTATAGGATCTTGTTTGATTCGTTTCAATACAAAGATTATTAATATCTACATTTTATAAATTTTAATTACAAATAATTAGAGATAATAAAGATTAAAATGTTGTCTCGGCAAGTGTGAAAAATCAAATGGGACTAATAGGTTGAATAGGAGATAATATGATATAATATATAATGTTTATATAAAACTTATAGCACAACACACTAACATCGAAATACTCACATTACATGTCAACTAATGATATAAAAACATAATGATAACTCATCATTTTATTGATAGTAAATTTTGGGTCTTTTTTAAAATAATATAGTAGATAAATTTTAGTCTTTTTTAAAAATAATATAGTTAGATTTATTGTATTTTAATATTAAAGCAACTTATCATTTAATCTCATTATAAAATTAATAGATACAAAGATGTCCAAACGACGAAAGCATTCTTATAACAACGTACGAGGGACATCACAACCATATTTTACCTACCGCTGCTCTACCCATGGCTAAAACAATAATATCTTCAATCTCAAAGCTATTTAGTAGCGAAAACGCGTCAAGTTCAATCGATAAAGATTTTGGGCCAACCATATTGTCACACATTAATGCTCTTCCGGGGGTACCAAGCGGAGCCACAATCGCAGCGGCTACACATCCTACTATTATATTAGACTACACTAAACAAGCAAACTCGCAATCGACAACACAAAATTGTAAGGGATTGATGAAATTTATGCAACAACTCTTAGGCCAATCTCCCCAAGGTGATACTAATTTGCCTATTACTGAACTAATAAGTCTTATTAAGATGGCTTTGGCATCGGATCCCAATTTAATCTCACTATTAGCATCAAGCATTGCCTCAACAATAAAGGCACATTTTGAAGGTCAAAAACAAGATATTATGGAGGATATTAGTGAGAATGCTATGGGCAAGGAATAAGGATTAGTTGAGAATACTAACAAAAACGTGTTCAATTTTATAGTTAAGTAATTCATAATTAATATTTATGGTTTTTAATTTTTTTTTAGTTGTTTGATATGATATTGTAGTTGTAGTTCAATATTTTTTATCTGACTGATAAAATTTGATATAAATAATATTAGAGAGGATATTGGATATGTGATTAATTTTTATATATTTTATCCTCATTTTTGTTTTATTTTATTATTCATTCTCTTTTAATTTGATTCATTATTGTATAATTATCTTCATTTCAAGTTTACTGTTTTGCGGGATTTATTTGTATATTTTTGTGTTATTGGTATTGCTCTTAATATATTTTATATTAGCAACGAGAAGAGAAGTAAACTTGCATTTTATTGTTTTGAAGCTAAATCCCAATATATAGTTTTGCGTTTTTGACCATCATCATCATGATACCCAGTGTATCCTGCTCATAGACAGTTTTGCGTTTTTGACAATTTGACATAATTGGTTTTTAATGATTTGTTTGAGGGCCTTTTTTTACATTCAATCCATTTTTTCGTTGTTTACAGAAAAAAAAACAAGGTTGCTCTCATGACTTTATACTCATTTACTGTTATAGTGCTCTTAGAGAAATATGACATAATTTACATAATAATGATTTTTTTTATATCTTAAATTTTAAACTAAAGACATAATTTTCAGAATTTTGAAATAATACTTTTGGTGCAATTATAATTTTGCATATATACAACATTTACATATTAATCAAGTGAGCTCATGCATGTCACACAAGTTAATAAGTCTATACTTTTAATGAGTGTAAAATGTAGCACTATTTCTGCAGCATGCCTGCTTTTTGTGCATATTGGTGCTCGTAATCTTTTAATTTCTCCCTCAATCGCTTAATCTCGTTCATATAATAGTGTAGTCTGTCAATCATAAGAGCAAGAAACAAGCAAATTCCTACGCAAAGATGGTTCAAAAGCATCAAATTAGACCACACACTAATCTCAAAAGGTTAAACATGATTCAAGTTGTTACTGAAAATATCATATTATATATTTCAGTTGTCAAAGATATTACCAATCATCAGTTTTGTTGCAGTTGAAATCGTGACACAAGTGGAAATTCTCATGGCTATGTTGCTCTGCTATGAGATCTCTTATTTGTGTCACAATTGCACTCGTGGAAAAAGTGATAGATTTGTGTTTTGTAGTATCAATGAATTGATTTTGTGTCGGGACATTTAGTTTTATTTGTCGCTATTTTCTAATGTTTTTTGAGTTTAGTCTTTTTCAAATGAGTCATTTTTGACTTGACTAATAATTTCTATAATTCATAAAAATAATTACTTTTTTCAAAAAAGTAACAATCTTTTTTTTTATCTTGTATTATTAATTGATAATTCTTACAAACCATATCAACTTTTAAGAAGTCAACAACGAACAAACATAAAAATTGAGGAAAAATATATACTGTGAATGACCAGTGACGTCTTAACTAGGAGTGATAACACTAAACTAAATAATCTATAACTATTACTAAAACAAAACACTGCTGACATCATCAACTTTAAAAATCGCTTACATGTCACTCTCTTATTAAAAGTTTTCCCTCCAAAAAGCAATAATGATGTCATTGCTATTATGATTATCTTTGACTTTACTATTTTAAAATTTTGAGTATAATAATTCTTATTGATTATATTTTTACTTTTTAGGTCCAATAATTTAATGTATTAGAAAAATATATATTATATTTAATTATAAAATCTTTCAATTTTATTATTAAAGGAGTATTATTTAGTGTATTGGATATTTTGAGATTATTAAAGCCTAATATACTCTTATTAGGATTTGTTTGTTTTTATATATACCCAATTGGTTACTTAAATGCGATGTTTAATACTAATATGATTTATGTTGTGACTATCTTCATATAAGTCACTTATATTTTTTATGAAAAAATATCTTTTTCATTTGAACTATTATAAAATAATTTTACATATTTCTTTGTTGTAATATTTGAGTTTAAAATGTCTTATTATTAGTAGTAATATTTAATATAAATGAATGTAATTATTTTTGTTAGCAAAGATTAGTTAGTTAATTTTTATCAAAAAACTTATAATTTCGTATTTTATACTCCATATACAAACCATTTGCTCTTTAATTCAAAATAAAAATAGAAAAGTATAAATATAATTATATTAAATATAATTAATTTTTTTATCTCTTGTTGTGATTTTTTGTCGTGAATTAAATTTTCACAACCACCTGAGCGCATTATGCAAAATATGATACAATGTACGTAATGTATACAATTGTTTAGAGTAAAATGAGATAGGAGTACAAGTATAATGTAACATTTATTCCTTAAAATTTTAATTTCTTAATTTATAAAAAATATATTAGAAAATTTGATAAAGCCGTGCATCGCACGGGGATTATTTAGTTTGGTCATATAGCAAAACAGATTAATTGAGTAAGGTTGATTACACCGGGGCAGGTTCTTAGGGCATTCAGGGTAGCTTAGAGGTCGTCATGGGACATGTTTGGAGTGCGTCCAGCTAGAACAGAATTCAGACTCTATTTTTAATGGATCCAATAACCCTAATTTGATTAATTTTCTCCATTCTCCGTTATGAGACCGTCAGTTGGACCGGTCCAATTCGCGTGTGTAACATTTTATTTTCCTGGACATTTATTAATTTTGACCTTTAAGGTATCAATTTTAAAAATTGATACCTTTAAGATTAAAATTAAAAAGATGTCCAGGTTAATACACGCGCGAAATGGGTCGGTCCAAATTGACGGTCTCGTTATGAGGCTATCTTGTCCAAGGGACCAAGACCAATTGATTTCTAATTACTCACATCTTTACACAAAATTAAACATCAGAAATATAACTTAACAATCTAGATTAAATTTACTAATCAAGCATAAGAGATGTCCTGCTAGGACTGAGAAACAGCAAAAATTTAACGTCAAACAACAATTTAGATTACCAATTTATGAACATTTTTACCCAAAAAATCAAACATTTAAAAACATCAAGAAATAGGACTGAGAAAGTAAGAACAATAAGAAACAACAAAAGAAACGTTCTCACCGCTATTCCTCTATGGCTATATTTCGCTATAATATCGGCAAGTATTTCATACCAAATTAATCAAAAATCATTTAATACAATCGAAAGCAACAATGGAGGTAGATTGATGAAGACAATAATGGAGAATGGAGAAAATTAATCAAATTAGGGTTTTTCAATTTGAATGATGAAGAAAGAGAGATACGATTTAATACAATCGAAAGCAATAATGGAGGTTTCAGAGAGACTTTGGACGCTTTCTACAATGACTGAAGTGAGGGATAGGGACAGAGGGAATGAATAAGGATGGGTTAACGGTTTAGGGAAATTCATAATAAAGTTTAGGGTCCGGGTCTGTATCTATATGGAGCGGATTAGGGTCTGGGTCTAGTGCTCGGGATTGAGTCAAGGTTTAGGTCTGAATTCATACCCAAACCCGTTACTTATTTTTAAGATTCAGATCCGATCCGATCCAAATCCAATGGATCTAAAAAATGAGGCCGAAACCCTTAAAAAAGGTGGGTTTGGAGTGAGTCCAATTGAGTCTTTGACCCATTAGCATCACTATGGGTAGCCGAGTGCCTAGAGCCTCTAGAAATAAGAGATCTTAAATGTTAAATGGTGCTATTTAGACTCGATTCTAAGCAATACTTTTTAAGTGATTTGTTGTACACTAATTCTTAAATGAGACGGTCTCACGGTGAGATCATCTCTATTGGTTGTTCCAATATACACTATGTCTTAAACTAATTACTTATAACATTAAAGTGATCACTTACAATGCTAAAATAATTATTTTTTTATAGTTTTAAAGTGATTACTTATAACCTTAAAGCGATCATTTATAATCCTAAAGTAACCAATTAAATGAATAGACTAATTATATGGGACCGTCTCATGGTGAGACGGTCTCATACAAGAAGATCCGTTGTTTGTTGTAAACCTTTTTAACATTATATAATGGTAAAAAAAGTTTTGTCTTGAAAAGGAAATCTTTTTAGTTTTTTAACTTAATAAAGAGCCCAATTTCAAAAGATATGGCATTATAAATAGGGTCATGGTTTTGCCCCTAGATTACACTAAGATTTAACCCATTTTAACTAGTGTCCTTGAGAGACCATTTTTTAGAGAGACGTCTCTCAGGCCCAATCCATTAAAGCCTATTGCCTATATTTATTCTACATTTTTTCTAATGGGCCAATCCAATAGAGATGGTCTCTCAAAGAGACCGTCTCTCACAAGAATTTGTGAATTAATTAAGTTGTGTTATTTTTGAATAAAAGGCCGAATTCGCGAATTAATGCTAGAGTGTGTTTAGGGGGTCCTGGTTCAACAATTTACACCAAGGCTCGCTAATGGCCCAACCCACTAATGACCCATTAAAATGTCACCCATTCTGTTAAACACCTTTAGTTAGTAAATACGACTTGATTGGAATTTTGGTCAATTTTAACGCATATCAAAAATAAAATATCTTATCCGTATAATAATCTAATATAAACTTTCTCGCAAGATAAATGTGTTCACAATTGGGTTTTTTGTTTAATTTTTGACTTTTTTCTATTTAAATGATTAAACACACATAAATTTAGTTAGCAAATGTGTTATGAAACAAAAAAAAAAAAAAAATCCTAAATGTAATGTTTTATTGGTTTTTAGTTTCTGACCCATCTTTTCACTAATAAATACCAAAGAATTGATTAATTTTCATCATGCATTTTCATCTTAGCGCTCCTATTCACAAAATAATGTTATTTGAAAACTTATTTCTAACATTGCATTGTAGGGAAACTTAATTTCCGATACACTATCCATGCATGTAGGATAGTTTATAAAATACTTTTAAAACTTTTTTTAGCAAATCATCAGCTGAGATTACGATTTGATCGATCTGGATCTTTGTTAACAAACCGCTTTTTTATAGCACGGTTTGATATGAATGATGAAACAAATACATAATTATAAATACCAAACCACTATCTGAGATTGGGATGTGAATTTTTTTGCCTCTTGAAATAATTTTGACAATTACTTCATCTCAACTACAAACTTATATAGTAAATATGTATCAATACATAAAAGAACTACTTTGTCTCAGTTGGTTAGTGCCCAACATTTAATTCGGAGGTTGTGAGAGCAAACCCTAAGCGCCACACTTTTAGGTTCTTTTTGCTAGATTTCAATTTTAGAGTAAAAAATAAATCACCATCTTAAATGGTGGTTTGATAAAATTACCAAATTGCCATCTAAAATCGCAGTTTGCACTGGATTTTTTTTTATATAAAAATCCTTTTGATGTGGACGTTAGAGCGAGAATTAGTTTTCCCTGCAATATAGATTGGGAATTATAACTTGATTTTGCAATATTTTGGGAATAGACTCAGATTTAAAAGAGGATATATCTTAAAGTGTTTATTTGTTACCCATATGTAGTTATGGCCACATGGTGGGTTATCCGGATTTTCTAAACCAGATTTAAAAGACGACATATCTTAAAGTGCTCATTTGTTACCCAGACGTGGGTTATCTAAACCAGGTTCAATAGTTAAGGAATCGGAACCGACCCAATCCGGATTTTCCAAATGTGCAACAACTCACAAATAAGTAATTAGTTCTTCTCCTTGCTAATAAGTTGTGTAGACCCATTTTCTAAATTCTATCGACTTAATAATTATAGAAAAAGCCAATACTAAGAATCCATGAAACAAGCTAACAAACATTGAGAAATTTACCAAGAAGAGATGCTTCGAGGAGTTGATGAACCATAAGAACTTGCTCAGTTGGATTAAGGGCAGCTGCATCCGAATAACGTCCATGCAAATCAAAGAGTGCGTATAAGCTTGAGATGAATAGCACAAGTAAGGTTCCTAATAATGTTTGAGCAACCACTTGTCCTTTCCCAAACTTCAACTGCTTCAGCCCTTTTATCAGAAACTTTCTTAATGGACTTCTGAATAAAAGCATTAAAATCACAACAGTTTCTGCAAATATTACTGGATACATTATTAAAACAAGCATTTTTAGGCAGGTAATTCAAGCCAGCTCTTTAAGCCTAGTTTGTGAAAAGAAAATGACTAAAATGTTGGACTTGATATGAATATAGGAATTGTTTAGGCATCCTTTTTAACTAAACTTGTAATTAAATTAAGGTATGACCAAAACACTAACCCAAGTATGGTATGCCTTGCACTCTAATTAAACTGATTCCCAGAATCTTAATTACTCCATCAAGAAAACTAAAAACCAAATAATGAGTTTCATAAAATTTCTTCTGCGTAATGATCCTATAATTATTATAGGAAAAATTCTCATGTACTAATTATAGGACTTAGGAGTAACTAGGGTTGTTCAATGGGCCGGATAAGGGTCGGGCTGGGCTTAAGTAAATATGAGCCGGATAAGGGCCCTTTAAAATTAATATGGGCTTTAAATAAGTTGGGCTTTCAAAGTCCGGTCCGGCCCAATCTGAATATCCAATTTTAGGTCTCTTGAAAGTTTATTGAGTGCAATGATGAGCTAGATCCATCCACAACAATACCTGAGGAAATTCGTGAGGTTTCATGCATATTGTACGGTCATGAGTAAAACGATGATGTCGAATATTTTAGTGATTCGAGTCAAGAGGAAGTCAACTAATAGTTATCAACCAAACACCTAGTTACTATAGTTATCAACAACCTAGTTACTATAGTAATGTCAACCCACAATCATACCAATAACCTTTTTTCTCAAGTCTTCTAAATCAACAAACTAATATTTCACTCAACACTCTCAGCAATCCAAATATTATTACCACACTGGTAGAGGGTTATCATAATTTTCAACGTACAATATCCCTACCTGCAGCCTTATTAACCCTCAAATTCCTCCCCAAATGTCCCCTCCCCATCAGGATATATAACCCAGCAAATGTCGCAACGAGATCAATATTTTGTAGAAGAGGGGATATAATTTTAATTTTTATAATAATTTTAATTTTTTTGTATCATATAATATAATTAGAAAAGATATAAGTGACATCCTAGTATAGACAAGGATTGAAACAACTCAAACCAGCACAAACAGTAATAATACTGTCTATAAAGCATAGCGGAAGACTTATAAAAGTCTGGGCTGAATCCGAACTGTGACTCGATAGCCACAATAAATCAATATCAAAGTATTTATAACTTTCACTACAAATAAATGGTTAAATGGCGACGAGAGCTTTCAACGCCTTTTGGAAGCTATTTGGTCAAAAAGTGGAATTAGCGACGACATGGCGACGAAACCAAGTTCGACGCTAAATCATTGGACGCTAAATAAAACTTCGACGCCATTTGGACGCCAATTGTGGTCAAACCTACAGCGTCCACCTCGCGTCCAATAGGCGTCCAACTACCTGGTTTCCACTTAGCTTCCACTTTTTTGGACGCTGATTCGACGCCAACTTTTATAACAAACGGCTTCCACTTAGCGTCCACTTAGCGTCAAACTCAAAAAATACTTAGCGTCAACTTTGCCGTCGCCATTTCGAAGCATGCTTTTTAAATTTTTTCGTAGCATCAATTTGTATTTTATTATTATTTATATTTATATAAATATATTTTTATATATTTAATGTATTATATATATATAATGTATTTTTATATTTATATTTTATATCTAATATTTATATATTTTAAAATAATTGGTAGGAAAACTAAACAACTAAACAATTAAACAAATTAAACAAATAGATAAATATACTATCTTAAAATTAACATAAATATAAAAGTACGGTACATAAATAAGTCTATTGATTGGGAGGTAGGGAGAAACATTGATACAAATTATTTTGGCGAAGAAGATTTTGGTAAGATTCTCGTTCTGCAACTACTTGATTGGACAACGTTCGGTGAATCTCGAACGCGGTGGCTGTGTTCATAAACCGATTTTGAAAAGCTTCCTCTAATCGATCGTTGAACACCTTTTGTCACTCCTCCAATTCTTTAAATTTTTCTTCAATTATAGCCAAAAAATCCGGTTGAGAAGTGGGAGTACGAGGCGGCTCTTGCGGATACATAATTTGAGAGGCAGACCCTAACCCAAACACTATCTTGCTGTTTTTCTTTTTACCCTGATCAACATTATTCACTGCGTCCAACCACATTTGATTTGGGTCTCCGGTTGGATGCTCTTCTTGTAAAGCGCGATATTCAGCCTTGATAAATTAAAAACTCAATAAGAATTATAAAGTTATTAATTAAAAACAAAAATATAATAAATTACAAGTATGCAAAAGTATTACATGAACTTTTTCCGCTTTTGTATTTGTCCACTGGGAACAATTACCAGATTCGGCGTCGAACACCCCATGAGTTTTTGTAAACACTTCATAAGGTGTGGGTTTTTTACCCATGGAATTTTCCTGAAAAAACAAAAATAAGTTAATATTTACCAATAAATAAGTTTAAATTCAATATAATGATAAATATTTACCATATCCCGCATAATGATAAACACTTCATAATGTATGTCAACTAGTTTGTATCGCTTATGAACTTTTGTCCCGTGGCTATTTCCCGTAGTAGTTGGGTCAAACCAATGACATTTGAACAACGTCACTCTTTTGATAGGCATCCCCGGATATTCAACTTCTACAATGTCCAGCAACTGCCCATAAAAATCATCTTCGTCTGGGCTATTGTCAGCAGCTTTAACGCACACTCCACTATTGTCTGCAGATTTATTGCTTGCATGAAGTGTTGTGTGGAATCTATATCCGTTTGTATAACATACATTGTAACTCCGAGCATGTTTTAGGGGTCCTTCTGCAATCTGCTTCAAAATATCACCGTTTTCTCGGTTATCAAAACATCCTTGTCTGGCCTGTGAAATATAAACAATAATATAAATTATAATCACATAAATATGCTTAACATAAAATATTCTAAATGAAAAACATACTGATGTTCTGAACGCGTTTGTAAAATTCTCTTGCACAAACATTTCAATCCTTTCACTTGACCAATTCGGTTGATGTCTTTGAACTCCACTCTTAAACTCTGACACAAATATTTCCAACTCCGGACAATTCATTAACACGTATCTGTGGGCAATATCGTAATCGTTTTCATCCAAAATATATGTTTTTCCTTTTCCATGAAATCTGATCGGATGGCTGAATATTGATAACACACCAGATCATGTTTGTTTTCCAATATGGCAAATCCCAGAATATACTTCTCTTCTTCCATCCTGCAGAGTACTTACTAACTTGCTTATTATGATCTGGTGCATCTTCTTCATTGACTCTCAAAAATCCAAACTGGTCTAATTCATCAAGCAATTCATGCGCAGTCCGAATAATAGGTGGATCTTTGTTCTCAAGAACGCCCGATCTGAAATTTGTTCTATTTCTCCTATATGGATGGCTTCTATCTAAAAACCTTCTATGACAGTCAAACCAACACATATTCTTGCTATGTGTAAGATAGAAGGCTTGTGAATCATCCATGCAGTAAGGGCAAGCATATCGCCCCGCAGTACTCCACCCAGACAGCATTGAATAAGCTGGAAAGTCATTGATTGTCCACATTAAAGCTGCTCGTAGTTGGAAATTCTCCTTTCGTGAGACATCATATGTATAAATCCCCTCCTCCCACAACATATTCAACTCTTGTATCAGCGGTTGAAGATATAAGTCAATGTTGTGCTTTGGATTACTGGGCCCGGGGACAATAACGGTAAGGAACATATAGGGCTTCTTCATGCACATCCATGGCGGAAGATTGTATGGTGTGACAATCACAGGCCACGACGAATACTGTTGACCCGAACTTCCAAAGGGGTTAAAACCATCAGTACACAAACCACGCCGCACGTTTCGAGTCTCCAATGCAAAATCTGGATGTATGTTGTTGAATGTCAACCACGCTTCAGCATCTGACGGATGTATCATCTCTCCATCTTCAGTGCGGTGCTCTGCGTGCCACCTCATATGCCTAGCTGTTGCCTCTGAAGCATACAATCTTTGTAATCTGGGGCCCAGAGGAAAATAATGAAATTGTTTTCGCGAAACCTTATTTCCCTTACTGTTTCTTCTCCATCTAGAAGTTTCACAAGCATGACAGTAAGTTGCATTCGCATTATCCCCCCAGTATATCATACACCCGTTTGGACAACAATCAATCTTTTCCACGGGTAATCCAAGGGCAGCTATTTGTTTTTTGGTGTCGTAGAAGCTGTTTACCATCGTATTCTCATCTGGTATCACCTCATTCACAATAGCACAAATCTCGTCGTAACACCTCTCAGAGAGACGATGGTCTGTCTTTAGGGTTGTAAGTCGAGCAATAATAGACATCTTGGTGTGAGTTTTACAACCTTCAAATAGAGGACTATTTACAGCATTTAACATTTCAAAGAATTGTCTACACCGAGGGTTTGGATATTCGTCAACGTGTACCGGTGGTTCATTATGTACCGGTACTACATCAAACTGGGGGGGGAGAAACTGATGGTAATTGTCTGGAAATATACTAGCTACTGCATCATACACCATCTGTGAGTAAGGATTTTGGTTATTTGACGATTGCTCTTCTACTACCGCTACAACATTATTTGATGTTGTTCCTACTCGTGTGTTTTGATGATATTCCCACTCATAGTAATTTTCAACGAACCCCTTTCTCATCAAATGTTCTCTTATCTCGTTTGGTTCCTTATAACAACAATTCTTACATTTTTTACAAGGACATCTAAATTGAGAACTCATGTTATTTTCACGGGCAAAATCTAAAAACTCTTCCAACCCTCTCATAAATCTTAAACTAAACTTTCCATTTTTTCTCCGGTTATACATCCAACTTCTTTCCTCCCTAACATTCATTTTTAACACCTATACATAATATAATAATATAATTATTCAATTTATTTATTAAAGTAAATTAATGACAATAAATATATATATAAAACAATTCATTAAAATAAAAATATATATAATAACAATAACATTATTTTTATATGAACTATCCAAGCAAACTAATAATAATGAAAATAAAATATATACAAAATAATATTAAAGCAAATTAATTATAATAAAAATAAAATATACATAATAAAAAAAATAAAACAAATCATATAAACATTAAAACAAATAAATTATATGCTAGATACATAATATTTAATTAAAGCAAATTAATGAAAATAAAAATAAATAAAATAAATCATTAAAACATTAAAACAAATTACTAACCTCTTAAAGCTTTCCTTTCTTAATACTTAATACTTTCAATTGTTTCTCAAATATAAAATAACAACGAAACGTCTTGTTTATTTATACAAATAACGGCGACAACATGGCGACCATAAACCTCTCGCCAATTTCAAATTCAAAATCAAAATATCAACGGACTGAAATGGCGTCCACTTAGCTACCACAAGAAGTGGTCGCCAACAATAAAAAAAGCAAAAAGAAGTTGGCGTCCAAATAGCGTCCATACTTTTCGTCGCCAACTGGATGCATGAAATCATCGTCCATTTAGCTACCAAATTTCTCGTCTCCATTTACCAAGCATTAAAAAGCTTGACTGTTTACATGTTGGCGTCCAGATGGCGTCCAACTTGTCTCGTCGCTATTTCCTTTTCTCAGAGGGCGTCCACCTTGCGTCCAGATAGCCGTCGCCACTCGCGTCCAAATGATTTGGACGCTATTTCCCGACGCTTATCCAATAGTTTTTTGTAGTGTTTTTACATTAAATAAATGAATACTATTTACAAAACGTCATAAAATATTACAATTTAAGATACAATTGTCTAATTTACATTATGACTTTCAAAAAGGAGTCATCGCCGCGCATTTAACACATAACAGAAGTAGGCATAATCTCCACAGCAAAGCTAACCTGAAAATGGATCTATCTCCTGTAAGGGATAGGCCCCATCAAAGACTGTCAACAATTGAATTGTTGAGTAATCCAACAAACTATTACATTTATATACAAGTCATTAACAAACATCTCCACTTCAATCTTTGCTTATTTTGTAACTCCTTATAAAACACTAGCTTGTCAAAACTCAATCTCTTTTAAAAACATCGTTTGGTATTGACGTAATAAATACGACTAAGAACCTTTAGTTCATAGTGATTCAAAACACGGCTATAACTTTACAAGTTAATAGCGAAATCAAAATACGGCTATTCCTTTACAAGTAAATAGCGAAAGTCAAAATACGACAAATGAAACATATGAATTCATTTGCAAAACAAACAAAACTTTATATACGAAACGTATTTATTCAAAACTCATATTAAAACAATAATATAACAATACTTTAAAACATGGGAATATATGGACCGTCAGGAAGTATGCTTGATCTAAATCCTGAGAATACGGGTGATCGTCATCACCGAAATACGGTTCTTGCAAGAACGAAACGGGATCAGGGGCTCGAGACCGATCCGAAAAGCGTTACCTATTATCAAGTTATAGTATTTCATAATAATCCGGATATAAATATCCGTTGCCAATTCCCAAAAACGGACATTTTTCAACGTCGAACATTACTATATAAAATAAATCCATAAATCACTTAATTTTCTTTAAAATCAATAATCATAACTCATTTTCATAGTACAATATTTAAAAGCTCATTTTTATAAATTTATGAACATACAAAACATAATTTTGATCAAGGATTAAAAGCAAGGTCAAACAAAGTCAAATTCCAAAGTTTCGTACACCAAAATTTATACGATTTTGCTCAAATATAAATAACAGTAATACCACACCTTATAAAACATAACTTGAACTTTGAAATAATTAAATTAAATTTAAAAGATAATAGTGTTTGTAAGATTACTTTTTTTACGCCATGAATAGTAATCGATAATTAAAATACCAATCAATTCATCATCAACCATTAACATGTAAAAGCTTGAGTGATCATCAAAGAAGTTTAACCAATTTTACACCAATCATAAATGCCAAATACCCAATTTATATCATAACCAAATAATATCATCTAATCTAAAACCCAATTGATACTTATGTTTCCAAATTTATACGTGAACCACACGCGCTTATTAATCAAATAAGAACCATAAGTCAACAATATCAATCAATAAAGACAGAATAATAATCATAAATTGATCTCAAATACCCAATAAATAACCTTAAACACTAAATTAATAGAATACTCAATTTGTTTCATAGTATTTAATCCCACTTTAAGAATCCCGTATTAGTATCATAACAGGACACCTATTAGTATTTTGGTCATAACTTTCTCATACAAACTCGTATGGAGGTGATTCAAGTGTCTACGCGATCGCAACTCAGAGCTCTACAATTCTTATTAAAACACCAAAACCCAGAAACAATCAGAAAAGCCACGCAAAATGGTAAAACAAAAGTTTATTGTTGATTTTCGTAACAGTCTGGTACTATTTCACTATTTTGAACATGACACATCATAAGCAAATGACACTCAATCACCTCCACATGACACATCATGGCTTAGGTGTCATGACACTATATTTTAATCAATTTTCTTTTACCCGATTTTCATCGTATAACTTATTTTTGTCCCAAATTTAATACGATTGATATTCTTAAAAAAAACTTATTCCGAGTCCCAATAAAATAACATACTTAAAATTTAATACTTAATTTAACTTAATTAATCACTATTAATTAAGCTGCTAAAATAGGAGCTGTCTCAAAGATGTCTATAAAGTATGGTATATTCGATGCTCTCTCTATTACAGAGACATCATGAACAAGCTTAGAAATAAGGAGAGAGAGAGCGATTAGAGCAACAAAAGAGAATGGGTTGAGAGGGAGAGTCGGGTCTTGGAGATAGATGAAGAACAAGAACCATACTCCTCCGAACCAATTTAGTTGTCCCATTTGCTTGGGCACACTTGTCATGTAACATTTTGACTCTTAATATCTCTAATTATGCTTAAATAAAAATTATGAAAAGTTGATAAAAATAATCCTTGCATTGAGACGTATCAAATAAGATCTCACATGACTATGTTTTAACTTATGGATTAAGAATAAAATACAAATTAAACTGGATTGATGAATAGTGTAAAAAACCAAATGGGACAACTAAATTGATTCGGAGGGAGTATTAATTACTGGCCTTGAGTTTACCCCATCGGAGTTCTGGATCTTCTTAAAGAGTTACTCTAAAACCTAGGAGTTTAAGGCCAAAAGATCACAAGGTAAGAGTAACAGGCGCAAAGGGTACTTCGATGTACTAGCGCTGCTCGTTTCTATCGCACGATTGCGCGAAAAATGGTAAGTTTATATTTCATTACTTATTTTTTAAATTTATCACACTTATAATTGTTTTTATACTAATAACTCTAATTTTTGAAGGCCGATGAATCTAGCAATTTAGAGTCTACTACTTATAGAATTTTGTTACAAAGGAGTACGCGACAAAAATGGCCAATGTGTCCTCATCACCGAATACGAAAAAAATTTGAAGTAAATTGAAATTCAATTAACAGTTTTATTTTTTATATTGATTGTTATCGAATTTAAATTTATTATTTATAGGAGCGCTATTGCAAACTAAAAGCGGCGACAATAAGAAAGGAAAAAAAACATGTCACTCTAAAATTTATGTAGAGGTGATTATTGAGGTCAACAAAAACAAAAAAAAAAACGTCTACGCCTCCGGGGTATTATGGTTTGGGGTCTACCAATGAATATTACTACCCTAATTTATATGAGAAATTGAGAACCGATTCACCCTCGAGAAGAGCGCACTACTCAAGATGAAATGAGGTGCATCCTTTTGAGCTTGAGCGGTATATGCATGAATTTTGCGTATTCATGCAAGCTCAACTTGACGAAAACCAACCTACTCGAGAAGATAAACGGGAAATGCGAGGGCGCTTACAAGCTCTTGAAGAGACATGCCAACAATTACGGAATAAGTTATAAGGAGAAAGCAGGAAATGCAGGACGTGGATCAGGAGTAGGTGGTCATCAAGGTTTGCATGGTGATATGGGAAGTAGTCCTGGTGGATCTGGTTGTTTTTGAGGCTCGCATTACACTTGCGGCGGTGGTAGTCGCTCTACCTGTGATGGTTACATTTAAGTTTTGCATTTTAATATTTATCATTGTATATACATTAATGTAATAAATTTTGTAATTCAAATTTACTTTTTAATTTAAGATTAATTTATTCATTAAATTTCATTTTAGTCACTTTTGTTGTGTATATAATGTTTTAAGTATTATTTGATACTAATGACAAACATAAACTTTTTTTTTATTACCTGGAAAGCATTTTAGTGGCAAGTTAGGCGACAAGTATTATGTCTTGTCACCAAGCCATTGGCAAAAAGTAGGCGACAAAAAATATTTTTAACGATTACGATAAAGGGTTTTATCACCTATTTTTCGGTTAACTCCTTTTGTGACAAAATAAGCAACAAAAATCCTTTCTCGCTAAACCCTTTTCTATTTGCTTTGTGACATTTGAATTATAATTCATAAAAGTTTATTTAGTAGAAATCTATAAACATTGGGCACAATACATGCTCTATATTTACAAACTAGAAATTATCTTGATCTTCTTCATGTGATGAAGTAAAGTCTTGCTTATTAGCTAACATCAACATCGCCTGATCCTGGCTTGCTTTTTGGGCATGGAACTCCCATTCTTGTGCTTGCTTCTTCCACCGATTACTTTCGCTCATATAATAGTGTAGTCTGTCTATTATAAGAACAAAGAACAAGCAAGTTCCTGTACAGAATAATTAAACTAGATTATAAAATCAATTACAAGACTATTTTTATTGGGTGAAAAATAATATGTATGTCAATTGAGCTACATCCCAATTCCAAACACTAATGTAAGTTTTAACAGAAAATCGACTAACACCATTAAACGTCTAATTTGATGAGATGTAATATGTGATTTCCATGACAATGAATGTCTGATCCTCAAACAAATTATTCTACATAATTGGTGTATTTCATTAGTTTTTAATACTACCTTTTCAAATGATAATATATTGACGTGAATTGATTTTGTAAAAAAAAAAAAAAAAAACTGAAAAATTAGAATAGGACAAGTATGATTATAAACCTTGTCAAGTAAATTTTCTAGCTGATTTACGTTATATATTTATTAGCATGCCCAGCATTTAATACCAACAACTAGGTGGACTCCTTTTGATCGTGCTCTCCTTTATGGGTATGAGTTGCCTTGCCGCTATCCTTCCCTCTTCAGACCCTGTTCATAATTTTCTATGCACGGGATAAACTGGGTAGGATGATGATGAGCTAGGCGGACCCATAAAGGATGAATATTTAATCCAATGTATTTTCCATTTATCCTGGCCCAATTATAATCCCTTATCAGGTCCGATTTAAGAAAGATTTTTTAGAGGCACAAAAACTTGGATGAGACTGTCTCACTTGTGAGACGCGTCTTATTTGGCCGACCTAACTGTATATATATTTATTTTTTACCAATTCACAAATTAAAATGTCAATTTTAAGAGTTAAAAGAACAATTTAAAAAATTAAATACCAATTTCAAGGATTTGTAATTGGCAAGTCATTGGATTTGACAGTTTTAATACTTAAAAGGTCAATTTCAATATTAAAAAAAAAAATCAATTTTAAGACTTAAAAGACCAATTACAGGGCATTAAATTCTCATTTCAACTTTAAAATAGAATGACTCAAACACTAAAGTAGATATTAAAAGCTTAAAAATCGACATTTTAAGTCTTAAAATTGGATTTTTAAGTCTTAAAATTAATATGTCAGAATATTTTAACAAAATTGTTGGGCCAAGGCAAGTCACACGGCTAAAACCGTCTCAGAGGAGAGTGACTATTTATAAGGGCCGGAAACGCGCTGAGTCTGGCCAGGCTTGAAAGTTGACATATGTAAAGCTCATATTAAATTTAAAGCACCTTTATCTAATCCGGGCCATATTTACTTTAGTTCGGCCCGACCCGTATACGAAACTTTGAACACCCCTAACATGCACTACAACAAATTATAAAAAGTTACCAAGAAAAGCAGCTTCGATGAGATGATGAAACATAAGTGCTTGCTCAGATGGGTTAATTGCAGCTTCATCAGTAAAGTGCTTGTATAAATCAAAAAGTGCATATAAGCTTGAGATAAACAGCACAAACAAGGTTGCTGATAATGTTTGAGTAACCACTGGACTTTTTCCAAGCCCTTTCATCACATACTTTCTCAGAGGAGTTCTGAACAACAGGCTTAATATCACAACTATCTCCACAAATATTATCGGATACATTATGTAAAGAAGCATTCTAACCCACAATTTTAAGGCCTTCGATCAAGCTTAGTTTCTCAACAATTTTAAGGTCAAACTTAAACTTATGAAAGAAATATGATTTTAAAGAAGGTTTAATTTGCATATCCTGTAATTTTATGCACCCATTCTTGAGCAGACTTCCAATTAAATTAAGGGATAACAAAGGGAGTAACCCAAGAATGGAATATTATATATACTTGCTAGTTGGTATACATCATCATCAGCGCTCATAGATAAACTATTGTTAGGATCTCGGAAGGGAATATAGACAGAATCTCATACCCGCATAGGAGAGTGCGGTTAAAGAGTCACTCGACTATTTGGTATACATATACACCTTTTTTCTTTTTGCGGATTCATAAATGAGACAATCTCTATTGGACTGGTTTATATATATTTAGCTTATGAAAGTGATTATTTATAATTTTAAAGTATTAAAATAGAAAAATTGACTAATTATATAAGCACGTCTCATATTTAGACGGTTTCATACAATACGATACGTTTCCTTTTAGTTACTCAGCAGCCACCATTTGATTCCAATTTAAGGAATTTTCATATCTTGCGCTTCCGTCAAAGCAGAGAATATACCTTATTACCTTGGTTGAATTTTATAATTTCTTCATTATAAATCTTTGCAAAAACTATAAGAAACTAATATATAAGACTATTTACAAAAAACTATCTAATATAATTTTTTTTGCAAAAAACTACCTAATTTAATATATTTTTCTGCAAATGACTACCACTTAATAGAAAATGTTAATTGACCATTAAGTTTGAGAGTTTGACCAATTTGAAAGGTTAAGTTGTCTATGTGGCAGTATCTTATTACTCCTCGTATTTTTTAATAATTTAAAATTAAAACACATAAATTAACAAAATAAAAATAAAAGATATTTGACGTCATCCTAACAAATTTTTTTCAAAAAACGGACGTGGTATTACCCTTATGGGGGGTATCTCTTTCGAAAATCTGGTCGAAATAAGTACTTATTCTCCTATTTTTCGATACGTCAACCGAAAAAGATATTTAAGGTCATTTTAATCTATCATAACAATTTAAAAAAAAAAAACAGACGTCGTGACATGGGTAAAAATGACGTTAAATATCTTTTTCGGTTTACGTAATAAGTACTTGTTTCGACCGGATTTACAAAAGAGTTACCCCATAAGGATAATCACGACGTCAGTTTTTTTGAATAAAAATCGTTATGATGGGTAAAAATGACGTTAAATATCTTTTATTTTTAGTTTGTTAATTTATGTGTTTTAATTATAAATTATATAAAAATACTAGGACTAATAAGATACTGCCACATAGACAACTTAACCTCTCAAATCGATCAAACCCTCAAACTTAACGGTCAATTAACGTTTTCCGTTAAGTGGTAGTCATTTGCAGAGAAATATATTAGATTAGATAGTTTTTTACAAAAAAATTATATTAGATAGTTTTTTGCAAATAGACCTATTTTCTTATAAATCTTTCAATGTTAAAATCGTGAATATTTAATTACTCGAATTGACAAACCTGGTCCAAATTCAGACCCAAACAATTTGACTCATTTTAGTTGCACATAATGAGTATTTTCACCTCTACATTATATTTTTAGTTAGAATTAACTTTATTTTTAATTAATTATCTAAAAATTTCGTTCAACATTTCTAAAATCGGTATGTTGATGTTTTTAAATATAAGAATATTTCATACGGAAACAAAATATATAATATTACATATATTTTAAGAAAATTATTAAGTCCATTGACTCGTTAGGTCAAACCCAAATTTGATCCATATCCGACATGACCCATCCCAAAAGGACTAGACACTGAATCTGAATCCGACCGACCGACCTTTTTGACGTGTTTGATCTATCAACAACCAAATGGAGCATTAAAATTAATACAATCAAACAAGCTCTAAGTTGTATTTAGAAAGTTTATCAATAAAGGTCAAATGTCAATAAATAAAAATATAATTTATTCAATAAATCAATAACAATAACAAACTCTTAATTCAAAAAGAATGAGATTATTCAAGAGTGTGTTTAGATGGAAGGAAATGGAGGAAAAGAAATTAAGGGGAGGGATTTGAAGGGCCGAAAGATTCTTTGTAATTTGGAGGAGGCAATGGATTGCGTATAACTTTGCGGAAAACTAAAATTTTCCCAAGACTCAATTATCGACATGAAATGAAACAAATCAATATTGGGACGAATATAATTTGTAGCGTGAATCCACCAGCTAAAATATAATCCGAGAGAAGAACCACAAACGAAGTTCCTCTAGTGTAGTCCACCAATAGAGGTGTTTGGCCCACTGGGATCTGGGCCAACTCCTTTGTTTGGCGGGCTTTCAACGGGTCGGGCTTGAATGGGCTGAATTCTTAATTTTTAAAATATCCAATATTGCTCATAAGTCTACTATTTTAGTTGTTTTCTAATTTTCTTAATATTCGTGCTCAAATCAAATAGGACAACTAAATTGAATTGAAGAGATTATATTCGTTGATAAAAAAACATAATTCATACTAAAAACAAATTTAATCAAAAAGCCGCAGGTTATCAATTGATAGTTATAGCTTCCCAATTCCCAAACATTTGCTCTTCGACAACACTAAAAGTCTGAACTAAACTTATTAACTTTCATAAATCATAAATTGAACTGCGCATGATTAGGAGTGTTAAATGGCCGAATAAAGGTCAGGCCGGGCTTAAGAAAATATGGTAAAAAAAATAATTATGGACTTTAAATGGGCCGGGCTAATCCGGCCTATTTTTTTTCAACAAGTCTTCTGAGAGACCGTCTTTTTGATAGATGCCTCTCAGGCCTAATCCATTAGTGTTTAATTCTTACTCTTATTCTATATTTTCCTTTATGAACTGACCCAATCAGAGTTGGTCTATCAAAGAGACCGTCTCTCACAAAAATTTGTGATTTTTTTTTTTACCAAAACTTATTTTAATTCAGGAAGTCTTCTGTGAGACCACCTTATCCGTGCAACCAGCCCAGACCCAATAAGTTTTTTTTAGAATATTCTGACCTACTAATTTTAAGATTTAAAAGGACAATTTCTAGACTTAAAAATTCAATTTTAAGACTTAAAAGGTCTATTTCAAAGTTTTAATATCAACATTAATGTTTGAGTCATCATACTTTAAAGTTAAAATAAGAATTTTAAGTTTAGCAATTGGTTTTTTAAGACTTAAAATTAGTTTTATAAGTATTGAAATTGAATTTTTAAGTCTTGAAATTGTCAAATTTCATAAATTAAAATGTCAATTGTAAATCCTTGAAATTATTCTTTTAAGTCTTCAAATTGGTCTTTTAACTTTAAAAATTGACATTTTAATTTGTAAAATTGATAGAAAAATATATGTTATAAATTTGCAAAATAATCAATTTGCAAAATTAGATTGTAATAGTCGTAGACTTGTAGTAATAGAGTATAGCCGGAAAAAACGGAGATAGGGAATTTGAATATAGAAGTGGATGCGAAAATGTCTCGCACTCACACAAAATAAAAAATTACTCCCTCCAATACAATTTAATTGTCCCATTTGAATTGGACACGGATATTAATAGTGGGATGGGGTCCACCAAAAAGGTGGTAGTTGGGTATTTTAATTGATTAAATTAATGGTAAATGTGGTAGTTGGGTATTGAGAATTGAAAAAATAAAAAATGGGACAATTGAATTGTGTTGGAGGGAGTAATTATTTCTCCTATGTCAAAAAATTATGAAAAGTAGAAATTAATAAATGTTTATTGAAACGATTTAAACAGGATTTCATATGACTATGGTGAGACAAGTCCATACAACAAGCCTAAATCATCTATACTATATTAGATTAATTATATTATATTTATATTATATGTATATTTAAAACAAACTAAATTGAAATAATATATATACTTATTTTTTTTTATTAAATTAGAATTGAGCCAATCTATTAATTAAATTGTTGCACGGTAAGTATATATATAAAAATCAAATTGTCAAAAACTTTTTTTAATCCTTAGTTGACAAATATTATATTAAGACTATCTCGTTGTGTAATGACTTAATGAACTGGCATAATTCTAATTTATGGAAAATAATTAAATAAATAAATAAATAAATAGTCCATTTTTCATTTTAAATTCTTTTTTAATATGAATGATTTGGATTACTTGTATTGGTCAGTCTCATAGTAAAACGGTTTCATACAAGACTTGTTTCTTCTATATTTACTCGATTTGTTTTTTTTTTGTTCTACGAAACATTAGGAGAAAAATTTGAATAAGATTTTTGACGGATATATTGAAAATAAAATAAGATTTTTATGGATAAATGATAAATAAAATATATATAAGCATCTTAATTTATAATTTTTTATTATATATAATTTTTATAATTTTTTATAATCAGAGATATTAAAACTCAAAATTTCCAAACGCAAGCAGAAGTAACGTGGAAAAATAAAAGAAAATTTATTTATTGATTGATGATTAATTTTATATATTCGTTGTGGGTTTCTCAATTTAAAATTTAAAAAGTAAAAAAAGAAAGTAAAAAGATTTAAATTAAATAAATAAAATTAAAAATCAAAAATAACGGGGATAGAGAGTGGGAGAAGTGGGAACCGTCACAAACTGAAATACCAAAAAAACCGTTTTAATTAACCTGAAGCAAAATAAAAAACTAAAATTAAATTAAAGAGAAAGAAAATAGAGAAAGAGTGTTTAATGAAAGAAATGAGGAGCAGTAAGCGTAATTATTATCAAAACAACAGCCATAATTACTGTATAAGTAGCAGTAGCAGCAGTAATTCAGGAGAAGGAAAAGAAATTGTTTTAAGAAAAGGGCCATGGAAGGCAGAAGAAGATCAAGTTTTACTTAAACATGTTCAGAAATATGGTCCCCGTGATTGGAGCTCCATTCGATCCAAAGGCCTTCTTCAACGTACTGGCAAGTCTTGTCGTCTTCGTTGGGTTAATAAACTCCGACCCAATTTGAAAAAGTACGTTATATACTCTATCACTCACTTCTTTTTCTAACATATTATGTTGAAAAATATCAAAATTTGTCGCTTTTAAAATGAAACAATAGAAGTATGACGTTTAAGTATTTCCCTTTAATCTATAAGATAAAACATATTTAATTGGGATCTTATTTGATACGTTTTAATACAAAGATACCTAATTTTTGTAACTTTTTTTTAGAAAGGATTGAATTTTTTTTTTGAAAATAAAGTAACATATTATAAAACAGTTAAGGTCATGGTGTCAAATAACGGCCGTTCTGACTCGACTCGGCCGAGTTGGAACGGTTTTCTGAACCACCGTTCCGAAATAACGCGATTCAACACGGTGGATGAAAAAACGCCGAGTTAACTCGGATTTCGTCCGAGTCAGCCGAGTTGGAACGGACGATATGCGTTTTTCTTCACGAAAACAAGTGAGTCTACTCTGAGTCCGCCATTGAAGGCCAACCTCCAAGCTTAAATAATCGCCATTGTAGGCCAACTCCAAAGCTTGGGTCCCGTAAGCACTGCTTACTGTTTTTTTTACTTAAGATTTTGGAGTGTAGAAATAAGTGAGATAAAGATTAATGATGAAATCATGGAATAGAAATTCAAAGAAAAAAAATGAATGAAATTTGGGTTGAAAATCAGAAAATAGAGAATAGAGAGATGAAGAGGAAGAGTTGAAGAATTTGGGTTACTGAAGTCTGAAATGGGTTAATCTAAAAGTAAGGAGTTGTTTAGAATTAAAAAAAAAAAAAAAAAGCTGGTAATGAAATGATGAGTTACTGAAAAAGGTGGGTGCAAATGTCATAGGCTCATAGCCATAGGAGTACTTTTTTTTTAACTTTCAATTTTAATTTCAACTTTAATGTCTTTTTGTTGTATGTATTAATTGCATTTTTTAATTATTATTTGTATAGTGTTAAGAAATTTGTTTAATCCTTTTAAAAAAAACTAAATTTATTAAATAGATGTAAATTTTTATTTAATTGAAATTTATTTAATTAATCAAAGTGATATAAAATATAATTTTTTAAATTTAATTTAATTATTTAAAAAATCAGTTCAAAAGCAAATAAAATTATTTATCATTTAACATAATAATCGCGATCCGTTCCGCGATAACCGAATTTTTGCCGTTTCCGTGATCCGCGATCGCGATCGTGATCGCGACCGCGACCGCATTTTTGCACCATGGTTAAGGTACATCAAAAATGAAACAAAAGGGTTTTATTCTCCTCAAGCAGAGAGGAGGAGAGGCTACACGAACGGAACTGAATTAATTGATACATTAAATTGCATAAAAAAGTTAACGATTTGAATTATTTTGGAACCGAATAAGTATATTGTTGATTGTGTACTTTTAATCACTTTTTAGTTTCTTGAATGTTTAATTACTTAGATTATTTTAATTAAAATGTGATTTGATTTTACGGTGGAAATAAAAAGTGGGTGCAAATTTTCAAAAGAGGAAGAAAAAGTGGTGATAGATATGCAGGCGGAAATAGGGAATAAATGGGCAAGAATTGCAACATATTTACCAGGACGAACAGATAATGATGTCAAGAATTTTTGGAGTAGCAGGCAAAAAAGATTAGCAAGGCTTTTGGTGTCTCAAAATAATCCTCGTACTAAAAAGCGCAAATCTTCTCCTATAGATACTGCGAATTCTTCTCAGGTATTTTTTCTGTAATTTCAACCATTTTTAACCGTTCCAAATATATTGGGTTTATTTTTTGATTTAGATTGAGCAAGAAGAAATGATAAATATTCAACATTTTTACTTTCTTATCAATAGATTGAATCGAGTCCTCTCAAAAGAAAAAACAGATTGAATTGAGATCTGACCCCATAATTATACCTGAAAACCAGTGGCGAATCCAGAAAAAAAAAATAATATCAATAAAGTATAAAAAAACAATTCAAAAGAAAATGTGCACACACAAATTTTCATATTATGTTCCGAAATTCAATCTTGGTCTTATTGAACTTTGTTTTTGCAAAGATTAGGTATTTCATTTTCTTTGTTATGCTTTGCAACCCAACGACTCTCATAACCAAAAGAAAGAAAAGTAAAGTATTACTTCCTCATATTTTCTATTGTTGTCCCATTTGATTTTTTTACATTTATCAATATGCACTTATTCAATCATTTACATCTTAAATTGTACGTGTTTAATTAAAAATTATAAAATGTTGATTTAAATAAAATTTACATCAAGCGAATCAAACAAAATTCTACTTGATTATGTTTTAACTTATAGATTAAGATTAAAATAAAAATTAAAAGTGATCGATAAATAGTGTCAAAAATCAAATAGAACAATAATAGAAAAAAAGAAAGGAGTATTTCGTATCTTTTTAAATTGACAATAGAATAAAAAATCTAGGATGAAAACTATCTTCTTCTAATTGATGAATGGTCCGCAAATGGAAAAAAAATAAATGAAAGGGAACTTGGATGGGATGAGAATCAAACACTGATCCATATTACGGCATGCAACTGATTTAAACAATTCACCAACTTCGTTGATTGCTTATAATCTGTTATCTAATGTTCAAGTGCTGTCAATTGACAGCGTTGAACACACCTAGCTCCGCCCCTGCTGAAAACTAATACTTCGACTCCAATGAAGAGAAAACCCTAGTTTTAACCTAAAACTTCTTAAAAAATTCATAAAATTGATGGTTTTGAAGTCACACATAAATTATCACAAATGCAATAATGTAATGTTTGAAAACATGTATTTTATTTCAAATTATGAATTTCAATTATGCGATCATAAATGGGGGATTTGAGAATGAAAGGTTTGGATATTCATTCTCAAATTCTCAACTTTAACTCCTTTAAAAACAATGGTGGAATTTGAAAATTTTTGATTTGCCAAACAATAAATTTAAACTAATTCCAAATGAAATCATTATTCTCAAAAATGGCATAAGGTACGTCTTTTTACAAATTACTTCGATCACAATTTCTTTCTATATATTAGAGACAAAGACTAATTTTAAATCTAGGGCTATCACATTTATTTTTGGGCCTAAATGCGAAAGATAATAAGGTCCCTTAAAAACATAAAAGATATAATGTTTTATTGTTTTTTATTGTTGATATTTGAATTATAAAAAAAACGCTAATAATTGGATCATATTTATAACATTGTACATGAAACTAAAGGTTTTGGACCCTTAAAAACTTTGAGCCTAGAGCGATAACCTGCTTTACCCTTTAATTAATTTTGGTTTGTTTTTAGGTGGCCAAGAATTGTTCAACGTCAGTGGGAGAAACATCCTCAAATACTCAATCTCAGATCATATCATATCCAGGTTCAACAGACAACAATTGTTTATCTATTGAACCCAACAATGTCACTGATTGCCTCCAACCAATTCCCTTAAACCAGGAGTACAACAATACTAACTACCCCAACTTGTTTTTATCAGAAGAAGAAATATGTTTCCCTTCCATTCCATACAACCAAACAGATCTTATGTTTGTCCCAGAAACACAGGAGATCATTGATAGTCTTGATTACAGCTTTTTTAACCCCTTTGAATCTTCATATAATCCAGCAGCATTTGTTAATGATGGGACCCACTTTCCTCCATGTTCTTATGGAGGTGACCTATGTGTTGAAACAACAACAGCAAGTTTGAAGACTGAGAATCTTGGTATTTCAAATTGTTTATGGGATGACATCCCATTAGACATGTTTGATCATCAGTTCATATAGCCTTATACAAGCCCTTCTAGTTATTTATTAAGTAGATAATTATGATTTAGTATTAACCTACTTTTACTGATGTTCTCACTTAATTTAATGAATTATTTTTATAGCTTTGGTAGTTTAAGCTTTTGTCATGTACCCAAACAACACTTTTGACTTGAATATGTTATGAACTTAGTTTTGTATTGTTATATTATATGTTATGAACTCTACTTCATTTGCATTGTGTATGGTAGATGTTTGTGTCTTGGATTGAATACAATTAAATTTGTTGACTAAATCTTAGCCCTTTAGGGTTTTTGTCTTAAAAGGTTAATGCTAGTTGATTGGAAGTTTGTTCGTGCTATCTTGACAACCTGCTAATAAGATAATTGCAAGTGCCAATGGGTGTTGCACAAGTAACACTGGTTATAAACGTTCAAAATGGTTTTTTGGAGACCTTTTCCCATGTTTAAGTCCTAAACCCTTGCCCAAGTGGGTTTCAATTCTCATTTTCTTTTTTCTTTTATAAAAATTTTTTAATTAAATACTTAAGTTATTTGTTTAGTGAATTAAATTGATTAATCAAATTAGGCTTTATTAGCTTCTTATTTTCTTAAGTTTATTGTTTTAGGTTGAAATTACTTGTTTGCATTAGGTTGAAATTTATAGTGGATTGATGATTTTTTTAATGTAATTTTTTTAACACAATGTAAAATGAATTATTGTTTAATGTAATATTTTGAACACAATGAAAATTCGGCGTGGACAGCCCTTGTTTATTTTTCTGGTTTCGCCCCTGGCTTAGAGAATTAATATTAGGGCTTCTTTTGATGTGAGACCTTAGTTATGAAATAATCGTTTGTCTTATACATCAAATGCAAATAATGGGAAGAATGTTATTAGTTCAACACTTAGTTCCCAATAAATATTGTTTGAAGTTCAATAAATACTTAAAGTAAATGCTTGCATTATTGAAGATTAAATACCTAGTATTTGATGTATGAGTTCACTATTTATAATCAGAGTATGTCTTTTGCTTATTTGTCTACTGAACGTCCTTTTTAACCTTGTGATATTACCATTATTGGAACATACCCATAGGGTTTTGTGTGAAGGCGACTATGATCATCCAAGTGTCCTTCTCCATTTAGCTTAAATCCATGCATTATTCCAAATGCCGGCGTATGATTATTCCAAATGCATTATTCCAAATGCCGGCGAGTGTGCCAGCAAATCTCTCAATAACTTTCCTAGATAAGTCAAACCTTTAAGCGTCTAAATAATTCATTCAACACCAAAACTAAGGGTTTTTATCCAGAGAACGAGACTCTGATAAAGGACTTTTTATGTCGTCGCTAAAGCCTCTATTCAAACAAAATTTATAAACACCCTTAACTATGACTACACGAGTGTAGTGGCAAGTAGGGGGTCGATCCACAGAGAGATGAGTTGTGAGACTTAGGGCCTCTTAGGTGTTGGGGGATCATGTATTGGAAGATGATTGATAGTCTAAGCTATGAGCAAGCAATAAACAAAGAAACATCGGGGTAGGAGCTAACTCGTGTGCAGCGGACTTTATATAGTTAATTAGGGTTTACTTTGGTTTGATTGCAAAGGTGTGGATTCAACTACGAAGAGCGATCCGATCCTGGATCGGGCTTGGGATCGCCTCCGAGAATCGCGTTCCCATCACTCTCGCGAGTGAGAACAAGACCTACGGGCAACAAAAATCCAACAACCCGTCAATTCTTCCCTACTCTCGTAGGTGAAGGGTAAAACTCACGTTCCATAGGTTGAGTGCAAGGGTCAACTCTCGTTGATCTCTTGCCCCCGACTCTACCCATTGAGAGGAGGTCGAAACTCCAACAATAAACCCAACTCTCATTGGTGCTTGAAAGGCGATCCGGTGACCCCAACGCAATAAGCGGAGTGACCCACTTCCCGAGTTCACAATCAAACCAACATTGACTCATTATCCACCATAATCAATCCATTAGCACAATGTGAGTCAACCCCTAACCATAAACAACTACTCACTAATAATAATCATAATCATATCATTAATAATCATCATCAACATCAAAATCATTAATAACAAATAAACTAAAATCTCAACCAAACACCAATGACAAAAATAAGAACAAAAGTCAAGAGCAAATGACTAATAGCAATTTATATAAAACATAAGCCAACTAAAATTTACTATCAAGCTTAAAATTAATAAAAGTAAAAAGGATTATAGAAGTTGCTCACAAAGTATAAGAGAGATTGAAGATCAAATGGCAAAAACCCATTAAAACTCATCATCAAACTTCATTAAAAAAAAGGGCTTGAAATTTTGAAATAATTATCATCAAAAGATAGAAATAACAAAATCTAGGCCCGGTTATTGACCTGCAAAACCAGGTCCTCAGCACAGGGCCCAAAAGTTTCTGAAAATATTGGGGGCCCAAAATATATAAACATAAAGCCCAAACATCAAATGATTCTTTTCTTGTAATTTGCAAATGACACGTTTGAGTAACCTTTCCCAATTAATGCAATAACACATTCCATTAAAAAAAGCATCTTTGACTCTTAGACTTCTCAAGTAAACAAATTAAAAAAAAGCCTATAAAATTGCGTCATTTACGTGGATAAATCCGTAAATGGGGTATAAATTATACTTACCTTCTTCAACAAATGAACAAGAGATCTCTTCAAGTAAGTCAAATTTTGTCTTAATTATTCTACATGAATTTGCTATTATTTCTTAGGTAATACAATAATCTTCCATTTTTTACATTTTATTTTGTAAACTAAATATTGTACCGCAAATTCTCGTGTGAGACGGTCTCATCGTGAGACATATCTTATACTTGGGTTAAATTGCCTAATAAGAGAAGATTTCAGCTAATGGGCTTCATACTTTGAGATCGTGTCACCGTGAGGCGATCTCATACAAGACGAGTTGTTGTTATATATGGTCTTTTTATCTAAAGCTTAGTATTATCTTAAAATACTATAAAATTATCATAAAGTAATATAGGTTTTTGAAATAATTATTTATTATTTTTATTGGGCCCAATTTTTAGATTAGACCAGGGCCTCCAAAATGTTTAAGACGGCCTGACAAAATCTAACCAAAACTAAACCATAAAAATAAATTCCTAATGGAAGAAATTAAATTTAGCCTAAGAAAAAAAAAAAAAAATAAAACTAGGGTTTATAAGAGGAAAAAGAGAAAGAAGACTAAAAAATAAAACGGCTACTGATCTATTCCTAATCGTTGTTCCTATGTGTTCTAAACTGCTTGCCCTTATTTGCTCTCGAAATTGATCTTTTAAAGGTTTGATTTCTTTCTTAAATTGGGCCTGACAGATATAATACATAAGAAGCCCAGGCGGAAATAGAACATTGGAAGTAAGGAGCTCAGCTCGTGAGGAGCTTGTATTTGAAGCAGCAGGTCTTGTGTTTCGATGACCCCTGGGAGCAGTTTGCTCCTTTTTTTTTGTGCTGCTGGTCGTGGATAAGAGAAATATATCAAAAATATACAAATTGATCGTGTCTTTCAATTTCATAAACTTAATTGTTTTTGTTAAAAATTACTCTCTTTATTTCTTAAAGTTATTCGGAAAATTAATGAATATTAAGAAAAATAAAATATTTTGGATGTTAGATATAAAATTAATATATTAAATACTCCCTTCGTTCCCTATTGATGTTCTCATTGAGAATATTCACGGGAATTAAGAAAAGTGGAATCTTTTAGATAGTGGATATATTATTTTATTGAATAATAAATTTGATGGAGAAAAAATAGGGACCACAAATATTAAAAAAAGTATTTAAAGAAAGGTAGTGGAAAAAAAATGGGGACCACAACTAATTAAAAAATGCTTTTATGAAGTTAGTGGGAAACATGTGGGGATCATAAGGAATATAAAAATGTTAAAATGGAGTTAGTGGAAGATATGTACAAGGGACCATAATCATTATTAAAATATTAAAATGAGGATGGTTGAGGTTATTTTTGTCCAAAATTTGTGATATAAATGGAAAGATTTCTTATGGGAACAACAATTAAAACACCCTAAAATGGAAAGTGGGAACTTTTTTAAGGAACGGAGGGAGTAATAAATTTAATGGAGGGAAAGTAAAGACATAAGTATCAAAAATATTAAAATAAAATACGTGGAAAAAAATATTAAGACTTAGGAGTATAATTAGTGATGGTCATACCCACATAGGTCGAGTTTGGGCTGAGTCCAACCAGACTCGGACCCAGTCCAATTAATTTTTGATAAACCCATACACATATCTGGCCCCTTATGGTCTAAAAAAATTAGACGCTGACCCAGATCTCTCGGGTCAGAAGATGGGTGTAAGGTAGTATATTGGTCTTAATATAACTGTTAACACAAATTCTTGTGAGAGACGATCTCTTTGAGAGACCATCTGTATTGGGTTGGCCCAATAAGAAATATGTAGAGTAAATATAGGCAATAAGCTTTAATGGATTGGGCTTGAGAAACGTCTCTTCAAAAGACGGTCTCTCAGGAGACTAGCTAAATTGTTAATAACACTTATACATTTTACAGGCGGTATATTAGTACTAAAGTTGTTTTATGAGTTATATTTAAGTCTATGAATATAAAAATAGCATTAGAATAAATTTAAGGAAAAATTATAAGAAACTACTTAATTTATATATCTTTTTTTTAAAAAACTACCTCATATAATACAATTCTTTACAAAATACTACCTTTTACCGATTTTCGTCAGTTGACTGTTAACATTATTGACCTGCACAAAATTTTATTATATATGGTAGTGTTTTGCAAAATTTTTTATATAAGGTAAGTTTTTGAGAAGAGGTGTATAGATTAGGTAGTTACTTATAATTTTTCCTAAATTTAATAATGATTTGGGTATAGGATAGGTCTGAAGGGCTTTTATTACTTTAACGGGCTTAGTAATTCATATAAATAAATGGTTTTTGAGAGAGGATCTGAATCAGGTTTGAAAAGCATAGACTCAAATCAGACCCAAACTCATACCCATTAATTATTTTAACCTGATATCGGACCTGAATCCTTTGGGTATCAAAACAATAAAACCATACCCTAAAAGTAGGGGTGAGTGCAATAAGATTTTGGACCCATGTGATCCTATGAAATTTTAAAATAAAGTCGAGGGAAAGTATATAGGTAACTTAAGTACTAAATACTAATATAATTATATTCAAATGAAAATAAACAACGTTAATTAGAAGAACATCAAACAAAATGAACCAAGATACAACTTTAACCGATGGAGTGAGTAATATTTACATCTCTATCAAAAGCTAGAAGATTAAATGTCCGTAGTCAACATCCTCACTTTCTAGAAGACCCTAATAACTAGGGTCAGAATCATAATCATTTTCACCAGGAACATCATCGAAATCTTCATAATCAAAATTATAATAATCTCCATCATAATAATCACTATCATGAAATCGAAAGCCATCTAACTTAACTTCAACATTATCAACGCTAGGGCAACGCCATTTAACCCAAGAAGGTGTAGGCAAGAATAATTCAGTATAAAACTTTCGCTCCTCCTTAGGTATCTCATCAAAGTAAATAACCTTTTGTTTCCTCTCCTCATCAAAGACCAAAACTGATCCAACCTGATCATGATCAACATCTCTAATTTCTTTAATAAAATAAAACCTCAAATATTGATTATAAGACATATATCTAACTTCTTCAAGACACTCTGCCCCGTTAGGCATCTTAGGAAACTTATCTTCGTAAACATTATACGTATATCTATCGAAAACTCTACTATTGGAAGAAAATCGAAAAATTAAGATATTACTATTGTTAGTAATAGTATTAAATAATAATGAGGATTTAATAGAAAATGAAAAAAATGTTAAATACAATAAGATTTCATCTCTTAAATTCTGATTAGCTTCCTGTTTACCTTCATTAATGAAATAAACCGACATTTTGTGACTTCCAGAAGCGCTTGGTTTAGTACGTACGACTAAATACAAACCACAATTTGATTCAGAAGGAACCAAATGTGCATTCAAAACAATGTCATGCGAAATTCCACTTATAAATGGTTTCAATAATATCGTCGAATCGTTTGGATCGATTATTCCGACTTCCCATCGACGATTCGAAGCTAATCGAAACACAAAAAAGATTCCATTCTGGTATGCAATATCAAGCACTATGAATTTATTTGATTTTTCTTTTAAATCAATTTTTACCCATTTTTTATCCTTTGATCTTGATAATAGTAATCGATACCCCCTTTGTTCTGCTGTATAAAACCATTCATCATCATCTTCAGGGAGTTTAGCGAGAATGACGGATGGCCTTGACGACGTCGTATCCCATTGACCCACAATTTTCTCAGAAATTGGTCTGGCACTTAAATCTAACTCATCATTTAGAATCATGGCTTTACCCAGATTGAAAACTCGGCAATCTAACCGATTGATTTCCCCGGAAATGGGTGGTTCTGTTTATATGTATCTGTATAAGTTTGTATCCGATGATTCTTTGGCATAATTAGGGAATGGGTTTAGAAGGCGCCATTTGTTTGGTCCGATTTGACCCATTCTTGCGACCCACCCACCCGAATTAGGTTTAATTGGTGTAAAATAGACGAATCTGGTTTCGATTAGGAACAGGGGGAGATCGTCGTTCATGTCGTCTAGGTTAGGGACTTGGATATGGGATGTATGGATTGGGTGTTCATTTAGAGGAAGAGCGGATCTCCAGGAAGGACAAACCCCTCGAAGACGGGTAAGATCCGTTTTCAAATCAAGGTGTTTTAGGATTTGGGTTAGGATATCCGCCGGAAGATCGGCCCATTTGTTGGTGTTTGAGTTTTGATCATTAGTAGTTTCCATTATGGTAGTATTAGATTTGAGAATGATAAGTGATTGTGTGATTTTATCCTACTTCTTTTGCTTACTCCTTTAAAGGAGTTGAACTACTTAAGTAAAGTTCATCAAGTGCGTGTTTGGTACGAGGGATTTGGGGGAGGAATTAGGAATTCTTCATTGAGACTTTAAATGTTCGTTTGTTAGGAGTGAATGGAAATTTAGGGTGATTGGAGAATGAGGCTTTTTGATGGTAAAGTCTTAAAGAAAATTGTAATTATTTGTTAATTAAGCATGTCTGACGATGAAACCGTCTCATACAAGAATTTGTTAATTACTTATGATATTAAAGTGATTACTCACGGTTTTTAATGTAATTATTTTTATAGTATTTAAGTAATCACTTACAAACAATCACTTATAATCATTAAGTTATTAGTAAAAATTTGACTACATATATTTCCACTGTTTTATTATATACTTGTTATATTTTACTTTTATGCAATTCAATGTGTTATTTTGTTTATTTATATATTGAATTACAGACATCTAAATCTAAAAGCTATCAAAAGTTAATATTATAAAACTATATTTTTACGTACATATTAACCACAACATATATAAAATAAGATTGAATAATTAATACGAAAATAAAATATAACAAACATTTCAAAAGGAAGGAACTATGAGGTTTTTTTTTAAGAAAGGGATGTATGAGCTTAAAACAGTTTCATTTATTGTTTATATTTTCCTTTTATGTCTACTTTCCTTTTTTCATTTTAATAATGACACATGGCGGTCGTGCACTAAACTTGTAGAATGGGTCGAATTTGAATACAACCCTTGATTGTATAATTGGACAAAAAAATTGCTTTTACCTTAATCAAAAAATAGTGAACCACCTAATCAACCGAGTTACGTTTGTTCACTGCGGGATGTGTTTCGTTTCAAGAGTGATTGACTCGAATCTTAATTCTGTTTTGTTTTCCATTTCACTTGTATATGTACTTTATTATACTGGCCGAGCCTTCATTCTATCAAATTTTTTTTATTTGCATTAAAAATAAATTTTGTATTGTTTATTACTTTTTACGTTTATTTAAAACGTTTGTTTTTTCACGCATCTAATTTACTAATTTAAGATTTAATATTGCTAAATGTATAATAAAAAATTATATTAATAATTTTTGCATGAGACGAAGGTTTCACTTGACTATGTTTTGACATATAAATTAAAAATTAATCACAAATTAAGAGAGAAAAGTAAATAGGGTAAATTTTCTGATGTTGCAAGTAATTTGGAACGGAGGAAGTATTTTATCCTCCCTCGGTTCGTTATAGATGATTCTATTTGGCATTTTGAGGTGTTCAATTTATCGTTACTTGTTAATTATTTACATCACAAATTTTAGAGAAAAAAACCTTATTCATCTTCATTTTTATATTTTAATAATATTTATAGTTCCCACATGTTTTTCACTATTTTCGTTTTAATATTTTTGTATTCTTAATGGTCTCCACATGTTTTGCACTTTCTTTATTAATGAAGTATATTTTTATTTCTACCGGTCCCCATATTTTTTCCACTAACTTTCTTATTACATTTTTTAATGTTTATGGTCCCTACTTTTCATCCATCAAATTAATTATGCAATAAAAAATAGATCCATTCTTTACCGCCTCGCATATTTGGGTGTGTCGTTTATATGCATCTTCCTTCACGGGTTCGATCAAAATTCGATCCTAGAGCTGTTAAATGTGTTTTCTTGGGGTACGGAGCTACACAAAAGGGCTATCGATGTTATGGCACTACAAAAAATTTATATTTTTGCGACATTAGATTTAGTGGCATTTAAAAAATGCCACTGATTCATATTTTTAGTGTAATAATTATTGGTTTTTATTTTTAGTTCCACCATAAAGTCATTTACACTTAATTTGGTCTTTAGTGGCATATTTAATTGTCACTATAGTCTATAGTGACATTTGTGAGAAATGTCACTAGATCCTATGTCGCTAAAAGCTTTAGTGTGACTTTTTAATATGCTGCTAAAGGGTCTAATAAATGTCACTAAATCCTCTATATACACTATAAACAATTGGAAATAGCGACATTTAAATTAAATGTCGCTAAATATATCCCACTAAAAGCAAATTATGTTGTAGTGTGATCCCACACAAAACAAACTCTATACTACCATGGACTGTGACTTCTTTTAACAGTCCTACTATTATACCCAGCCTCGATCTCAGGGGGAGAGTATAATTGAGGATCTCAACTGGTTTATTCATCCAGTTGATAGCAGTCGAGATCCACAGGAGCAAGTAGGCAATACTGTAGATGTTACCATTGAAAACACAGTGAATCTAGCTCCTCAGGCTACTCCAGTCCCCGATCATCCAGTTGAAGTTGAGGTAACTACCGATCCCTTACCTGTTGATATAACTAATGATGATGTGTCGAATAGTGATGTTCCTAAGAGATATGAGTTGCCCACCAGAAGTACAAGGGGTTCACCCCCTCGACGATATGATCCAGACTTTGAATCTCAGAGATCCCGATATCCAGTCAACAGAGGTGGTGACGAACAACTTTCACAGACAGTTGTTGCCTTTAAAACAGCCTTATATGCCAGTTAGATTCCAAAGAATACCAAAGAAGCCCTAAGAGATTCGAAGTGGAAAAAGGCTATGGATGATGAGATTATAGCCCTTCAGAAAAATGAGACATGGGAAAAATATTTGTTACCAGATGGCAAGAAAACAATTGGCTGTAAATGGGTGTTCTCTGTTAAGTATCATGCTGATGGGACTATCGAAAGATGCAAAGCACGGCTTGTTGCGAAGGGGTATACTCAAACATACAGGGTGGACTATTCAGAGACTTTTTCACCGGTGGCAAAGATCGATACTATCAGAGTCTTATTCTCTATAGCAGCAAACAAAGATTGACCTCTTTATCAATTTGATGTAAAGAATGCTTTCCTTCATGGGGAAATTGAGGAGGAAGTCTATATGAAACCACCGCCAGGTTTCTCTGATAGATATGGCCCAGGAGAGGGATGCAGACTCAAGAAGGGTTTGTATGGTCTAAAGCAATCGCCGAGAGCATGGTTCGGGAGGTTTACTGTAGCTATGAAGAGGTTTGGGTATAAGCTGAGTAACTCTGATCACACATTGTTCCTTAAAAGAAAAGGGAAACAAATCACTTGCCTTGTTATATATGTTGATGATATGGTTATTACCGGGGATGATATCAACAAAATTGAGGAGCTGAAAAGACAGTTATTTCGGGAGTTCGGGATGAAGGATCTAGGGAACTTGAATTACTTCATTGGGTCTTCTAGCTGAAACAGGAATGGTAGACTGTAAACCTGCTGATACTCCGATGGTAACAAATCATGGGCTTCAGACTATTGAAGGAGCTGAAATGGAAGACCAAGATCAATATAGGCGAATGGTTGGGAAACTTATCTACTTGTCACACACAAGACTCGACATTGCCTACGCAGTAGGAGTAGTAAGCAAATTCATGCATCGACCTCAGATTGAGCATATGGAAGTAGTTATGAGAATCTTGCGATTGAAGGGGACGAGCAATAAAGGGATTCCGTACTCAAAGAACGAACACCTTGATCTTATATGTTACACTGTTGCAGACTGGGTTGGAGACCGGGATGACAGAAAATCAACTTTAGGGTACTTTACTCTTGTCGGTGGGAACTTGGTTACTTGGAAAAGTAAGAAACAGAAGGTCGTTACCTTATCCAGTGCTGAAGTAGAGTTTAGAGGGATAGCTAAAGGGGTCATAGAGATTTTTTGAGTTCGAAAACTCTTGAGTGAATTAAATTGTCATCAGGATTAAGCAAGTCTCCTATATTGTGATAACAAGGCATCGATTAGTATCTCAGAGAATCCAATCCAACATGATAGAATGAAACATATGGAGATAGACAGACACTTCATAAAAGAGAAACTAGAGAATGACATCATCAGTCTTCCTCATGTTAAGTCGAAAGATCAATTAGCTGATATTCTCACCAAAGCTGTAGCATCAGAAATCTTCAATGATACATTATGCAAGTTAGGTGTCGGTGATCCTACGACCTAACTTGAGGGGGAGTGTGAGAAAGAATATTTTAGTTTATTCTTGTATATTTCTTTTTATTATGTTTCCATATTTATAGGGCTTAGATTATTCTATTACCGTATTTAGGGATGATGCTCATGTATATATTCAGGGGTGCTTTATCCATTATAATCAATACAAACAGTATTCCCAAAACCTAATTTTCGCATTAATCTAATCTTCAGATCCATTGTTTAATATATTTTATTTTTCTTTATTCCCATGAACGTTCCATATGAGAACCTAATTCATTAATTAACGAAGGGAGTAATATTTTACATATTGTGGCTATTATACAAAAAAATATGGTCATGTAGGATTTTGTTTTATTCTTCTTGTCATATATTTTCATAAGAACTATTTTTAAGAGTGTAATTTTTAGTCATGTATAACTTTAAATGTAAACCAGGCCCGGCTATATCCCAGGAGCGGGGGAGCAATTGCTCAGGGCCCAGATTTTGGGGGCCCACCATTCTTATTCTAACTTTGTTAACTATGAGTATGTGAGTGGATTTTTCTGTGTTTGGTTTCAATTTCAATTGGAAAAATTACTCTAGTTCTATGATGTTGTAATTATATCAAAATTTCCAATTCCCATAAAACCTTGCTATTGGAGTATTTTTGTATTTCATTTATAAATCAGGAATTTTGTTTGTTTTTGAATTATTACGAAAATTTACACTTGATTGCTAGCTAGATATTTTATGATTAGTGATTTATTGTAGTTTTAATGTCTAGTAAATAGTAATATGACTAAAAAATTATTAATAAATAACAATTCTATTACTTTAATCATATAACTTGCATTTATTTTTAATGGGTCTGTTTTTTCTCGCTCAGGGCCCTTTAAATGAGTGATAAAATAAATAGTGTAGACGGCTCTGATATAAACAATTTGATAAAATTTATTAAACTATATAAATAGTGTAGTACTTAGGTGCAAGTAAAGAAAATATTTTAATCTTGAGAAAGTGGACTATATAGGTAGGCTAAAATAAATCTTGGTTTACAAGCTAACACGCATAATGATGATAATCTATTTTATTCAATTAACATGTGTTATTAATTCCTTTTATTTGAAAGTTGGGTAATTTATGATCTATCTTTATAGAAAGTAGGATAGGATGGGCTCTATCTTCTGACTTAAAGAGAGAAAGCTATTTTGTTTGATTTACTCATCATCATCATTCTATCTAGTGTATTCCGTTTATAAAAAATTATAAATAGTGTTTAAATAAAAAAGGACGGCGGCAACTCATAGTAGCTCTCAAGGATTTGGTCATATTCATCAAAATATCTCAATGATAAGAAAAGTATCGTTTGTTCAGTTTAGAGTTAGATCTAGAATGGAGCTCTTCAATCTGAAAAGAAATGAATCAATGAAGATATGAGAATGATAGGTGATTGTGTCCTACCCCTTTTTCTTTCCGGAAGGTCTCCTGAGAGACCGTCTATGGCAATGACGGCTCTCCCTTTTCTTATTTTAATTAGATTGTACTTTTAAGATGTTTTTATTGTCTTAAAATACTCCCTTCAATTCATTTAAGTTGTTTAGGTAACATTTTGACTCTTAATATCTCAAATTATACTTTAATGAAAACTATGAAAAATTAATATGAATAATCCTTGCATTGAAACAAATCTAACAAGATCTCACATGACTATGTTTTAACATTTAGGTTAAGAAAAAAATACAAATTAAAAGGGATTGATAAATAGTATGAAAAAGCAAATGGGACAACTGAAATGAATTGGAGCAAGTAATATTTTATTATCTTAAAGTATTAATTGGTTTCACACAAGATTCGATGCTTGCCTTTTCCTTTTATGCCTACTTTCATATTTATTGTACTCGTGCTTTACATGGGAATCTATTTAATTGTATATAGATGTATTATTTAAAAAATTATAATGGGAAATATATAATGTGTTATGTAGAACATCATATATTGTCTGATAAAATTCTGAAACTACTTCGCGTAGAAAATTATACTACATAATAAATTATATTTATTCCAGTACATGTAATTGAAATTACACAATTTACAAAATTATACGGTAGAATTACATTGTGTATAAAACTAATACAACTATTTAGGAAATTACTTGGAGTACATAATAGCCCATTTTTCTATCAATTGTTATTAAAAAGAAAAATAACATAAAATTCAATTAATTGAACATTAAAATCAGTATTTATATTGCTTAACTAACATAATTACAATTTTGAATTTTAGGAAAAAAGGTAAAGTATAGTTTGCAATTTAAAATTTCATTAGAATATTAACATATTTTAGAATTCGTGCTTTTGCACGGATTTCCATTCTAGTAAGGTATATTTAAGTAGTACTTCCTCCGTTCCGAAATACTTGCTACATTTCGATTTTGTGCACTATTCATCGTTCAAGGTTATTTTACATATTGCGACTAATGTGTAAGTAAAAATATAGTCAAGTGAGATCTTGTTTGAATCGTCTAATCGCATACTTTCATAATATTAAATTTTTATAATTTTTAGATAAGTGTAGTTTAAGATATTAATGATCAAAATTGTGAATTGGATTGCTTAAAAAAGTGAAATGTAGCAAGTATTATGGAACGGAGCAAGTATTAAGGAAGGGTTATAGATTTACCATAATTTTAATATATTGATCTTGAGAAAAGTAGCTAAAATAAATTTTAGTTTGCAATCTAACACGTATAATCATGATAATGATCTATTATATTTAACACGTGTTATTTTTTTTTTGAAAGTTAGGTAAACCATCCATCTTTATAAAAAACTAAAATTCGCTATGATAAGTTATGTATTTCTATCTTTTGACTAAAAAGAGAAAGCTATTATACACTGTTTCCGTTTGAAACGGGGAAGTGTAAAGACACTTAAAAATACCTGGAGATAGGTGTAATCGGGGATGATTGTTAATATGCTTGATCCTTCCGATGATGAGATCTCAAATCCTGTAATACAACGTTAGCCTTGCCCCCGGTGGTTTCCCGGAAAACCCCTCCGATGCTCAAGTCAGATCGGAAAACCGAAAGTAAAATATATGATAATTAATGAAAATAGAATAACGGATTGTAGGATGAGTTCAGATCATGAAGGGATATTTGGTTACATATCAATCGTAAGAAGGGCGGTGTATTTTTATAGAATATTGTGAGAATATCAAGGCTTAGTCCCCCCAAATGATGTATGTAACCCCTCTTTATAGTACTAAGGAGGGAGTTATTTATGGGAGAATGGAAGTTATCATAAATGATAGTTATTTTAGGAAGTTATTAAAACTAAGGTGGCGGTTTATGGTTTGACTAAATAATTAACGGGTTTATTATTGACCTCGTAACATACACTATATTAATTTTGATGTATAATATAGAAAATTATAGTGAATATGAGAGTGACATTTGTAATTATTTTATTGGCCAGCATTATAAGAGTATTTATGGCAGGAGTATTTTCTCTTTTGATCAACTTAATTAGTTGCTCATATCATTTCTCTTTTCTCAAACTTCAGTAATATTTTCAATAACAATGAGCTTAAATTAAATTAAGAAAATACAGAGTGATAAGAGAATATGGAAAATTAATGAAATATTTTTAGTTATGGACAATTTTATGTTGCCGTTTCTAAAATGACTAACAAGAAAGGACTAAAAATTCTTATATGCAATAAGGATGGTGAAATATGTCATCGTATTGAGAATGTAGTATATAAAGAAAGTGTTCCAAAACTTATAAACTCTTTATCAACAATCTATTTTGTGTTTTTTATATTTAATTCTTTTTTTAATTACAATGTATGTATGTAAATAATTTATTACGCACCTTCATTTAATATTTTCGTTCATATAAAATATCATTAAGATATAAACGTATTTAAAAATCCGTACATTGCACGGGTTTCTATCCTAGTTCAATATAAAAACAACAAATTAACAAGTTTTGTGTGAGAGTGTTTCACTGTGAGATGAGACCGTACAAATAACACATTAATGAAAAAAACATAAAAGTAACTATGTTATAAAGTAAGAACATTCTAAAAATTTATGTCATAATTATTTTTATATGTAACATAGTTAATTTTAGAATTAAGTGTATTTGACTCAATCGTGACCATAGATTTTCTCATTTTTCAAGGATGTAAAGTCCTTAATCTTCTCATGATCAACACCCTCCTTATTGGATCTCTCCCCTATATATATGTGTGTGACCATATGTAATATCAATAATATTAAAATAAAGTTGATGGAAAGTATGTAGGGACCGTAAGCACTAATATAATATTCAAATTCAACTGAAAATAACAACGTTTATTAGAACATCAAACAAAACAATCCATAATGACAAAGGGATACAACTTTAATATAGAGTGAGTACGATTTACATCTCTATCAAAAGCTACTAAATTAAACGTCTCTAGTCGGAATCCTCACTTTCTGAAAGATTCGGCCAATCTCTCCATTTTTTATATTCAGCATCATCGAAATCTTCATAATCATAATGATCATGATCAGCATCATGATAATAATCACTGTCATTAAATCGAAAACCATTTAACTTAACTTCAACATTATCAACGCTAGGGCAGCGACATTTAACCCAAGAAGGTGTAGGGAAGAATAATTCAGTATAAAACTTCCGCTCCTCCTTAGGTATCTCATCAAGGTGAATAACCCTATATTTCCTCTCGTCATCAAAGACAAAAACTGATCCAAACTGATTATGATCAATATCCCTAATTTCTTTAATAAAATAAAACCTCAAATATCGATTATAATACATATATCTAACTTCTCTAAGACACTCTGCCCCGTTAGGCATCTTAGGAAACTTATCTTTGTAAACATCATACGTATATTTTTTAAAAACTCTACTATTCGACAAAAATCGGAAAATTAAGATATTATTATTATTATTATTATTATTATTATTATTAAATAATAACGAGGATTTAATAGAAAATGAAATAAATGTTGAATAAAATAAGATTTCATCTCTTAAATTCTGATTAGTTTCCTGTTTACCTTCATTAATGAAATAAACCAACATTTTGTGATTTCCAGAATAGCTTCGTTCAGTACGTGCTACTAAATACAAACTACTTCTATTTGATTCAGAAGAAACCAAATGTGCATTCAAAACAATGTCATGCGAAATTCCACTTATAAATGGTTTCAATAATATCGTCGAATCGTTTGGATCGATTATTCCGACTTCCCATCGACGATTCGAAGCTAATCGAAACACAAAAAAGATTCCATTCTGGTATGCAATATCAAGCACCATGAAATTATTTGATTTTTCTTTTAAATCAATTTTTACCCATTTTTGATATTTTGATCTTAATAATAGTAATCGATTCGCTTTTGCTTCTCTTGTATAAAACCAATGACCACCATCTTCATAGAGTTTAGCGAGAATGACGGATGGGCTTGACGACGTCGTATCCCATTGACCCACAACTTTCTCAGAAATCGGTTTGGCATTGAAATCCAACTTGTTATTTAGAATCATGGCTTTACCCAGATTGAAAACCCGGCAATCTAACAGATTGATTTCCCCGGAAATGGGTGGTTCTGTGTATATGCATCTGTATAAGTTTGTATCCGATGATTCTTTGGCATAATTAGGGATCGGGTTTAGAAGGCGCCATTTGTTTGGTCCGATTTGACCCATTCTTGCGATCCACCCACCCGAATTAGAATTAATTGGTTTGAAATAGACGAATCTGGTTTCGATTAGGAATAGGGGGAGATCGTCATTGATGTCGTCTAGGTTAGGGACTTGGATATGGGATGCATGGATTGGGTGTTCATTTAGAGGAGGAGCGGATCTCCAAGAAGGACAAACTCCTCGAAGACGGGTAAGATCCGTTTTCAAATCAAGGTGTTTTAGGATCCGGGTTAGGATATCTGCCGGAAGATCAGCCCATTTGTTAGTGTTTGTGTTTTGATCTTGGGTACTTTCCATGATTATGATGCTAAAAGGAATCAATGAAGGTATGAGATTTGGGAATGATAAGTGTGATTGTGTGATTTTGTCCTACTTTTTCTTACCCGTTTTAAAGAAGTGAAACTACTTAAGGAATTCAATTCCAACTAGCTTTTCACAAATTCCCAAATAAAATAGTTTAAGCTAGTTTTTCGAGAGATCATTTATTTGAGAAACGTTCTCAACTCTCAAGTACAGTCCATTAAAGATTAATATTTACTCATCGTATTTTTAATGCCCAAGTAAACATTTGCTTTTTCACGCATTTAAGTTACTAATTTAAGCTTTAATATCCCTACTTATGTATAATAAAAAATTACATTGATAATTTTTGTATTGAAACGAATCAAATAAGATTTCACTTGACTATGTTTGAACTTATAGATTAAATATTAATCACAAATTAAGAGATAAGAGTAAATAGTGTAAACTTTCTAATGTTGCAAGTAATTTGGAACAGATCAGAAAGTATTTTATACTCCCTGCATTCGTTAAAGTGTTTCTATTTGACATTTTAAGGTGTTCTATTTGTTATACTTGTTCCTTTAAAAAAATTCTATTTATATCACAAATTTTGGGACAAAAAGAACCTTATTCATCTTCCTTAATATATTTAATAATGCTTAAAGTCCTTCACATATCTTCCACTTTCATTTTAATATTTTTATATTCTTAATGGTCTACGCATATTTTTCACTATCTTTACAAAAGTATTTTGATTTGTAGTGGTCCTCATATTTTTTTCCACCATCTTTCTAATAACATTTTTTAATGTTTATAGTCCTTACTTTTCCTCCATCAAATTGATTATGTAATAAAATAATAAATCTTCTATGTAAAAGATTCTTTTTTTCTTTATTCTTACGAGCGTTGCTTATGAGAACCTCATTAAGAAACGAAGGGACTAGCACTTTACGTACATGGGTTGGCTATTATACAAGAAAAAACGTGGTCATGCTTTATCTTACTTTATCAGTTTTGTCGTATATTTACATAATAATTAATTTTTAAAAGTATAATTTTCAATTGTGTATAACTCTAAATATAAACCATTTCAAAGATTTATTAACCTATAAAATAGTACTTAGGTGCAAGTAAAGAAAATATCTTAACCTTGAGAAAGTAGACTATCTAGGTAAGCTAAAACAAATCTTGGTTTGCAAGGTTACATGTATCATGATGATAATCTATTGTATTCGATAAACATGTGTTATTTTTTGGGAAATTATCATTGATGCCCCTGAGGTATGCGTTTTTATCAATGGTGTATATACTTATTTTTTTATTCCAATGGCACCCCTGAGGTTTAATGGTAATAACAACCGTGACACTTTTGTACTTTTTCCGTTAACTAACCGTTAAGTTTGAAATAAAAACGCATACCTCAGGGGCATCAATGATAATTTCCCTTAAACCTCAGGGGCACCAATGATAATTTTCATATATAATAAAACCAAAGTTAACGGTTAGTTAACGGAAAAAGTACAAAAGTTCACGGTTGTTATTACCATTAAACCTCAGGGGTACCATTGGAATAAAAAAATAAGTTTATACACCATTGATAAAAACGCATACCTCAGGGGCACCAACGATAATTTCCCTTATTTTTTTTATTTGAAAGTTAGGTAACTTATAATCTATCTTTATAGAAAGTAGAATCGACCATACTTCTTCCGTTCTATAATATTTGATACTGAGACATTTTTCCACACAACATATTATATTTAGGGCATGCTTGTATTGGGTGTAAATATTTAAGGGAGTAAAAAAAGTCAAAGTAAGAAAATAAAGTTGATAAATGAGAAATTAGTGAAATTTGATTGTTGTAGAGGTGGAAGAATTGTTGCAAAGTAATGAAAAATAAAGGAAGTTCTTAATTTTGTGGGGTAAATATTTATCCTAGGGGAGGGTGGAGGAATGTATTACCTCCAAAATAGGGGAAATTATCTTCTTTTTCCTTCATTATTTTTATTTTATACTCATTTTACATTCTTCACAACTTTCTCAACTACTTCAAATGCATCTCTATTTACTTTCATTTCACTAGTTTGACTTTTTTTACTCCCTTAAATATTTACACTCAATACAAGCATGCCCTTAGTAGCAAGTATTATGGAATGGAGGAAGTATATTTCTATCTTCTGACCTAAAGAAAGAAAGCTATATATTATGTTTAATCACAAATTCTTGTAAGAGACGGTCTCTTTGATAAGATTATATTTAATTGAATCGGCTCATTATATATTTTTTAAAATATTATAATTATGCAATAACAATGATATAAGTAGACATTTAAGATATCAAAAGTAGGTATCAAGGAAACAATAAGAAATATTAAAAATAATATAAGTATAAGTAGATATTAAAAATATGGTAAGTGGACATTAATGTTTAATAGGTAGGATTTAAAATACGTCTCTCAGAGAGATGATCTCTCAAGAGACTAGCTGATGTTTGGTTTGGTCATATTTATACTTCCTCCGTTCTGAAATACTCGCTATATTTCGATTTTGTGCACTATTCATCGTTCAAACTTATTTTACATATTGCGACTAATGTGTAAGTAAAAATATAGTCAAGTGAGATCTTGTTTGAAACGTCTAATCGCATACTTTCATAATATTAAATTTTTATAATTTTTAGATAAGTGTAGTTTAAGATATTAATGATTAAAATTGTGCATTAGAATGCGTAAAAAAGTAAAATAAAGTAAGTATTACGTAACTGAGGAAGTATTTATCAAAATATTTCAATGATAAGAAAAGTATCTTTTGTTCAGTTCAGAGTTAGATCTAGAATATGGAGCTTTGAATCTGGAAAAGAAAGGAATCAATGAAGATATGAGAATGATAAGTGAATGTGTCGTCCTACTTCTTTTTCTTAATCTCTTTAAAGAATTCGTACTTAGGTAAACTTCACCGCCAAAAGAGATTTCATTATCCAACCCATCTTAGGCGAGTGTACGATGATATTGATTTAATTGGATTGCTTTAAAGAACATTTTTTATGTTAAAATTATAATTTATAATTTAAAAAAAATTTCATGCTTGCCTTTTCCTATTATGCCTAATTTCATATTTTTATTTTGGAAAAATTATAAGAAACTATCTAATTTGTACATCTTTTTTTAAAATGCTACCATATTTAATTTTTTTTGCAAAAAACTACCTTATATAATACAATTCTTTGCAAAACACTACCTTTTACTGATTTTCGTCAATTGACTGTTAACATTAATACTGACCTGCACAAAAAACTACCTTATATAATACAATTCTTTGCAAAATACTACCTTATATAATACAATTCTTTGCTAAATACTACCTTATATAATACAATTTTGTGCAAGTCAACTTTATTGTTAACAGTCAACTGACGAAAATCAGTAAAATGTAGTATTTTGCAAAGAATTGTATTATATACGGTAGTTTTTTACAAATTTTTTTATATAAGGTAGCTTTTTTTAAAAAAAGTATATAGATTAGGTAGTTTCTTATAATTTTTCCTTTTATTTTATCAATGACACATGGTTGTGCATTAGACATTTGAAATGGGTCGGATCCTAATTGGACTTTCTAATACTAGCCGATCAGCTTTTAATGGGCCGGGCTCTATGTGATTTTTTTTTCAACATATGATATGAAGTGAGCTAAAATTAAGAGTCCGTCGTGTATGAAACTCGTGAGAAGCCCTCAAAATAATAAGCTTATAAGCTAAAAGTTTTTTATTATTGAATTTTTTGCTGTTACGTTTTATATTCATCACTAAACACATTCAATATAAAAACAATAAACTACTAAGCCTGTTCTAAAAAAAAAAACAACTAACAAGTCTTATATGACACCGTGTCACTGTGAGACGAGTCCATACAAATAGTCCATTAATGAAAAAACAAATAAGAAAAATAAGAAAAAAAAATCAGAATTCACAGTTATATAGGAAGCAACTGTTTTTAAAGAGTTTTGGTTGACCCAATTGAGGTCGTCACACGGTGAAACGACCTTAATAAAGAATAAGTGAAAACATAAAGCTATTTTGTTAGATTGAGGTGTGACTTTAAGTCCACCAATGGTGTGTATGGAGGAGCATGATCATGTATGATATGTTTGTATGGAGTTAGGAGTGGTCCCAAGCTCATGTGGGAGCAAGAGGGCAACAGCTTGCCCTCAGTCTGGCAGTTTTTCCCCCTTTCTGGCAACTTTTCTGCCCCGCTCGACCATCATCAACATCTGCTCAAGTCGAGCCTTCAAGCTTGACCAATCCAGAAACTTTCTGGAGTCTTGCTCGACCCAGATGAAGTCGCTCGACCTAGATGAAGTCGCTCGACCCAGGCCCTTATTCGCTCGACCTGGTCGAGCGGGACACAGCGGGCATCCCTATTTCATATGCGATAAGCTTCTACGGGTTATTTAAGTGGGTAAGGGCCCTCTCCCATGCACCCACACATACTCCGCTATATATATGATGATTGTAGTGCTTTAGAAGCTAAGTCATTCTAACCCTAAGCCAAACACAAACCCTTCCTTTCTCTCTTCTTCTTCTCTAGTGTAATACTCCATTGTAAGAGTTCTTTGAACTCCATTGTTTCTTCACATAATACAAGCAAGCTAACCACCACAAGGAGGACGTAGCCCACATTGGGTGAACTTCGTAAATCTTTGTGTCTTTGTTTATTGCTTTCTCTTATTGTTCTCATTGCTTATTTATTGAAGTGTTTGTTTACTTGCATTGAACACCCTTACCATTGGTCTTGGGTGATTGTTAGGGATAAAGTTTGAGACTTTACACCCTAGGGCACATCTTATTTCACTATTTTTTTAACGGGTCGGACTAGTCGGGCCGAATCGACAGAATTGCCTTTTCCCAACCCGACTCTTTCAAACCTCTAAAAAATAAATTTTATACTCCCTCCATCCCACTTATATTGTCCACTTTGATGTGGACACGCAAAATAAGAAAAAGGTGGATAGTGGGGTATTTTAAGTGATTATAATAATTGAAAAGGTGATAGTGGGGTATTTTAAGTGATTATAATAATTGAAAAGGTGGTAGCTATGAGGTATTTTAAGTGATTATAATAATTGAAAAGGTGGTAGATGGGGTATTTTAAATAATATATAAGTTGGGGTAGTTGGGGGTATTTAGGTAAAAAGTCTTTGCCAAAAATAGAAATTGGACAATTAAAGTGGGATGAACCAAAAAGGAAATGTGGACAATAAGAGTGGAACGGAAGGAGTATAAGATTAAAACTGATAAATCAATTTTTTTTTTGAAAATAGAATGAATTTTATACTCAAAAAGGACTTTTCTTTGTTATCATCAAATTCTACTATAAATTAGATCCATTTCTTATATAATTAGCTTACTTGGTACATATACATGCATATTTATTATAAAATACTTTTATCATGGTTTTTGAAGGACATTAATATTGATCAAACTGTAGCTGTCACCCAATTAAAAAACATTACCGGCTAGTGTGGATTGACTTAAAATATTTACTACAGTTAAAAAGTCAAACTATTAGAATACAGATAAGTAAAAATGCAAATATAGTAATTGAAATAATTGTGAAAAGGCTGCAATTAAAATAAAAAACATAAATTATAAGATAGTATGATTTCCCTTATTTGGAACTTGGAAGCGTGGTTAAGCAGCAAAATAAGTGTAATATATAGTTTAAAGTCTATTAAGGTCTTGTGTTTTTCTCATGTGTTTTTATAACCTACTAAGTTTATGTAATTTTATTTTATAAGTTTGATTATTAATTTAAAGTCACAAAATACAACATGTATAAATTCGGTTGTGGGCACCAACCAAAAGATAACAGTGAAGTGGAAAAACGTAAAGATCTAATTTCGCCAAGAAACTTCGACATGCTTAAAATTCATTGGCGTAGAGTTGGTCCAACTTGTTTGAAGTGGGCTGAAAGTTAAGACGCGACTCTTCGGAGGAAGGAAATCAGTGACTGGAAAGACGATGATTTGCTTAAAGAAGCGCATTTAATCCATCAAAGAAATCATGCTTGTTTGGTTGTATTGCCCTTTATCCTACTAAATGAAAAATATATTTATTTGCCAAATAATAATAATAATAATAATAATAATAATAATAATAATAATAATAATAATAATAATAACCCGTCAATAGTTAAAATGTTTATTATGTTCATTAGCAACGGTTATTTGTGTGGGAAAACATAACGAAAAACAATGGACTATGAAATCATACACCCACACTTATAAAATGAGAAAAATTTTCAATACAAGCGTGGTTGGTAACCTATATTCGTGGCTAAAAGATACTACCAGCAACGCTTATTTGGAACTTTAGCCACGCTTATTAAGCGTTCCTAAAAATTTACCAACACATACAAGCACAAGCCACGCTTAATTAAGCGTGGCTAAATGTATAAGCATCACATAAGCGTCGCAAATTACATTTTTAAGCGTAGGTAGATGCAAATTTTTTTGTACTGATAATAACTTTAATTTTATTGAGCAATGAAAAATTTTAATGAATTTTAATAAATGGAAGCAAGTGGTGACTTTAATTTAGATTGTCGTTTTAATTAGTAGGATGTACCATTTAAAATTATTAATATTTTATTATATGTATATTTATTTTTTATGTGTGCATTGTAATTTTTGATTTGAATTTAATGAATTTTATTTATTATTATTGATGTCTATAAATACATATTTATCAAAAAATATTAGCTTTATTTAAAGCTTAAAAAATTTTAATTAATAAGAAATCAATTTTGTTATTATGAAAAAAATAAAGATAAATATAGAGAAAGTATAGTGGAGTACGATTAAACGTAAGAGAAAGAAGATGATGATGTTTTAAAAGAGGTCATTGTTAATAAGATAAGGTTGTAAGATGAACTTTAAAAAAAGAGAAATTTTTTTTTTCTGGAAATAAAAAGAGAAAAATTATAGAATAGTATGATTAACTTTTTTTAGGTCACCATTAAAGATGCTCCTAGAAACTGAGCTGACCTTTTCTTCAAAATCACACTCAAAGACTACCTCTAACTACACTACGTTATTTTAATCAGTTTTAAACATTATTTACTCATCATCATCATATCCAGTGTATCCCGCTCACATTATTTATTATTTTTATAAAATTACTTTTCATGATACTTCCTCCGTTTCCTTTTGTTCTTCTCATTTGGAATATGGAAAGATATCAAGATAAACTATAATTACACAATAAATACTATAAAAGTTGAGTAAAATAATATTAAAAATAAAGATTCTATTGATTAAAATAATATCATTAAATTTCATTGGGTGCATATAAAATAAATACATTGGGAATTAAAATGTAAGTTAATTTCTATAGATTAAAGTGTAACTGTAATAATTTCCTTCTATTTTATTGGTTATCAAAATAGAAAGATTCTAAATGGAAAGAACTTTTAAAAACCTCCAAATGGGAAAAGTGAGAAGAACATATGAAAACGGAGGGACTACAATGTTTGTAACTCTTTGAAAAATTGTTCTACTTTTAAGATTTTGCCTTTCACCACAAGCTAATATTAATAATCTAACAATACTAAGAATATTGGAATTTAATAGATAATAATCTAACATTAATTCATTCATAATAAATCTCCATACAAAACCATAAATAACTTACTAACATTCATTAATTCATAAAATAGATGAAGATAAGATTAAATAGACCCATAATCAAAATCATAAAACTCTTCATCAAAATCACTATTCATATCATAAGTTAACGATTGATATTCATCAAAGGGAGTTTCATCATTCAAGTCGTGTAACTTGATATCAACATTGTCGAGGCTAGGACATCGCCATTTGACCCAAGCTGGAGGAGGAAAGAAAAGTCTTTTATAATCCCGATCTGGCTCCTTTTCAAACATCACATCCAATGCGAGAACTTTATTCTTCCCAACAAAGTCTTGAATAAAACTCGAGCGCCACAAAAAAATATTTTCTCTATATCTTCGATATTTAACCAAATTGAAACCCTTGACATCCTCAGGGATAAATGTATTAAAACGAACATGATTCATAAACATGGAGAAACTTGCCATAGAATTATTATGTTGTGAGGGAGTGTTGAGGATTGAAAAGAAAATGAAACATAGTTTGAACAAAATAAGATTTCAACACCTGATTCTCCATCATGTTCATTCAAAATCAAATGGCAATGTTTACCACCAGAAAAGAGCGATGCAAGAACCAAATATAAGCTACCAGTTAATTTTGATGGAACCAAGGAACCCCCCAAAAAGAACATTGGTCCGCCACCACTGGCAAAAGGTTTCAATACTAACGTCTTATTGCTTGGATTGACTGTTCCTAATCGCCAACAATCACTATTAAACTGAATTACGAAAAATATTCCGTTGCAATACGCAATATCACATACCACAAAATTGTTTTGTTTTTTGTCTTCAATATAAGACTCGCTAATTTCAGCCCATTTATTGTGTTGCTTTTGTGCATCATTTGGCCTTAACAATAACAGCCTACTCAACAACCCAGAAACAGGATCCGGAGCAAGTAGAACAAGAATTGCAGAAAGTGGCCGGGTTGACGATGTGAGATCCCATTCGCCAACAACTTTTGTAGATATTGGTTTGGCATTGAAATTAACCTCATCAACCAATGTCAAAGCTTTGGCAAGCAACATTCCAATTTGTAGATATTGGTTTCTCGTTCACCCAAAAAAACAGTACAGTCTGTAATTTTTAGATTCAAAGACAATAACAGTAAGTTCATTCTATTGGGAGTAGTATAAAAAAATTATGACGATAGAAATTTAGTTCTTATTCTTATGTTAATTAAAGACATTTTTGGGTAACTTAAAAGTCTGGTAGGTACATTACATATATAGACGTATTTTTCAATCACACATTCCAATTATCTGTATTTATTAAGTGTACAGTCTGAAATTTTGATTTTCTCATTATCATTTGTTAGTCATTATTTGAAGTATACTTTTACAGCCCATTTGGTAGAAAGTATAAATGGTGGTAATTAGAATGAAAAACTAGTGTATTTTTTAGTTTAAAAATTTATTGGCTACCTTGATGATTATGCTTGTCCAACTTCAATCATCTTATTTTCTTCATAAAATTCATTTCAGTGTATTACCATTGGGGTTAGAATTAGGTGGTAATGAACAATTGTAAAGAATAAGACTTTCTTGTGATCAAATTTTTATAATCATGGAAATGATATAACATTTGATAAAATTGTACACTATAAATTATTCTCATTATCATTTGTAATACTAACCAAACGGGTGGTTAGAGACTTTACAATAAACAATCAATTGTTGATATTCAATAAACCACCAATGCAAAGTGTGTAGGAAAGTAAATATTAGCATAATATTTAGAGATTATTATAGCTTGATTAGTGGGATTGTAATATTTGTAATTATTTTGTTTCCTTGTTTAGCTTATACTTAGCTTGTATATATAGGGCCTTATTATACTCATTATAATTAATACAACATAGTATTCCAAACCCTAAACTTACTCTTAATCTTTTTTTCCGCATTTTAATTGTTTTCATGGTATCAGAGCCGTAAGGTTTTTTCCGGAACCGGCGAAACCTTTTTTTCTCGACATTCATCATTTACCAGTAACCTACCTTTAACCTACCTTTTTTTTCTTTTCCTGTTTCTGAAATGGAACACTTTGACAAACCAGAACCCACAAATACCGAAAATCCACCCATTACCATGGCACAAATGGAGCAAATGTTTCGTTTGTTCCAAAAGATGAACAAGGAGAATCAGATCAGTGAATCATCAACCACAGGCTCGGAATTACGTTTATCAGAAAAATTGAATTACACAAATTACACAAAATGGTGTCGCTTAATTTATAGGGCATTCGAAGGGAGGGGACGGCTTAGCCACATTACCACCGCCCCACCCGATGTTACTGATTCAAATTATCAGTCATGGAAACAGAGGGACTCAATGGTATTTTCATGGGTCATAGCTAATATTGAACCAGATCTAGTTAATCAATTTCTTGATTATGACACTGTATGGGATTTATGGGTTGGAATTGAAACCCTTCTTGGAAGTGGGCGAGATGAACTCCAGATCTTCGATCTGAGTTCAAGGGCTGCCTCAATTAAACAACACAATGACACCATTGAAATTTACTTTAGTAATTTGAACACTTTGTGGAAAGAGATGGATAGAAGAATGCCTAATCCTATGAAATACTCAGAAGATATCACAATATTCAATACTTATGTGCAGACCCAGAGATTATATCAGTTTCTTGCCGGTTTAAATGATACTTTTGATAAAGATGTTCGAGATTTACTAAACCAAGTGCCATTGCCCACACCGGACATGGCATATGCGTTTATCAGGCGAGAAGTAGCTAGGCGTGGCGTTATGAGTCACGCTTCATCATTGGGACGAGGTCCCTCAGAGCTTGGCTCCGGTCTGGCCACCCACCGGTCAGAAAAGCCCTCATTCCCGCAAGATCGTACTAACCTGAGATGCAACCACTGTAATGGCAAAGGACACAACAAAGATAGCTGCTTTAAACTCAAAGGTTACCCCGATTGGTGGGAAGACCTACAGAAAAAGAAGGCCGCCACCAAGGCACCGGCACACCGGACCGGCGGCAAGGCTCTTCTTGCTGCTGTAGAGTCCACCGACAGCACATAGGAGCATGGTATGTGTTTTAATTTTTCAGAAACCGAAAACATCATGAAAGAAGAGAAATCCATGGCTGCCATGGAAGTTTCTGGAACGGCACACAGGAGAGAAGGAGATGGAGTATCTCACTTGCCTAATTTGGCTTTTTATAGTGAGAAAGGGTCAAACCCTAAGGAGGGAATCTTACATGAGTATGTTGCTGGCCCAACTCCTTTAAAGGAGGCACGGGCTCATTTTACACGGCCCAATTTATTTGGGTCTTCTTTTTTAACAACTAATTCTTCTCCTTGGATTTTTGACTGTGGTGCTACGGATACGATGACATTTGATAAAACTGATATTAAAATTTCTGGATCGACTCCTCGTACTCATATACAAACAGCAAGTGGTGATTTAGTTCGTGTTCATGGTTCTGGATCTATTGATGTGTCATCGTCTATTCATTTAAATAATTGTTTATTTATTCCGAACTTGTCCCATAAGTTGTTATCCATTAGTCAGTTGACTAAAGAGCTTGATTGCACCGTTCTTATGTCTTCTTCTGGTTGTATTGTGCAGGATGCCCAGACGGGGAAGGTCATTGGACATGGTACTGAACGAGGAGGATTATACTATGTGGATGAGACAGCTCAAAATGGTCAAGCCTTGCTTACTCGTGGTCCTTCTGATCGTCACCTCTGGATGTGGCATCGTCGCTTGGGTCACCCGTCTTTAGCTTATTTACAGCATTTATTTCCTTGTTATAAGAACAATGTTATGTCTTTTAAGTGTGAAACATGTGTTCTTGCTAAAAGTCATAAACAAACCTACTCTCCTAGTTTGACTCGTTCTACGAGTCCTTTTGCTTTAATACATTCGGATGTATGGGGCCCAGCTCCAGATTTTGCTATTCATACTTTTTCATATTATGTTCTTTTTGTGGATGATTGTACTCGTATGAGCTGGGTGTATTTTTTGAAACACAAATCTGAGGTTCATTCTGTTTTTGTCACCTTCTATAATATGCTTAAAACCCAATTTCATGCTACACCACAAATCTTGAGATCCGATAATGGGGGGGAATTTATAAATTTGGCCTTACGTGACTTTCTTTCACAACATGGCATGATTCACCAGACTTCTTGTCCCTACACACCACAACAAAATGGGGTCGCTGAACGCAAAAATCGCACTTTACTTGAGATTGCGCGTGCCCTTCTTATTGAATCCCATACACCCGCTTCTTTTTGGCCTGAAGCCGTTGCTACTGCAACCTACCTTACCAATCGTCTTCCTTCCAAACCTTTAGCCTACAAAACACCTTTGGCCACATTAGGTTCCTTTGTTTCTTTACCTTCTCATCATTCCTTACCCCCTCGCATATTTGGCTGTGTTGTGTTTGTTCACCTTCCCAAACAAAGTCGTACTAAACTTGAACCCAGAGCCCTCAAATGTGTGTTTGTTGGATATGGAGTACATCAAAAAGGGTATCGTTGTTTTGACCCTATTCAGAAACGCATCTACACCACTATGGATTGCGATTTCTTTGAGGATACCTTTTATTACACCCAGCATAGTTCTCAGGGGGAGAGTAGGAGTGATGACCTAAGCTGGCTGTTGACTTCTTTACCTCTAGTTGTGACTGATACGGAACCAAAAGAGCAAGTAGGCAGTACTACCGATGCTGTTTCTGATTGCATAGTATCTCCTCTTCAGTGCGAATCACCCCCGTCTGATGAGCATCCAAGTTCTCCTGAGGTATGTTCTGAGCTTGAGTCTATTCCTGATACTGCTGATATTGTTGATAGTATTGTTTCTACACCTGTTAGTGACTCAAACAGGTATAAGTTACCTCCACGTAGCACAAGGGGTATACCCCCTAAGAGATATGATCCAGATTTTGAGGCACAGAGGTCTAGATATCCTATTGACAGGGAAAGTAATCAGGTTCTTTCTGAAAGTGCTTTAGCTTTCAATACTTCCTTGTATTCCAGTGATATACCGAAAAATGTTGAAGAGGCTCTTCAAAACCCGAAATGGAAGAAGGCAATGGAGGAAGAGATTGTGGCACTTGATAAAAATAAGACATGGGAGAAGTGCGAGATACCGAAGGGTAAGAGAACAGTGGGATGCAGATGGGTGTATACGATCAAGTATCATGCTGATGGTACTATTGAACGATATAAGGCGAGATTGGTTGCACAGGGATATACTCAGACATATGGAGTTGATTACTCTGAAACTTTCTCTCCGGTGGCAAAGATAGATACAATCCGAGTTCTTTTCTCGATTGCTGCTAATAGGGACTGGCCATTGCACCAGTTTGATGTTAGAAATGCGTTCTTACATGGAGAGATAGAGGAAGAGGTTTATATGAAAGTTCCTCCTGGTTTTTCTGATGGTTACAAAGAAGGTGAAGGGTGCAAGTTGAGGAAAGCCCTTTATGGTCTGAAACAATCTCCTAGGGCATGGTTTGGTAGATTTACAGCAGCTATGATGAAGTTTGGGTATAAGCAAAGCAATTCAGATCACACATTGTTTCTCAAAAGGCAGAATAATCTTATCACATGCCTAATTATATATGTTGATGATATGATTATTACAGGTGATGACAAAGAGGAAATTGAAGCTCTTAAGGGGCAATTGTCTCAAGAATTTGAGATGAAAGATTTGGGACAGCTTAAGTATTTCCTTGGCATTGAAGTTCTGAGATCAAAAGGAGGAATCTTCATTAGCCAAAGGAAGTACATACTTGACCTGTTAGCAGCAACAGGAATGCTTGATTGCAAGCCAGCAGATACCCCTATTATGATGAATCATGGCTTGCAAATAATTGAAAGGGAAAAACTGGCAGATAGAGGTCAATATCAGAGGATGGTAGGTAAACTCATATACCTATCACATACGAGACCTGACATAGCCTATGCAGTGGGAGTAGTCAGTCGGTTTATGCATAAACCACAAGTTCATCATATGACAGCAGTGATGAGGATTCTGAGGTACTTGAAGGGAACGAGTAGTAGAGGTATTTTCTTTGGTAAAAATGGTCATTTAGATCTCTTGGGATATACTGATGCAGACTGGGCAGGAGATAGAGATGACAGGAGATCCACTTCAGGTTACTTTACCCTTCTAGAAGGGAATTTGGTTACATGGAAGAGCAAGAAGCAAAAAGTTGTGGCATTGTCGAGTGCTGAAGCAGAATTTCGAGGTATCGCAAAAGGAGTTACAGAGATTATATGGCTAAAGAAACTCATGAGTGAGTTGCACCTTCCAGTTAGCAAAACATGTAAGCTCTTTTGTGATAATAAGGCAGCTATAAGCATATCAGGGAATCCGGTTCAACATGATCGTACTAAACATGTTGAAATTGATAGACACTTTATCAAGGAGAAGCTAGATAACAAGATCATCAGTCTTCCTTTTGTCAGATCAAAGGATCAGTTAGCAGATATTCTCACTAAGGCCGTATCTTCAGAAACTTTCGAGCAAACCTTGTGCAAGTTAGGTATTGGAGACCCGAAGACCTAACTTGAGGGGGAGTGTAGGAAAGTAAATATTAGCATAATATTTAGAGATTATTATAGCTTGATTAGTGGGATTGTAATATTTGTAATTATTTTGTTTCCTTGTTTAGCTTATACTTAGCTTGTATATATAGGGCCTTATTATACTCATTATAATTAATACAACATAGTATTCCAAACCCTAAACTTACTCTTAATCTTTTTCCGCATTTTAATTGTTTTCAAAGTGTACATTTAGAGGATCGTTTGTTTGATTTAGATGAGGTATATTCGTATGAAAATAGCTTATTTCTAGGAATTTATCAAATTTGTTTGCTTTAACAAATTAAAATTTTAATATAGTAAGACTAGATTGAGTTATCATGAATTGGATATGATAAGTAAATTCTTATGATGTGTGATGTACATTTTAATGAAAATATAATGCCAATTGTTTGGGAATAAAATAAGCCCACAGGTATTTAGATTAAAAATAATACGCTTATGAGATCACACTTAAAACGATAAAGTTGATAAAATTGTAATATGGGACGAAAAGCCGCGACACATGACGTGCATGTAAGACGCCATGTGTCTTGCATGGTTTGTGACACGTGTGTGACAAGTGTCGTGCGTATAGATGCCCTATGTGGCATGAGTTGCCACCTCATGGGGAAGTTTCTCTATATAAAGGCCATTTATGCCATGAGTGGAGGAAGGAGATAAAAGTAGTAGAAATCAATTAGTGTGGAGGTTTGAGATCAAATTAAAGATAGCAACATTAATTATTAATATGGTTAGCTTATAATTTTAAAATTCGGGTATTATTTAAAAAGGATTTTTAAAATTCGGGTATTATTTAAAAAGGATTTCTATCTCTCTAAAAATATTATTCTACACAATAAAGCTTATATGTAGGTGTTGATCAGTCGAGATAATAAGTCCTAAATAGTAATTCACCTTGTCGCCATTTGATACTCGGAAGGACCTATTAGGCAAATTTACTCATTAAAGTGCTAACTTGGGCGTCGGAGGCACCGCCCTCGGGGACCACCCCGGGGTTATAGGTGTTTATTTTCAGGTATTCAATGGATTTCTGATTCAGAGAAATGATCCACCCGAAGGTCCAAAGACAATCGTAAATTTGATAAGCTTCCGATTTTTTTACCGAAATATATACAAATATAAATACAAATTATAATTGCAACAAATTCAATAGCAAACACAAATGCAAAAAGAAAATATAACTTTTTTTTATATACAACATGCAACAAAAGAATAACAAAGAATAAAATGTTCTAAGAAAAGTTCTGAAAATGACATAAGAGTACTTGTGCATTTTCTTTAGATGCCACTCTATTTATATTAGAGTATAAACAATACATTGAATCATATATCATATAATAACTAATACTTCATCTATAATTAGTTTTCAATCATTGATTGATGGTGACCAGGGCCGACCCTAAGGAAAAATCAAAACTAATGGTGAATTAAACTCAAAATCTTATCTTAAGTAATTATTATATATTTTAACTGAGACAAAATTTGATCATTTGTACAATTAAAAATATCATTTTAAATGCACATCTTTTTTAACACAAACTCGCAGAAACATGATAATGTAAATGTAGAAATTCACAAAGGGAAAAATAATGACAGAAAATAAATGTTCATTGAAGAACACAAAAGGCAAAAAAATACTCTTTTTACTTTTAAGTGTTGAATCGAAAATTCTTATATGAGGCAGTCTTATAATAAAACACGTTTAATACCTGAATTAAATAGTACAACTTTATAAAATTATAAACTTCTTATTTAATACTCTCTCCGTTTCCAAATGTTCTTCCCATACTTATAGCACAGTTTTCAAAGTAATTTTTAAGACTAAATATCTCTAAATACGTATCATAAAAAATTTCAAAAATATATAATAAAAACGTATACATTAGGACGAATTTAACGAGATCTCACATGGATATATTTTGTCTTCTATATATGTCTTAAAAATATTAATCAAATTTCTCTTTCCAAAATAGAATATTCTAAATGGGAAGAACATTAAGAAACTTAGGGAGTATTATTTCACTAAGAAACGGTATCTCATAAATTTCAATAAACACTAGTAGCAACTTTCAAAAAGAACGAGTGTCAGCGATTAATTGATGAAGTCCTTCCACATATATATTGAATTTTATTGGTGAATCACCTAAACTAAAATAATTTCTGCGTGAAAAACGATGTCACAATTTGTAAGTTGGTGGCTGTTGTTGGGGAAAAACGAAGTTCGAGGCTGTTTAATAGAAATTGAGGAAATTGTTGGCTTTTGTTTGGGAATGATCCATATATATATATATATTATGACAAAAGGGGTACATCTTATCTTATTGAGTGTACATATATTTGTTGAAGAAAAAAGTTCATATTAGTTACAAAAATGCCATCTGGTTATGTACCCCTTTTAAGCATATATGTATTCTTTTTAGCAAATGTCTAATTATTTACAAAATTGCCAACTAAATATGTACTTCATTTGAGCTTTTATGTACCCCTGTATTCAATTTTAACCATTTTAATTAGTTGTAAGCATATATATATATATATATATATATAATCAGGGGTGGAGAAACGATAAAAATTTTCACTTTAAAAAAATTTTCAACCTAAGAGAAAATATATTGTAAGATTATATTATTTTGAAATTAATTAATTTACAAACAAGTCATTTAAAAAGTGTTGCTCAGAATAGGACATGAATAGCACCATTAAATATTCGAGGCCCTATATTTCGGGGGCCCTAGGCGGTCGGGTACTTATGTTACCCCTAGAACTGCCTAGATTATATATATATATATATATATATATATATATATATATATATATATATATATATATATATATATATATATATATATATATATATATATATATATATATATATATATATATATATATATATATAATATATATATATATACATATATATAATATATATATACATATATATACATATATATATATATATATATACATATATATATATATACATATACATATATATACATATACATATACATATATATATATATATATATATATATATATATATACTATATATATATACGCTTAAAATGAAAACTTATATAAATAATAATAACTTTTTTTTCTTCACAAAATATATGTACACATTATAAGATAATTTACGTGGTTCGCCGACAAACCTTTGTTATTCTTCCGATGTGGGATAATAAAAAAACTTCAATCTTCCAATGTGAGATTCAAATCATAACCTTACAGTTATTATTCCAATGTGGGATTCAAGGCATAACTTTACACCATTGTCGACGCTCCACGTTCACATATCGCCTTTTACTTTCTATTTTTTCTCTCCTTTTATTCTCTTTAAAAAAACAATGAACCTCAACGAGTGTACGATGCAAGCCAACACTTTTAACTCGTGGGTTTGTGGGCCCAAGCCCACGAGTTTTCCGTGTTGACACGAGTGGACCACGGGGAGATTATGTGACGAATTGTCACGGTCTAGTATATATATATATATATATATATATATATATATATATATATATATATATATATATATATATATTTTATATGTGAAAAGACTTGATTAAATAAAAACTAAAATCACACATCCATACATAACCATAATTAAATAAACTTCATTATATGACTTACTAATTAACATTAATTCATTCATAATATATAGACCTAGATAAGATTAACTAGAGCCATAATCAAAATCATCATACTCTTCAAAATCACTATACATATCATTATAAGTTAACGATAGATATTCAACAAAGGGACTTTCGTTGATCAAGTCGTGTAAGTTGATATCAACATTGTTGTGCCTAGTACAACGCCATTTGACCCAAGCTGGAGGAGGAAAGAACAGTCTTGTATAAACCCGATCTTTCTCCGTTATTGGCATTACATCAAATAACAAAACTCTATTCTTCCCAACATCAAAGTCCAAAACAGATTTTTCACTTATATCTTTTTCCGTCGTAAGCCACAAAGAAATAATTTTTTTATAGGTTCGATATTTAACCAAATTGAGACCGTTTTCATCCTCAGGGAAAAATTTATTGAAACTAACATGATTAGAAAACATATAGAAAATTGCCATAGAATTTTTATCTTGTAAGATGTTATTGTTGAGCAGTGTAGAGGATTGAAAAGAAAATGAAACATAGTTTGAACAAAATAAGATTTCATCACTTAATTTGTTTATAATTTTCCTTTTATCAAACTCATCGACTGATGCTCCGTCATGTCTATTCAAAAAGCAATGGCATTGTTCACCACCAAAAGACGATAAAAGAACCAAATATAAGCAATCATTTGATTTTGACGGAACCAATGATACCCTCGAAAGGGTCTGAAATATTGAACTACAAGCAAAAGGATTCAATACTAACTTAGTCTTATTGCTTGGATTGACTGTTCGTACTCGCCAACAAACATCATTTACCTGAAATACAAAAAAAATCCCGTTAACATACGCTATGTCATCGAGATCACCAAAATAGTCTTGATTGTCTTCTTGGCTCCACTCGCTAATTTCAGCCCATTCCATTTCTTGATTTTGTGCATCATTTGGCCTCAACAATAACAATCTACTCCACAATCTAGCAACATAATCCGGAGCAAGTAGAACAAGAATGGCAGAAAGTGGTCGGGTCGACGATGTGAGATCCCATTGACCTACAACTTTGGAAGATATTGGTTTGGCATTGAAATCCAAGTCATCAACCAAAGTCAAAGCTTTAGCAAGTAAGAATACACGACAATCTAACAAATTGATTTCCCCAACAATGGGTGGATCTGTAAACAAATACTCATTCCCGTTTGCCTTAGGATTGTAAAAATCATAATGATAAGATAGCGGGTTTAGAAGGCGCCATTTATTAGGTGCGATTTGACCCATTCTTACCACCCACCCACTGGAATCACTACTACCCTCACGACAAGGATTGATGGGTGAAAATAAATAAAAAGCAGTTTCGAGTAGATATAAGGGACGATCACGCCAAGTACCGTCAGCGAGACTAGGGACTTGGATATGAGATCTAAAGGAAGGGTAGTATTGTTCTAAGGGTAGAGCGGATCTCCAAGAAGGACACACCCCTCGAAGGCGAGTAAGATCAGTTTTCAAATCATAGCCGTGTTTGAGTATTCGCGCTAAGATATCCGCAGGAAGATCAGCCCAATTGTTGGTGTTCACTTCCGGATGTATTGTTTTTGGCATTGTTTTGTGGGGTTTGCAACCTAAAGAGTGAAAATCAGAGATAACAGAGAAGCGAAGACTATGAAATAAGACAATGATCGAATAGGTCTTACATATTTATAGCTTACTTAATTGGAAGTTGGAAGATGGAGGGACCTGATGTTGAAAAGCCATAATCCTACTCCGTCCATTTTCATGTGTTCTTCCCGTTTGGAATATGGAAAGAAATCAAGATAAATTGTAATTATACAATAGATACTATGAGAGTTGACTAAAATAATATATAAAATAAAGATTCTATTGATTAAAGTGTAAGTGTAATAATATCATTAAATTTCATTGGTTGCATGTAAAGTAAATAGATTGGGAATTAAAATGTAAATTAATTTCTATAGATTAGAGTGTAAGTGTAATAATTTCCTTCTATTTTATTGGTTCCCAAATTTAAAAGATTCTAAATAGGAAGAACTTTTAAAAATTTTCAAATGGGGAAAATGAGAAGAACATATGAAAACGGAGAGAGTATTAAATTAATAACCCATTTTTAACGACCTTCCATATTCTACTCAAATTAATACTCCTTTCTCTTTTACCCAAAATCAGTAGAGTGTGTATAATTTTTAGTTTCAAAACAATGATGATAGCAAGTTCATTCGATAAAAGTATAATTATGATTAAAGACATTTTTGCATTGGTAACTTAAAAGTCTAGTAGCCACATATAGACGTATTTATCAACCACGTAAATCCAATCTCTTTATTTACACTTTACAGTGACGAACGTATTTTTGGGTTTAATATTTGATTTTCTCACTATTATTTGTTCGTTATTATTTTAAATGTCCATTTGGAGGATACATTGTTTGATGTATATGCGGTATAGTCGTATGAAAATTGCTTATTTCTAAGAATTTATCAAATTTATTTGCTTTAACAAATTAAAATTTTAATCAGTAACTCTTCTGTGAGACGGTCTTACCCGTGCAACTAACTCAGGCCTAATAACTTTTAAAAAAATATTCTGACATACTAATTTCAAGCCTTTAAAATACGATTTCAAAACTAAAAAAAATCCTATTTTAAGACTTAAAAGGTCAATTTCACTGTTTTTAATATCAACCTTAATGTTTGAGAAATCATATTATAAAGCTGAAATGAGAATTTAATTTTCTGCAATTGATTGTTTAAGTCTTAAAATTGGTTTTTGAAGTACTAAAATGGACTTTTTAAGTCTTAAAATTGTCAAATTGAATGTCTTGAAATTGGTCGTTTAAGTCTTAAAATTGGTCCTTAAACTCTTAAAATTGACATTTTAATTTGTGAAATAATTGATAAAAACAAATAGTACAATTGAGCCGGCCCAATAAGACTCGTCTCACAAGTGAGGCGGTCTCACACAAGTTTTTGTGAGTGTTAATATAGTAAGACTATATTGAGTTATCATGAATTGGATATGATCGTATTTCTTATGATGTGTGATGTACATTTTATTGAAAATATAATGCAAATAGAAATACAAATTATAATTGCAATAAACTCAATTGCAAACACAAATGAAAAAAGAAATGTAACTTTTTTTTAGGAAAAATTGTTGGAAAATATCTAGAAAAACACCTTTTTTTTGAAAAATTACCTAGAACATTTTTTTGTCAAAATATACCTAGAATATTTGGTTTATTTGTGAATTGCTACCTGCTGACGGAAATTACTAACTATGTTAGATTAAATATTTTTAAAAAAACTGAAATGTTTTAAAAACATACAGTATGCACGTGAGTCATACTTTAGGAAGTAGGTTTTCAAATAGAACCAATAGCATATTCTGCCCAAATCATTTAAGGCTTCTTCAACTGCAACACTCTTATCCTTCGAAAGACCAACCTTCATTCTGCAGTGGTTCCTTCGTCATTCTTCCCAATTCTCATTGTCCATAAATTATAAACCTGAGGATGATGAATTTTTAAAGAATCTATTTGATTGATTGTGATTAGGAAGATAAAATTTGGAACCCTAACTCTAGCAAATTGGGGAAGAACATGAGTTGGGTTCCTGGGAAAGAAAGCAAATAAAAGTATAGAATGAAGGTGACTCACGTGACTTTGAAAACATTAGAATTTAATTTTTTTAAAAATATTTAATCTAACAGAGTTAGTAATTTCCGTCAACAAATAGTAATTCACAAATAAAGCAACTTTTTAGGTATTTTTTGACAAAACAATATTCTAGGTAGTTTTTCACAAAAAGGTGTTTTTCTAGGTATTTTCCAACCATTATTCTCCTTTTTTACATAGAACATGCAACAAGAGCAGAAAAAAGAATAAAATGTTCTAAGAAAAATTCTAATTTGACATAAGAGTACACTTGTGCATTTTCCTAAGATGCCACTCTATTTATATTTATATTAGAGAACAATACGTCCAATCATATAATAACTAATACTTCATCAATAATTAGTTTTCGATCATGATCGGTGGTTACCATCATTGGAAATGATTGAGCTAACCAACTTAACCTTCGAAAACGGACCAATTGACCAAAACCGCAAAGAAGCAAAGCAGGAGTCAAGCAATGAGTCGTTGCTCCCTGGCGACAACTAGTCTTTTCCTTCTATTTCTACTTTCACTACAAATAAATAACACAATGATGAAGACACTTAAGATCATTATTTGATCACTAAATGGGCAAAAGGTGTCTTGGCGACGACCCAGGGTTAAACCTCATTTTGATGGACATTACATTAAAAGAAATTTGGACGGCTGGACATTACCAAAATCACAAAAAAATGGGGAGACGGCTGGCTTCAGCCCTGGTGTCGTCACCTTTTGCTGTTTTGGGAGGCTACTCCCTAGTTTTCGTCGCCCTTTTTTTAAAATTTGTTTTACATAATGATATTCTATCTAACCAACCAAGTCCATATTCGAAACTCGAATTTGAAACCCAACTAGATCCTTTGAAAAATAGGGCGATGAGCTGGCAACCAACTAGATCCGTTGCCCTTTTCAAAAAAACGAATGGCGATGTTCGTCGTCTAGCCGTCGCCATTGGCAATGAATAGCTCACCGTCGCCATTTGTCGTCATCTTTTTCACATTTATTTGTAGAGTTTTGGGAATCAGTTAGTCTCTTGAGAGACGTATCTCAAACTATCTAAAATTTTGACGATGTTATTTGTTAGCTTTTTTTCCTAATTGTTATTAATATTGACTCTTATAATAATTCACCAGTACGCAGTCATCTTAAGTTACACAAGACTAGAAATACCAAAGATATTTTAATGTTACTAACTACACAAGGCCATAAGATCCACAACAATATAAAGGAAATGATCTAAAATTTTATTTTATTTTTTTTGATTTTCAAAGTTAATTTTAAACCTTAATATGTAAAGATGCACTAAATTCGAATAAAAAGTGGATAATTGTATATTATAGATTAAGGAAATAATTAATATACGCTAAGCAAGAGTATTTTATAGAAGTATTTATTTTCCTTAATTTAATATTACTATTTCATTAATTCAATATTACTATTTCAAAAATTAAGGAACTAACTTAATCTTTGATGCATTAAATTCTATTAAAAAGTGGATAACAGTATATTATAGATTAAGGAAAAATACTTATTTTTTTGAGATACTTAACTTAATATTACCATTTCAATAGTTAATTCAAACAACAATACGCACTACTACATAATTGGTTTTAGGTAACAACCAAAAAGTGTAACCTAAAGTGCTTAAAGTGTTACTATAGACCTAAGGTAACACATTTTTGGGTGCTACATCTGGCGGTGTTACCTATTCTCTTAGGTAACACTTTTACATGCATATGGTAACACTTTTAAAAGTGTTATATTAAATAACTTTAGGTAACACTTTTTTTTGCATATGTATCATTTTCATAGGTAACACTTTTTCATTTAATCAATTAAGCTAATGTAACACTTTAAAAAAACTAAAATTTTGCAATTAATTGCTGCTCGAAGGAATCGAGCACGCAGTTTGTGTGCCCTAGTGCCTCTGAAATTGATTTGCATCCACTGCCAACTGAGATACATGATATTAGTGATTTGTTATGAAATTAAATGGATATATTCCTGTTTGCAAACAACTATAAACACATACCACAATATATAATCTTAATCTACATCATTCAAAGTTATCTTGGATAATTAATTAATAATTGTAAATTTTGAAAAATTAATTTGTTAAAAAATTTTAGTGTTACCAATTTTTAAATGTTACATATTAGTGTTACCAATTTTTAAAGTGTTACATATAAGTGTTACCAATTATCAAAGTGTTACATACAAGTGTTACCAATTTTAAAGTGTTATATATTAGTGCTACCACATTTGAAAGTGTTACATATAAGTGTTACTAATTTTAAAAGTGTTACATGATTATGTTACTTATAGGAAAGTGTTACATATAAGTGTTACTAATTTTAAAAGTGTTACATGATTATGTTACTTATAGATAAAGTGTTACAAAAGTGTTACCTAATATTCTTAAAAAGTTGGATATCAAAATATGTTACCAATATGTGTTACATAAAGTCATTTTTGTACTAGTGACGCTCAGCAAAAGTATTTTATAAAAGTACTTCAATCCATTTCATTATACGTTCAATTGATAGCAATATTTTTCCGATGAATATGTGATTATCAATTGCAAATATTTCAGAACATGTTACTAAATTAACTTTTAAAAAATGAACACAAACTAGTAATTCAAGAACAATGAACAATTCATAATAAAATTACATCTCTTTTTAAAGCAATATCCCTACATCACAAACATTTAGTTACCATAACTTTTCACATTATTTCATTCATATGTGGAGGAAACAAAATCAGAATCCACGTACGAATTATAAGACTCATAATGATCATAATAATAGGCATAGTCTGGCAACTCATCTAACTTGATTTCAACATTGTCGAGGCTAGGACATCGCCATTTTGTCAAGGAACCAACTCAACCAAAAGCTTAAGCTTATGGTTGAAGCCCCAGGATATGTTATATACTCTAACACGCCCCCTCACACGAGAGCCCTTTGGGCTAGAAGTGTGGATGCAACACAGGCCCTCCTCGTACCTGGTGCTAAATATTCCACTTTTAAATGAGGGGTGGTTGAGATTCGAACCCGTGACCTCTTGTCACGTTGGCTTCTGATACCATGTCAAGGAACCAACTCAACCAAAAGCTTAAGCTGATGGTTGAGGCCCCAGGATATGTTATATACTCTAACATGCCCCCTCACACGAGAGCCCTTTGGGCTAGAATTGTGGATGCGACACAGGCCCTCCTTATACCTGGCGCTGAATATTCCACTTTAAATAAGAGGTGGTTGAGATTCGAACCTGTGACCTCTTGTCACACTGGCTTCTGATACCATGTCAAGGAACCAACTCAACCAAAAGCTTAAGCTTATGGTTGAAGCCCCAGGATATGTTATATACTCTAACACATTTAACCCAAGCAGGTGGAGGAAAGAACAGCGTTGCATAAACCTCTCGCTCCTTTTTAGGTATCACAGCAAAGAAGAGAATTGTATCATTCTGGTTGTCGTCATCAAAGTCCAAAATCGATTGGTCATCAAAATATTTTAACCGCGTGAACCACACTAAAATACTTTCTTTATATCTTGGATATGTAATCTCCATCTCCTTAGGCATAACATTCGGATTAAAATACTCGTCATCAACATTAAAATAAATGAAAAGAATGTCATTAGAAAACATATAGCAAATTGCCGAAGAAATTTCATCTTGTAAAGGATTACCATTGAGTAGAGTGGATTGGAAAGAAAATGAGACATAATCTGACCATAATAAGATTTCATCCCCCAAGTTCTCTATAATTTTATTTTTAGACGACTCATTTCCAAAGTAATAGCACTGACTATCACCACAATTCGGTGAAACAACCAAATATAAACCACAGTTGGATATTGATGGAACCAAGGCAACGCCCCAAAGAGACATCCTTATACAACCACTAGCTAAAGGTTTCAATACTAACGTCTTATTCCTTGGATTGATGGTTCCTAGTCGCCACTGATCACCACTTTCTTGAAATACAAAAAAAAATTCCGTTGTTAGAGCAACCTCTCAAGTTGGTGAACCCATTCAACAATGGAGTTCACCCCTAAACTAATACAAAGAAGATGAACGCTCTTATGGTTTACAAACCCTAACTCACTCTTAGTGTATTAGTCTCTCACATAACCCTAACATACTCCTAAGACCCTTTATATATATGATGTGCAAATTTATTTAACCGCAAGCGCACGATGTACGTGTAGCTGCGGGTCGAACACAAAGAAGCTTGGGACAATGGACTTTACGATTTAAATTGATTATGTTGCTAAAGGGATAAAAATATAGGTTGATTTGTAAACTAACAACTAAAAATGCGATAATTAAAATGGGTTTAAACTATATGATGATGAAATCTAGGGTGTCGGGAATCCCCTAAAGTCTTGCACACTACAAAAAACTATTGGATTAGCGTCGAAAAATAGCGTCCAATTCATTTGGACGCGAGTGGCGACGGGTATCTGGACACAAGGTGGACGCCCTCTCAGAAAAGGTACTAGCGATGAGAAAAGTTTGACGCCATCTGGACGCCAACATGTAAACAGTCAAGCTTTTTAATGCTTGGTAAATGGAGACGAGAAATTTGGTAGCTAAGTGGACGCTGATTTCATGCATCCAGTTGGCGACGATAATTTTGGACGCCATTTGGACGCCGATAGTGAAAATTCTTTTTGCTTTTTTTTAATTGTTGGCGACCACTTCTTGTGGTAACTAAGTGGACGCCATTTCAGTCCGTTGATTTTTTGATTTTGAATTTGAAATCGGCGAGAGGTTTATGGTCGCCATGTTGTCGCCGTTATTTGTATAAATAAACAAGAGCGTTTAGTTATTTTTTTCATTAATTTGTTTATTTTTATATGATTTGTTTTATTTTTTTTATTAATTTGTTTTTATGTTTAATGATTTTTTTATTTTTTTTATTAATTGATATATTTTATTTTCATAAATTATTATTAGTTTGCTTGAATAGTTCATATAAAAATAATGTTATTGTTATTATATATATTTTATTTTTTATATTATGTATAGGTGTTAAAAATGAATGTTAGGGAGGAACGAAGTTGGATGTATAACCGGCGAAAAAATGAAAAGTTTAGTTTAAGATTTATGAGAGGGTTGGAAGAGTTTTTAGATTTTTCCCGTGAAAATAGCATGAGTTCTCAATTTAGATGTCCTGGTAAAAAATGTAAGAAGTGTTGTTATAAGGAACCAAACGAGATAAGAGAACATTTGATGAGAAAGGGGTTCGTTGAAAATTACTATGAGTGGGAATATCATCAAAACACACGGGTAGGAACAACATCAAATAATGTTGTAGCGGTAGTAGAAGAGCAATCGTCAAATAACCAAAATCCTTACTCACAGATGGTGTATGATGCAGTAGCTAGTATATTTCCAGACAATTACCATCGGTTCTCCCAGTTTGATGTAGTACCGGTACATAATGAACCACCGGTACACGTTGACGAATATCCAAACCCTCAGTGTAGACAATTCTTTGAAATGTTAAATGCTGTAAATAGTCCTCTATTTGAAGGTTGTAAAACTCACACCAAGATGTCTATTATTGCTCGACTTACAACCCTAAAGACAGACCATCGTCTCTCTGAGAGGTGTTACGACGAGTTTTGTGGTATTGTGAATGAAGTGATACCAGATGAGAATACGATGGTAAACAACTTCTATGACACCAAAAAACAAATAGCTGCCCTTGGATTACCCGTGGAAAAGATTGATTGTTGTCCAAACGGGTGTATGATATATTGGGGGAATAATGCGAATGCAACTTACTGTCATGCTTGTGAAACTTCTAGATGGAGAAGAAACAGTAAGGGAAATAAGGTTTCGTGAAAACAATTTCATTATTTTCCTCTGGGCCCCAGATTACAAAGATTGTATGCTTCAGAGGCAACAGCTAGGCATATGAGGTGGCACGCAGAGCACCGCACTGAAGATGGAGAGATGATACATCCGTCAGATGCTGAAGCGTGGTTGACATTCAACAACATACATCCAGATTTTGCATTGGAGACTCGAAACGTGCGGCTTGGTTTGTGTATTAATGGTTTTAACCCTTTTGGAAGTTCGGGTCAACAGTATTCGTCGTGGCCTGTGATTGTCACACCATACAATCTTCCGCCATGGATGTGCATGAAGAAGCCCTATATGTTCCTTACCGTTATTGTCCCCGGGCCCAGTAATCCAAAGCACAACATTGACTTATATCTTCAACCGCTGATACAAGAGTTGAATATGTTGTGGGAGGAGGGGATTTATACATATGATGTCTCACGAAAGGAGAATTTCCAACTACGAGCAGCTTTAATGTGGACAATCAATGACTTTCCAGCTTATTCAATGTTGTCTGGGTGGAGTACTGCGGGGCGATATGCTTGCCCTAACTGCATGGATGATTCACAAGCCTTCTATCTTACACATAGCAAGAAAATGTGTTGGTTTGACTGTCATAGAAGGTTTTTAGATAGAAGGCATCCATATAGGAGAAATAGAACAAATTTCAGATCGGGCGTTCTTGAGAACAAAGATCCACCTATTATTCGGACTGCGCATGAATTGCTGATGAATTAGACCAGTTTGGATTTTTGAGAGTCAATGAAGAAGATGCACCAGATCATAATAAGCAAGTTAGTAAGTACTCTGCAGGATGGAAGAAGAGAAGTATATTCTGGGATTTGCCATATTGGAAAACAAACATGATTCGGCATAATTTGGACGATATGCACATAGAGAAGAATGTTTTTGATAACATATTCAACACGTTGCTGTGTGTGCCAAATAAAACAAAAGATCACATCAAGGGAAGGCACGATCTGCGAGAACTTGGTATACGTTCAGAATTGCATCCTATAGGTGCGTGTACTCTCAAATCATTATAATTAGTATTTTTTGAAAGAATTACAATTGCTATTTTAATATTTATAATAATTTATTAAACATGTTCTTTTGGTTATATATAGGTTCATCTATTCCGAAAGCCTCTTATACATTAAGTGACCAACAAATTGTGTTTTACTTCAATGGTTGAAAAACTTAAGATTTCCCGATGGTTATGTGTCCAATATGGCAAGGAATATTGACATGGCCAAGCATCAATTGTTCGGGATGAAAAGTCATGATTGTCATGTTTTCATGCAACGATTGATTCCAATTGCATTCAGAGAATTGCTACCATTGAAAGTTTGGGAAGCTCTTACCGAGTTGAGTTTATATTTTAGAAGTTTGACAACCACGAAGTTATGTTTGGAGGATTTGAAGAAGATGGAAGCAGATATTCCAGTTATCATATGCAAACTGGAGACTATTTTTCCCCCCACATTCTTTGATAGCATGGAACAACTTCCTACTCATTTGGCATATGAGGTAAGGATTGCATGACCGGTCCAATACAGATGGATGTATCCATTTGAGAGGTTAATTATATGTAATTGTTTTGTGTTTAATTGATATATACATTGGTCAT
>CM033456.1:2754492-3209492 GCA_019425755.1 Amaranthus cruentus
TCTTGAACTTCTTTGTTTAATGTTCTAAGTGATTTGCAACGTACGGATTGAAAACCCAGGAAAGTAATAAAAAAATGATGATAAGAGACTGAATTATTATAAGTCATTTAAAGATATTCGGCAGCAAAAGCCAATTAGACATAATCCCGTTTCTTAATGTGCCTCTTTATCCAAATTCTCTACCGTCTGTAATTCATTAGTAGAGACTAGCAATGTCCAACCTCACATTGTATGGACCTTAGTCAAGCTGAAAGAAGTGGGCAAGGGTTGATTCTGAATTTAAATGGGTGTTTGGAAAAATAATAAAGATAGATTCTATATATTATAATTAGCATTAAAAATGTAGATATATTGTAGAATTTTTAAATAATAAAAGAACTACTCATAAATTAAGAATTTTTGATTGTGTACTTCCATTAACTAACATTTTCTAATTTGTAAGACCCTTTCCAACTCTGGGGTCTAGGCAAATGCCTACTTTGCCTATGGTCAGGAACGGTTCTGGAGACTAGCTAAGATACTAAATGTTTGTTATGAATTTTTTTAATTTAGTTACCACATTTTTTAAAAAATATTCCAAATTTTTAGTCCCTAGCTATCCGTTTTTAAATATTTTTCTCATTTATTTTTTGCGCAGTTTTCAAAGTAAACTTTGATCTTTAATATATCTTGATACGCGTCATAAAAAATTACAAAAAATATATAATAAAAAAGTGTACATTAAAAAGAATCTAACGAGATCTCATATTGATATATATGTCTTAAAAATCTTAATCAAATTTCTCTCTCCAAAATAGAATATTCTAAATGAGAAGAGTATTAAAAAACGGAGGGAGTACAAATTATCAATTGAGACAACTTTAGATGGGAACATTTTATTGGGTTGACGAACACAATGAATATATAAACATAGTGTTCATTTACAGTTTCATCAATAATATAATCTCTCCGTTCTTGTTTGTTTTTTTCGTGTACTATTTAAGATAAACACATAATAAAAAATTATAAAAAATGTATATAAAAAAGTCTACATTAAGATAAATTTATGTAGATCTCACGTGGATATATTTTATTTTCTAAATATATCTCAAACACATAAATCAAATTTTTTGCTCCTTTAAAGTGGATTATTCAAACGGACATAACTTAAGTGAACGGAGGGAGTATTACCTTAAAATAATCACATATAACCTTAATCTAATCAATTGCATTTTTTAAAGTGATTAATTATACTCACCCCATTTCTTTTTGTTTTTTCCACTTTATATTTTGCACACATTTTAAAGCAAATATTGATTGCCAATATCTTTAAGAATGCATCATAAAAAATTATAAAATTATATATAAAATATTATGCATTAAGACAAATCTAAAAAGATTATGAATGAATATGCTTTATATCTAGGAAAATTTACTCAGAATAATCCAAACTATTTACGATTTTCCTACAATAATCCCAACTATCAATTAATCATGAATATTCCCATTTATTATTTCACTTAACTTGTAACGTTGTTTGGTTACCCACTACCGATTTTACCAGGTTTACCACTCCCAATTAACTTTCTATCTTCTCTCCTTTTAACCTTTTCTCTCTCTTTTTAGTTGGACCATCTCCTCTCCATTGAAGTTCCACCTATTCTTCTAGTTGTAGACTACCTTTTCTGGAATTTTGTTTTTGGGATTGGGAAGAAGACTTGTCATGTCCATGTCCATCTCCTCTCCATTGAAGTTCAACCCGAGCACTGACAAGGCCATTTGGACATGTGAATAGAAATTTGCTTGATGATGGCAAAGTTGATGATACAAGGGTTTATCTGAATGTGTTTTTTCTTTGCATATAATAAAGTTGTTAAAATTAATCTAACAACCTAATTGCTTCTAAATAACAGATAAACAAACTGATAATTAAAATGAAATCATCCTATATTCTCAATAGTATGCAAGGTCATGTTTTTCATTTGGTATAGAATGTTTTTACAGTGAGTATCTACTTTGTCCATCTCCTCTCCATTGAAGTTCAACCTCAAATCTACCTTTGTTATTGGGTCAACTGAGCCCCAATGTTTAAAGTCAAGTCAAAAGGGTCATAAAGCCCAACATCCCCTTAATTCATGATCATCACAATCCAAGCCCAGCTCAAGTTAGAAATTACGGAAATGCCCTTGGGTGCTGTCTTATCAACCCTACCCATCATTATAAATACCTCAGATCAAACCTTAAATGGTATGTTCTATCTCCCCAATTTTTACTATTATTGTTCATAACTCTGTTCATCCTTGAACACGACACTGACTTGAGCGTCGGAGAGGCTTTCCGGGAAACGCCCCCGGGCAGGCTAACTCCGTCTGTTTTGCAGATCCAAGTATTCGGACTCCTGTAGCAATCACAAAATCAACCTTCCGGTCAGGGAGAATTTGACCCGATTTCTACGAAGAAACATTTGGCGCCGTCTGTGGGGAGAGAGAGATAAACACATCCCCTTACATTCACTTCCACGAACAAAAACCATGAACTTTAAGAGAGCCACTAGAGCCAACACTAGACAGTCAGAACATCATTCCGCCCACTCGGTCCACGACCAAGACCCTGACGGTGGAACAGTACCCCCGAATCTTGTCACCAGGCAAGACCTCGACGACCTTGCAGCAACAATCACCTCCCGTTTCCAAGAATCTCTCCAGCAAGCGGTGAGGACTCTGCCTACTATCTTTCAACCTCAGCAACAAAGCATCCGTCGACAAACAGAGCAGATCCCTGTCACCCAAAGAGAAGCCCCCGACTTTTGGGTCGAAGATATTGCTGAAAGCCAGGAATCACCCCTGCGGCCGGGACAAGCTCCTGACCACGTAGCGCAACCCACCTGGGGTATGCCAAACTCGGCACTGCACCACAGTCAAATACGCCCTGAGCGTAATCGGCAAGGCCCCGGCCGGATGATAGAGCAGGCTCCTAGCCGGATGCCAGAACAATCGGGAAGCTCGAGATTCGACGCCAGACAGATCATCAATAGACGAAAGAAAGAACAAGATGTTAGAACCCACCTCAACTCCCGGAGGCAAGAGCAAAACCCGGTAGAAGAATCCTACCACAGCCCGGCATACCGAGAAAGGTATGATTATGCTAGGGAAGATTATGTGAGAGATGGTTCAGACTCGGCCCCTACCATCTTCAAAACGCCGTTGTCGGCGCGAATACTAGTTGTTCCTAACCGGAGTAAAGTAAAGGTACCCGCCATCAAGTCATTCAACGGGTCATCAGATCCGGCGGAACATATAGCATCCTACCGTGCCCATATGGCGGTAAGCACTACCTGCGAGGCCATGCTTTGCAAGTTCTTTCCGACTACCCTATCCGGACTAGCACTCAACTGGTACACGTCCCTACTTCCTGGAAGTGTGGATAGCTTTGCTGTCCTTGAAGCTTTGTTTCTTGACCACTTCGTCGCGTCAAAAAGGCAAAAGAAATCCAATTTGCACCTGATGTCTATTATTCAAAAAGAGGGGGAGTCCGTGGCCGATTATATTCAACGATTCCATGAAGAAGTCTTGTCCATACCGGGGGCAAACGATGCTACAACGGTCCCCGCCCTCATCAACGGGATCAAAACGCCGAAATTGAAATGGAAGTTGCTAGAACATGACATCACTACGTACTCAGAGGCAATGGACATCGTACAAAGATTCATCCGCGCTTCCGACATCTGCACGCCTTTGGATTCAAGGAAAAAGAAAGAAAAGACGGGCCGATCCCAGGAAGCCACGCCTAACCGGCGGAACCCTGATGGCTTTGGAAGGGAGAGGTTAAGATCACCCATGGGACCTCCTAGAGGAGAGAGCCGTAGACAAACACAGGCTTACCCCACCCTCGAAGCAAAGGAGGCAGCAGAGTCAAGATTTAACCGGAGTCAAAGGGATATCTTCTACTCCATTCGAGACCAATTACCTGTTCCCCCGAGGATCTCGACGTCACAAAATCGGCGAAACATGGACTTCTGGTGTGAATATCATAAGGAACACGGACACACCTTGTCCCAGTGTCGGGAATTGAAGAAGGTATTGGATAAATTGGCTGACGAAGGCCAATTAAACAAGTTCTTAAAACGGAATGATAATCGACAGGGAGGTCGAAGAGACACTAACCGCAGAAGTGAAAGGCGCTCAGAGGCCCAAGAACAATCTGAAGCAACGCAAGGGGTCATTCACATGATATCCGGGATATTCCGAATTCTATCCAAGTATCCGGTCAGTCAAAGATAGCGTTCACATACTAAGTTCTTTGATCACAATCTAAGAAGACGAGACTGACGAGAATGGTTTTGGAGAGGGGCCCCCGAATACAACACCCGATTCACCCTTGTTCTTACCCTCAAAGTGGGACATGAATGTCGGGAAAAGTTTTGGTCGAACGGAAGTACCACCGATCCGATCACCATGGATTGTCCCAAACAATTGAAATATGGCCCGAAACATTTGAAAGCTCACCACCCCTAGTTGGTTTGGGGAGCGAGTATCTCCATGAACCATAGTACTCCCCGGACGGAGAGAAGGAAGCGGCAACCTGCTCGCTTCTCACGTGTAGACATACAATTCCCTTATAACATCATCATGGGTCTGCCACTGATAAACAAGATGAAAGCCGTCATCTCTACTCATCAGTTGTTGATACAATACGAAAGAGACGACGACAAGGTTGGAACCCTGCATGGAGACCAAAAGAGTGCAAGAGAATGCCAAGTAAACACACTCAAGATGGGAGTGCGAGAAACGGACAGAGGCAGTAAGAAAAGAAAGGTCGAAGAAGCGGACTCCATCCTGCATGTAGTCGAGGAAGAGGCCCGAAGATCACCTCGTCAGCTGGAAGGCTAGAAGAGTCAGCCCATGGTAACGAAGGTTCGGATTGGAAAAAACCTCATGGAACCCATAAGAGGGAGTATCATTGAAATCATCAAGCAATACCGAGAAGTATTCGCGTTCAGCGTCGAAGAGATGCCCGGTATACCCGCGGAAATCGCTTCGCACCACCTGGACATCAAACCGGGATATAAGCCAAGAAAGCGGTTAAGACATCAAGGTCCGAGAGAGAGCGCAAGGAAGAAGTTGATAAACTTTTGAAAGCTGGTTTCATTAGGGAGTGCAAGTATTCCGCTCGCTAATGTAGTACTTGGGAAGAAACCTGCCGGAAAGTGGCGTATGGGCGTGGACTTCACCGATCTTAACAAGGCATGCCCGAAGCACGACGATCCACTGCCTAAGATGGACAAGTTGGTAGATTCTACGCGGCATGCCCTCCTCGCTTTATGGACGCCAACGCTGATACCACCAAATACCACTAGCAGAGAAGATAGGACCGCATACCTCCTTCATAACTCCTTCTGTGTACGCTACATGGTGATGCCTTCGGTTAAAGAATTCGGAGCCACATATCAGTATGATAAACAAAGTGTTCAAAGCGAGAAAGCCAAATCTAGAAGTGTACGTGGACGCTACATGATCGCAAAAGCAAAGACGCCAAGATCACGCGAGCACTGAGAGAAACATTTGAAACCCTTAGCGATGAATCAATGCCTTTAACCTGAGAAATGTGTTTTCGGGTTACGGAGGTAAATGCCTCGGATTTCTAGTAGATGAAAGGGGAATCAGCCAACCCGCAAGATTCAAGCCATTATGTCGATCATTCACCAAAGACGGTAAAAGGAAGTGCAACGCCTTAACCGGATGCATCAGCCGCTTGGCCATTTATGTCGAAGTCCTCTGATAAAGTCATTCTTTCTTCAAAGTTTTGAAACAACCAAAGTTTGAGTGGGATCAAGGTAAGAAGCCTTCTCAACCTCGAGGGTTATTTGGCCGAAATACGAGTTAGTGTCACCCTTGCCGTGAAATCTTTATATCTTTACGCTTCGGATCATTATTCAGGTAGGCCGGATTGGTAGTGAACGAAAGCAAAGCTCTCGATATATTATGTCACCATGCCTACCGCCCCGGCCTGCGACTCCACCATAGAGAAGTCAATCTTCGCGCTGGTTGTCGCTAGTAGAAAGTTAAAGCCATATTTCCAATCACACCCCGTGACAGTGCGAACCTCACAGCCGATGCGTAAGGTGTTGGAAAGTAAGAATCAATCATCAAGGGTAACCGACTGGGCCAACCAGTTAGCAGACTACGGTATAGAGTTCGAGCCGAGAACGGCCATTAAAGCACAAGCTCTCGCAGACTTCATCTCCGAAATGACCGGGTCTTTGGAAGAAATATCCATAGATGAAAATTGGAAAATGTATGTGGATGGGTCGGCAACTCGAAATAGCGCCGGTGCCGGACTTCTGATCATATCCCCTCATGGGGCTAGACTCGAACATGCAGTCAAATTCGACTTTGTAGCTACCAACAATGAAGCTGAGTATGAGGCATTGCTCCTTGGACTAGGAATATGTCTCGCCTCGGGCGCCAAGAAGGTAAGCCAACACCGACTCACAGTTGATAGCAGGACAAGTAAATGGAGAGTTTGAAGCCAAGGATGATGGGATGAAGATGTACCTAACTAAAGTCAAAGAAGCTATGTCTAAGTTTGATAGTGTAGTCGTGAAACATGTCCCGAGATCGGAAAATGCACAGGCCGACGCCTTGTCAAGACTTGCTAGCTCGGCAATTAGCAATGAACCCCGACACATAGTTTGGGAGGTCCTGCCGTGTCCCAGCATCAACGCCTTCGTGGGAGGAGTCAATCGAACCGACTCCTGGATGGGCCCTTACATCTCCCTGCTCCGAGATGGGCAAATGCCTGAGGACCCTGAAGAAGGGCCAATCCTTGTTAGGAAGGCGAAATACTTCGAATGGTACGAGGGGGCGCTATACAAGAAGTCTTATACTCATCCCCTACTCAAGTGTGTGACTCCAACTGAAGGGGATTACATCTTAAGAGAGATTCATGAAGGAGCCTGTGGAATCCACCAAGGAATTAGGACCCTTGTGGGTAAGGTCCTGAGAAGTGGATACTACTGGCCGAGCATAAAGGCGGATGCGGAGAAACTTGTAAAAACTTGTGAAAAATGCCAATTCTATGGCGAAGTGCCTCGCCGGCCTTCTAACTACCTTTCTCCCATTCAGGCTATCTTACCCTTTGATCGTTGGGGTATTGACTTGCTATGACCTTTTCCCCCGGCCAGCGGACAGCGACGGTTCGTCATTGTGGCAATAGATTATTTCACCAAGTATGTGGAGGCCGAGGCCTTAAGCTCTATCACGGACAAACAAGTTTGTCAGTTCCTCTGGAGGAACATCATCACCCGTTACGGGGTACCACAAGTCATCATCTCCGACAATGGCAAGCAATTCAACAGTGCCACAACAAGAGAGTATTGCGCTCGCTTCAACATCAACACCCGATTCTCCTCGGTCTCCCGCCCTCAAACAAATGGGCAGGTAGAAGCCGAAAACAAGATTATACTCAAGGGTATAAAGAAGAAACTGGAAGGAAGCCGCGGTAATTGGGTGGAGGAGTTGCCGGGAATTTTGTGGGCTAGCCGCACCACTGTTAAAGAAGCCACGGGCCATACACCTTTCTCTCTAGTATACGGCACAGAGGCTGTCCTCCCGGTCGAAGTAGGGATACCATCTACCAGAGTAACCTACTACGATCAATACAAAAATGATGAAGATAAGCCAATCAACCTAGACCTCTTACCGGAAATTAGAGGCAACGCATTTTTGAAGTCCGTAGCCCAGAAACAAAGGATGACGAGGCAATTCAACAAACTTGTGAAACCACGGCAGTTTCAAGTGGGAGACCTTGTTCTAAGAAAAGTAGAAGCCACGGGCAAAATAGTTGAGAAAGGTAAACTGGGAAAAAATTGGGATGGACCATTCAAAGTCACACGCGTAGTAAGGCCGGGGACTTACGAATTAGAAGAAGATGGCAAACCACTACCCAGGCCATGGAACTCGGATCATTTGAAGAAATTTTATATTTAGCCCACCAAGTGTACTACGAACTGGGGGCATAACCGGCAAAATGTTGTCACTCGTTCTCTTAAAGCATGTTCATCCTCTGAGCCGGCCTTACCGGCAACGAAAGATCAGTCTTACCAAAATTAAGTGTTCGGACACCTTTTGAAGGTGCCATTTTAAGTGCTCGGACACAATTTAAGCATATCATCTAAACATCAGAATAGCGGACTACTCAAATAAGATTGAAGTTAAAGTTTACAACAAAAGGGCCGTAGCCTCAAAACATTCTAAAGGCCGTAGCCTGATTGTTTGACAAACAAAAGAAAAATACAACATTCATCCCTCCATAAGCTCCTCTACAGAAAACAAGGGGTCTAACTCCATATTCTCTTCTCCAAGAACGGACTCCATCCTCCTGGAAACAGCTGGGGAACGGGGAACAGCCGGGGTAGCTTGAACAATTTGGGGGCGAGGGAGTAGAGGAACTGCAGCAATAGGAGATGACACGGGAGTGGTCGGCCTAGAAGGAATGGATATGTCGTAATGAGCAAAGTCAAAATCCTTGAACCTAGCCTCGACTTCCCCCGGCAATACCTTCTCCCAGGCCTCTTTGTCAGCAGCCTCTTCATCAGCATCGGGATCTTCACCCTCAAACTCCTGCATCTCCTGCTGCGTCTGACTGAGGGCCCTGTCATACTCCTCCTCGGCGGCAGCAGAGAACGCCTCCCAATCCGGGGTCGCCTGCAGCTTCTCATGGGCAAACTCGTCCATCAACTCACGGACCCTTTGACCTTGGCTACAAGCATTCGCCCCCACCTTGGCCATGAACTGCCTCCCCTCATCGGTCTTCACCCATTCCTTCACTATCCTCTTCTTAAGGGAGAGCTGCTTCTCCAGGACCAACACCGCCTCCTTCAAGAATCGGCACTTCTCGTGCATTTGTTCCAAAGAATGGTGAAGACCCTTGTTCTCCCGATTCAGAGACATAATCTGATCGTTTTGCATGATCAGTTTGGTGTTCAGCTCATGGTTCCTCTTCTTCAAGTCTTGAAAGTCAGCTTGCACCACCTCAGAGCCGAGGGCAGCAGTGATCTCAAACTGCATTCTGATGTTCATCTGCAAAGACATCGACCAAGTAAATGCACATCCAAAATTAGACTAAGTAGCGGGGTATCCAGCAAGAAATCTAACAAAAATACCTCAGCCTGAATAGCCAGCAGTTCGTTGACCCTAGTCTTGGCTGGAACAGAGGCGAGTTGGGCCAAATCCTTGTCACTCACCAGCTGCCCCATTGCCTTCCTCCATCTAACCCTCAGCTCCTTAGGACTCAGCTCGGAAAATGTCTGATCAGAATCGAATACTACCCCGGTGTCTCGGCGGGTAATCTCATATTCGGACTGCCCCAAAGGCACCTCCTCCGCACTCCGCTCCCCTGACTCTTCAACAGCCTTCCCCTTGCCCTTGTCTCCCTTCGGCGGGAGCCTCTACCTTTTGGGAGTTTGGGTCGAGGGTGAGCTCGTGTCGGCTGCCCTGCTGGACGCCGGCTCGGCAGATTCCTCCAGGAGCCTCTTGTTCCTCTGATTCTGTAAGATCGAAGTTAAGAACGGAAGAAATTGGATCATTAAATTAAATCATTACCTTAGGGGGAGATGGAAGAGACGTCTTCCCTGCCTGTGCCTTCTTCTTGCGCGATTCTGCCATCATCTGAGCAAATCCTAAAGCATCCATGATCTCTGGAAATTTCTTCTCTAACTCCTCAAATGCTACAACTACAAGACCGAATAAAAGTCAACGACCGAATACAAAGCAAGCGAACATTAAAAACATAGCAACTCACCCTTATGATATTTCGGACTAAGCCCTAAGGCTGACAAGAGTAACTCATTTTGGAGGTGAGTTCGGGTGACAACGAAATTCCGCTGTACAAAAGTGGGTTTAAAACTCCCTAACTCTACATCTTTCGTCGCATGTTCTATAATCAAAAAATCCTCAAAGTCACATTGAGGTACGTTATTATTCATCTCTACATTCGGCTCCTCGTCGTGACTCGTCTTGACCGGCCACGGCTCAGGACTATACAAAAATACGAAATCATTCCTAAAACACTTCATACTATCTTTCAACTTATCAACCACCAAAAAGCCTGACCTGTGTTGGAAAGACACCCATCCGGGCCCTTGCTTCGATGAACAGATCCTTAACCTAAATATATACCTAAAAGCCGTCAAAGAAGGCGCTACTCCTATAGCTGTACAGATCATAATAAAGGTGACTATACACCCCCATCCATTGGGGTACAACTCGGACACTGTAAGATTATAGGCGTTCAGTACCTCTACGGCGAAAGGGTGAAGGGGAAACCTCAAACCCGTTTCCATCGAATCTTTGTACGTGGCGATGCACCCTTCGGGCACATCCTTAACACTCTCGTTTTTCCCCGGCTTTACCAATGAATAATTATCTGGTAGCGCCCAACTCTTCTTGATAGAAGATAACTCGTTATCCAAGGCGGAACCCCAGGATGGCCTTATGAAATAATTGGCCGGCCCCCCATTCTCGACATACTTCGGCCCCTTATATCGTGGGTTCTGACCCATATCAATACTCTTCCCAGTGGAAGTAGGAGCCATATCTACTGCAGCAGACGGGTACGGCCTGTAGGAGGGGGGAACGACCGTTATACCCTCTAATTGAGATGCATTAATATCAATTTGTCCAGGAGTTAAAGCCACAGTAGGCTCCCAAGGGAAAGGACGTAAAGTCTCCGGGTAGTAAAGGGGTGACTCCACACAGGATTCGTTTATATCGTGTTCGGTCACGTAGTTATACTTGGTCAGAAAATCAATTTCTACGTCACTATCGTCAAAATTAAAACAGGAAAAAGTATAATCAGCCATTATTTTTACACAAAGCCGGAGGAGAAGACGTACCTGGAAACTACGTGATTTGAAAGCTTGATTTGAAAGCTCGAATGAATTTTTGGAAAAACTCTTGGGAAAATCTTGGAAAGCTCTAAGGAAATGAAAAGGAAATGAAAGTGAAATGAAGCAAATGAGTACAAGAGTGGTATTTATAAGGGAAATTGGGACGTTGGGCACAAAGACCCATGTCCCAACGGCTATAAATTGCAACGGCTAGTGAAGCGGCATCCCAACGGCCACGTCCCAACGGCTATCTCAACGGCTCTTAATACGCCCTACTCGGCATCTGCCTAACCTGGTAGATACGACACGATTCGGCATTTGCCTGACATAGCAAATACGAACTCGGCCCCGGATGGGATGGACTCCCTAGGGGCTAACTACCATGACCCATAATTGAATTCCCCAAGAAAAGGGATGGACTCCCTAAAGGGTCAGAATTACTTTTAGACGCTCCTTGAAGCATGTATTCGGACACTCCTAGGTGCTTCCTCAATGCATGTATTCGGACGTCCCGTGGTGTCGTCTAAAATTATATGTTCAAAATATTCTAAGTGTCCTTAAAACGCATGTATTCGGACCTCAAGAGTGGCCCCCTGAAATGCATGTATTCGGACTCTCAGAGGTCTCTTTAGGACGTCATCCGCGTAAAATATGCTAAGTATTCGACATCCATACACGTATTCGGACGTCAAAGCGTCCTCTTTCCAGTGTATGAGTTCGGCACCCACGCATGTATTCGGACACCAAGTGTCCTCTTCACTTGCATATATTCGGACACCATGTGTCCTCTTCGCTTGCATGTATTCGGACACCAAGTGTCCTCTTCGCATGTATTCGGACACCAAGTGTCCTCTTGGCTTGCATGTATTCGGACACCATGTGTCCTCTTCGCTTGCATGTATTCGGACACCAAGTGTCCTCTTCGCTTGCATGTATTCGGACACTATGTGTCCTCTTCGCTTGCATGTATTCGGACACCAAGTGCCCTCTTCACTTGCATGTATTCGGACACCAAATGTCCCCTCCCCATGCATGTATTCGGACCCTCAAGGGTCACCCACGTAGGCATGTACTCGGTCATCAGGAAGTGGGGCTAAACATGTCCCTTCCTATTAGCCTGCATGAATTCGGCCCTCGACCTTACGAAAGTGTTCATCCAGATTTGATTGATGTGATTGACATGACGGTAAACAGTAAGATTTTGGTTATAAAAAGGCCCAAAACTTGGGGTCATTTTCACCAACCCTACCACAAAAAACCATCAAAAATTCCTCTTTGAGAAGACTTCAATCCCCAAAGGAATGCCCCATGGCCAGAGTCTCCCCTGGAAGGGAGGGTACGGAACTTGGGGGAAATTCCACGGTCCGACATATCATCTTTGTCCTTGACCTCTTCGGTATGAGATGGGACCCCTGTTCCCACGAACTATGGTCCCCCCTTGTACCGAAGAGGTTGATGGCTGAGTTGAAGTCCCCCACTAAGGATTGATCTGCACCTCTTCCATCAAAGAGGTCATCGACCAAATTGAGAACAATTTATCAGTGTCAGTGCTCGGCCATGCGTCAGTACTCGACCTAGCCAATGAATAACCACACATGGTAAGTTCCGGTCTAAAAAACGACCCCCAACTACCGTACGTGTTTTCGGACCCCTTAAAAGACTTATGAATAACTTAAGAGCCATTCACAAATTCGAGCATCATGCATGTATCCGGCTATGATGTTGTGGCTAACAATGTATGTGTTCGGCCATTATGCATTGGCTAACAATGCATGTATTCGGCCACTCGCCTGTATTCGGCCATGGGTAGGCCTTCACACCGTTAAAACCCACCCTGGCCACGCTTGCGAGTATTCGGCCCTGCGTGCAAGTATTCGGCCATACTTGCAAGTATTCGGCCATGATGACGAATTTTTAAGCGCGATGTATACGTTCGGCCATTACGCACGTACTCGGCCATTGTCCAAGTATTCGGCCAATTATGTACGTTTTCGGCTACTATGCTCGTATTCGGCCTTTACGCCTATATCAGGTCAGTGTATAGGTGTTCGGCTATGATGAAAATAGCCGGACTCCTAATTTTCAAAATGCGAAAATATACGATTCGATTGTATGATGATAATCCGCTCTAAGCCCGTTTTTACTTAGAATAAAACGACCTCAGCGCGCGGGGCTAATGTTATTGGGTCAACTGAGCCCCAATGTTTAAAGTCAAGTCAAAAGGGTCATAAAGCCCAACATCCCCTTAATTCATGATCATCACAATCCAAGCCCAGCTCAAGTTAGAAATTACGGAAATGCCCTTGGGTGCTGTCTTATCAACCCTACCCATCATTATAAATACCTCAGATCAAACCTTAAATGGTATGTTCTATCTCCCCAATTTTTACTATTATTGTTCATAACTCTGTTCATCCTTGAACACGACACTGACTTGAGCGTCGGAGAGGCTTTCCGGGAAATGCCCCCGGGCAGGCTAACTCCGTCTGTTTTGCAGATCCAAGTATTCGGACTCCTGTAGCAATCACAAAATCAACCTTCCGGTCAGGGAGACTTTGACCCGATTTCTACGAAGAAACAACCTTCAAACTATGAACATGAAAATACTTTTAGATAAGGAATGAGATTGATGCAAAAAAAAAAAAGAAAGAAAAAAAAATTAAATTAAACTTGAAGGAACTGCTACAACAATGGAGATAAGGAGCATCTAAGGTGGAAGAAGAAAGAAGAGGACAACAGTCATAAAATGACTTGCTGCAACCGGTAAAGAAAAGCCAAACAACAGCACAAGTTAAATGAAACATTAAATGGGATTATTCATGGTTAATTGATAGTGATTATTATAGGAAAATCGTCAATAGTTTGGATTATTGTAGGTAAATTTTCCTTATATCTAATATATACTTAAATAAACCTAATTTGAGTTTCATTTTCTTAAAGTTGGAAAAAACTTGAGGGCATTAAGCAAGACACTTCGTATTAGTGTATTATAAGTTTATTAATATTAAGTGTTATAAATAATAGTAAATTATTTGTGTACTAGTGTAACATAAGCATACTGTTTGTACATTATAAGTCGTATTAGTATTGTATTTTATTAGTCGTATAAGTATGTATTAATATATAATTAGTCGTATAAGTATCGTATTAATCTATTATTAGTCGTATTAGTGTGGATTTAGTACAATATTACTTGTCTTATTTTATTATTAGTGAGATAAATAATAGTAAATTATTAGTCATATTAGTGTAATATAAGTATATTATTTGAAAAATTATAATCAATAACCGTGATTTATAAATTACGGTTAAAATAAACGATATAATATTAAAACAAATAAAACAAAAAAAAAGATAAAACAAAACATCAAAAATTCCCCGATAAAATTAGGGCACATAGTGGTGAATTGGTGATTTACCATTTGTCCAAATAATCATGATTTACCTAGGCTCCCTCTAATATTTGTACATTACTCCTTCCTATTCATCACAAGTGTCCCATTTTCTTCATGCACTCTATTCAATGCACTTATTCAATCCGTAATATTTCTAATTGTGCATAATCAAACAAGATCTCACTTGATTATATCTTAACTTATAGATTAATAATAAAATGTGAATTAAGAGTAAGCGATGAACAGTGCCCAAAAAGCAAATGAGACACATATGGAGAATAGGAGGGAGTATTATTTTGGAAAATTTGCCAAAAATAATCCCAACTATCACCAGTTGGCCAAAAATAATCCCAACTATTGATTATTTTTAATTGGTAATTATTTGGGACAACTATATCAAATCTTGGTTTATTACAGTTGGAAATTGATTTCGGGTAGAACACAAGGTTTTTGGGTTTTCAATTAAGCTGTATGTCTAATTCATAAACATTGATACAGTTTATATACAACTTAAGCTACCTAAAAAAAACATATTACACAATATACACCTGCTGTAATTAAGTCCTAAATATCGCCTAAAATATACTCGGAATATTTCACAGAATATCCTAATATATTCTAACACTCCCCCTCAAGTTGAGTCATCGGATCTTCGATACCCAACTTGCTTAAGACTTCTTCGAACCACTGTGTCCCAACAGCTTTCGTGAGGATATCTCATGAAGTTGATCTTCGACTTTACATGAGGTAGCTTGATTATTCCCCTTCGAGCTTTTCTTTATGAAATGTCTATCCACTTCCACATGCTTTGTTCTCCATGTTGAACTGGATTTTCGAAATGTTAATTGCAGTTCTGTTATCACAATATAATTCAGCTATCTTTTGGGGCAAATCCCAAATCGCCAACAACTTTCTTAGCCAAAGAACTTCTTGAATTCCTTTGCTACTCCTCTAAACTCAGCTCGCACTAGATAATGCCACAACTTTATGTTTCTGCTCCTCCAAGTAACTGCATTTCCTCCTACAAGAGTGAAGTAACTCGATGTCGACTTTCTCATCTCTATCACCCCAACTGCGAGTGGTATGCTCGAGATTAAGATGACCATTTTTCCGATGAGAATTCCTCTTCCGGATTTCCTTAAGATATCTCAAGATCAACCACGCTTCCATGTGCTGAGTCTGTGGTTTATGCATGAATCGACTAACCACTCCAACTGCATAGGCAATGTCAGTGCGTGTGAGCTAGATATATCAACTTCCCCACTAATCTCTCGTAATCGCTTCGGATCGCCATTCTCCATCTTGGAGCACTCGAACCCATGGTTCACTACTCGGTGTCTCGATCGGCTTGCAATCTATCATGCCGCTTTCATAACAAGTCGAGAACATACTTCCTCTCGCGATATGAAAATACCCTATTCGACCTCGAACTTCAATACCCGTGAAAGTATTTAAGTCTTCCTAGATCCTTCATCTCAAATTCCCGGAAGCCTGCTTCAAGTTCTCGATCTCTGTCTTATCATCTCCAGTGATAATCATATCATCAACATAAATGATCAGACAAGTTATTTTACCTCCTCTCTTCTTCAAGAACAAAGTATGATCAGAATGGCTCTGCTTATACCCAAAACGTCTCATAGCGGAAGTGAATCTCCCAAACCAAGCTCTTGGAGATTGTTTTAGCCCATACAGAGCTTTCCGTAATCTGCATCCTTCTCCTTCTGCAAAATCTGAAGTAAATCCTGGAGGAGCCTCCATGTAAACCTCCTCCTGTAGTTCCCCATGAAGGAACGCATTCTTCACATCGAACTGGTGAAGAGGCCAATCTAGGTTAGCAGCTATACTGAATAAGACTCGAATAGTATCCAGTTTAGCTACTGGTGAGAAAGTCTCAGAGTAATCAATGCCGTAAGTCTGGGTGTACCCTTTTGCAACCAATCTAGCTTTGTACCGTTCAATCGACCCATCAGCTTTATATTTGACTGTAAAGACCCACTTGCAGCCAACTACTCTCTTCGAATTCGGAAGTCGACATTTATCCCAAGTACCATTCTTCATAAGAGCATTGATTTCTTCTTCCATTGCCCGTTTCCAATGATCTATCTCAAGAGCCTCCTTAACAGTAGCAGGAAGCTTAGTACTATACAAAGCTGCTTTGAAGGCCAAAGCACTCTGTGATAAGTTTGCCCTGTCTCCTGACTCAACTGGGTACCTGGATCTCAAAGACTCATATTCCGGATCATATCTCCTTGGAGGAACACCTCGCGTAGCACGAGGAGGCAAGACATATGAGGATTTCTCCCCCTCACTAGTAACATCAGGAGAAGAGATCTCCTCGATAGAATCTGCAACCTCAATATCACAACTAACAATATGATCAATAATAGCACAATCACCATCCATAGTACTAACCTGATGTTCAGACAGGAGAGCGGGAACAGGTGAAGAGGGCTCATCAACTTGAAGAGGTGGTTCAGCGACGATGTCCACTGGTTCTGTTGGGTCTAAATCAGAAAGAACAGGACTAACCGAACTTATTACCCATTCTAGATCGTCACTACCAGTCTTCTCCCCCTGACATCGAGAATGGTAATAGAACTCATGCTCAAGAAACTCACAATCCATAGTAGTGTGCACCTTACGAGTATGTGGGTCATAACATCTGTACCCCTTCTGATTACCCCCATAGCCCACAAAGACATACTTCCCCGCCCGAGGTTCAAACTTACTCCGTAACCGCTTTGGTTGGTGGACAAAGACGGAGCATCCAAAGACCTTAGGTGGAAGAGAATGAGAGGATGGTAGGAGTGAATGAGATTTGAGGGTGTCAATGGGAGTTTTGTAGGCTAGGCTTTTTGTGGGTAAACGGTTTGAGAGGTAATTGGCAGTAGCAATTGCTTCTGGCCAAAGATAGGTAGGGACACGGGATTCAAGCATGATGGCTCGGGTCATCTCAAGTAAGGTTCGGTTCTTTCGTTCTGCCACTCCATTTTGCTGTGGAGTGTCAGGACAAGTGGTTTGGTGAATGAGGCCTTTAGAGGTTAAGAAAGTATGCATATCAGAATTCACATACTCCCTTCCATTATCAGATCGGAGAATACGGGGTTGGGCTTTAAACTGGGTACAGATCATATTATAGAACTCAACAAACACAGGAAACACCTCAGATTTCTGTTTCATAAAGTATATCCAACTCATGCGGGTGCAATCATCAATGAAAACAACATAATAAGAATAACCATGTATGCCAGCTATAGGTGCAGGACCCCACACATCAGAATGAATAAGCATAAAAGGAACATCAATTTTATTCAAACTACTATGATATGAGTTCTTATGACTTTTCGCAATAATACAAGTCTCACACTTAAAACTAGACTTATTTTTAACTAAATGCGGAAAAAGTTTCTCTAAATATCCCACAGACGGGTGTCCAAGTCGCCTGTGCCAAGTCCAAAGCTGTTCCTCTAATGACCCATGAACCAGATTTGCATCGCCTTTTTGATCCTCCTCGTCGAAGTAGTATAAGCCTCCACGCTCAGTACCACGCCCAATAACTTGCCCTGTCTGAGTATCCTGCACAATACAATAACCAGATCGCATAAGAACAGTACAGTTGAGTTCCTTGGTAAGCTGACTAACAGAGAGTAATTTATGGGATAAAGCAGGAACAAAGAGACAATTTTTTAGCACAATATGACGATTAAAAACAACCGTCCCGGCACCACTAACATTAATTCCATCCCCATTTGCGGTTTTTATAATATTTTTCACGGGTTTATCATGAGTCACAAAATCATTCGGGTCATACGACATCGTGTCAGTTGCCCCGCAATCAAAAATCCAACCCCCGCGAAAAATAGAAAAAGCAGTACCAAAATTTTGGGACACGTGACCCCTCCCTTTATTTAAAGGGTCATGTTCCCTTTGGGAACCAAGAAACCCTACGGTTTCTTTGTGGGCGCCGTTTTGAGAGACTCTCTCTCCTGATTCTTTGTTACCTGTTGCGACATTCATGGCTGCTCCTTCTTCCTCTCTGTCTCCTTCCTTCTCTGGTCCACCATTAAAACTCATACTCATGGCAGCCCTTCCAGTTTTCAGATCTGGGTTGTCTCTTGTGCTTCTCTTTTTCGAATCCGGCCACCACTCCGGGTAACCCACCAATTTAAAACAATCGGCCTTGGTATGACGAGCACCACCACAATGGGTGCAGCGAAGGTGGCTCCTGTCATCTTTTTTCGGGTATGTCTTTCCTTTTACAGCAAATACTCCTCCGGTGCCCAATGATTCGTCTGATGAGGGCCCTCTTTTCATGATACCACGGCGCATTACCTCCCTTCTAATGGCCGCATATGCTTCTTCTACAGTGGGAAGGGGTTCTTGAATCAGAATGTCCCTCCGGTCTTTGTCATACGATTCATCAATTCCCGCAAGAAATTGATACAATCGAGTCTGATGTATGATTCGATTGTAAATGATAATATCCCCTGGGTCAGTCATGGGATTTGGTTGCCTCCTATCAATTTCTTTCCAAAGGTTGAGTAATTTGCTGTAATAAGTTTCAATGGAGTCATTCCCCTGTTGGATTTTGTTTGCTCGGACCGTTAGATCGAAAATCTGCAAACCATCCCGTCCACTACTATATAATGTCTCAATGCCTAACCATAGAGATTTGGCAGTTGGAAAATCAAGAAATTGATTTACCAACGTTTTGTCAATGTTCTCCAATATCCACGAAATAACAATCGAGTCATACCGTGTCCATTGGTTGTACTCTGGGTCGTCTTTGGCCGGTGGGTCAGCAGTGATGTGTTTGAGCTTCCCACGGCCATTGATGGCCAGTTGCATCAGCCTGGACCACATGGTGTAATTGTGGTTGTCTAATTTCTCAGATATGGTGGGTGTTTGGGTGTTTGTGGGTGGTTCAGGGTGTGTGTTTTGTGGAGGTGGTGGTGGCTGTCGGTTTGGATTGAGTTGCTGGAACAATTCCATTAATTGTTCCATGGTCACAGGCTGACCTGCTGTTACTACTTTGTTTTCGTTCTCCATTTCTGGATTTTTTTGAATTGTTCAAAGGTAAGTTTCGGGTACGTGATGAGACAGCAAAAACGACTCAGAATCGTTGCTGCTCTGATACCATGATTTCGGGTAGAACACAAGGTTTTTGGGTTTTCAATTAAGCTGTATGTCTAATTCATAAACATTGATACAGTTTATATACAACTTAAGCTACCTAAAAAAAACATATTACACAATATACACCTGCTGTAATTAAGTCCTAAATATCGCCTAAAATATACTCGGAATATTTCACAGAATATCCTAATATATTCTAACAGAAATTAAAGGGATTTGCGCAATTGTTGACTTAGTGTAGTTGTATTGTATATCATCATATAGATATAGTTTAAAGGAGAAAATTGTAATGACCAAATTGAAGGATGGAAAATACTTCTAAATTTGTAATGATTGATATATTAGGCGTCATATAGGTTTTTCATTTTCTCTTTGCGGTCTTTCTCGAGTCTAAGTATCTCGCCAGCTACAACTTTATTGATAAGACTATGATTTGTCGTCTTCTGACCCTCTTTATTTATTTCTGTTGTTTATACATAATTTCTTGGCACAACCGGTGTTGCGTTGAATGAAAATTTAAATTTTATGATGTTAAATGTTTTGAGTTATATGATATAACTTGTTCAATTTAATTTTGCGCAACTTTAGTGTTGATGTTAAAAGTTTCGGTGAAGGTGAAAAATGAAAGCAATGAAGAAGACTGAGTAGGATAGAAAACCTTAGATACCATAATAGATGAAATAACCTTTTTCACTCTTTAATACGGACATTGATACGCTATGCAAGAGTATTTTATATGTGCTCAAATATAATTGGGCATAAAAAATAAATTGGGCATAAAAAATAAACTTTAATATCAATTTTTAAATAGCGAACTAAAAAACAGAAATTTAAATAACAATAAAGAACAATTCGCATTTGATTATAAAATTAAAGATCTTGAAAATTCAACAACGTAACTCTACATAACTAGACATTAGTTACTAATATTAATTCAATCATAATAGCTCAAGACAAGATTAACCGGAGCCGGAGGCATAATCAAGATCTAAAACACTATCCACATAATACCCATCATAATCATCAGAACTAGAATAGTCCGGCAAGTCATCTAACTTAACTTCAACATTGTCAAGACTAGGACATCGCCATTTAACCCAAGCTGGTGGAGGAAAGAACAGCGTTCTATAAACCTCTTGCTCCTTTTTAGGCATCACACCAAAGAAGAGAACATCATTCTTGTGATCATCAAAGTCCAAAACAGAAATATTATATGCATCTTTTTTCTTCGTGATAGAAAAAGAAAGATTTCCTTTATAATATCGATATTTAACCAAATTCAGACACTCCACTCCTTTAGGCATAACATTAGGATAAAAATAGTCATCATCAACACTGAATTTTTTAAAAGAAATATCATTAGAAAACATATAGCAAATTACCATAGAATTTTTATCTTGTAAGGAACTATTATTGAGCAATATTGTGGATTGGGCTGAAAAAGAGGCATACTTTGAACAAAATAAGATTTCATCTTCAAAGTTGTTTATAGGTGGATTTGAGATCCCATTCTCCCACAACTTTGGTAGATATTGGTTTGGCGTTGAAATCCAATTCATCAACCAAAGTCAAAACCTTAGCAAGCATGAAAACACGACAATCTAACAGATTGATTTCCCCGACAATAGGTGGATCTGTTAACAAATATTCATTCCCGTTTACCTGATCACGATTATATTGACGATCATAAGAAAGTGGGTTCAAAAGGCGCCATTTATTTGGTGCGACTTGACCCATTCTTGCCACCCATCCACTTGAATCACTAGTACCCTCACCACAAGGATTGAGCGGTGAAAAGAAATAAAAGACGGTTTCAAGTAGAAATAGGGGTAGTAATAACATCAGCAAGACTAGGGACTTGTATATGAGATTTATAAGAGGAGTGTTGATATAAGGGTAAAGAGGATCTCCAAGAAGAACAGACCCCTCGAAGACGGGTAAGATCAGTATTCAAATCAAGGTGTTTGAGTATTCGCGTTAAGATATCAGCCGGTAGATCAGACCATTTGTTTGTGTTCACTTTTCGTTTTACCATAATTATAAGGTTTGCAAACTAAAGAGTGTAAGTTAGAGAAAAAAGAGAGGCGAAGACTATAAAACAAGAATCTTAATATGTCCTTCATATATATAGCTTACATGGAAGATCCAGACTCCAGAGACGTAATTTTGAAAAGTCATTCTGCACCGAAAATACCGTATAATATTACGACCTTCCAAATTCTACTCATATTAATGTTTCTCTTTTACCGATATCAATTTTAAATATATTATAATAATAATAATAATAATAATAATAATAATAATAATAATAATAATAATAATAAGGGAAATTTCATGATATACCACTGAGTTTCTTCATAATTCACCATATACCACATCAAATGTTGTAGATCACTATATACCATTGACTTTTAGTCCGTTAGCACAGAATACCATTATGGACAAATTCCGTTAGTCTGCCGTTAGTGGTAATTATTAATTCACCATATACCATTATTCTTTTATTTTTTTGCGTCAAATACCATCATTTTAAAATACAGTTATATCCATTGGTTAATGTAACTTTTGTGTGAAATTGGTTTGTATATAATATATTTAAAATTGATATCGGTAAAAGAGAGTATGATTTTTTATTATTTTGTTAAAGGGTCATATATATCACTAAATTATATATATATATATATATATATATATATATATATATATATATATATATATATATATATATACACATATTTTATATATATATATATATATATATATATATATATATATATATATATATATGTATATATATATAATTAAATTTTTTTAGATAAAAGAGAAGATGAAGTAAGGCAAACATAACTACTCTATTAAACTTGTTAATTAAATTTCCTAGAATGATTAACTTTATAGTAACATTAGATAATGCCCGTGTAATTCACGACTTTATTAAAATTTCTGACATATTTGTGTAAGACAAAAAAATTAAAAATTTACGGTTTTATGTTTTTACCATCTCAAAGTATCATATACTCATTTAATAAAAAAGATTATAAAGATTTTATAAAAACTTGACAAAAATAAATAAAATATACTTCTATGAGTTTCTAATACATTAAATAATGTGACATAAAAAGTAAAAAAATCAATCAATTTGAATAATATTAGCTAGTCATACTTAAAATTTTGTAAAGGCAAATATATTAATAGTAGTCATTATAACAATGACATCATCTTTAAGTTTTGGACGGAATTTTTTTATTTGGAGAACGACACGTAAGCAAATTTGATAAGTGATGACATCAACAGTGTTTTATTTTAGTAATAGTTAAGATAGATTTGCGGTTTTCTACAATACAACCACCAAACGCTTACAAGATAATACCCCAACTACCACTTTCTTAATATGTGTGCCCAACCCAAAGTGGAAAATAAAAAAGAATCGGATGACTCAAACCTCATTGTTGGTCTAAACTTGTGATCAAATAAAGTTTTACCAATATCGTACAATATCAAATTATAAAAAATGAACTAAAATTACAAATTTCATGAACAATTAAACTGACAGTCATTTCAAAGCAATATTACTTCTACATAACCATCAATAAATTACTTACCAATTTTTCACATTATTTAGTTCATAATAGCTCAAAATAAGTTTTGATGGAGCAAAGGCTGCCCTGAGATTTTTGCGGCTAGGGGCGAAAATTATATAATGAGCTCTAATTATAGATGAACTAGGTATTTATCTATGCACATGATTATAGATTTATTTTATAAAAAATTATAATATTAATTTAGACATTGTTGTTAAATTACCCCTGTCTTGTTAATCATAAAACATACAATCTAGAGCTAACTCGCCTCCTTGAGTTCGACCCGCACTACGCGTACACCGTGCGCTTGCGGTATATAAAATTTGTCCAATCAAGTTTTTTGGCGTCGTTGCCAGGGAGACGACATTTATTTTTTTTTTATTTTTGTTGATTGATTTACATAGACACTTGCTTGCTGTCCCCATTCCTTGGCCCTTTGTTCTTGAATGCAGAGGCGAACTCGGTCTCTTGAGCGTTTCGACCCAGAGATCGAGGCTACCGCCTGTAGACTCAACATCGAACGCCTTAGGAGGCTAAGGCGACAACAAGAAGAGATGGCCAATAACGCTAATAGATCTTTTGGCCAACTGGGTGCACCTACGCTCACCCAAACATCCATACCATGTATTGTGAAACCTTTGGAACTGAGAACTTTGAACTTAAGCCTCACCTAGTACAAATGATAAAAAAAAAACCAATTTGGGGGTCACCCCAGCGAAAGTCCACATGACCACACAGTAGACTTTATAGAACGATGCGACACTATCACCGCGAAAGACATTTCCATGGAAGCGGTGAGAATGCGGCCTTTCCCCTTCAATTTGAAGGATAAAGCCAAATCTTGGCTTAAGTCAGGACCCGCTGGCATATATACGAGTTGGGAGGGATTAGCTAATGTCTTTTTAGCCAAATTTTACCCCCTCGTAAGACCTCTCAAATACGGACCCAACTGCAGACCTTTAAGCAGCAACCCTTTGAATCTTTCTATGAGGCTTGGGAGAGGTTTAAGGACCTCCAGATTATTTGTTCACACCATCAAATACCGAACTAATTTCTTGCTCAGTCCTTCTATGGGGGACTGTTTGATGAACATAAATCATCGATAAATGCCGCTTGTGGCGGTGACATGGATTCCAAACTTCTAGAGGACATCTTAAAACTCTTCGAAACCATGGCAAAAAATTATTTCTCCTGGAGCAATGAGAGAGATCCAGTGGCCCAAGGTAATAGTGCTGAATCTGTGACTATAAAGTCTCTAACTAGACAGTTAGCCAAGCTCACCGAACAGATGGCTAAGGTAAGCATGGTAAGCTCTTCTTCTTCTAACTCTAATAATTCTATTGTTGTCTGTGATACATGTGGTGCCCCAGGTCACTGTTCGAGTGGTTGCCCCTAAGTTTGCGAAGAGTTGAATGCTCTATACAGTAAAACTCCTGGTGATCTGCACTTGAACCGTTATAATGCAGGTTATAAGCACTCAAACTTGTTTTACTCGATGGCAGGCTCATACCCCTAGAGGAGAGTGCGATCAAAGAGTCTTCTGATAATATGTGAAGAAACCAACTCAACCCAAAAGCTTAAACTGATGGTTGAGGCCCTTAAATTTGTTATACTAACAATATTTTATATGTGCTTTAAGCTCATCATTCCTATACTTGATCAAATAAAGGTTCAAAAATGCAACACAATAAACCTTTAAAAAACTGAAGTACAGTTAGAATTTCAAGAACAAAAATCATAATGTATATGTGAAAAGGTCTCCAATAGCTTATAATGTATATGTGCGCACACTTTAAAAACTGAAGTTCTATAAAGTGTATATTATTTCATATACGCAAAAAGGTCTCCAATAGCCTATGATTTTCTACAGTTAGAATTTCAAGAACAAAAATCATAATGTATATTACTTCTCCAACTTGTATAGTATCTTCTTGATTTTTTTTAAAGGTTTTTCTATAATAATCCTTGCTAACTAGCAACTCCCATATCTCCTAAAAAGTAAAAATATTAAAGAACAAACTGTTAAATTAGGTTGGACTTTTTGTGAATGTCAGCATATTAACAGGAAGATACGAGGTGCACACACTTCATAGGCCAATGAGATATATATTATCCCAAAACCATATGGATATGGAAAAAGGTCTCTAATAGCTTATAAAGTGTGCGCACCATTTTCAATTTGTGGATGTTGGATAACTCATCCCAACAAGAACACACGAGAATTTTGATAGAACTTCCAATGATAAGAATCGAGAGAAAAAGAAAGAACTAGGTTGATCTCCAAAACTACCAGAAATAGTGTGTTGAAAGAAGGGGAAACAAAGCTCTGGGTATTTTTATTGACAATGAATCTGAATGAGATTTTTGGTGGAGTAAAAGTAGATTGAGTTAGGAGTTCATGCTCCTAACTGATTTGATTAAAGGGGTTGATAAGGATTTTTGACCAAGTATCAAGATAAGAAACTGAGCTACTTTTTCTCCAAAATCACACTCAAAGCCTACCTCTAGCTATTATTATTAAATGTCGCCACCCTTTTCATTTAATCGCCACCCCTTATATATTGAAATTCCAAAATTGCCCCTGATTACTTTTCAAACCTTTAATCTCTAACATTTCTTTAAAAACTTTCTCCGAACACTTATTGAACTAAAACAAGCTAAAACTAAAAATTGAATTACAATGGCTAACGAAAATGAGCATCAATATGATTGCGGAATCGATATGATTGTGTTAAAATTTGAGACATATTCACTCTAATTGCTATAATTTTAAATAGAAAAATTGTATAATTATAATATTTGAGGCATTATAACCTAGACTTCAAGATCTTTCCAATGATATATTATATGCCCAATTCCTTATAGAAAAATCGTATTAGTGCAAGGTTTACGGCATTAGAAACTAGACTTCAAGTGCTTTCCAACGACATATTATATGCCCAATTTTGACAATCGAGCGAGATATGACGACCGTTCAAAGTTTGCAGTAATTTTTAACGATTAGACCATGGTCCAATCGCACAAAACGTGCGATTCCACCGTGGTCCAATCGCACATTTTGTGCAATTGGACCATGGTGGAATCGCACATTTTGTGCGATTTGACTATGGCCTGGTCGTTAGAAATTACTGCAAATTTAACGTGTCATTTCTCCCGATTGTTATGAGCATATAATATTCGTTGAAACTCTTAAGTCTTTCTAATGCTGCGACTGCACTGTCGATTTTTTAAAAGTTTCCGCCAAAGGAGTGATTATGTATCAAATTTCAATACAAAACGTGTGATCAAATTTATTTTTCGATTTTAAAAATTATTTTCTTTACTAAAATTTATATTTTAATTTAATTTATTTATTATTGAGAAATTTAGTTTAGAAAAAATAATGGTTGATTTTATAATTAAAATAGAATTTAAGGGCATTTTAGTAATTTTATTAAAGAAAGGGTGACGATAAAATGAAAAGGGTGGCGACAAATAAAAATTGGGGTTTTAATTGGGTTAGTGGGATAACTCTTGTATGAAGGTGGTGTGTAAGTTTTATGACTTCAAAACATTATTTACTATTTTTATAAAATTATTTTCCATGATACAATGTTAGTACCTCTTGGAAAAATTGTTCAACTTTTAACATTGTACCTTGCAACACTAATATTAATAATCAAACAATACTAAGAATTATTGGAATATATATTAAAGTTATTTAATTAATTAATTAATTATATATATATATATATATATATATATATATATATATATATATATATATATATATATAAATATATATATATATATATGTATAGTATGTATGTATGTATGTATGTATGTATGTATGTATATATATATGATATAGTATATATATATATATATATATATATATATATATATATATATATATATATATATATATATATATATATATATATATATATATATATATATATATAAAGTTATCTACTTTATTTTTTCAACAAATAATATTAAAAAAATTCTAAAAAAGCAACTTTCCACATACTGCTCATCATTGCACAATAACTTCTTAATTTTTGTGTCCATGCAATGGTAGCAAGTAAATCAGAACAAAGGAAGTATACATTTAGACGAATCTGACATGATTTTACATGAAAGTGTTTTATTATCTTTTAAAATATGTGTAAAAAATATTAATTAAATTTCTTTCTACTTAAGGAAGAATATTGAAGAATATTATAAATGAGAAGACCATTAATTAGAGAAGAATGAAGTATAAAATTAGTACAATAGAATAAATTTAGTTCTTATGTTAGACATTTTTGCATTGGTAACTTAAAGGTCTAGTAGCTGCATATATAGAAGTATTTATCAATCACACAATCCCATTCTCTGTATTTACAGTGACTTACGTAATTTTGGTTTTGAAATTTTATTTTCTCATTATTAGGAGCATTTGTTAGTCACTATTTTGAAATATTTAATGTCATGTTTAAAAACAATGATTTTATTTTTGAAAATTTAGAATTGGCTCAAATTTATTATTTGACAAAATAAAAATTTTTAAATTTGGATTTAGATCAAATCATACCTATTTCGGTAACGAAACGAGGAAGTGCAAAAAACACTTAAAATACCTGGAGATAAGTGTAATCGGGGACGATTGTTAGTCTGCTGAAAGTGCTTACGATCCTTTTGCTGATGAGACCTCGACTCCTGCAATACAACATTAGCCTTGCCCGGGGTGGTTTCCCGGAAAACCACTCCGTCGCTCAAGTCAGATTGGGAAACTGAAAGTAATGAATATATGATAACTAATGAATGCAAGATTAACGGATTATAGGATGAGTTCAGATCAATCGAAGGATATTTTGTTAAATATAAATTGTTAGTAGGAGGACAGTGTATTTTTTTGGAGTAACACACTACAAAAAATATAGCTTTTTGCGACATTGGATTTAGTGGTATTTAAAAAAATGTCACTGATTCATATTAGTAATAATTATTGGTTTTTATTTTAAGTTCCACCATAAAGTGATTTAGCGACACTTAATTTGGTCTTTGGTGGCATATGTAATTGTCAATATAGTCTATAGCGACATTTGTGAGAAATGTCACTAGATCCTATGTCGCTAAAAGTTTTAGTGTGACTTTTTAATATGCTGCTAAATGGTCTAATAAATGTCACTAAATCATCTTTATACACTATAAGAAATTTAAAATAACGACATTTAAATTGTCGCTATTTGAAGATGGGATGAAAATTGTCAGAGCGTCCCTCTCTCTAGTTTTCTCTCACTAAAATAAAAATTATGAATGCAAATGAAGTTAGGTGAGAGGAACAGTTTCAAATTCTCACTATTTATTACAACAATAAATGCTTAACTACCATCAAATTCTCTCAAACATCAAATTATTGATCTGAAGTGACACTGTCCGTAAAGTCGATAAGTCGGACCCCTAGTAGACCTTAGCGTGGAAAATTTTTCTAAGTCCTGATCTCTTCAATGATCCTCCTACGAAGTCCGCCAAGTCGATAAATCGGACCCTAGAGTAAATACTAGAGTAAAAATTATTCTAAGTTTGAGGTTGTACGCAACTCTCAAATCTTTCTGCCGCAAGAAGTAACCATGCCGCCAGGTCGATAAGTCGGACCCTTGATCATGGCCCAAGAATTCAAAGTATTCCAAGTATGGTGCATAGCTAAAGCCGTAGGGTCGATAAGTCGGACCCCTAATGAGAGCGGAAAATTGAAAAATTGGTTAAGTATAAATGTTTCACATTTTTCCTGTCCTTATCATTGACATGACGGCAAAAAGAAATCATCCTAGATTAAAAACGAGTCGTAGGGTCAATAAGTCGGACCCCTCTTTGGCTTTGGAAGTGAAAACTTTGACTAAGTATAAGAAGTGCCGAATTATGTCTTCATAGCACGCCATAGCCCCGGTGTGGAGGAAGATGTTAGGATTTGTCCGTATTATACATGAGTCGGACCCTCAAATTATGTTCAAGAATCAAAATTGAAAACATTCTAAGTATTGAAAAATGCTTAATTTCCAGGTCCGACTCATCGACATGACGGTCACATGAAAAGTTCCCAGTGTCAAGTGCATTATAATAGAGGAAACCATCCACAAGGTCGACAAGTCGGACCCCTTTTGGTATCCATTTTATTAAAAAATTTTCTAAGTCTAAAAAGTGTCGAGTTATATGTTCCTCAAAAGCCGCAACATTGTAAGTGGGGTTGAATTTGAAAACCAAACCGCAGATCTTTATATTATCTAAATCCGCAGCACATTATAAATGGACATGTTGGAGTGGTCTGTGTCATCGATAAGTCGGACCCCTCATGGGGCTAATTTCACAAATTCTAAGTTATATGGGGCTACTCATTATATATATTTTTATTCCGCAACATTTGTGTGTATGAAGTTATAGAAAAAATTTAGCCATGGGGTCGATAAGTCGGACCCCTTGGGTGGTGCAATCTTTAAAAATTATTCTAAGTCATGAAAGCTCCATTTGTTGCTGTAGGGTCGACAATTCAGACTCTCTAGGGCAATTTGGTTTTCGAAATTATTTCTAACCCTCAAATCAATGATGATTCTGCGGTATAACTATGAACATCGGTGGGGGTTATATAAAGTCTCCTACTATTATCATTTCGTGGCTTCTCATGCATAGTTTTGCAGCTTGTTCCAACTCTTTAACTGTCCGTAAGGTAGACAAGTTGGACCCTTTTGACCGTTCCTATGGTCTGAAAATTGTCTAAGTTAAATCATTTTCGTGGCAATCTCCTCATATAAGCTGCGACATAATTTGAAGAAGTCTAAAATAGACTCTAAAATAACTTATTTTTAAGAAGTCTAAAATAGTTTTTCATAAGATAATTTGAAGTCTAAAATAGACTCTAAAACAAGGCATAAAGTAACTTATTTTTAGTTTTTCATAAGGTACAAATGTTCATGTGCAAGGGTACGATATACTTCTTTATATAAGAGACTAAATTAAAATAGTGATCTATAGGTAAATAAGGCAAAATAATCTGAAATTTAGTCATAATAAACATTTTTGTGGTAAGAAGTAGGGAAAACAACATGCATGTATTCAAATCATGATCCCACACTTATGCTTTAACACAACTTGTTTGATCAAAAATATCTAAAACAAACACTTTTCAACATGTAATATCATCATAAGGACATTGCTTAAAACTTAAATCATGTAAACGTTTTAAAACAAGTAAGACTCTACTAGTTCATACAACAATAAAATAGAAAAACAAGATCTTGCAAAAATACGAAAGAAGGTTTTGTGCATGTATATGTTCAAGCAAAACAACCAAGGTTAAGTAGTAACTTAGATATCGTTATCTACATAAAACCCAAACATAAAACCTCCAAAAGTTAGAATAAGTAAGGTTAAAAGGTTTTAAACTCTCAAAACAACTTCACTAGGCTTCCTAGTAAGGTAGTTACCCAACTTGTAGTATCTGCTTGATTTTTTTAAAGGCTTTTCAATGATATATAATCCTTGCGAACTAGCACCTTGATGTGCAAATTTTATTTAATCGCAAGCGCACGGTGTATGTGTAGATGCGGGTCGAACACAAGGAAGCTTAGGACAAGAAACTTAGTGATTTCGATCGAATATATTGCTCAAGAGAAGCAAAACGTTGATTGATTATTTACTAACAACTACAAATGCAATAAGAAAATTGGATAAAACTATATGATGAAGGAATCTAGGGTGTCGAAATCCCCTAAAGTCTTGTATGATTAAATTCTCATTAGTGTCTGTGAAGATTCGGATTATTTGCGTGGTTAAACATGATATTGTTAATCTCAAACTCTCGTGCTGTTGATTAACTATTAGATTTAGACCCTATTAGTTCAATTCTCACTCGCTAGTTTTATTGAACGAATTAATAAGAATTTAACTAAAGTTTACCCTAAAGCAAAGTAGATCTCAAGCTCAGACGCTAGTTTTATTGACTAGTCCGACAAAGCATATTTAATTTAGAGTTGATTGACACAATTCAACTACTTTCATCCTAGTTTCATAAATACATCCAAGAATCAAATCATACTCAATTTACCGGTTCAAACCCTAATCCTATAAAATTATTCTACTCACTAATTCTGATAAAAGCAATAAAAACAAACCCTAGGATGATATTAGACATGACTAACAATGAATTAACTGACAAATTAAGAAAAATCAATGATTAATTACCAAATAACACCACAATTAATTCAAATAACAATAATGAAGAACAAACTAAACTTTTTATTAAAGGAAGATCAAATGACAAAAGGATTAATGTTCACCAGAGAAAGATAAAAATTATTACAAGAAATTAAAACTAAGAAAAATTAAGTACCAAAGAGAACTTACAAAACTTGAAGAAAAATTGATGATGAATGACTAGATTAATGCTCAAAATTAAATGTAATACTAAGGGAGTAATTAAGACTAAGGAAAGGAAAAACAAGAGAAAAGAAGAAGAAGAAGAGAAACCCTAATTTGCGATTAAGGGGTCATATATACTAATGAGTGCAATTATCCTAAAGCCCATAAGAAAAATCGGAATAAAAACACGCGTGCAGCTAAACCGCCCAAACTGCCGAGTCGGCGTTCTCGAAGATGCAACCTCAGCCGAGTCGGCTTTGGTTTCTGGAAAAATGATGATTTGGTCGGTTCAAAGAAGGGGAAAGAAAGCTTTGGGTATTTTTGTTGACAATGAATCTAAATGAGATTTGTGGTGGAGTAACAGTAGAGTGAGTCAGGAATTCATGGGTATAATGCATGCACGAAAATGATTTGATTGGAGGGGTTTATAAGGATTTTCATCCAAGTGTCAGGGTAAGAAATTGAGCTGACCTTTTCTCCAAAATCATAGTATATTATTTGTATTAGTGGTCAAAATCTGGTATGAAGGTGGTGTGTAAGGTTTATGAATTAAAAACGTTATTTACTATTTTATAGAATTATTTTCCATGATACAATGCTTTTAGCACTTTGGAAAAATTGTTCATCTTTAAAGTTTTTGCCTTTCAGGTGTCTAAGTTAGGGCTATTACATATACCCTCTGCATGCATATATTTTATATGTGCATGACTTAATCAAATAGAGGTTCACAAACGTAGTACAATATCAACTTTCAAAATATTAAGTTATTAGAAAATTCAAGAACAAAAATTAACAATTTCATTAGATTAAAATCAAAGATCCTTTCAATGCAATCTCCATACATAACTATAAATGACTTACTAACATTAATTCATTCATAATATAGACCAAGATAAGATTAACTAGAGCCATAATCAAAATCATAAGACTAATCAAAATCACTATCCATATCAGAATCATAATAATAATATTCATGAGAGACTCTCGTCTATCATTTCGTGAAAGTTGATATCAACATTGTCCAGGCTAGGCATCGCCATTTGACCCAAGCTGGAGGAGGAAACAACAGTCTTTTATAAACATCTTGTCCCTTTTCAGCCATCACATCCAATAAGAGAACTCTATTCTTCCCAACATCAAAGTCCAAAACAGATTTTTCATTTATGTCTTTTTTCGTCGATAGCCACAAAGAAATATTTTCTATATATCTTAGATATTTAACCAAATTGAAACCCTTTACACCCTCAGGCATTAAATTGGAATATAAATAAGAGTTATTAGGAATAAATTTATTGAAACCACCGTCCATATAGAAAATTGCCATAGAATTTTTATCTTGTATGATACTATTGTTGAGCAGTGTAGAGGATTGAATAGAAAATGAAACATAGTTTGAACAAAATAAGATTTCATCACCTAATTTGTTTGCAATTTTCATTTTTGACTCATCAACTGATGCTCCGTCATGTTCATCTAAAAAGTAAAGCCATTGTTTACCACCGGAAGACGGTGAAAGAACCAAATATAAGCAACCATTTAATTTAGATGGAACCAATGATACCCACGAAAGGGTCTGAATTATAGCACCACTAGCGAAAGGATTCAATTCTAGCTTCTTATTGCTTGGATTGACTGTTCGTACTCGCCAACGATTACCATTTACCTGAAATACATAAAAAATTCCGTTGCTATAAGCTATATCGTGTTGATTGTTTTTTTCTTGGCTCCACTCACTAATTTCAACCCATTCATTTTGTTGTTTTTGTGCATCATTAGGCCTCAACAATAACAATCTTCTCGACCACAACCCAGCTACATGATCAAAAGGAAGTAGAACTAGAATGGCAGAAAATGGCCTGTTTGACGAGGTCAAATCCCATTCTCCCACAACTTTGGTAGATATTGGTTTGGCGTTGAAATCCAACTCCTTAACCTAAGTCAAAACTTTAGCTAGTATGAAAACACGACAATCTAACAAATTGATTTCCCCAACAATGGATGGATCTGTTAACAAATATACATTCCCGCCGATTACCTTAGGATGGTAGAAATTATGATAATAAGAAAGTGGGTTTAGAAGGCGCCATTTATTTGGTGCGATTTGACCCATTCTTGCCAACCATCCGCTGGAATCACTAGCACCATCCCCACTAGGAGTGATGGGTGAAAAGAAATAGAAAGCAGTTTCGAGTAGATATAAGGGGTGATCGCACCAAGTACCGTCAGCGAGACTAGGGACTTGGATATGAGATCTAAAGGAAGGGTAGTGTTCTTGTAAGGGTAGAGCGGATCTCCAAGAAGGACACACCCCTCGAAGGCGAGTAAGATCAGTATTCAAATCATGGCCGTGTTTGAGTATTCGAATTAAGATATCAACAGGAAGATCAGCCCATTTGTTGGTGTTCATTTCCGGAACTATTGTTTTTAGCATTGCTGTGTGAGGATTTCAACCAAAAGAGTGTAAATCAGGGATAATAGAGGGACTGAAGACTAAATAGGTCTAGTATTTATAGCTAGCTTAATTGGAACCTGGAAGATGCAGGGACCTAATGTTGAAAAGCCATAATCCCATTAAATACCCCATTTTTACCACCTTCCAACTTCTCCTCAAATTAATTAATATTTTCTCTTTTACCCAAACTCAGTACATTTTATAATTTTAATTTCAAACACAATGATAGCAAGTCCATTCTATAAAATTATTACGATAGAAATTAAGTTCTTTAAGTGAAAGAGATTTTTGCATTGGTAACTTAAAAGTCTAGTAGCTGCATATAAACGTATTTATCAATCACGCAATCCAATTCTCTGCATTTACACCTTACAGTGACATACGATATTTTGGGTTTAAATTGGATTTTCTCATCATTGTTTGTTAGTCATTATTTTAAATGTCCTTTTAGAGACTTTCAACAATAAACAATTAATTGATTGATGATATTCAATAAACCGCCAATCCGAATTGTACCTTTCGATGAATTCGTTTGTTTGATTTTTATAACGTATGCTCAGGGCGAAGCTAAGATTTTAAATTAGGGGGCAAGTACACTACAAAAAAACGCAATGTTCCGACTATCCATAACAGTTAGTCGGAATTTCAGTTAGTCGGAAAGTTAGTAGGAAAATAGTCGGAATTTCAGTTAGTCAGAAATTCAGACTACCGTGTTAGTTCGAAAACACTATTTCAGGATTTATCCCAAAATGACAAGAAAAATATTTTTAAAAATTTTCGGACCAGATTCCGACCACCAAGTTCATCGGAAAAAAGTAAGGATTAGATAGTTGAAAATGAAATTCGGAGTTTCTAGAAAGTAAAAATTGAATGAAAAAAATTTTAAATTAAAATTAATGAAGATGGATTAATAAGATAGTGGAAGAGCAATTTGATATTTGGATTTGAAATTAAAAGTCTAGTTTCTACACCTTACACTAACGTACCAATTTTTGGGTTTGAAATTTGATTTTCTTTCTCATTATTATTTGTTAGTCATTATCTTAAATATCATTTTTCCATTAAATTGACGTTAAATGTCATTTAAAAGTGCTCTAAAACATGGGTATCAATGATAAAGTGCTATAAAACATGGGTACCAATGATAAATTGATATAACACAAGGATACCATTAATAATTTTTCTTGATTTTAAATTTTAATGACATTCAACTTAACGGAAAAAAGTGAACAGTGTCACGTTTGTAATTAGCTCAAAAAGGTAGAGTATCATTAGAATTAAAAAATAATGGGTACCATTGATAAAGTTCTATAACACAAGGCACCATTGATACTTTCTCTCTAATTTATACTACCTATGTTCCGTTTTAGTTGCACCATTGAGTTTGACATATTTTTTAAGGGACGTCAAATCAGTATGGTAAAAGTAGGGATGATGTATGATTGATGGTGATATGTGAGGTAGAAATAAAAAAAATTATTATAATTAGACAGTGGTTGTGACTTGTGGGTATATTAAATAATTAATGGGATGATGTATGATTGATGGTGATAGTGGGGTAGGAATAAAGTGAGGATAAAATAAGTAGATTATTTTTGCCAAAAATAATAATATTGCAAGTAATAGAAAACTTCCAAAAACGGTAAGTGTTGCTAGTAAAATGAAACGGAAGAAGTATTAGATTTAACCCACTCAAATCATCGAAATATGTCTATTAAAAGGGATTCGTCACTCAATATCATAATAAGACAAAATTGAGTAAATAAAGCAATAGCTATTGTCTCAAAAGACATTTAATAATAAAAAAATAAACCAAAAGAAAAGGAAAGCAGAAAAAAATAAAAAAACAAAAAAATAAAAAATAAAAAAATAAAAAAATAAACCAAAAGAAAAGGAAATCAGAAAAAAATAAAAAAATAAAAAAATAAAAAATAAAAAATTAGTTGTGGCGTCAAAGAACAAAACAATAAATTAGTGTGTAACAGATTTATACTCACGAAATTCTATATAAATTTTATGGTATTACTGAAAAAAATGAAATAAGATGTAGATTGCTACACATTAATCAATATGGAGGAATAAAAAGGAATGTGATGATAATTTTTCTGGTTTATAAAAAGAGAGTAAATATAAAAATTAGGGTTAACAAGTGGGCATATTTATATCAGGTGCTCTCTTGAGAATGAATCTTTTGTAGAAAATTATTAAATTAAAGTAGATCAAACATAACATTAAACTTGTTACAAAAATTTTTTAACAAAATTATGCTTAACTTAATATTACCTTATTAAAAATTATTAATTCAGACAACTATACGCTTAGCATTATAAAAGTACTTCATCAACTTTCATCATACTGGCAATTGATAGTGATACTTTTTTAATGAACATATATATTACTATCTAATGCAAGTATTTCGCAACAAGAATGTGCTAATAAAGTTTCACCGATGTGGTACAATATTAACTTTTAAAAAATGAACTAAAATTAGAAATTCAAGAACGATGAACTATTCGCATTTGATTATAATAAAATTACATCTCTTTTCAAAGCAATTTCTCTACGTCACCATCAATTAGCTAGTTACCAACTTTTCACATTATGTCATTCATAAGCAGAGGAAACAAAATCAGAATCCACGTAAGAATTATAAAACTCATAGTGATCATAATAGGCATAGTCTGGCAACTCATTTAACCCAAGCTGGTGGAGGAAAGAACATTCTTGTATAAACCTGTCGCTCCTTTTTAGGCATCACAGCAAGGAAGAGAACCGTATCATTCTTCTTGTTGTCGCCATCAAAGTCCAAAATCGATTTGTCATCAAAATATTTTAACCGCGTGAACCACACAGAAATACTTTCTTTATATTTTGGATATATAATCTCCATCTCCTTAGGCATAACATTCGGGTTAAAATACTCGTCATCAACATTAAGGGGGTGTTTGGTATGGAGTTAGTATAGGAAACGGAATGGAAATAAATTAAGAGGGGAAAGGGTAACAAATAGTGTTATCCTTACTATTTGTTTGGTACATCAAAGGAAATTGAAACAATTATCACCATTCCGTTTCCTCTTGTTTAGTATAACAAATGGAAAAAAAAAAAGAATGAATAATTCAATATTTTCTATGCTCATATTTTACGGGTATAAATAAAAAACCTAGATAAAAAATATTGTCTATGCTACATTTTACGGTTAAAAAAAAAACAATATATATATAAAGCAAAATTGGCACTCATTAGTTATCCAAACATTGACTAATAATATGTCCATCATCATATAAATAATCCTAACACATAACTTGTATTGTTCAAGTTGCAAATGTTCAACAAAAAAAACAAAGACATGGCAACAACCAAATGCTACTTTTTCTTGAGAAGATCAATTGCATATTGTTTTTTCATGTTAAATGGTGCTTGATAGAAGATACGAAGCTTATGTTCTTCCGCCATGAGAATAGTAGCAATCTCTAAGCTTCGGATGGAGAAATGTCATCTAACTTCATCACCTCGTCCAATACCTTGTTCACCTTTTCATCCATCCTTTGCTCCCTTTCTTCCGCTTTAGACCATGCACTAGCCATAGTCCCAAGATTAACATTGATATTTTCAAATATCTTCCCAAAATTGTTGGAAACATCATGAAGGGAGGCCACCAAATCATCATCATCATTCCTACACAAACTCTTCAAATTTACGTTGTTCTTTCCTTTCACCTTAACCTCCTTTGCCTTTATAGAGTGTTTTCCAAATTGAGTAGTAGAATCACTTGCGTAAGAATGAATTGTAGAAGCCTTCACTTTTGCCATTTTTGAAGGAGTTATATGATCATCCTCTATCTTCACGGGGCGTTTTCTAGATTGACTTGTAGAAGAATAAGTGTCCGAATTAGTAGAATTCACATCATCTTCTTCATCACTCTCGACAATCAATGGTTGACCTTCTATGGCATCAACGAATGACTCACTTACATCTCCGGTAGCTTTGTCTTTTGCGTATATCTCCGCAAGATTTCATAGTGAATGAATGGGACTCCAAACAATCCTTTAGCTTTCTTATGAGTCTGCCATATAAGAGAATGCAACAAGTCAAAACATGAAAAGTCATATAAACAAGGAGCATGTTAAATTCCTGAAATATAGGCAAGTCAATAATGCAAGGAAACAGAAGACAATAATGCAACAAACAATTCAACAATATCGTTTTCTGACAATTCAACAAACTTTCGCCCTGAAGAATTGGGAAGCATTCAGCTACTTTTAGACCTAGATTCAATAACATTAATACAACCACAATGTAGCTTTAAGCTAGCATGAATACGACATTATCAGATCTGGCAACATATCCAATTGGAGATGAAATGTGGCTAGTAGAAAGACATTCTTACTTGTAACAGAGAAATGGTTGTACTAGACAGAAAATAAAAAAAGTCCAGCAACGGAAGTATTTCCAAATATTGGTCATTGAGTGAAGAGAGTGGCAATCAATGTCAAAAGCTCAGGTTAGTCAATAATCGGATGAAAACTAAAATCATAACCCCAATAACACAGCATGGACAAAGAGGAATGAAATAGCAGTTCATACCTTCACCCATTCATCGTACACGGCCTTGTCTACTTGCAACAATTTCTTTTCAGCATCCCATCCAAATCCTGAGGTGGATAGCATTTCTGCAAATGCACTATATTTCTCCGACCAATGCTTGATCCTCGACTCAATGTGGGGAACCGCTCTCAAGCCACAATTAGGAAGTACACCATTGATCATCTCTTCCAATTTATTCATGTAACCATTCTTAAACCCATTCTCACACTTCCACTTCGGATCCCAACTCAACTCATGCAAATATCTTATTAGAACCGCATCTTCTTCATACGTCCAATACCTTTTATTTTTACCTCTTCCTCGATTGCTAGTCTCCATCCTAAACAAATTGTAGATTAGAAAATTAGGCCAAAGTTAGAAAATGATCCTATAAAATATAATCAATTTTTCAAGTAATAAAATATAATTAATTGTTAGTTACACTAAGGCAGACATAGGCAGCAACAATAGCATACAAAGACAGCAACAGTAGCATATAGAGGCAGCAACAGTAGCATACAAAGAAAAAAGGTACATAACAAAGAGCAGCATAAAGAAAAACACTCAAAATCAGTTCAAGGCATAATTCATCTTTAAACATATATTAAAGAAAAAGCATACATTGTTTGCTATTGACCATGTCTACCTCTCGCCCTCCAATCATTAAACATATCTTGGGCTAAGTTATTTCTAAAATTGGTCCAATGATCCGAAGTAGCAACACTTGTAATAAATTCCCTTTCATCATCGGAATCACTTTCGGAATCATCATTGGATTCATTCAATTCATCTTCGTTTATATCATCCGTAGGCATGAATTTTCTAATTAGATTATGCAATAAGCAACAAGCCATCACGATACGCCCATGAGTTCTAATAGGAAAAAATAAAGGACTTCTAAGAATACTCCATCTTCCTTTAAGCAGACCAAAACATCTCTCAATGACATTTCGCGCCCTAGCATGTTTCATGTTATAGAACTCCTCGGCACTTTCGGGTTGTTGATCCGTCCATTCTTTTAAATGGTATCTTTGACCTTTATATGGAGCAAGAAGGCCCTCACAATTTGTATATCCCGCATCAACCAAATAATAATTACCTTCAAAGTTATTAAAGAAACGGATTACTACCTACCAAAACTAACAAAACTTATACACTCACAAAAGAATGATGAGCTTCACTTACCTCGAGGTACCCTAAAACCGTTTGGTCTAGAGAGAGCATTGCGAAGTACACGCATATCATGGGCCGAACCTTCCCAACCAGGAAGAACATAAATAAATTGCATATTGGGTGCACAAACACCCAATACATTCATAGCAATTGTTCCTTTTCTTGTTCTATACTTTGGTCGTTCTTGTGAAGGCACATGTACATTAATGTAAGTCCCATCTAATGCCCCTAAACAATTCTACAAAAATACGAAAAATATTACTTACAAACAAGCAAAAATAAGAAAATCCTAGCAAAGGGCTTAGAAAAAACCAATACCTTGAAAGATTTCCACCTTTCATCTTCACAATCATCCGATATTGGCGTGGGATTGTAAAGTAGTACTTCATGCAACTTGAGAAAAGCCCTTAAACAAAGGTGAAATTGCCGGCTCACGGTTTCTCCACTTCTAAAGAAATATTGTCCAATAGACCTATTCTTCTTATGGTGAGCCAACGTGTATAAAAACATGGCTACGATCTCTTGAAGCGACATGTATTTTGTTCCACTTAAACCCCCAATGTCTCTAAGCATCTCACAAATAATATTGAAAGTTCTTCTATTAACGCGAAGCTCACTCTTGCATTTCACATCACTCTCTCTATAAAGCCCTCTCAAAACTAACATTCGTAGCAAGTTTTTGTTTCTTTTCCTTTCTTTTAATTGAACACCCCTTATTGTAACAACACACATCATATGCCACATCCAATACATCATCAAAATAATAATAACCATTGAAATAACTAGTTGTATTTGTTTTAGCTTTTTCTTCCTTATGGAACGCATAAGTCAAGGCATTGTAGAAACCTTGAAAAACCAGTCCAAAAAATATACAATAGTATCAATATACATAATGCTTAACACAAGCAATAATTGATATCAACCATATAAACAACACTCCGGTGGTTCAATCAGAAACAATGAAAATTAATTTTACTGAAGAGACCTATCCACAAAATGAATATATACCACTTTTTTTCATCCGTTTTTCATACAACACCAACAAATTATTAAACCCTAAGCAACAGCATATACTGGTATACATCACTTTTGGTCTATAACTGGGTCAACACTTCTAATTTACATTATTCATTAACTTTACACTTTGAATTGCCTTTAACGAGAATGTATCTATGTAAATATTGTTGTAACATCTCAATATACAGGTTTAATAAATTAATGGCAATAGTTTTAATTATGTGTGAAAGCATCGTATGTACAAAAGTATAGGAAATATCAATCAACAAACATAACAATTCATCATCAACAAATACATAAAAATCAAGTTCTGACTAAAACAAATTACCTTGAAATGTACTCTGAGATCAGATCCTCTTGCCTTGCAAGCTGCGAAAAACAAATTAAATCAGTAATCACTCTATAAGAAAGATAATGTTAAGGTAATTTGAGCACAGGAATAACCGTACATTTGGTAGGATTATCGGGTTCTTTAGAGTACTTCACCTGAAACGAGAGACGAATAAAAATAAAAAGAACAATTAGCGATCAAATTAGGTTAAAAAAACATAGATAAACAAAAATTCAGAGAAGAATGGAAGAATCACCATTTTACAGGGTCTTATTTAAACACAGATTACATATTAGTATCTGGATTCAAGATTACAGAAAGTACCTTAACATTATCAAATTAAACGAGAGAAATGACAGATAATTATAAAATCGAAATTATGGAAATTAAATAGCAATCCATGTATTTTGAGTATAAAATCAAAATACAAACAATCAGAATGAAAATATATACAAATTCAACACATAATCAAAATCTAGGGTTTTTTTCAACAAAAAAAATGAGAGAAACAAACCTGAGATTGAGGATTTTTGTTGATTTGAAGTAGATAATTGAAAAAAAGTGAGCGAAATTTGGAGAATCGCTGAGAATTATCAGGAAAATTGTTGAAAAAATTTGGGAATTTCTGATGAAAATGTGAAGTAGATGAGAGATGAGAGAGAAAACCTTGTTTTCTTGTGTTAAAGTAGGGAAACGTTATTTGTTTCCTCAAACTTTACTCTGGAAACAAAATAACGGAAACCGTTAGAGGCAAGAAACGGTTTTTGTTTCTTTTGCCATTAAACAAACACATTGTAAGGGAAACAGTAATTGATTCCGTTTCCAACTCTACCAAAAACTCATACCAAACACCCCCTAAAATAGTTGAAAAGAACATCATTAGAAAACATATCGCAAAATGCCAAAGAATTTTCATCTTTTAACGGATTATCATTGAGTAGAGTGGATCGGAAAGAAAATGAGACATATTATGGGGTTGGGCGAGTGGGTATGGGGTTGGGTGGGTAACACTTCATACCAACCACTATTTATGACGAGTAGGACTTTTCATACCCATACCCACACACTACCCTAAAAAAATCATAGTGATATCTGCTCCAAGTGAGGCGAATGCGGTGTGAAACCTATATAATTTTTCATGTATAATAGTTATGTTTGTGTCTTTTTTGCATTGTTTGTTTTGTGTGTCTGTTTGTTTCTTCATCTTCATCCTTATTTTATTTACTTTAAGTTTAATTTCACAATGGATATATTGTAATGAGATATCGGAAACAGTGGTAACGCGAATAGGGTTATGGTATGCTTTTTTAGAGGAAGAGAGAGAGGAGAGATAAGAGATGTTTCTTTTGAAAGTTGATGAAATGAAACTCAATTTTGGACCCCTAATAGCCAAGAGCATCATAAATTTTTTATTTTTATTTTTTTTGAAAAATCCCCTGGGGCACGTGAATGGGTAAATTAAGGGCTCGTTTTGCTGGTTTAGCTCTTAGTACTAAAATGATGGTTTTGGTCAATATTAATATTTCTAACATTCTCTAAGCAAATGATATATGGTATTATAATGATTTCATTGATTTGTAACGATTTTCATAAAATGTATCGTACGATAAGAAAAAGAATTAATTGCGAATTACAGTCTTTATGTTTAAATATGGTTTTGCGAATTATAACCTTAATATTTTTTTGGCGAATTACAGCTTCCATAGTACAATTTTAACCACTATTTAGGCCATATGATTGGTTTCGTATAGAATAACCGTTAATTTTCCCCCTTTACCCCTCCCTGTTCAGTCACCATCTATCAACATAAAGCTTTTCGAAAAAAATCAACAGTGGGCATTCAATTTACCCCTTTCCAAATGATAATTAATTCGAACCTAGTTTTTGTAAAAATGGGAAGATTAAAGTAGATCAAAACTTAACCATTAAATTTCTTAAAAGATCAAACTTGCAAATGTATTTAATTTTTGCTCTAAGGCCATTGCGCGTACACTTAATCAAATAAAGTTTCACAACGTGATACAATATCAAATTTCTAGAAATGAACTAAAATTAGAAACTCAAGACAATGAACAATTCGCATTAGCATATAACAAAATTTAAAATCTTCTCGAAGCAACCTCTCCACAAAATTCTCATTAGCTTAAAAATATTTCATTCATAATAGCTCAAGAAAAGGTCTGAGTGGGGCCATAAATCAGTCACCTTTGTTAAAAATCTGAATTATACCAGAAAATGTCATCTTCATGGGCATAGTCTGGCAACTCATCTAACTTGATTTCAAAATTATGGAGTCTAGGACATCGCCATTTAACCCAAGTGGGTGGAGGAAAGAACAGTCTTTTATAAACATCTCGAAAATTTTCAGGCATCAATTTAAAGTAGAGAACTGTAAACTGGTTTTCATTATCAAAGTCCAATATGGGTTTGTCATAAATATCATTTTTAATCTTCAAGACCCACAAAGAAATATTCTCTTTATATAATGGATATTTAAACTCCATCCCCTTAGGCAAAACATTTGTATTAAAATAGTAGTCATCAATAGTAAAATCGTTTAAAAGTGCATCTTTGGAAAACATTTGGCAAATCGCCAAAGATTTTTTATCGAAAGGATTTGAAGTTAGTGTTGAGGTTTGGAATGAAAATGAGACATAGTTTGACCAAAATAACATTTCGTCTATGAAGTTCTTCATATTTTTCCTTTTAGACTTATCTCCAAAGAAATGGCACTGAATATCACCGCTTTCCGGTGAAACAAGCAAATATAAGCCATCATTATTTGATTTTGATGGAACCAAGGCTATGTTGGAAAAAGGCATCCTTATGCCACCACTAGCGTAAGGTTTCAATATAATGTTTCATTCGTTGGATCGATTTTTCCCAGTCGCCACCGATCACCATTTGCCTGGAATACAAAAAAAATGCCGTTGCTATACGCAATATCAAATGCCACAAAATTGTTTTGTTTTTTGTCTTCTAGGCCCGAGTCGTTAATTTCAGCCCATTCAATTTCTTGATTTTGTGCACCATTTGGCCTCAAAAATAACAATCGACTGGACAACCGAGCAAAATGATCCGGACCAAGTAGAACTAGGATGGGAGAAAGTGGTCGGGTTGAAGATGTGAGATCCCATTGGCCCACAACTTTGGTGGATATTGGTTTGGCATTCAAATCCAAGTCATCAACCAATATCAAAGCTTTAGCAAGCATGAAAACATGACAATCTAACAGATTGATTTTCCCGACAATGGGTGGATCTGTAAACACATATTCATTTCCGTCTGTGACCTCAAATCGACAATCATAAGAAAGTGGGTTTAGAAGGCGCCATTTATTTGGTGCGATTTGATACATTCTTGCCACCCACCCACTCGAATTACAAGTTCCCTCGCTAGGCCGATTGAGCGGTGAAAAGAAATAGAAGGCAGTTTCGAGTAGAAATAGGGGGCGACGATCAATACCGACGGGGAGGCAAGAAACTTGGATGTGAGATGTATAGGTGAGGTGTTCTTCTAAGGGAAGAGCGGATCTCCAAGTAGAACAGACCCCTCGGAGACGGGTAAGATCAGTTTTCAAATCAAGGCCGTGTTTGAGTATTCGAATTAGGATATCAACTGGAAGATCAGCCCATTTGTTTCCCATTGTGATATGATAATAAAGAGGAAGATATGAGAATAAGTTTTTGAGTTGGCCGGCAAGATTATGAAAGACATTAACAGGAAGATCAGCCCATTTGTTGGTGTTCACCATTTTGTTCTTTGCCAAGTAAAGAGTGAAAAACAGGGATAATTGAGAGGAATATATGACAACGATTTTTTTATTGAAGGAATAGGTGGTGTATATTAAAGCTTAAATGGAAGATGGAGGGACGTAATTTTGAAAATTCATTCGCCAGCGAAAAGCAAGAACCCCATAACCCCAAAAACCCATATACGGATATACCCACTAATTAAATGTATCCGACCTTCCAATTCTACTATCAGTAATCAGTAATAATTAGTACTCCCTCCGTTCCTTTTTGTTTTTCCACCTTACTAAAACGGGTAGTTCCATAAGTTTTTCCACTTTAGAATACTTTTCATTTTAGGAAAGTTTTCATCCCATTTTTACCCCTTAAATCCCCACTTTTCTTACTTCACACTACTATTTAATTATTTTCTCTCTCATACTTCCAATACAATCATTACATTACACTATTATTTAATTATTTTTTCTCTCATACTTCCAATACAATTATTATTTCCCACTACAATATAATTAAAATAATACCCACTACCACCAAAGATTCCATTTTTCTTAATCTTGGTGAAAAACCCAAATAGGAACATCAAAAAGGAGCGGAGGGAGTAAAAGATATTATGACAGAGTTATTCTTTTTCTCATTTTGTTCTTTGTCGACCATGAGTTAAATGTTTTAACTTCTAACTTTGTCTCTTTGTCTCTTTGTCTTCAAATACAAATTATCAAGGGAGAAGTTTTAGATGACATTATTTTTGTTGGGTTGGTTTAATTTATAATTTAGAAATTACATTTAAATTTTAAATACTTATAATTCAAAAGTGAATAATTTTAAAGTGATTACTTTATAATTTTAAAATGTTTACATATATAACCTTAGTGTTCATTTACAATCTCATCAATAATATACTTTTTTCGTTCCACTATAATTATACATTTGACTTTTTATATAATTCGATTTGATTTTGATCATTTATATATATCAAACTATACAGATCACATAAATATTATAACCACCAGATATATTATAACTTTGAGCAGTGAATAGTGTTAATAACCATAATGTGGCAAGTATTTCAAAAATGGAAGAAATATAGTGTTAAAATGATCACTAGTAATCTTACACGAATCACCTGCATTTTTAAAGTTCACTACAACATAATTTGCTTTTAGTGGGATATATTTAGCGACATTTAATTTAAATACCACTATTGCAAATTTCTTATAATGTATATAGAGGATTTAGTGACATTTATTAGAGCCTTTAATGGCATATTAAAAAGTCACACTAAAGCTTTTAGCGACATAGGATCTAGTGACATTTGTCACAAATGCCACTATAGACTATCGTGACAATTGACATATGCCACTAAAGACCAAATTAATTGTCGCTAAATAACTTTATGGTGGAACTTAAAATAAAAACTAATAATTATTACACTAAAAATATGAATTAGTAGCATTTTTTTAATGCCACTAAATCCAATGTCGCAAAAGGCTAAATTTGTTGTAGTGGTTGTCAATTATTTTATTACTAAAGTGATTACTAATTCGAAAAATAAGATAATTATATAGATTCAAGGTTGCCCCGGATACAAGATTTCTACTTATTTTCAGGAGCATAATACACATCCCGTAGGATTAATATGTTTCCCGATGTAAACACTAGTTCAACTTGTCCTTTCCCTTGGTCCTTGATGGAAGAGTTGTTTCCCATATAGAGATCTTTTCCATCTACAACCTTTGAATAGGTCTTGAACAAGTGCCTTTCTTTACATACGTGCCTTGAGGCCCCTGAATCCATCCACCATGAAACTTCATCCTGCACAACATTCAAAATTGAATCGTTTAAATTTGAATAACTTTGATTTAAATCCAAACCGAAATTTAAATCAACTTGTGAGGTAGTACCTTTCATGTTAGGATCACTGTTAGATGATCCGTTTCCCTTCTTTTCTTCGAGGGCTTTCATTCTACGCTTGTGAATGTAACAGTCCTTCTTTTGGTGTCCCAACTTTCCACAAATCCAAAAAGACTTGTTGGGTGGTGTGACCTTTGCGGCTTTTCCCTTTTGGGATGAGCTACCATTTTGGACTTTTTCGCTTTCCCTTCATATGGGAACTTTCCTCAACCATATTAATGGATGAGATATGGGGATTTTTAGATCCCCCGCTCTCTTGAGCCCTTATACTCACTTCAATTTGAAGATGAGTACCTAATTGATTTATATCAATATCCTCTTCCTTATGCTTGAGTGTTTTCTTAACACCTTTCCAAGAATAAGTTCATCAATTATACTTGACACAACAAATAATTCATCCATTTTAATATTATATATATGATGCTTTAAATTTGAATAAATGCGTTGCATCTCATGAAATGGATCCATGATAGGACGGGATTCAACAAATATTTATAATCATTAAAACTGGAGACAAGAAATTTCTTACTTGTGGCGTCCTCTGCCATGTATTTGCCTTTAAGAATATTCCACAATTCTTTTACAGACTCCACGTTTTGATTAACATCAAATAATGAATCAACCATACCGTTCAATATATGACCACGACAAATAAAATCATCGTTGTCCTATTTGTTCTTTTTTCGTATCTCCTCCACCGTTTCATCTTCTTTATCCTCCGGTCTTGGTGTAGAAATCATGTAAGCAACGTTGAGTGTAGTGAGCAAAAATAGCATCTTTTTTTGCCATCTTCGGAAATCGACCCCCACAAATTTTTCTAATTTAACTATATTCGCTGTCATCTCCTTAAGACTTGACAACTCTTAAATAACATTTTTAGATTGTTGTATGTTTTATATGGATAAAACATGAGGAGGTTACAAGCACCACTACGAGATTACAAGTATTTGCAGCCTAACACAAATTTCTAGAAATTTAAATTACAACAGATTTAATTAACTTATAATAAATAATAACCTTAACCCGAAGATACTTTAAGACAATAATTTCAACGGAAACTTGATACCAAACCGAGGCACTATCTAGTTTTCCTAAAAGTGTTATTCCGCCTACTTGGTGCTTAAACCTAAACCTAGAATACACTTTTGAGATACAATTGTTTGCAATTAATTATAAGCACTATATAATTAATCTTTGTGAAGTATTAGAGATTATATTGAACAATCTTAGAAATAGAATGAAAAGAAGCGATCAATTTCCTCCACACTTAATAACTTGTAGAGAATTAACTTTGGCAGATAGAGAGAATAATATTGCAACAACTTAAAGAAATTAAAATTGCACTTGTAAATAATAACATATATCTCTATGTAAGAAATATAATACCTATATTTATAATAGTAGAATCAATTATCCTTTATTCCATGATTTCCTTACTTTTCTATTTTTAGAAAATAAAAAATAAAAAATTAATATTAGGTCATAATTAGTAAAATAACCGTCTAATATTAAATGCCCAAGAAAATAGCTAAGAAAAACCTGCAGCAATTTGGGCCTTGTTTGTAGTCCACGAATTGTACAGCTCCAAAACATAATTCTTCACCCAAACTTTTGTTTTATTTAACTTAGCTTAATTTTTTTTTTTTTTTTTTGGACACGGGTTCTTAGCCTCTTGTCCTTAATTATAAAATTAATATTTTATAATATTCTTGGCTCTACTATTTTCATAGTACGCCAATAATTTTCATAGTATCTAAACCTTATAATTATACTTAAACTTTTATACCTTTTATACTCTAAATCTAGATTCGTTTTTCATATTAGGGAGTTTTAATGGAGTTTATTAAACTTTACTCTCAAAATTAAGGTGTTTAAACTAAGAGTATTACATATACGCTCTGCACGAATACATTTTTATAAGTGCATAGACTTTAATCAAATAAAGGTTCACATTAGATCATAAAGTCCAACGATATCTTCTTAAAGCAATCTCCAGACATAACCATATACTTCTATAAATGAGTATATAAGATTAACTAGAGCCATAATCAATATCATAATACACTTATCGAAGAAAAGGATAAAAATAAATCAAAATTATCTTCATCACTATCCATACTATAAATAAACCATGGATTTTCAGAGGGAAGCTCGTCATTCAAGTCGTGTAAGTAGATATCAACATTATTGAGGCTAGGACATCGCCATTTGATCCAAGCAGGAGGAGGAAAGAACAGTCTTTGATAAAAATCTTGTCCCTTTTCAGGCAACACATCCAATAATAGAACTTTATTCTTCCCAACATCAAAATCCAAAACAGATTTTTCACTTATATCTTTTTCCGTCAACACGTAAATACTCTTTTTATATGTTCGATATTTAATCAACTTGAGACGCTTTACACCCACAGGAATATAATTATTGAAATAGACATGATTAGAAAACATTAAAGAATTGCCATAGAATTTTTATCTTGTAAGATATTATTGTTGAGCAGTGTAGAGGATTGAATAGAAAATGAAACATAGTTTGAACAAAATAAGATTTCATCACCTAATTTGTTTATGATTTTCTTTTTGAATTCATCGACTGATGATGCTCCATCATGTTCATTGAAAAACCAAAGGCATTGTTCAACGCCAAAAGACGGTATTACAACCAAATATAAGCAACCGTTTGATTTTGACGGAAACAATGATACTCTCAAAAGGGTCGTAATTATAGCACCACTAGCAAAAGAATTCAGTACTAACTTCGTCTTATTGCTTGGATTGACTGTTCGTATTCGCCAACGTTCACGATTTGCCTGAACTACCAAAAAAATTCCGTTGCTATACGCTATGTCGTTATGCACATATAAATTGTGTTTATTGTCTTCTTGGCTGAACTCACCAATTTCAACCCATTCATTTTCTTGTATTTGTGCATTGTTTGGCCTCAACAATAAGATTCTACTCGACACAAACCCGGAAACAGGATCACGATCAAGTAGAACAAGAATGGCAGAAATTGGCTGGGTTGACGATGTGAAATCCCATTCGCCTACAACTTTGGTGATATTGGTTTTGCATTGAAATTAACCTCATCAATCAACGTCAAAGCTTTGGAAAGCAAGAAAACACGGCAATCTAACATATTGATCTCACCAACAATGGGTGGATCTGTTAGCAAATATTCGTTCCCGTTTGCCTCAGGATTGTATTCATCATCATAAGAAAGTGGGTTTAGAAGGCACCATTTATTCGGTGCGCACAACAAAAAAACACGGAGGTTTTAGACGGTTATATACCTAGTTTTTAGACGCTTTTTTCCGTCTAAAAGAATTTTTTAGACGCTTGTAGAAGCGTCTTAAAACTTGCCGTCACAAATATTTTTAGACGCTTCCTTTTAGACGCATTTTTTTGTCTAAACAATGTTGCTTTATCGACACCCAAAAGTATCTAAATTGTGATTTGCGCCTTATGAATACAACATTTAAGCTTTGTGTTTAGACGCATGAATACGTCGAAAAGCTTTTTAGACGCTTTTGTGCGTTGAAAAAGGTTGGAATTTTAGACGCTTTTGTTCGTCTAAAAAGATTTTAGACGCTTTTTTACGTCAAAATGAGATTGTTTTTCCGACGCTTAAAAATGTCTAAAATATATTTATAGACCCTATAAACACAAATTACCTACTCACTTTTTCAGACGCTTTTATGTGTTTTTAGACGCTTTTATGCGTTGAAAGTTTTGCGATGGTAGAAAGCATCTAAAATCTTTAACAATCCTATTTTTCACTATAAAAGGCTAACAAAGTAATTAATTAAAATTTAAAAGTAACTAAATAATTTTAATATAACCAAGAACTAGCCATATCAAAAAATTGCACTTAATCTATATATTTCTTTAATATATCTTGTAAAAGTAATTACATAAATATGTTCAAAATCAATTCCATAATATTCAATCAAAAAAATTACATGGTAAAGAAAGGGAATACAAAAGCTAAAAGTTGAAAAATTTAAAAGTTTGTGTCAAGCTTCAACCACCAAAGTCTTTGGAGTTCTTGAACTTCTCTACTTCACACTTAAAATAAAAAACAGCCAGCAGCAGGTGAACCAGATAGGAGCAGCACAAGGTATACGAACAGAAGACAGTGAGCAATATTGGCCTGTTTGCAAAGCCCGTAAACTTGATCATAGTGAATTCCTCAACGATACATCACCATAGACATGCACATTACCAGTTGCTGCTTGCATTAGTCATTGCACAGACCAACATGGGACAACAAACACAATCAACACGTTGAATCATAGTTTTTGATTTAGTATTGCACAAATAACCAACACAGAAAACACAACAGAGCAGTAGGACTTTGTGGAACTGCACATAAACAACACAGAATTAGCAAGGCAACATGTTTACTGTTATGCTGCAGTAGCCATCTGCAGCAGCAGGTCATCAGTCATCAGCAGCACCATAGAAGCTGCACGTACACTTCAACAGCCCCTTCATCAAAAGCAATGTATCTAGACCACAAGCAGCAAGGAGCAAGCAAAGAAAACAAAATGCATAGAATTCAGTACAGTAGGCACAGAACTACAAGCATAGAGCACTTAAACCATCCATTAAGGCAGATACAGTAAAATAGCCATTGCATCAGTAATGTCCAAGAGCTCTAAGCCTAAAATCAGTTTGTGCCTTAATTAGCAATACAATATGATCCAGATGTGGCACCAAATGATCCCAACAAAGAAAATAAAAAGAAAGATTAGGTCTTGATTTCATTTGACAAATAATAACAAACAGAAAATCAAGGAATGCGACAAATCAGGCAATGAGAATTGAGAAGCAACAAGCCAAATTAAGACAAACTCTATCAATGTAAGAATGCAACAAAGGCTGTAGTTATTAGAACTTTCTTCCATGTGTGGCTGCAAGGACATAAATCCAAGCCAAATATATACTGGTAAGACGTTCACCACCAACTCTAGAACATACTTCTTCTGCACAATGTGCACAAACAACGTTACAGGAAACAATATAGCAAGAACAAAGCAAAAATTGAAATTATTGAATCCATTGCGTAAATAAACAGTTGTCCTTCAACCCCATATAAGTGGCTCTCACCACCTCCTAACACATTATACAATAGCAGATTCAACACAGAAGATTTCCATCTTTTGCAGTAGTATTAGTAGTGAACACAATAGATATTACTGTAAATTACGACACCACAAATTGTTCAGTTCCCATCTAAAAATTAATTGTTCAGTTCCCTTCAACAATGGCTAATTAGGGTAAAAACCTTATATGAACACAATACTCATACAGGATAGCAACAAGATTATCCAAAACACAATACCTATTTTTAATTATTGTTTCTTAAAAGTAAAATATGAATTTGGGAATGTTTTGTTAGTATTTAGTAGTTGATTGAAAAGAAAAGAAATAAAAGTAAAAGGAAATAAAGCAAACAAACCTGTGAAAATGAAATGGTGGTAAGCAATAGTAAGAGAAGGCAGAAGGTGTGGGTTTTTGAAAATTTCGTACAATCCATTTGCACTCTATTAAAATGGCATGCTTTAAGGTGGGTTTTCGAAAATTTCTGTCAACATTCGAACATTTCTGCACTTTCCCCTTATTAAAATTTGACATATATCACTTAGATTTACAAAATTTGACAAATTCATGAAGCTATACTCACGGTGGGAGAAGAAGATTGGTGTTGCTACGTATGTGGACGCGATTCCTCTGTTCGATGCTGTATTAGATCGAAGTCTTTGTGTGGGAGAAGAAGTCGGCGCTGCTTCTGTCACGGTGGGAAAGAAAGGAGGCCGAGAAGATGGCCGGCGGGGAAGAAGTCGGCGCTGCCTCAGTTTCTTGAGTTTTCACGGTGGGAGAGAAGGTTTCAAATGATTAGGGTTAGGGTAACAAAGAGCCGACATTAGGGTTTGTTTTATTTATTATTTGGGTTTTTTTTTTGGTTTTTAGACGCTTGTTTACGGTATAGCTTTCGACGCTTTTTGCTGTCGAGATTAAACTGTCAAAAAACTCCGTTTTCTTTTAGACACTTGCTATAGTGTCTAAAAACAAGTGTCTAAAACCTCCTTGTTTTCTTGTTGTGGCGGTTTGACCCATTCTTGCAACCCACCCACTGGAATCACTACTACCCTCACCACAAGGATTGACGGGTGAAAAGAAATAGAGAGCAGTTTCGAGTAGAAATAAGGGACGCTCAGCGAGACTAGGGACTTGGATATGAGATCTAAAGAAAGAGTGTTCTTGTAAGGGTAGAGCGGATCTCCAAGAAGGACACACCCCTCGAAGGCGAGTAAGATCAGTATTCAAATCAAGGTGTTTGAGTATTCGCGCTAAGATATCCGCAGGAAGATCAGCCCATTTGTTGGTGTTCATTTCCGGAACTATTGTTTTTAGCATTGCTGTGTGAGGATTTCAATCAAAAGAGTGAAAATCAGATAATATAGCAAGAGAGGCGAAGACTATGAAAGAAGAAACTGAACGAATAGGTCTTTCATATTTATACTTACTTAATTGGAAGTTGGAAGCTGCTGGGACCTGATGTTGAAAAGCCATAATCCCATTAAATTAATATATACCCCATAATTACGACCTTCCATATTCTACTCAAATTAATACTCCTTTCTCTTTTACCCAAAATCAGTCGAATCTATATTTTTTAGTTTCAAAAACAATGATAGTAATTAGCAAGTTCATTCTATAAAATTATTACGATTAAAGACATTTTTGCATTGGTAACTTAAAAGTCTAGTAGCTGCATATAGACGTATTCATCAATCACGTAAATCCAATTCATTTTCTGTATTTACACTTTACAGTGACGATTGACGATAACGTATTTTTGGGTTTGAAATTTGATTTTTTCACTATTATTTGTTCGTCCTTATTTTAATTAAATGTCCTTTTAGAGACTTTAAAAAATAAACAATTAATTGTTGATATTCAATAAACCACCAATCCAAAGTATACCTTTAGAGGATACATTGTTTGATGTATATGAGGACTGAGGTATATTCGTATGAAAATCGCTTATTTCTAAGAATTTATCAAATTTATTTGCTTTAACAAATAATGAACCTGAAAAAGATGAATTTTTAAAGAATCAAATTGATTGATTGTGATTAGGAAGATAAAAATTGGAACCCTAACTCTATCAAATTGAGGAAGAACATGATGGGTTCCTGGGAAAGAAAGCAAATGAAGGTTTAGAAGAAAATAATGAAGGTGACTCAAATCGCTTTGAAAAGATTAGAATTTAATTATTTTTAATATTTAATCTAACAAAGTTAGTAATTTCCGTCAGCAGGTAATAATTCACAAACAAAGCAAATTTTCTATGTATTTTTTGACAAAAAAGATGTGTTAGGTAGTTTTTCACAAAAAAAAAGTATTTTCCAACAATTTTTCCCTTTTTTACATAGAACATGCAACAAAAGCAAAACAAAGAATAAAATGTTCTAAGAAAAATTCTGAAAATGACATAAGAGTACTTGTGCATTTTCCTTAGATGCCACTCTATTTATATTAGAGAACAATACGTTCAATCATATAATAACTAACACTTCATCTATAATTAGTTTTCGATCATTGATTGGTGGTTACCATCATTGGAAATGATTAAGCTAACCATCTTAACCTACGAAAAAAGGCCAAATTGACCAAAATCGCAAAGAAGCAAAGCAGGAGTCAATGAGTCGTTGCTCCCTGGCGACAACAAGTCTTTTCCTTCTGTTTATACTTTTCACTACAAATAAATAACACAATGGCGAAGACGCTTAAGATCATTATTTGATCCCTAAATGGGCAAAAGGTGTCTTGGCGACGACCCCAGGGTTAGACCTCATTTTGATGGACATTACATTAAAAGAAATTTGGACGGCTGGACATTACCAAACTCACAAAAAATGGGGAGACGGCCTGGCTTCGGCTCTAGTGTCGTCACCTTTTGCTATTTAGGGAGGCTACTGCCCAGGTTCCGTCGCACTATTTTAAAATTTTGTTTTATATAATGATATTCTATCTAACCAACCAAGTCCATATTCAAACCCGAATTTGAAACCCAACTAGATCCGTTGAAAAATAGGGGGATGAGCTGGCAACCAACTAGATCTGTTGCCCTTTCGATGTTCGTTGTCTAGCCGTCGCCAATATTTTAAATGTCTTTTATATTGGCTAGTTACAATATTTTAAATGTCTACTTACATTATTCTAAATATCTTGTTACAAAATCTAAAAAATATATAATAAGTCGGTCCAATTAGAAATGGTCTCTGAAAAAGACTGTATCTCACAAAAATTTGTGTTTTGGGAATTCTTTGGACTTTTAGAGGGTCGAAAATGTTGGCTTCAAGAAAATTGGCAAAAGGTATTGGAGGCTCAATCCTAAAAAGTGCAATAACATTAAAAATGAATAACATGTTTTTTGTTAGCTTTTTTTCCTAATTGTTATTGATGTTGACTCTTATAAAAATTCACCAGTACGCAGTCATCTTAAGTTGCACAAGACTAGAAATACCAAAGATATTTTAATGTTACTAACTGCACAAGGCCATAAGATCCACAACAATATAGAGGAAACGATCTAAAATTTTCTTCTATTTGTTCTTTCATTTTCAAAGTTAATTTTAAACCTTAATATTTAATGATGCATTAAATTCTAATAAAAAGTGGATAATGGTAGATTATAGATTAAGGAAAATATTAAATATACGCTCAAGGCTCAACAAGAGTATTTTATAAAAGTATTTATTTTCCTTAATTTTCAATAATTAATTCAATATTACCATTTCAATAATTAAGGAAAATATTTAAACAATCTAAAATATTTAATACCTAACTTAATCTTTAATGCATTAAATTCTGTTAAAGAGTGGATAACCGTGGATTATAAATTAAGGAAAATATTTAAACGATCTAAAATAATTATTTTTTTTGGGATACTTAATTTAATATTACCATTTCAATAATTAATTCAAACAGCAATACGCTCAAGAGTATTTTATAAAAGTACTTCATCCATTTCATTATACGTGCAATTGATAGCAATATTTTTTCGCTAAATATGTGATTATCAATTACAAGTATTTCAGAAGATGTTACTAATTTAACTTTTTAAAATAGAACACAAACTAGAAATTCAAGAACAATGAACAATTCATAATAAAATTACATCTCTTTTCAAAGCAATATCCCTACATCACCAACATTTAGTTACCATAACTTTTCACATTATTTTATTCATATGTGGAAGAAACAAAATCAAAATCAGAATCCACGTAAGAATTATAAGACTCATAATGATCATGATAGGCATAGTCTGGCAACTCATCTAACTTGATTTCAACATTGTCGAGGCTAGGACATCGCCATTTAACCCAAGCAGGTGGAGGAAAGAACAGCGTTGCATAAACCTCTTGCTCCTTTTTAGGCATCACAGCGAAGAACATAACCGTATCATTCTGGTTGTCGCCATCAAAGTCCAATATCGATTTGTCATCAAAATATTTTAACCGCGTGAACCACACTGAAATACTTTCTTTATATCTTGGATATGTAATCTCCATCTCCTTAGGCATAACATTCGGGTTAAAATACTCGTTGTCAACATTAAAATAGTTGAAAAGAATATCATTAGAAAACATATAGCATATTGCCAAAGAATTTTCATCTTGTAAAGGATTACCATTGAGTAGTGTGGATTGGAATGAAAATGAGACATAATCTGACCAAAATAAGATTTCATCTCCCAAGTTCTCTATAATTTTATTTTTAGACGGCTCATTTCCAAAGTAATAGCACTGACTATCACCACAATTCGGTGAAACAACCAAATATAAGCCACCGTTGGATATTGATGGAACCAAGGCAACGCCCCAAAGGGACATCCTTATACTACCGCCAGCTAAAGGTTTCAATACTAACGTCTTATTCCTTGGATCGATGGTTCCTAGTCGCCAGCGATCACCACTTTCTTGAAATATAAAAAAAATTTCGTTGTTATACGCAATGCCATGTACCACAAAATTATGTTTATTTTTGTCTTCTTGGCCCGATAAGCTAATTTCAGCCCATTCAATTTCTTGTTTTTGTGCATCATTTGGCCTCAACATTAACAGTTTCCTCGACCACCAAGCAGCTTGATCACCTGGAAAACGAACTAGAATAGCAGTAAGTGGCCGGGTTGACGATGTCAGATCCCATTGGCCAACAACTTGGGCGGATAATGGTTTGGCATTGAAATCCAAGTCATCAACCAAAGTCAAAGATTTAGTTAGCAAGAAAACACGACAATCTAACAGATTGATTTCCCCAACAATGGGCGGATCTGTTAATAAATATTCGTTCCTGTATGCCTCAGGATCGTGAAGCTGATGATATGAAAGTGGGCTTAGAAGGCGCCATTTATTTGGGGCGATTTGACCCATTCTTGCCATCCACCCATTTGAATTACTACTACCTTCACTAGGATTTATCGTTGAAAAGAAATAAAAAGCAGTTTCGAGTAGAAATAGGGGGCGATCATTACCGTGACGGAGACTAGGGACTTGTAAATGAGATCTATAAGTGGTGTGTTGATGTAAAGGTAGAGATGATCTCCAAGAAGAACAGACCCCTCGAAGACGAGTAAGTTCTGTTTTCAAATGAAGGTGTTTGAGTATTTGCATTAAGATATCAGCAGGAACATCGGCCCATTTGTTTGTGTTGATCAATTTTTGAACTTCTTTGTTTAACATGTTCTAAGTGATTTGCAATGTACGCATTGAAAAACCAGGAAAGTAATAAAAAAAATGATGATAAGAGAATGAATAGTTATAAGGACTTCATTTTGAAAAGTTATTCGGAAAGCCAATTAGCCAAAACCCCAAATATTATTATTAATGTTAGTCTATGTTATATATACAATTGAGACAATTTTAGATGGAACATTTTTATTGGGTTGATGACTTGCACGATGAATATATATATACAATTGATATAATTAAAAATCTTAAAGTGATTATTTATAATTTTAAAGTGATTATATATAAACATAGTGTTTATTTAGAATTTTATTAGTAATACAATTGACTCAATATTTCTAAGTATACATCATAAAAGTTTATAAAATCATATATAAAAATTATGCATTAAGACAAATCTAAAAAGATTCCGAATGAATATGCTTTATATCTAATATATATATATATACTTAAAGAAACCTAATTAGAATTTCTCTTCCCTGAAGTGGAAAAAACTTAGGGGCATTAAGCAAGACACTTTAATCCAATGTAACAGATTCTGAATGTATATTTTTTTTATAGTAAATTATTAATCATATTAGTGCATTATTAATATAATATTAGTCGTATTAGTGTATTATAAGATTATTAATACTCGTATTAGCTTAGTATTAGTCATATTAGTGTAATAAACAATAGTAAATTATTAGTGTATTAGTGTAACACAAGTATATTGTTCGTAAATTATAAGTCGTATTAGTATTGTATTTGTAATGTATTTTCTTAGTCGTATAATATAGTATTAATATATTATTAGTAGTATACACTACAAGAAAAACCATTTATAACAATAACTTTTCGCAATGACATTTTTTTGGTTGTTACAATAGAAAGTTGTTGCGAATACTTTATTTGTGGCTGGTTATTTTGTGAATACTTGGGCTCCAAGTATCTTCTACGAAGGGTCTACTATATAAACACCCTCTTATTAGTATTAGGAATCATCATTCACAAAATTAGAGAGAGATCACAAGAGGGCCATTATTCTTTGTGATTGAGAGGTTGATTCATCTTGTAAATATTTGCGGTTCATAGTGAAATTATTTGATCTCGGTGCCGGTGGACTAAGCTATCACATTGATAGTGAATCACGTTAAATTTTTTGTGTCTTTTCTATATTGTTTGTTTGAATCTTATTGTTTCATTATTGTTTTTACGATCTTGGCTTTCGCTGTCGCACAACAGTTACCCTAATACACTAATGGGATGATGTATGATTGATGGTGATAGTAGGGTAGAAATAAAGTGAGGATAAAATAAATAGATTATTTTTGCCAAAAATAATAATGTTGCAAGTAATATGAAACTTCCAAAAACGGTAACTGTTGCAAGTAAAATGTAACAGAGGAAGTATTAGATTTAACCCGCTCAAATCATCGAAATATGTCTATTAAAAGGGATTCGTCACTCAATATCATAATAAGACAGAATTGAGTAAATAAAGCAATGGTTATTGTCTCAAAAGAAGAAAGACAAAAAACAAAAGACATTTAATAATAAAAAAATAAACCAAAAGAAAAGGAAAGCAGAAAAAAATAAAAAAATAAAAAAATAAAAAATAAAAAATTAGTTGTGTTGTCAAAGAACAAAACAATAAAAAATTAGTTGTGTTGTCAAAGAACAAAACAATAGATTAGTGTGTAACAGATTTATACTCACGAACTTCTGTATAAATTTTATGGTATTACCGGAAAAAAAATGAAATAAGATATAGATTGCTAATGTGATTAAACTGATTAATCAACATGGAGGAATAAAAAGGGATGTGATGATAATTTTTTTGGTTTATAAAAAGAGAGTAAATATAAAAATTAGGGTTAACAAGTGGGCATATTTATATCAGGTGTTCTCTTGAGAGACCGTATTTTGTAAAGACTTTTAAAAGTCCAGCCTAATTCTATTTTTTGAGTTGTAACAATATATAAAAATAAGAATTTGTGTATTTATATTAGTAATAATTAGGGTTAAGATTAACTTTTTAATAGAGTAATTATAATGAGGCCCATAGACTTGAGCCCAACATATACTTAATTATTATCCCATCAACCTCACTGTTCAATCTTCTTTATCTCCAATAATATATTTCTAACTTACTAAAATTAATTTATTTTTTAAATTTCGAATTGTTACGGTAAATGGGAGGGAAAACGGAAAAAAATAAGGAAAAAAATAATTAAAACTCACAAAAAAAATTAAAAAAAGAAGATAGTCAAAGGTAAAATGGTTGGTCAACCGATCAATCTGTATAGAACCAGTCACCTGGTCTTAATACCGGTAAAAATTGAAACATGAAGGCTGTAATTTGCAAAAAAGAAAAAAAAACATCAAGAATGTATTCACAATTAATTCATCATATAACAACTAATACTCCCTCCTATTCACCTTATGTGTCCCATTTACTTTTGGAATACTATCAATCTACCACTTTTAAATTGTATTTTATTATTTATCTATTAGCTAAAACATAGTCATGTGGAATCGTGTTTGATTCGTTTTAATGTAAATTTTATTAATATCAACTTTTTAAACTTTTTAATCAGGGAAATTATCATTGGCGTGAGGTATGCGTTTTTATCAATGGAGTATAAAGTTTTTTTTTCCAATGGCACCCGTGACGTTTTGGGGTATTTACAATCGTGACCTTTTTAAGTGTTTTCCGTCAAAAAATCCGTTAAGTTTTCGAAATTAACCTAACTAGGATTAGTTTCTTCTTCTTCTTATTCACTCCTTCCATGGCTGCTCTTTCTTCAAAACCCAGAAAAATCCCTTAATGCCAGGGATGCACCTTGCTTCGGCCACTCATTCTATCCTCACTGATTCTATTGAATTAGGCCAATTGATGAAATCGAAATGGCAGGTTGTTCCCCTCTTCCCATCTCCAAATCATCTCTCATCACGTGCAACTCACGTGCTTGATCTCACTCATCCCTCCCCTCTTCCCATCTTTGCCCTATAGCAAAATGCCCAATTGATGAAATCAAAATGGCGAGTTGTTCTTCTTATACTTGTCCGCCATTTTACTATGCTTATGGCGATGGAAGTTTCATTGCTCAGCTCCAAAAAATAAACCTAAAAATACCATCAAATTCTAAAGAAAACCCATTAATTGTAAGCAATTTTACATTTGGTTGTGCTCATTCAAGTATCGGTAAACCCATTGGAGTGCCATTGGAAAACTTAACGAATTTTTAACGGAAAAAACATAAAAAGGTCACGGTTGTAATTACCCCAAAACGTCAGGGGTGCTATTGGAAAAAAAACTTTACACACGATTGATAAAAAACGCATACCTCATGGGCATCAATGATAATTTCCCCATAATAAGATATAAGTGTATTTAATTGAGTGCATAAAGTAACTAAGACACGTAAGATGAATGGAAGGGAGTATCTACTTAGTATTCATTCATTGATTAGTTGTTACCATCATTAGATTTGATTGAGCTAACCAACTTAACCTCCGAAAACGGGCTAAATTGACCAAAATCGCAAAGAGCAAATCAGGAGTTGGGCAACAAGTCGTTGCTCCCTAGGGATAACTCGTCTTTTCCTTCTGGTTTTACTTTTCACTACAAATAAATAACTGATGGTACTTAAGATCACCATTTAATCACTACTGCCCAAGGTGGTCTTAGCGACGACCTGGCGACGACCCCAAGGGTAGACCCCATTTTAATGGACATTAAATGAAACTTGGATGGCTGGACGTTATCAAAATCACGGAAAATGGGGAGACGACTTGCCTACGGCCCAAGGGTCCTCGCCTTTTGCTATTTTTGGGGGCTACAGCCTAGGTGTCCTCGCCCCCTTTTTAAATATTTTTTTATATAATGATATTCTACCCAGCCAACCACCATATTCGAAACCCGAATTCGAAACCCACTTAAAAAAAAAAACAAATTGACGTTGGAAAATGGCGACAAAATTAGTCGTTGCTCGGCCGTCGCTAAACACAAAGATCGAAAAAGAGTCGTTGAAAAATAGGGCGATGAGCTGGCGACCAACCAGATCTGTTGCCCTTTTCAAAAAAACAAATGACGATGATGAGACTTTCGTCGTTTTGCCGTAGCCAATGGCAAAGAATAGCTCACCGTCGCCATTTGTCTTCATCTTTTTCACATTTTTTTGTAGCGTTTTGAGAATTCTTTGGATTTTTAGGGGTTATTAATGTTGGCTTGAAGAAAATTGTAAAAGGTATTGGGGGCTCAATCATAATTCCTAAAAGTGCAATTCCTAAAATTGTTAGCTTTTTTTTTCCTAATTGTTATTGATGTTGACTCTTATAAAAATTCACCAGAGTCATTTTAAGTTGCACAAGACTACCTAAACAACGTCACAACAATATAAAGGAGACAATCTAAAACTTTTTTTTATTTTTTCCGTGGTCTTTAAAGTTATTTTAAACCTCAATTAAAGATGCATCAAATTCTTTTAAAAGTTAGATAATTATAGATTATAGATTAAGGAAAATATTACAAGATCTCACACATGAAAAGTTTCTTATCTTTGATATATCCCAAAATAACTTTTTTAAAAGTCTCACCAAAATTGAAAATACTTGTGAAAAGTTAGGTATTAAATGTACTCCTTTAGGAGGGAGCTTGATCACAATTGGTAAGTCATTTCCTTACTTACCTTGTTGAGGGGAGTGAAGGGTACTTAGCTTCGATCAAGGAAGGAACCTTACAATACTATATAATGCTCCGTTATATCTCTATCATATTTACTATGAGTCCAATTTCACAATGGATTTCCATGAGACATCAGTTTATCAAATGAACTTCTATTTGATATGTAATGAGCATTTTTTTTTTGAAAGGTGATATGTGATGATCATTGATGTATCAAAAACTTTAATTCATCATTTCATCAATTAGATGTAGGAAAAAAATTATAACCGGCCACAAATAGTAAAGATTAACATTATTAACGACCCGTTTAGTTTTGCATGTTTAATTTTTAGTACTATGAGTTCTCGTCAAAATGGAGATTGTTGTTATTAATGTGCCTCGAACTCGGGTTCAAAGGCGTCACGGGACGCCGAAGAAGCTCACGGCTCGCAAATCAGGAGCAAAAAGTTTCTGTCTTGAGGTTTTGTCATGTCGAATCAGGAGTGACTTCATATACGGCCCGCGAGTTTGAGTAAAAAAGTTTCTGTTTTGGGATTTTGTCATATCGCGGCCCGCAAGCAGGCCCGTCGATGCACCTGTGCAGCCTGGGCTACTGCACAGGGCCCCAACATTTGTCATAGATAAAGGGGCCCATCTATACAATAACATTGATATACAAATACATATAAACACGTTGACTAAAGTGGATTTTGTTATGTGTTCAATTCCTAAGACCTACAAATAATAGTGTTGATTTTTATTTGTAGGGTTGATTTTTTTAAATTTTAATTTAATTTATATTTTATTTTGAGATAATTTTTTTAAGATCATCCTCACTCTCTCTTCAATATTGACGTCCCATTTACATTTTCATATTTCATATTTGCCAAGACAATATTTCAATCCTGCGTGATGTATCTAATTGTGCCTAATTATAAATTATAAAAATTAATATTATTAATAATACGACTTATATTAAGACGAATTAAACAAGATCTAACTAGAGTACTAGACTATGTTTTATCTAATAGATTGAAAAATAAAAATGCAAATTAAAAGGAACTATATAAAGCGGTCAAATTTAAATGGGACATTAATACTGAATCAGTTTAAATATTAATATATATGTCATTGAATACTTGAATTTAGGAATTTGGTGATCTTATCAGCACTTTTGATACTAATTGTGATTTAAATCAATACATTTCATTATATCATATTTTTATTATCAATAATTTAATTACCCTAAAATTATAATCTTATATTACATATACTTTTACAACAAATATATCGAATGAATAATGAAATTTACAAATTTATTGAAATTAATAGTTACTAATTAAGAATTCCATAAATATAAGCTAGCCCATTTTATATATTTCGTACAGGGCCTTTTTTTTTCGAGACGGCCCTGCCTGCAAGTAAATGTACGGCTCGCGACTTGCTGGGCGAATTTTTGCGGGTTCAGCTTTTCGCACGTTTTTTGACGGTTACCTTTATTTGTGGCCGGTTATTTTGTGAATACTTGGGCTCCAAGTTTCTTCTACGAAGGGTCTACTATATAAACACCCTCTTATTAGTAAAAAAATCATCATTCACAAAATTAGAGAGAGATCACAAGAGAGCCATTATTCTTTGTGATTGAGAGGTTGATTCATCTTGTAAATATTTGCGGTTCATAGTGAAATTATTTGATCTCGGTGCCGGTAAACTAAGCTATCACATTGTTAGTGAACCACGTTAAACTTTTTGTGTTTTTTCTTTATTATTTGTTTGAATCTTTATTGTTTCATTATTGTTTTTACGATCTTGGCTTCCGGTAAATAATATATTAGAGACAAAACATATTCATTGAATCTGTTACATAGGACTTAAAATGTCTCGCTTAATACCCAATTTGTTTTCCACATTACGAAAGAGAATTCTAATTAGGTATAAAAATTATCCATTCGGAATCTTTTTAGAATTATATAAATGCGTAATTTTTTATACATAATTTTATATTTTTTATGAGCATACTAAGATATTGACAGTCAATATTTGCTTTGAAATGCGTGCAAAATGCAAGTGATTCGTTTGAGGTTATATGTGATTATTTGTAAGGTAATACTCTCTTTTCTCAAAATTTCTTCCTGTTTGAAATATTTCACTTTAAGGAGAGAAAATTTTGATTTATGTTTTTGACACATATTAAGAAAATAATATAAATCCATGTGAGATTTCGTTAGATTCGTTTTGATGTATAATTTTTTATTATTTTATAAAAACATTTATTATGTAGGTCTAAATTAAATTTGCTATGAAATTGTAAAATATAATTACTTTAAAATTATAAAAAAATCACTTTAAGATATTGTAAAAAATGTTCCCATCTAAAATTATCTCAATTGATTGACAGGTGATCTCTTGAGAGACGGTCTTTTGTAAAGACGACTCTCAAAAGTTTAGCCTAAATCTATATTTAGAGTTGTAACAATATATATTTAGAATTAGACTGGGCTTCAAAGAGCCGTATTTACAAAAGACAATTGATTGATAATTTGCAATCGAAGAGAGTAGAGACAAACATTCATAATACTTGGGGTTTTTTTATTTTCTCGGTCGAATAACTTTTCAAGAAGTGATCAAAGAAGTTCAAGAAGTTCAATCTTTACGTAGCAACGCACTTACACCATGTTAAACAAAGAAGTTCAAGAAGTGATCAACACAAACAAATGGGCTGATCTTCCCGCTGATATCTTAACGCAAATACTCCAACATCTTGATTGGATAACTGATCTTACCCGTCCTTGAGGCGTCTGTTCTTCTTGGAGATCATCTCTACCCTTACATCAACACACAACTTATTTTGGTCAGATTATGTCTTATTTTCTTTCCAATCCACACTACTCAATGATAATCCTTTACAAGATGAAAATTCTTTGGCAATTTGCTATATGTTTTCTATTCATATTCTTTTCAACTTTTTTAATGTTGATGACGAGTATTTTAACGCCAATGTTATGCCTAAGGAGATGGAGATTACATATCCAAGGTATAAAGAAAGTATTTCTATGTGGTTCATGCGGTTAAAATATTTTGATGACAAATCGATTTTGGACTTTGATGGCGACAACCAGAACGATACGGTTCTGTTCTTTTCTGTGATGCCTAAAAATGAGCGAGAGGTTTAGGCAACGCTTATCTTTCCTCCACTTACTTGGGTTAAATGGCGATGTCCTAGCCTCGACAATTTTGAATTCAAGTTAGATGAATTGCCAGACTATGCCTATTATGATCACTATGAGTCTTATAATTCTTACGTGAATTCTGATTTTGTTTCCAACGCTAATCAATGACATAATGTGAAAAGTTGGTAACTAATTGATATTAATATTGTAGCGACATTGCTTTGCAAAGAGATTAAATTCTATTATAATCAAATGCAAATTGTTCATTCTAAGTTCTTGAATGGATAAAGTACTTTTACGAAATAATAATTGTCCGAATTATTTATTGAAAATGGTAATATTGAATTAAGCGTAATTATGTTAGGAAAATTTTGTTACAAGGTTATAGTTATGTTCCATCTACTTTAAATTTATTATTTTGTACAAAAGATTCATTCTAATGAATCATTTGGAGTCATGATAAATCAAAAATAAGGTTAGGAAAATTAATTATTTTAAATATCATATAATAAAGATGAGGTTAAAGTTTTTAAAAAATATAACGACAGATGCAAAACTAAGCAAACTAGACGCAAAAATGAGTATTAGTATAGTAAGGTTCTCACCTTGATCAAAGTACCCTTTGAAGAATTGAATAAAGCTATAATTTTGGTGCATATATACAAACACATATCCTAAATAAGTAACTAAGATTAGTCTGAGCAAAAAGAAATAAATCAACATTCTAAAAATAATCTAATTTTCTACTTTCCTAATACACTTGGTGAGTGTCATTGTTTCCCAAAACCATATGGTAGTAGGAAGATTAGTTCACCCAATATATATGCAAGTCAACAACCCAGTATTTTATCGATGTAGGATCTTATTTCACGTGTGAAGTATTTCCAAGAAAACGAACTACCATATGATATTTAATGAGCATTTTTTTTACGAAAGCTGATATGTACGTAGGAAACAAATTTTAACCTGCGACAAATTGTAAAGATTAACATTATTAACGACCCATTTTGTTTTGCATGTTTAATTTTTAGCACTAAATGATCGTAATTAGAATGATTTGTTGTGTAGATTTTCATAAATACTCCCTCCGAATCTTTTCAGTTGTCCAACTTCTTTATTTGGCAAGTTCATATCAATTGTCCCATTTTCTTTTTTGTCTATCTTTTTTTTTACCTAAATACCCCCATTTTTACTACCCCCAATACCCTACTATCACCTTTACAATTAATATAATCAATTAAAATACCCAACTAAAACCTTTTAATGGACCCCACACCACCCTTAATAACCGTGAAAACCCAAATAATTGGACATTTAAAATGATTTAGAGGGAGTATAATATAATGTCATAATGAAAGTAATGAAACTTTCAAATCATAAATTGTAATTTTGTTCACAATTTCGATTTATCGAGACTCCAAATGATTCATTGGAATGAATCTTTTGTAGAAAATTATAAAATTAAAGTAGATCAAACATAACCATAAACTTGTTACAAAATTTTACTAACAAAATTACAATTAATTTAATTTTATCATTTTCAATAATTAATTCGGACAATTATACGCACGGCAAGAGTATTTTGTGAAAGTACTTCATCCAATCCATTATACTAGCAACTGATACGATACTATCCATTGCAAGTATTTCGGAAAATATAGAAATTCAAGAACTAACAATGAACAATTGGGGTTTGATTATAGTAAAATTTAATCTCTTGTTAAAGCAATATAACTACAATATCATATCAATTAGTTACTCACATTATGTCATTCTAATACAAGTGGAGTAAACAAAATCAGAATCCAGGTAAGAACCATTAGACTCATAGCTAGTATTCATAAGAGGCATAGTCGGGCAAGTTATCTAACTTAACTTCACAATAGTTAAGGCTAGGACATCGCCATTTGACACAAGCCGGTGGAGGAAAGAACAGCGTAGCATAAACTTGTCGCTCCTGTTTAGGCATCGTAGCGAAGAAGAGAACCGTATGATTCTGGTTGTCGCCATCAAAATCCAAAATCGATTCGTCATCAAAATACTTTAACCACGTGAACCACACGGAAATGTTTTCTTTAAATCTTGGGTACTTAATCTCCATGATCTTAGGGATAACATTAAAGTTAAAATAGTAATCCTCATCATTAAAAGAGTTAAAAAGAATACCATTAGAAAATATATTGCAAATTGCCAAAGACTTTTAATCTTGTAATGGATTATTATTGAGTAGTGAGGATTGGAAAGAAAATATGACGTAGTTTGACCGAAATAAGATTTCATCTCCCAAGTTGTTTATATTTTTACTTGTAGACGACTCGTTTTCAAAGTAATAGCACTGACTATCAGCACCATCCGGTGATACAACCAAATATACGCCACTGTTGGATTTTGATGGAACCAAGGCTATGTGCCAAAGAGACATCCATATACGACCACTTGCGAAAGGTTTCAATACTAATTGGATTTTGACCTATTCTTGCTACCCACCCACCGGAATAATTACTACTACCCTCACCACAAGGATTGAGCGGTGAAAAGAAATAGAACGCAGTTTCGAGGAGAATTAGGGGGCGATTAATAAAGTCACCAAGACTAGGGACTTGTATATAAGATCTATAAGAGGAGTGTTCAAGTAAAGGTAAAGATGATCTCCAAGAAGAACAGACCCCTCGAAGACGGGTAAGATCAGTTTTCAAATCAAGATGTTGGAGTATTTCCGTTAAGATATCAGCGGGAAGATCAGCCCATTTGTTTGTGTTGATCACTTCTTGAACTTCTTTGTTTAACATGGTTGCGTTGCAACGTAAATATTGAAAAACCAGGAAAGTAATAAAAAGGATTATGATAAGAGAATGAATACAAGTCCTTTAATTATATATATATATATATATATATATATATATATATATATATATATAGGGAGGGATCCAATGAGAAGGGTATTGAAAATGAGAAGGATAAGAAGGATTCTACACCCTTGATTTCACTTACATAAAAAAATCACGATTAAGCCAAAAACACATAATTGTAAAAATAACTGTTACACAGAAAGATAACTATGACATCAATTTTAAAATGTTTTTTTTTAATAACATAGTATCCTTTTTTGAATACATAGTAACCAAACAAAAATCCTTCTCATCCTTCTCATTTTAAAATCCTTCTCATTTGATCCTATATATATAAAACTATGGGAGTTAATTGGAAGGTGCATGGACTTATTTTTTAAAGTTATTCGGCAGCAAAAAGAAATAAAATATATAAAAAAACTATGGGAAAGACACGTAGCCATTATTGGGTTGTTGCACAATGAATATATTCAATTGAGATAATTAATAATAAAGCCATTATTTTATATTTTTAAAGTCATTATACATAAGCATATTGTTTATTTTTTGTCGCCAAAACTTAGTCTTTTTTGTAGTGGTAATATAAGTAGTGGTAATATAATCCCTTTGTTATTGCTTGTTTTTTTTCATTTACTATTTAAGATAAACACACATAATAAAAAATTTTAAACAATGTATATAAAAAGTTATACAATAAGATAAATTTATGGAGATCTCACAAGTATACATATATTTTTTTTCTAAATATGTTTCAAACACATAAATCAAATATAACCTTAAAGTGGAAGAATATTCAAACGGACAAAATTTAGAGAACGGAGGGAGTATTACCTTAAAATAATCACATATAACCTTAAACGAGTCACTTGCATTTTTAAAGTGATTAATTATACTCTCCACGTTCCTTTTTGTTTTTTTCACTTTATATTTTGCACGCATTGCAAAACAAATATTGATTGCCAATATCTCTAAGTATGCATCATAAAAATTTATAAAATTATATATAAAAATTATGCATTAAGACAAATCTAAAGAGATTCCGAATCAATATGCTTTATATCTAATATATACTTAAAGAAACCTAATTAGAATTTCTCTATCCCCAAGTTGAAAAAACTTAGGGGCATTAAGCAAGACATTTTAATCCAATGTAACAGATTCTGAATGTATATGTTTTATCTCTAGTAAATTATTAATCGTATTAGTGTATTATTAATACAATATTACTTGTATTAGTGTATTATAAGTTTATTAATACTCGTATTAACTTAGTATTAGTCATATTAGTGTAATAAACAATAGTAAATTATTAGTTTAACATAAGTATATGGTTTGTACATTATAAGTCGTATTAGTATTGTATTTGTAATGTATTTTATTAGTCGTATAAGTATTGTATTAATATGTTATTAGTCGTATACACTACAAGAAAAATCGTTTTTAGCAAAAACTTTTCGCAACGACGGTTTTTTGGTTGTTGCGAACAATAGAAGGTTGTTGCAAAACAATAATTTGTTGTTAATAGTTGTTGCAGAACTTGGGAATTAAGTTTCTCTGTAAATGGGGCGGGTGTTTGAAATTTTTTTGTTGTGTTTATTGTAACAACATTGTTGTTGCAATAAAATAATAGTATGTACATCAACAATGGCTTTTGTTGAAAAATACAAACTCAATGTTTAGCAACAAGTTTAAACTTGTTGAAAAAAAATATAGGTTTTAATTACGAAAAAAGTCGTTGTGAAACTCATCTAAAACAGAAAAACCGCACATTATTATTAATGTGTAAACCCTCAAAACTCACGACATTCACCCTCAAAACTCACCGTAAACTCTTATCTCACTCGACACCCGCCACCCTCCTTCAACTGCCACCACTGAGGCACTGACCCAACCCTCATTGAACCGCCACCAAAACAGACCACCTTCAAGGCATCGTCCCGCAACCAAAGAAAACCCACAGGAATCGCCACTCTCAAGAAATCTCACTCGTCACTAGAATCGCCGCATGCGCTCGACACCACTGAAACTCGCCACCTGCGCTCACCACTGTCTCTCGCCACTCAAGCAATCTTAAGAATTGGTAAGTCTTATCCCAAAAATTGTGGGGTTTGGTTTTAATTTTAGATTTCTATTTCAGTTTCCCCCAATTTTGACTATGATTATGCTTTTGCTTTTAATTGGTAATTATTTAGGACTCTCAAATCTTGGGATATTACAGTTGGAAATTAAAGGGTTTTGCTGAAAGATATAATAATGCGGAATTAAAGGTTAAGAAATGTGTTTAGGGTTTATGAATACTGTTCGTATTAACTTTAATGATGAATTTACAACCTTATAAATATACAAGCTAAGATCTAACTTAGGAAACAAAATAATCTAAGGAATAAAATGCTATTCTAATAACGGAAAAGAATAATTACATAATATTCCCATATATTCCTACACTCCCCCTCAAGTTAGGTCATAGGGTTGTCAATGCCTAACTTGGATAATGTATTCTTGAAAACTTTAGCTGAGACTGCTTTCGTGAGAATATCTGCAAGTTGATCTTCAGATTTTACGTGAGGAATGCGAATAATTTTGTTCTCCGATTTCTCCTTTATAAAATGTATGTCTATCTCCACATGCTTGGTTCGATCATGCTGAACAGGGTTTTCCGATATATCGATGGCGGCTTTGTTATCACAGTACAAGGTGCATGTCTCAGATAATGGAAAGTCTAATTCACCCAGAAGTTTCTTAAGCCATAATACCTCTGTTATCCCTTTAGCTACTCCTCTGAACTCGGCTTCTGCGCTTGACAAAGCAACCACCTTTTGTTTCTTACTTTGCCAAGTAACCAAATTACCACTATAAGAGTGAAGTACCCTGATGTGGACTTTCTGCTATCACGGTCTCCTGCCCAATTAGCATCAGTATATGCTACTAAATCAAGGTGCCCATTATTCCCAAAGAATACTCCTCTTTCACTTGTACCCTTTAAGTACCTCAAGATCCTCATAACAACCTCTAAGTGTGGTACTTGAGATGAATGCATAAATCGACTAACTACTCCCACTACATAAGCTAAATCTGGTCTGGTATGGGAAAGATAGATGAGCTTTCCTACTAACTTCTGATAGTTTTCTCTGTCTGCTGGTTCTCCTTCAAGGGAAGTCTGTAGTCTATGATTAGTAACAATAGGAGTATCAGCAGGTTTACAGTCAAGCATACCTATTTCAGCAAGAAGGTCCAAGATATATTTTTTCTGATTTATGAAGATCCCCTTTCTCGATCGATAAACCTCAATCCCAAGAAAGTATTTCAAGTTTCCCAAGTCTTTCATCTCAAACTCCTTAACAATTTCTCCTTCAGATTCTTGATCTCCTCCTCGTTATCCCCAGTTATAACCATATCGTCAATATAGATGATTAGGCATGTCATCATCCCATTTACTTTCTTCAAGAATAGAGTATGGTCGGAGTTACTCTGTTTGTACCCAAATTTCTTCATAGCTGCGGTAAATCTCCCAAATCAAGCCCTTGGTGATTGCTTTAAACCATACAGAGCACGCCTAAGCTTACATCTTTCTCCCAGAGAGAAATCACTTGAGAACCCAGGAGGAGCATGCATATACACTTCTTCTTCAATTTCTCCATTGACGAAGGCATTCTTTACATCAAACTAATACAACGGCTAATCCTTATTTGCAGCTATCGAGAACAGAACTCTGATCGTGTCAATATTTGCCACAGGTGAGAAGGTTTCAGAATAATCAATCCCATAGGTTTGGGTGTACCCTTTTGCCACGAGCCGAGCTTTGTATCTCTCAATAGTTCCATCTGCGTGATACTTAATTGTAAACACCCACTTGCAACCCACTGTTTTCTTGCCTTCAGGCAGAGTACACTGTTCTCATGTGTTATTTTCTTGAGAGCTAGAACTTCATCTTCCATTGCTTTTTGCCACTTCGGGTTCTGAAGTGCTTTATCAGTATTTCGAGGAATAAAATTGGAGTATAAACTGGTTTTGAAAGCCCTGGCTGCTTGGGCCAGTTTATTTCCTTCATCTCTGTCAATAGGATATCTCGATCTCTGCGCTTCAAACTTGGGGTCATACCTCTTTGGAGGACACCTCTAGTTCTCCTTGGGGGCAATTCATACCTGCATGGGGACTCAATAGCACCAGATAGATCCACATCAACAATAGAGGGTTCAGCTATTACCTCTTGAGGCTCAGATATAACCTCCACACCAGTAGATGCATCAGACAGGCAAGGGATAGCATGAGGAGTAGGAATGACTATATTCTCAGAAGCAATATCGATGGGATTACATACTTGCTCTTTGGTGTCTAGATCATCAGAAACGGAATAAATAAGTCAGCTCAAGTCATCACATGTAGTCTTCCCCCCGAGGACGAAGCTGGGGATAGAAATATGATGTCTCAAAGAAATCACAATCCAGAGTAGTATAGAGTCGATTATGAGTCGGATCAAAGCAACGATACCCCTTTTGATTAACACCATAGCCCACAAAGATACATTTGACAGCCCGGGGTTCAAGTTTGTAGCGAGTAGGTTTGGGTAAGTGAACATAGACAATGCACCCAAATATGCGAGGGGGGTAAGGAGTGGGTAGAAGGGAGAGTGTAATGGTGTTGGAGGGTGGCAAGAGGAATTTTGAAGTTAAGGGTTTTGGAAGGTAGTCTATTGGACAGGTAGGTGGCAGATGCAAGGGCTTCGGGCCAGAAATTGGATGGAACATGGGCTTCAAACATAAGGGCACGACTCATTTCAAGGAGAGTCCGGTTCTTTCTTTCGGCTAACCCATTTTGTTGTGGGGTATGGGGACAAGAGGTTTGATGTATAAGGCCATGAGAAGTAAAAAATGTTCCATGTGTTGGTTAAGGTATTCCCCCCCGTTATCTGACCGAATGATTTTGGTCTTAGTGTTGAATTGGGTTCCAATCATATTGTAAAATTTCAAAAGGCATCAAAAACATCAGATTTATGTTTCAAAAAATACACCCAGCACATTCTAGTACAGTCATCAATAAAAGAAACAAAATAGGAATCATGTTGTTTATTACACTTAGGAGCTGGGCCCCAAACATCAGAATGTATTAGAATAAAAGGTTCGTTGCTACAACTACTACTCGGATAATATGAATGTTTGTGACTCTAAGCAAGTACACATGCTTCACAGTCCAGGGATACATGAGAATTACTAAATGTTGGAAAAAGACATTTTAGATACCCTAAGGATGGATGTCCAAGACGTCTATGCCAAATCCATAACTGATGATCACGAGACCCATAAGCAAGCAAAGTGTGACCCGTTTGAATCGCTCCATCCACATAGTATAATCCATCCCGTTCAGTACCACGTCCAATAATCTTCCCCGTCTGAGCATCCTGCACAACACAATCAGAAGAGGACATAATAACAATGCAGTTAAGCTCTTTAGTCAAATGACTAATAGATAGTAATTTATGAGATAGACTGGGAACAAGGAGACAATTTTTTAAATTAAGTGACGGGGAAATATTAACACTTCCAGCCCAATCGACACTAACACATTCACCATTTGTGTTAGAATATGGGTCCGAGAAGTGGGAACCGTAGATAAAAGATCAGATGGATCAAAGGTCATTGTGTCTGTCGCCCCACAATCAAATATCCACGGAGATCAAGCTAGTGGACTAAAGGAGCCCACATTATTTAAATTGGATTTAAGAGGTTGACCCATGTGAAATGTTTGGGCTTGGGAGTTGGTCAATTCGTGGGTAAGGGAATATTTGGGTGGATTTCTTTGTGGGTTTATGGGTAAAAGAGGATTAAGAAGGGTTTGTGGGTCAATTTTTCCTTAAGCCGCCAACCATAAGCAAGAAGTCTTTCCTTTACCCTTTGCCAAGCTTTCTCTCTCCTCGGTAAAAATCAGGTTGCCTTCTCCATGGGTTAATTCACCTCTTTCTCTCTCATGTGCCTTCTCTGCCATGTCTCTCTTTGCTCCAGTAGTTCGGCCATGAACTGCCGCCACAAGATGGGCCATGCCGCCGGTTCCTCTTGGTTCCTTGGTGGCGGCTTGTCGATGGTAGGGTTGTTTTGACCGGAATATCACCGAAAAAAACATTAAAGCATGGTGTTTTCGAGTGGTGATTTTAGCTTTTATTTTCTTAGATCTCGCTGGGTTCTTGAATTTCAACAGTACACCTCCATTTTTGGTGAATCTCACCGAAAAAGTGTCTGATTTTGATAGCCTTTTGTTGGTGTTAAACCAACTTGGTTGCAACAAAAGGTTTTGTGATGAATACCATTTTCTGATATCCATTTTGGTAGATGATGAGAACCGAAAAAAATTTCGGATCCCAAATTCGAACCTTATGGCTCTGATACCATGAAAGATATAATAATGCGGAATTAAAGGTTAAGAAATGTGTTTAGGGTTTATGAATACTGTTTGTATTAACTTTAATGATGAATTTACAGCCCTATAAATATACAACCTAAGATCTAACTTAGGAAACAAAATAATCTAAGGAATACAATGCTATTCTAATAATGGAAAAGAATAATTACATAATATTCCCATATATTCCTACATTTGCTGCAATTGTTGACTTAGTGTAGTTGTAAATCATCATATATATACAGTCTAAAGGAGAAAATTGTAATGACCAAATTGAAGAATGGAAAATACTTCTAAATTTGAAATGATTGATATATTAGGCGTCATATAGGTTTTTCATTTTCTTTTCGCAGTCTTTCTCGAGTGTATGTATCTCGCCAGCTACAACTTTATTGATAAGACTATGATTACAAATAATAGATTAAGGACAGAAGAGAATTTGGGTTTTAATCTTTTTGTGTGTATTGATTCAATCTCCAAGACTTGCTTAAATACAAGGACCATGATTACTAAATAAAGCAACTACAATAATTACATACTCCCTCCGTTTCCTAATGTTCTTCCCATTTAGAATATTCTATTTTGGAAAGAGAAATTTGATTAATATTTTTAAGACATATATAGAAGACAAAATATATCCATGTGAGATCTCGTTAGATTCGTCTTAATGTATACTTTTTTATTATATATTTTTTATAATTTTTTATGATGCGTATTTAGAGATATTTAGCTCAAAATTTACTTTGAAAACTGTGCAAAAAATATGGAAAGAACATTTGGAAACAGAGGGAGTACATTATTTACGCCTAAAATAACATTTACTAAATATAAAATATTCTAATAAATCTCAAATCATTCTATATAATGTAACATAAACCTCTCGCTGCTTTCTAGGCATCACACCAAAGAAAAGAACATCATTCTTCTTATTATCATCAAAGACCAAAGCATAAGTATGTATCAAATGCATCTTTTTACTTCGTAATACAAAAAACAAGTTTTTCTTTATAATATAGATAATTGACCTAATCTCCCTTGAATAAAATAAGATTTCATCTTCAAAGTTGTTGATAGATTTCTTGTTAGACTCATCCCCTGATGTTCCCTCATGTTCATTACATTAAAAGAGTAACTACGGCAGTGTATATAACCTAATCTCCCTTGAACAACCAAATATAATATGCATTCATTATTGGATTTTGACGGAACCAATGATACGCTCGAAAGGGTCTGATTCATAGCTCCACTAGCAAAAGGTTTCAAACTACCGTCTTATCGCTTGGTTTGACTGTTCCTACTCGCCAATGATAACCATTTACCTGAAATACATAAAAAAAATTCCGTTGTTATACGCAATCTCAGGTACCACAAATTGTTTTGTTTGGTTTTTTCTTCGCTCAGCTCATCAATTTCAACCCATTTATGTTCTTGTGATTGTGCATCATTTGGCCTCAACAATAACAACCTACTAGACAAAAACTCAGAAACAGGATCCGGAGTTAGTAGAACAAGAATGGCAGAAAGTGGTCGGGTTGACGATGTGAGATCCCATTCTCTCACAACTTTAGTAGATATTGGTTTGGCGTTGAAATCCAACTCATCAACCAAAGTCAAAACCTTAGCAAGCATGAAAACACGACAATGTCCAAGAAGGACACACCCCTCGAAGGCGAATAAGATCAATTTTCAAATCAATGCAAGGTGTTTGAGTATTCGCGCTAAGTTATCCGCCGGTGGATCAGCCCATTTGTTTGTGTAGGATATATTGAGATGGTTAAAACAAAAGACATATATTTTTAATTTTCTTGTTTAAACAAATATGTTAAAAAATTTAATAAAATTGTACATCGCATAGACATTATCTATTTCTTATTGAAAAAGACTCACTAAGATTAAAATCCTCCCATATATAAAGCAAGATAAATAGCTAAATTAATTTAACTCCAATAAAAACGAGCTAGTTACAATTTCTAGCAATATTAATTCGAAAATGTTTAAACCCTTCTAAATTTGTTTGACTTGTAGGAATTTGTAAAGCGAAAAGTCACGGGTAAATAAACGTTAATTAATGTCGACGTAGAATATTGAAGGTCCTAATAAAGCTTGAGGATTTATGGGATTGCTTTTTTGAGAATTGAAACAGTTTGCCTCTTTTGAGCTTTCATTTGGCTGCACCACATTGATTTGAACGGGTGCTTTCAAGCCTGTCTTTGTCTTTTTTGAGCTTTCAGCTTTTTTTTTTCCAAGTAAATATGGATAAAATAATAAAGTAATAATAAAATTTTCCAAAACATAAACTATTTTATGAGGTATTCTCACTATAAAATGTGTTTTATACACGTGTTAATTAAATAATTTAATTGAAAATCATTCTATCTATAAAAATTCATTAAATAAAACTTATATCTTGTTTATATTGTCTAATCACATATATAAATAATACTCTCTTCTATTCATTCTAATAGTCCTATTTGATTGCACACTATTGTGAATACAATGCATGTTAATTAAATACATGATTAGACGATTCAAACAAGATTTCACTAGACTATATTTTTTCTTACTTATTAACCGCAATATATGAAATAAACTTAAATGATGAACAGTACCAAACGCACTTATGTAGCAACTAGTATTTCAGAACCAACTAATTCACTTATTGATTAAAAGTAACATACAATTACATTACAAATAGAAATAATTGATAAGCAATATAAAAAGTAAAATGGGTTGTTACTTGTTAGGGTGAATATGAAAAAGTATTAACTTTTTATAATGTTTAGTAATTTAGTAATAAATAAATAATCAAATTATCATATTAGATTGAATAACGGAAAATTGAAACATAAGAACATAATAAATATATACAATGAAACACAAGAAGTACATAGATTTTTTTTTATTTTGAGCCGGTGTGAACTAAATTCGACCATCAGAACAATTGATTATAAAAAGGACGATAAAAAATCTTTCTACATTACACAAAAGTTATAAAATTAAAATTCTCAAATCTGCCTCGCTTGTTTTTGTTTATCACAGATTCTTACTTGAGATCGTCTTTTGTAAATACGACTCTTAAAAGCCTAGTCCAATTCTAAATATGTATTGTTACAACTTTAAATATAGATTTGGGTTGGACTTAATCGTCTTTACAAAAGATGGTCTCTCAAGAGAGCACCTGTTGAACACCACAATGGAAAGTCTCCAAGATCAGTAGACCTGGGAAAATTTGATCCGATCCGAAAAAGGACCTGGAACCCGACCGATCCGAAAGTGACTTAACCCGAAACATGACCGACCCGATAATTACCCGACCGGCAACCAACTCGTTTTGACAGGTCTAATGTCAATTTTTAGAGTAATCTCAATGTTAGAATTCATTTCAAATAAATTTTTTGTTTTTAACGTATCTCAACATATTGAATATATCATTTGAACCCTAAAACTCTTTAATATATCTCAAAAAATACACATTTAACATTTTTTTATCCATCGTAATTATTTTTCTTTAAAAAAAGGACGTTATAATCATCTTAATTGAATACATATATCTTGTTAAATAATCAAATGAGTTTTTTATTCTTCTACATTTCAGTAAGCAAATCGATATAATTTATAAGAACGTTTTGCACATTTGAATGAGCTTTTCAGAAAAGAAATGTCGCTACCCTAGATTATAAAACGTGTATCTTATAAGTCGAAATAAGTACTTAGTTATTTGTATATCTTTCCAACATGAAAATTGTAAAATTATTTGTTTATGAGAAAATGAGAAGATATTTAACATCATTTTTATCTAACGTTACAACTTTAATAAACGCAATAACTTTTATGAAGCACGTATATTACAAGTTTTTCAAAATAAGTATTAATTCCCTTCTTTTCTTTACACTTAGATGAACCCGACATACCAACTAGTTTTAGAAAATCGCACATATGGTTTCTCTAATGTGACTCGTATCTTACAAATCCAACTATACATATAGATTTAAAGTTTAGACAACGAGCGTCGCAATTACTGATTTCTTATAACTTGAATTCAATCACATATAAGACTTTAATATTGTGTTAATTGATATGTGGATTAATGTCATAGGGATGAGAAATAATTTTTTTATTAAAAAAGTTTCATAAATAATAAAATATGGAAAATCATTTTTTTAATTTTCATGATTCATAACCCGTTGGATCAAACCGACCGACCCGGAACTGAGAGTGACCCGACCTGAAAATGACCCGACCCGAAAATGACCCGACCGAAAGTGACCAGACCCGTAACCCGTCCGACCGACCGTTTTCCAGGTCTAAAGATCAGTATTCCAACACCAACAAATGGGCTAATTTTCCAATGGATATCCTAACCCAAATCCTAAAACACCTTGATTTGAAAACGGATCTTACTCGTTTTCGAGGGGTATGTCCATCTTGGAGATCCGCTCTTGAAAAATACCCGACCTATACATCTCATATCCAAGTCCCATGCCGCTACAATCATAGCCGCTACAACGATAAAGGAGGCATGAAGCATTTTGAAGACAAATATAGAGGTTTGGAAAATGTAATACTTTATAAACTTCAATCTTTGTGGGGTCAATTTGATAACCTAAAAATGTTAGATAATGAATCAATTCAAACATATGTTGATTGAGTCTTAAATACTGTTAACTAAATTTGTTCTAATGGAGACGCAATTGAAGAAGTGAAAATAATTCGAAATCAAAAAATTTGATCACATAGTGGCTGCTATAGAAGAGTCGAATAAAGATTTAAGATCACTCACCATGACTGAGCTAATGGGCTCTCTATTAGCTCATAAAGAAAGAATAAGTAGTTATTTGATGATTGAAAAAGTACAAGCGGATACATGTTTCAGTTGGGATCCAAGTCTATCTCATGGTCATTAAAGAAACAAGTAACGGTAACACTATCATAATCAAAAGCAAAATACATATCAGCTACAAGCTCGTCATGTGAAGTAGTATGCCTAAGAAGAAGTCTCAAAGATCTACAATAACAGATAGAAGATCTAACTACCATCCATTTTGACAAGATGTCAGCCATAGCTATGACAAAAAATCCAGTCTTCCATAGTCGCACGAAACATATCAAGATACGACATCACTTCATTCGAGAATTGGTCGAGAAACAAGCAATCGAGCTACAATTCTGCAGGAAGGCAAAACAACTCGCGGATATATTTACCAAGCCACTTTCAACAAACAAAATCTTTCAATTTCGACGACAACTCGGAGTTCAAAATTTTCCATATTAAGGGGGAGTGTTATAAACATTAATCTTGAAAAATCAATGAGCATTGGTATCTAGATATTATTCCTAAGAAAATATATAATGTAAATATTTAGAAAAATCTAGGATACGACTAATAATCACCTAAAAGAAAATCTAGAAGAAATAATCCTAGAATAATCTAGATTATAGTTACAACTAGTTTTTTTTTGAATAATACCTGATTTATTAATATAGAGTCATACGACATCTACATCAGAGATAAAAATTAGCAAGTACATATCAACTAAAACCAAATATAATTCAAAAATAACAAAACTACGATCATTGTGTATGAAATCTGACAATTCTTAATATCCTCTTCCACATCGCTGTTTGATACAGCCTTCTACGACGGGGTCTTTCGATCTGTTGTAATCTTGAGATAGAATTGAATTTGATATAGTTGATGATAATTGCAATTTTGATGTCTGTTCAATCATCGCATTAATCTCTACCAACAAATCAACTAAAGACCAAAATTCATAACTTCAAACTCTCACAAGGAGAGACTCAAAACCCAATATATGGGTAGAATCAACCCAATGAATGACTAAAACAACTCTCTTACAGAACGAGGACAAAAATTTATTCTAATCATATTTAAAAAAACTTAAAAGTGAGAAATTATGGGCTTACCATCAATCTTTAAATATTGATGATAGCCCTAAACTAACTATAGATAATAGGGTTTTTTTAGAGAGAGAAGACAGAAAAAATATTAGGGCGGCTAGTATTAAACTCTATTTGACTTTAGTTAGAACCGGTTAAAACTAGAGAATTCTAGTGCATTAAACAAAGTGGAACCATGCAGTACCAGACACGAGATAGATTTTCCAAAGAACAGGGATTTTTTCGAATAAGCCAATTCATTTGGGACCCCTCAGATCCACTCTTTTTCCTATTCAAAGATCAGCCCTTTGGCTCTGTGTTTTCACATCGTGAATTCTTTGCAGATGCAGAGATATCAAAGGGGCTTCTTACTTCCCAAATGAATCCTCCTATATCTATATTTCAACGCTGGTTTCTCAAGAATACGCAAGAAAAGCACTTTGAATTGTTGATTAATCGCCAGAGATGGCTTAGAACCAACAGCTCATTATCGAATGGATCTTTCCGTTCTAATACTCTATCCGAGAGTTATCAGTATTTATCAAATCTGTTCCTATCTAACGGAACACTATTGGATCAAATGACAAAGACATTGTTGAGAAAAAGATGGCTTTTCCCGGATGAAATGAAAATTGGATTCATGCAAGAGTAGAAAGATTTCCCATTAGATAGAGAAGATCACCAAGATTTCGTGATCCGCTGCCCAACTTATTCCAATTCCAAGATCTCGGATATACTATGCCTATAAATATGAATGATAATGTATGATTTTAAAGATGTGTAAGAAAAGCATTTCCAATTAATAAAAATCCAACAATTTCACAAAAGCATTTTCTCTCCTATAAACTCTAACATCACATAATAAATCTTCTCCAAATATTAAACAAGATAAGTAACCCACTACTACTTCCGCTAAACATTTCCAAAAATACTACCATTACGACCTCTGAAAGTATACGTGGATTTGTACTTGTTGAACAACAATTAATTGTTTATTGCTGATATACTAAAGAACATTTAAAATAAGGAAATTGATATATATACGACCCTTACATTCTCTAAAGAACATTTAAATTCAAAATATATATATATATATAGCCCTAACAATTGTATATAAAAAATAATCTTCTATTTTATTTACGTAATTTAATATTATTTTACTTTAAAAGCATAAGAATTTAATTATATTTTATTGTTTATTATTTAGTACTTATTTCTTATAAAGTTGAAATAATTATATAAAATATTAATTGTTTTTCGATTTTCAACCAACAATTACCTCAATCTAAATACAGAGAAAGAGAATAGGATTCAGCTAGCTTAAATCCCGTGCCAAGCACGAAAATTTTTTAAAAAATCAAATAATTTCTTAAGCATAAACAAAGTTTAAATTATCATGATATTAATTTGTTATTTGTTAACTATAATAAACATAGAGAAAATAATATTTGACGTGTAAGAGAAATTAAACGTATCAATTTATATTTTCTTATGCACGTAATTAATATCAAGTATTATAGTGATTACAATTTAATCTTTTGAATATATACTTCTATGTGTATTTTTCTATTTATAATATACTATACAAATATCTTAAGTTTTAAAGTCATGAGTGCTTTTGTGTATTTTTGATGACTTTAGAAAAGAGATTTCATAAATGATATTTTAAATAGATTTAGTAGCGTAGGAAAATTTTGTTAATTGAGTAATTAAATGAAGCTTATGTATGACGATTGAGAATTCTTACACCTTTTGAAAATATAATTATTTGATATGACATTATATATAGCGTGACAATATTCAACATTTCCTTTTTATAATAAAACATATAATTTTTTTTATTTGAATCACGTATCATACAATATAATAAATGAGTTGAAAAATGACAAATAACATATTCTTAAAAATTTTCCAAATGAATATATTTAATATGTTAGAATTAATTACTTGACACTTTATTCTAGATTAACATGATAGTTTTCCTTATCTTATTTGCTGATATTTTTCAAAATATGCAAATTATGCTTTGATATTGTTCTATAATTTCTTTACTTTATTAGTTGATATTTTTCATTTTATATTCTTATATTATTTTTTATAAATTTCTTTAAATTATTTAATTAATTGATATTCTTGTATGTTATTTGCTAAATATGAAATTAATTCTATTAATTGAACTTAATGATGCAATTGACTACTATAGCCTGATTAATTAGGCTGGAAAATTTTCAACCATAGCTTGACACGCGTCAATAAAACATTTTTTTATTCTACTTCAGTATATTACTTTAGTACATATACTATATAAGAAGTTTAGATACTTGTTTGACACAACAATAATTCAAACCTTTATAACACAATATAATTTAGTGTCAAATTAAAGAATCTAATAAATATTTAATTAATGTTAATTTTTTTATTTAAAATTAAATTAATGGTTGAATAATGTATTAATGAGTTGGAAAATAAATAATTCAAATATTGAAAGTTTAAAATTGAGACCTAAAAATAAGATATTTTCCTTTGATTCTCATTCTTTAAAAGTAATTAAGATGCTTATCGAGACCTAAAAATAAGATATTAAGATAGATTGATATTCTCTTACTTGAATTATATATTTTAGCAAACCTTGATATTTGTAATTAAAATTTAATGGGTCAAATTTTACTTACCCAAATTTATATTGCCAAAAATAAAAAAATTTAATTACATATAAACTATATTTGTTACTTACCCAACTTTTTATTGTCATAAATAAAGAACTTTAATTACATATAAACTATATAAAATTGAATGTATTTTGGAGGGAAATGAATTAATATGAAGGCGACACGTGTCCTTCTAAATAATGGTTTTAGTATATAGTACTAGCTTGAATCCCGTGCCAAGCACGGAAAATTTAAAAATAATTACTTAAATATAAACAAAATTAGTTTACATGTATTAATTTGTTATTTGTTAACTATAATAAATATAGAGAAAATATTATTTGACGTGTAAGAGAAATTAAATATATCACTTTATATTTTCTTATGCATGTAATATCGAGTATTATAGTAATCAGAATTTAATATTTTGAATATCTACTTCTATGTGTAGTTTTTATATATTATATAAATATATAATATATAATATTTTAATTTTATAGAATAGAATAAAATGATAGTATAAACCAACTGGAATATGAAATGTATATTTTACAACATAAAGAATAAAGAATGATTCTAATTACCTAATTTATCTAAATGAAGAAATTTTCTAAAAATACCCATTTGTCATTTTGGAAGGAAAATAATTAACGTAAGAGTGACACGCGTCCTTACTGAATAACGGTTTAAGTATGCAGTATAGATTTTATATTTTATATTTTATTCCTATTCACCATATATTGTCCAGTTTTTATAGAATAGAATGATTGTATAAACCAACTGGAATATGAAATTTATATATTATAACATGAAGAATAAAAAATGATTCTAATTACCTAATTTAGTTAAATGAAGAAATTTTCTAAAAATACTCATTTGTCATTTTGGAGGGAAAATAATTAACGTGAGAGTGACACGTGTCCTTACTGAATAAAGGTTTTAGTATATAGTATAGATAGATTAAAATTGAGACCTAAAAATAAGATATTTTCCTTTGATTCTCATTCTTTAAAAGTAATTAAGATGCTTATCGAGACCTAAAAATATGATATTAAGATAGATTGATATTCTCTTACTTGAATTATATATTTTAGCAAACCTTGATATTTATAATTAAAATTTAATGGGTTAAATTTTACTTACCCAAATTTATATTGCCAAAAATAAAAAAATTTAATTACATATAAACTATATTTGTTACTTACCCAACTTTTTATTATCATAAATAAAGAACTTTAATTACTGTTGGGGATCATAAACCCCGCATACTGGAAATTACCACTACGCCCTTGGTCAACGGGTCAAAGGTCAATTTGAGTTAATCAGGGTCAAACATGGATGGATGAAAAACCGAATGGAGGTTTCACAGTTACCCCTGAGATAAATCATCCCTTCTGATAACCGCCCTCCGTGACGAATAACCGCCAAAGACGGTTATCCGTCCCGTGATGCTCGATAGAAGTTACTTGTTTGGAAGTAACCTCCCAGCGGTTACCAACTGATGTCCCAAGGTTCCTATATATTCATGACTCTTCCACCGGAATCAGGTTACGCAACCTTACTCTAGAATACTCCTTACATTCTGACTCTCCTGAAATCTGACTTAAGCATCGGAGAGCTGTTCCGGGACATCAGCCCCCGGTTAGTTTTCCTTGTGGTTGCAGGTATTCTCCTTGCGACGGTCAGATCGTCTCTCTTCGAAGGATTGACATTACTTCACAAGGCGTCCCCCGTTTACAAATTCGACCGTTTCATAACTGAAACAGTTTGGCGCCGTCTGTGGGGACGCAGAAATATTCTTCCTAAAAAACACCTAAATCTTTACTGAAAGTCTGAAGATGGCACCAAGAAGAACAAACACCAAGGAAGCGTCTGTCGCCCGCAGTACTGACACTTCCGCTTCGCAGCGTGAAAACCGGCCAGTGACAAGGCAGGATCTTGATACCCTTGCCACCAACCTTTCACGAACATTTGCTGAACAGTTACGCAATGTAACTGCCCAACAGCCTTCCTCAGCACCAAACAATCCTGATATCAACGCCACTTTGGCTGCAATGACGCAGCAAATCCAGGATCTGCGAACCATGTTTGCAGAACAAAATAAAGCCCCTTCCGAACAAGGTCGGCGGGAATCAGAAGAAAACCCTGCCCAATCACAAGCAGGGACTTCACGACAACCGACTCCGTCCAAAAGGAATGATTCTAACTTCGTCTCCTCTAGGAAACCTACAACTGATCTGAGGACTCACCTCGATCGCCGCCGACGTGAAAAAAGCAGTACGGTCCAAAGCTTTATGGACGGAAGAAGAAGACAAAGAACCCGAGACTATAAAGATCGGGAAACCACAGTTCATGTGGCTGAGTCCTCCGCTAACTCACGTGAGAGGGAAGCGCCTATGCTGCTGAACTCTCCTCTATCTGCAGACATTCTAGCCACGGGAAGCAATTGTTCCGCATACAGGTCGAAGTCAATCTTCTCTATAGCAAGTCATCCCTTCATCCTGCATGCGTGTGGCCAATGTTGGGGATCATAAACCCCGCATACTGGAAATTACCACTACGCCCTTGGTCAACGGGTCAAAGGTCAATTTGAGTTAATCAGGGTCAAATATGGATGGATGAAAAACCGAATGGAGGTTTCACAGTTACCCCTGAAATAAATCATCCCTTCTGATAACCGCCCTCCGTGACGAATAACCGCCAAAGACGGTTATCCGTCCCGTGATGCTCGATAGAAGTTACTTGTTTGGAAGTAACCTCCCAGCGGTTACCAACTGATGTCCCAAGGTTCCTATATATTCATGACTCTTCCACCGGAATCAGGTTACGCAACCTTACTTTAGAATACTCCTTACATTCTGACTCTCCTGAAATCTGACTTAAGCATCGGAGAGCTGTTCCGGGACATCAGCCCCCGATTAGTTTTCCTTGTGGTTGCAGGTATTCTCCTTGCGACGGTCAGATCGTCTCTCTTCGAAGGATTGACATTACTTCACAAGGCGTCCCCCGTTTACAAATTCGACCGTTTCATAACTGAAACAATTACATATAAACTATATAAAATTGAATGTATTTTGGAGGGAAATGAATTAATATGAAAGCGACACGTGTCCTTCTAAATAATGGTTTTAGTATATAGTATAAATGATTGATAAATATATCGAGCTACTCGACTTTTAAGTTACCAAAAATGTAACTTATTTTCTATCGTATTTTTATAGAATGGACTTATTATTATTGTGTTTAAAATTGATAATTACAGTATACAGAGTGTACTGTTTTTCGGTAATAGAGAAACTCATTACGAGTAGAATTTAGAAGGTCATTAAATCGGGGTCTTTGATGGGGTTATTATGTCTAATTGGGATATTTTTTCACTGCAGAAAGGATTTTTGAGGATGAAACAATTTGCTTCTTTTGAGCTTTCATTTGGCTGCATTAATTTAAATGTTGGATAATTTAAAGTCCAAAAGTTATAAAAGTCTAAAAGTTTTAAGTATAATTCTAAGTTTTAATTATACTAAAGGTTAATTACATGGAAATTATTGGCACGTACTATGAAAATAGTAGGGTCAAAGACATTATAAATATTAATTTTATAATTAAGGACAAGAAACTAAAAAATTTTGTCCAAAAAAAAATAAGAAAATAGAGCTTTATTTTAAAGCTACGAGAGTTTCTCAAGGTTGGAATATTTAGTGGGCTTATTCTAGGCATATTTATAGGGTTGATTGTTGAAGCTATTTTTTGGCTAGACATTCCAATATAGTCGCAACATTGTGATTAATTTGTAATCTATAAGTAAAAACATAGTCAAGTGAGATCTTGTTTGATTTGTCTTGATGCAAAGACTATTAATATCAATAATTTATGGAAAAAGTGTCAAAAAATACTTAATAAATTTTTTTTCGAATAAGTACCAAGTAACGGTTGGGGTTAAGTTTTCCTATTTTCTTTTTTAACCATTTTTAAAACGTACATAAAAAAATTTACTTTTCGAAAGAGTACCAAAAACACAACATAATTATCAATACAAACGCAATATAATATGTAACTCTAAGAACATCATCCTCTTTTAATATCTTAATCGTAAAACTCTTCCAATCATACACAATAGTATTACATTTTGTCACAAAAAAAAACCCCAAAGTAAAATTTTATTGGATAATTATGTTGTGTTCTTGGTACTCTTCTGAAAAACAAAAATTCTATTAGTTACTTTTTAAAAATGGACAAAAAAGATAACGGAAAACTTAACCACAGCGTTACTTGATACTCTTTTGAAAAGAAAACTTTTTGTTTGGTATTTTTATTTTTTTTTTATTAGGTACTTTTTTGAAATTTTTTTTATCAGGTACTTTTTGACACTTTTTCCTATTATTTATTACATGCATAGTTATAGATATTAAAGATTGATTTAGTGCATTGGACAGCGTGAAAGAGCAAATGTTGCAAGTATATTATAGGAATAGAGGATAGTCCGACCTGATATAATCGGACCGAGTAACTGAAGTATGTAGCCCTATTTCCGATCATAAAAACCGCTTCGCCATGCTTGAGGCTTCTTTGAATTTCGCTGGCGAATGACTTTCAAAATTACGTCCCTGCATCTTCCTTTTAAGCTATAATTAAAGAGCAAACGTTCACCAAAAATGTTTTTTGTCAGCTTGTTCGCCACAAATAATTGATACTCCTATATCGTTTTGAACGCTTGGATTGAAGTTTTACCTTATTTGTTATCAATTGCTTCTAGGCAGAACTTATTGTTTATCCGATAATTGTCACGAAAGTTTTACTTTGTTTGTTATCAATTGTTTATCCGATAAATAAAACATAGTGATAAATTATTAATAATGCAACTTTGTACTCCGTAACTTTCATAAACTGTCTTATTGTTTAAAGAAAACAAACATGCTGCAAATAGTAACATCATGGATAGAAATTAGTTTAGAGAGCACAAAAGGCTTATATGACTAAAATCACACCAAACTAAAATGATGTCCTGAAAATCCATGCAGATAGCTAGATATATGTAGTACGTAGATACGTACTAATTTCCTCCTGGGTTTGGCCCTACACCAGTACTAGTCCCAGCACCAGCACCAGCTCCCAAACCTGAACTCGACCCAAGCCCAGGAATACCACCTGATCCAAGCCCTGGGATACCCCCTAACCCACCACCCATACTCCCACCCATTCCTGCACCGATTCCGCCTCCAATCCCCGTCTGTCCACCAATAGGTCCGCCAAGACTACCACCCATTCGAGTACCCGCACCAATACCTGCTCCAACACCTGTACTCGAGCCCATGCCAAAGCCTGGTCCCCCAAAAAGGCCTCCTGGGCTACCAACACCACCACCACCACTACCAATTCCAACTCCACCACCAGGCCCACCTTGGCCTATTCCAAAACCTGGTCCACCTTGTCCAATACCAAGACCTGGCCCACCTAAACCTGTTCCTAAACCAGACCCACCTTGTCCTGTTCCTGTACCGGGCCCACCTTGTACTGGACCTGAACCAAGCCCACCTTGACCTGGGCCTACACTAGGTGTACCTGGAAGCATGCCTCCAATACCACCTTGACCAGCTGGACTACCTAGGCCCGGAACTAGGCCCGGACCAGCACCATTATCATCTAATCCTTCATACCCAATATTTTGAGTGGTTAAATGATCAATATTTCTTGCACCAACAACAGAGACAATAAAATAAGAAGAAATTATAAAGACAACAAGCTTATAAAATGAACCCATCATGTGTTTTTCAGTGTTAACGTGTTTATAAAAAAAGCAAGCTAAGTGAATATGCAAAGTTTGGAGGATGAGAATAGGGTTTATATAGAACGGTAGATCGGATCATAGAAGGGGACCAAAGTCTAATAAATTTGAATGAAATATGTACGGTTGGGAAGATGTATAAATGCTACTGTTTGGGTAGCAGTAAGTTCAATTTAGTATGTTTTGTATACTGAAATTTAAGTCAACCTGTGGAAGGACCATGTAATGCTGTATGCATGCCAGATTGTTTATGTTTTACCAGTAAATGTACTTTGAGGGCAGTCTAGCTAGCTTATACAGGATATATATGTAAGAGCCTAGATGACCGATGACGTTAGGGTTGAGTACATGCACTCGATTCCTATATGTTTGTTGAACCAACTCAAATATTATATAATTATTACAATTATATATATATATATATATATATATATATATATATATAAAATCAACTCGATAATACTCCCTCCAACTCATTTTAATTGTCTTATTTTCTTATTTGGGCAATTCACTTCAATTGTCTCATTTCCATTTTTGTCAATGATTTTTTTTTACCTAAATACCCCATGTTCACACAAATAATGACCAATATACCCCCACTTTTACTACTTATAATACCCTAACTACCACCTTTACAATTAATTTAATCAATTAAAATACCCCAACTACCACCTTTTTTGTGGACCTCATCCCACTCTTAATATCTGTGCCCAATTCAAATGAGACAATTGAATTGAATTGAAGGGAGTATAAAAAAGTAATGTCCAAAGAGATCATATATGAAGGTCAATTTTTTAGCACTGAGTTATTTAGTATGTTTGTTAAACCAACAACAAATTTATCAAATATTGAACCTGACTCAATTGATCTAATTGACATGATATATGCAATGTTTTTTGATATAGGTTTTATTTCATTCTAGTTATATATTTTAAACACTACTCCCTCCGTTCCTTTTTGATGTTCCTATTTGGATTTTTCACCAAGATTAAGAAAAATGGAATCTTAAGTGATAGTGGGTATTATTTTAATTATATAGTAGTGGGAAGTAATGATTGTATTGGAAGTATGAGAGAAAAAAAATTAAATAATAGTGTAATGTAATGATTGTATTGGAAGTATGAGAGAGAAAATAATGAAAATAGTAGTGTAAAGTAAGGAAAGTGGGGTTTTAAGGGGTAAAAGAGGGATGAAAACTTTTCAAAAATGGAAAGTATTCTAAAGTGGAAAAACTTATGGAACTACCCGTTTTAGTAAGGTGGAAAAACAAAAAGGAACGGAGGGAGTATAAAACTTGGTTGAAAATCCTAAATGTGTATGTTTAATTAAGTATAAGAATAAGATGATTATTACAATTTTAGAAATCCGATTAACCTAAATCCTTTTACATTTAAATGAATAGATTTTAGTATTTTATGTGCCAAAGTATACATCAGTCTACATTAGGTGTTAGATAGTCAACCCAAAATCCTTTTATATAATACATTGAACCCGACGGACTTTGAATCGACTTTAAAAATAAAATATACGATAAAAAATAAAATATACGATAATGTTAAACTAATGTGGATACAAAATTTAATTTTGACCAGATTTGAAACAAATAGAATTTAGAAAATGAGTCTGGGCAACCCACACGAAGAGGAAAAGAAGTAGTCCACTCATAAATCCAAAGAAGATTCACTACTAAAACCAATTGGTGATAGGAGTTACTCCTTAGGTTTATAAAGTAATGCATACTCTTCTCTTTCTCCGATGTGGAACAACTTACATGTGAGTAACACATAGGCACTTCAACAGGAACACTAAATTGGAAACTGATCGATGGTGCGAATCAAGACGCTAACACGTATACCAACCCGGCCAAGATTATTATTTAGTATTGACGTATTTATGATATGATCAGTGATGGGTGGCTGTCTACATGCATGTCCTTTAGTTGTCAAATAATTTGTGCAGCACATACCGTTCTGCATACGAATCATTCATGCATGCATTGGTTTTACCAGCTAAATTTTAGTAATCCTCTTTGCACAATTGCATCTCGTAATAATGTTAGAGTATATAATATATTGTATCAGCATAAGTTTTTGGTTGAGTTGGTTTCTTAATATGGTTTAGAAGCCAACGTGACATATTTAGGAGTATATATGTATAGGAGTATATATATACGTATTTCATTAGAGCTATTTTAGTTAAAGTGACTACCTCAATTAAGGCTAAAATTGGTTAACTTCACTTTTAATGGGTTATATGCAAAATATTTTGGTTAGAAGCATATAGTTGCAACCTTGAAATTTATGTCTAAGGTTATACTTTCTCCGAATTTTTTTAGTTGTCCAATTTTCTTTTTTGGCAAATTCATATTAATTGTCTCATTTTCTTTTTCATCTATCTTTTTTTTTACCTAAATACCCTCACTTTTACTACTCCTAATATCCAACTACCACCTTTACAATTAATTTAATCAATTAAAAATACCCAACTACCCCCTTTTTAATGAACAGCACACCACCCTTAATAACCGTGAAAACCCAAATGAGACATCTAAAATGATTTGGAGGGAGTATATTTCATTTATAAAATAAGGATAAATGAGCAAACAAACAATGAAACAATTGAGCTACTAGCTAAGCTTGTTGGTAGTGACTAGTGAGTATATATCTTCTAGTTCTAAGTAAATGCGATATTTGCTCCTCACATAAAAATGGCATTAGAGATGGGGAAGATAGAGTTTAATATACTAACAGAGGTAGGAAAAATGAATTGGGCATAAGGGAAGAGGAAGAACAATTTCTCCTTGTAACGAAAATCCTAGCTAATTACTTGGAAATTTTACGTAACTTTTAAATTAATTCATGAATAATATTTCAAGAAAATTCAGGACAACCAATCTTATTGTGATATACTACTCATATAATAAGAAATAAGTTGATGTTAACTTTGATAAAAAATGTTCCATATAGAAAATCAAAAATGCATACACCTTTAATGAGGGTTCACTCTTTTCCAAAATCATATGGTAATAGCAGGATTACCCACCAAGTATAATATGCAAGTCTAAAACCCACTATTTTAGCTAGTGATGTGGGATTTCTTCACATGTGAAGTATTTCAACAAATCCCTAGAGATGTTAATTCGGTTATCGGGACGATTTGGGGTTAGATGTTTCTGATTGATTCAAAAATATAGAATCTCGTTTCTATATTCATTTTTACATCTTTGTATTAATCTATTTTTTACATCGGTCAATTGGAATTCAATTACAAATTTGGGTAATGTGTTATGTTTTGAGCATGTCTAACCATCCCATAATTCTTTTTAATTGATTTCTACAACATATAAGTGACACCATTAAATAAACACAAATTCTTGTAAGAGACGGTCTCTTTGAGAGATGAACTCTAATTGGGTTGTCCATAAAGGAAAATAGAGAATTAGACTAAGAATTAAACTCTAATGGACTGGGCCTGAGAGGCGTCTCTAAAAAAAACGGTTTCTCAGGAGACTTGCTATTAAATAAATTATTATGGCACCTAGTAACTAGAAAAATCACAAGTTGTTGATTCACAAGAAAAGAATCGTGCGAGCAGTCACTCAAATTCTGTGCTATTTATTATGGTTGTTAATGTTCCAAAGAGACTTGACAGCTTCTTTGCCTAATGAAATACTTCTAGATTCACTCGAGAAATTTGGGGCAAAAAGTTTAAATTTACGGTCTCTAATTTCTAAAATTATATTACGTTTAGAATTATATTCGACAGCAGGTTTATATATTTAGAGTCAATATATTAGAACTAACATATTATTTCGTGTGTTTAGCAAATGATTTTATTAATTACTCTGTGTTTTTTGTTCTCATTTACTTTTGCATAGTTTTAAAAGCGAATTATGAGCTCAAATATCTCTAAATACGCATGATAAAATATTATAAAAAATACAAAATATAAAAGTATACATCAAGACAAATCTAACAAGATCTCACATGAATATATTTTATCTTCTAAATATGTCTTAAAACTATTAATTAAATTTCTCTCTCCTTAAGGTAAAACATTCCAAACGGAAAGAATGTGGGAGAATAGAGTGAGTAAGTATTATGTTTTAGTTAGTAAAACAATGAAGAAGTATTTGGTTATAAATGACTTATAAATTAGTTATAAGCTTAACTATTTAAGTAAAAACCAAAAAGTTTATGTGTTGCTCTTTCTTGTTCTTTTGTCTTTAGACCCACATTTTCTTTATATAGACAACTAACTATGAACGACTAATTTTTTTTTAAAAAAATCTCTACAACATTTAGCATAAAAGTTGGCCTAAAGATGCAAATTAACAACTAAAATAATAATAGTGTTACTAAATATCAAACAAGTCAACAACTAACAACCATATATCAAACACTCATTGATTCCTAAATTAAGATGATTGATTTGAGTATATGGCACTAAGATGGAACCAATAATAAATCAAAGAGAAGGTCTTTGATGGACTTGAAGCAATACTTGATTATGTCCACGAAATTTTTTTTTTAAAGCACACTTTGAAGAGATTGGAGAACTTAAATTCAACTCATCAATTTTAGTATAATTGATAATTTGGAGGTGCAAAGTACATAAATTGGTGTTTAATATTTGATAGAAGTTAGAAAATGGGTTTGGTCAACTCAAACAAGGAGGAGAAAAAGTAGTCCACTCATAAACCCAAAGAAGATTCACTACTAAAATTAAACCAGTTGGTGATAGTAAGAGTTACTCCTTGAGTTTATAAAGTGATGCATAATCTTCTCTTTCTCCGATATGGGACAACTCACATGTAGATAACACATAGTTACATTAAAGAACTTCAAATGAAGGTATTTTGAATGGAAGTAGAGGTGTTCAAAACAGATTCGATGACCCGATGGACACCCGACTTTATAACCGAACCCGATTTGACCCGACTTAAAAATGGATCTACAATTATGTAAAAACCAATGTGAACACAAAACCCCAATTTGAACCGACCCGAAACACCTGACCCGAAATCAACCAGATGACCCTAATGAACACCTCTAAATGGAAGTTAGGTATTTCAATTATTGTCGATTGTTTTACTTCAAATGCTACGTGCATTCACTACAAGAAAATAGAGATTGGGCGACAAAAATTACTCCTTATGGGCTACAAAAAATAAGTTGTGGCTCATACATACATATGGACTACAAAATTATCACTTGTTGTTCAAAGGCAACTTTTGGGCCACAAAATTACAAGTTGTCGTCCAAAAGGCAGATTTTGGGCCACAATATTACCAATTGTAGTCCAAAGGCAGATTTTGGGCTACAAATTTACTAGTTGTAGTCTAAAGGCCGCTTATGGGCTACAAAAATTGCAGTTGTATTCAAAACGCAGCTCATAGGCTACAAAAATTGCAGTTGTAGTCAAAGGCAGCTTATGGGCTACAAAATTGCAGTTGTAGTCAAAAGGTCAGCTTTTGTGCCACAAAATTATAATTTGTCTTCCAAAAGGTAGCTTTTGGGCTACAATATTACCAATTGTAGTCCAAAGTCAACTTTTGGGCTACAATACTGCTATTTGTTGTCTAAAAACAAGGCTACCAAAGTATCATTTGGTTTCCAAAAGTATTTTGTGTGCTGTAGCTTATGGACTACATAAGTAACTTTTGTTGCCTATAATGTAACTTTTGGGCTACAAACTAATTATTTGTCGCCCATAGATAACATTTAAGCGACTATGTAACTTTTTGTTGCCTATAAATTAACATTTAGATTACAAAATTTAATAATATTGCCTATATAAGTTATAGATTTTTGACAATCAAAAGAATTTTGATGTCCAAAATTTTATTAGGTGGGCAAGGGTTAGATCTAGTTCGGGTCCAGTTAGACCTAGATTCCAGACCCTATTTCTTTTATTGGACCTAGACCAAGACGCATATTTCTGTAATCGTGTTTGAGTAAAACTTATAATAAGTTGATATAAATAAAATTTAAATTCAGACGAATTAAACTAGCTAGACCACACTTGACTATACTTTAACTTCTAAATTAAGAATAAAACACAAATAAGTGATTGATTACTAATATTCATAAAGCAAATTAGACAATATTCTAGTGAGTAGCTAGGAGACATTATATTCTACAATTTGTGTCCATTCGTATAAAATTATTTAAACATTTTCAATTAATAACAAGAACCTTCTATACTTTTTACTAATTGAGGGAACAAAAATACGAAGTTTTTCAACATTCAAGTTCTTACAACGAAAAATTCATCAAGTCTTTCAATTTTAAAAGTATAGACACAAGTACAAAGAACACATTTCAAATTTCATAAATCGACAAAGTTTCAAATCAATTGATGTTCCAAATTATAATAACACAAATTCTTGCTATAGACGGTCTATAGCATAGACAGGTGTAATAGTCCAGCCCATTTTTACACTTTCTAAAAAAACAACTGAAATTTCCATTGGACTGAGCTGCTGAGAGTGCTGTCTATGCCATAGACGGTCTCTCAGGAGACCTTCTGTTATAATAAAGTTCCAAACAAACTATTAAATAGACATAATAACTAATATATAATTTAAAAAAACTGATGCAAAAGGGTCTATAACGATCTGGGTCTCAAAAATGTGGACCAGAAATCAAACTCGAACCTGGACTCTAAGGTCATTAGGGCAGAACAAAGTTTGGTTTGGTTTATTACATAGAATTGACTTTTGTATTATTATATTATGGTGCCTTGCAATATCCATTGTTACTAATACGCCAATGAAATGCAGAAAAATGATTGCAGTTCAAGAAAGCCAAGTGTCTTCCACACAGTTTGACACAAGTGCGACTAATACAGAGGGTACACTGTTGTCTTATCGACAACAACGAAGATTGCAACAAGCAAAAAGACCAGAAGCAATAACAAGTGAGATTGCATTTTATCCACACTAAATTGCCTCAAATAGAAACTTGAGATATTCATATGCACATTAATGTGCCTTAATTTCATATATGTCTTGAACTTTCAGGTTATTATAAGCGTGGTCCAAGTAGCGATTTAAACTCACGTCGTTGGAGGGAAAAACACCCGACAGAAAAGCCCTCTGTAAAAATTTCAGATGCAATGCGACGTGTGACTGGTGATAAGGCTGCAGAATTTATTAGTGATTGTAGTCGATGGGTTAGAGAGTATTGTACTCTTAAAGCTAGGTAATTTTACTAAAGTTAAATTTTATAGTTGGATAATATGTATATTTTATACTCTTATAGTTAATTATTTATTTATTTTTTGCTAGCAACTGGATTACGATGGATACCGAATGCAAGAAAAGACTCTATTCTAAGATTAAGGTGAATGGATTTATATAATTTTTCCTAATAATGTATTGTAAATGTCATCGCATGACCATATATGTTTTACGTTGGTAACACATTTTATAGGCTGAGTGGAATTTACCAAAATTTAGCGATGGAGTTGATGTGAAAATAGCATTGAGTTGTCAATGTGCGGCTTTGTATCGAGGTTGGCGATACCGATTAAAGGAGAAATATTATATTGGTTATTCAACTGCTGCAGCTAAAGCAAACAAGCCTCCTGAGATAGATGCTAATCAATGGAATTGGCTAATTGAGTTTTGGAATGATCCTAAAACTAAGGTCAAAATTTAAATGTTTCTTTAATTAATAATTATAGTACATAAACGATAAATTAATTTTTTTATGTGTTTTTTTTGTTTTTTTTTTTGTTATAGGCTAGAAGTGCGAAAAAAAAGAATGCTAGGTTAAAGCAACTAATAAGGCCCGCTAATGGAGCAAAGTCTACTGCGAGAATTATGGATGAATTGGTAATTCTTTTTTCTAATGAATTATAGTATGTTAAAAGTAAATGTGAATTGTTTTTTTTTCCTTTATATAGGTGAATGAACCTTCAAATATAACTCAAGGTTCACAAAAAGATGGTGAAGAAGGTTCTGAGCATGATCCTTCAACACAAGTTGATGATGAACCACTATATGTCAAACTATATGAAAAGACCCATAGGTATTGTGATACAAATTACTTAATTATTGAATGATGTTAATATTATGAGTGTCGTTTTACTAACATTATTAAATTAAATAATAGGCATGCCACAACTGGATTAGACCCTGAAGCCGCTGTTAATCTTTAAGCTCTTAAGGATTTGCATCAAAAGGAAATGTAAGAAAATGGTGTCGATGTCCTCACATCTCAAGAAGCATATACAAAGGTTTTTAAGAACTGTAGTGCTTATATAAGTGGCCTTGGTTTTGGACCAAAGTTAGCAAAAAGAGTGGTCCTTAATGCTGAGGTAAGAGATGAAATCCAACAAATCAAGCAAGCATATGTTGAACGAGAGTCTGCACTCCAAGATGAAATTCAAAGATTGAAGCAAGAAATGATTGAACGAGAGAACAAATTAAAACAAGATATGATGGCTGAGATGGCAAGAATGATACAAAACTCATCTTAAATTGGTATGTATTCATTAATTCTTTTGTGGCTTATATTCTATGGCTTACTTAGTGACTGTTGTTTTGTCTATCTTCGTTATTACTTCTATGGTTGTCACTCTATCATGTGTGTTTTATGAGGCAATGTGTTCTTACCCTAAACTTTTTGCTGGTTTGGTATCTTGTTGAAGTTGTTGCTCCCAGGTTCTTGAAAGGTTGGGACAGAATAGAACTCTAGTACCTGACTCGTCTAGCTGCTTTAATTTATAGGGTCTTTTATTAGGCATGAGATCCCATAAGTTAGATTGGGTTGTGGTTTTCCATGTATGAAAGTGTACTAGTACCCATATAAGTTAATATTATTAAAGCTTCTATCCTTCCTTTACTTTTCCATTACAAATACTTAGGGAGAGATTTAACTGTGGTGTTGATCATTTATGAAAATATTTGGATTCACAGATGGAAGCTAAAATAATAGTATAGCAGCAGGTATAGAATAACCTAGGATGGAACTCTTAATATGAAGTAGATTTGTTGGTACTTTACCAAATACCATTAACATCTCATCTACAATCTACTTCTACTGGATGGTGCCACAACTAACTCCATTTTCTAACCTCCTAAATCTTAGTAAGACTATATACTTTTTTCTTTCAATAAAGTTTCAAGTTATCGTTGTTGTAAGCATAATAACAACCCACTTACATGTACTATGGACCTTTCAATTAATTATTTCTAACTTATTGGAATAAACCTATTTATTTAATTTTTTTAATAGAAAGAATAAGGTTGTCTTGTGCAATTGTAAGGTGTTCGATTGCATAAGACCTTAATCCTACAATAAAAGATGTGCAAAATGTTTTATATATAAAAGTTGCATTGAAATGTAGACTTTCTCTGTACATGTTGCTTCTACCCTTCCTTTTGGTCAAATAATATTAGCTTATTTTTATTGATGTTGTATTGTTCTTCAATTTCAATTAGCAAGCTAAGAGTATGCCTTTGTTGATTGTGGTATAAATGCTCTTATTTCGTCTATTCTAGTATTTATGCATATTCTAAAAAATTTCAGTTTATTTTTCAGGTAATTGTGACAACATTTACAATATGTTTATGAGAGTTCAAGATCGTCTCGAAGAAGGCTTTTTCCGACATTGATAGTTTTATAGTTAAAATATTATCTTAATGTATATGCGCTAGTAGTCTAGCATTATAGGACTTATTATCGGTGTTTATGATGTTTTATGACTTTTTTTTTGAAGATATGATGTTTTATGACTTAAGATCATTTGTGATCAATACTTGATAATATATTGTCTTTTTTCTTGAGTATTCAACATTTTTATGTTACAAGAAAATCAAAAGTAATGTATAACATGGAGATCCCTACAATGTGATCAATATGCAATTATAGACCAAAAATATAGTAGTGTACAACATTATGGTGACATAACAAGTAAACATATGGGCGACAAATGCTGATGACGCCCAAACACAGTAGTTTTGGGCAACAATAACCATATGTAGCCCAAAGTTCATACTTGGGTGACAACAACCATATGCAGCCTAAAACTCATACTTGGACGACATTAACCATATGTAGCCCAAAACGAATACATGGGCGACAACAACCATATGCAGGCCAAAGTGCAGGCATGGGCGACAATAGTATTTTAACGCCCAAACTGTTCACTTGGGCGACAACCTAGATATGAAGTCCATAATCTATCACTTGGGCTACAAAAAAATAACGACGCCCAAAATTTTTATTATGTGCCACAACTAATGGGCTACATGTGTTGTGACAATATTATTTTTGACGCCCATACTATGGGCGACAACTTTTTTACTATGGGCCACATTTTATTTTGTCGCCCAAAACTATTTTTCTTGTAGTGATTTTGTGTAAATGAATTGCTATACTTCAATTCCTTTCCTTTGTATTATTTTTTGATTTTACATATGGTTCAAAAATTATTTGATGGAAAGAATTAGTACATTTTTAACACTTATGTACAAATTTTTTTTTTTGAATTTACTTATGTACAATGTTACTCTACTTTATTTGTACAAATGGTAAGTCATGTAATTGATGTATACAAGGTTACTAATGTGTCAATGAATTGGCATTGTGTTATTTATTTCATGTGTACTGCATCTAGGAGTATTTATTGGTTCAAACTCAGACCGGAACCAGTTGGACTGGAATCTCAAATATGCTAAGATCGGAGATCAGATCGGTTCCAAATGAAAAATTATGTTTGGTGATTTTATTATTTTTTATTGAAAAAAAATTATGTCCACGAAAGGTATTGTAAAAAATCAAGTGAAAAATTTTGTTTGGAAGAAATTTTGTTTGGAAGAAATTTTGTTTTTAAAGCACACTTTGAAGAGATTGGAGAACTTATTCAACTCATCAATTTTAGTATAATTCATAATTTGGAGGAACAAAGTACATAAATTGGTGTTTAATATTTGATAGAAGTTAGAAAATGAGTCTGGTCAATCCAAACAAGAAGGAAAAGAAGTACTCCACTCATAAACTCTAAGAAGATTCACTGCTAAAACCAATTGGTAATAGTAGGAGTTAGTCCTTATAATCTTCTATTTCTCCGATATGGGACAACTCACATATGGCATGTGAGTAACAAATAGGCACATTAAAGAACTTCAAATGAAGGTATTTTGAATGGAAGTTAGGTATTTCAATTATTGCCGATTTTTTTAATTCAAATGCTACGTGCATTTTGTGTAAATGAATTGCTATACTTCAATTCCTTTCCTTAGTATTATTTTTTTTATTTTACATATGGTTCCAAAATTATTTGATGGAAAGAATTAGTACACTTTTAACACTTAAGTACAATTTTTTTTTTTGAATTTACCTAAGTACAATGTTACTCTCTATTTTTATTTGTACTAATGGTAAGTCATGTAATTGATGTATACAAGCTTATTAATGTGTCAATGAATTGGCATTGTGTTATTTATTTCATGTGTACTGCATCTAGGATTGTCCATTGGTCCAAACTCGGACCGGAATCTCGAATATGCTAAGACCGGAGACCAGATCGGTTTCATCCGGTCCGGTCTCGGTCTAACCCGAAATCCTTCAGGTCCGGGTTTGGACCGGTTAGACCGGAAATAATTTTTGATACCAGAAATAAATTTAAAAAAGAAAGATGAAACAGTCGCATTATTAATGAGATTTCATTAGTCATTTTTAGCGCCTAATTTTTTTTCTTTTAATATTTGTCATTCACTAATTAAAATTTAATTAGTGATGGTAGAAATTTGAAAAAAATTTCTACGATGATTAGAAACTTGTTAATTCGTAACGTGGTTATGAATCATAACAAGAAACGTAAACTTTGGAGGTAAAACTTAAAGTTGAGCAACTACCGATAATAATTCGAGAAAATTTTAATTATTACCCGAGCATATTATTTAACCATGATGGGAGTAAATTAAATATTTCATATACATATACAAGTGATTTTTAAACATGAAGTACAAGTTACATAACTTGTTACATGTACAACAATTTATACCCAAACTTTAAACTATCTTAGATAAATATTCCCTACACTATAATAGACCAAATTAAGGACAAAAAGCACCCCAATTCAGCCCCAAACAGCAGCCTATATGGCTGTCCTATACTCTTTGTTCACTTACATACACTACCTAAACACTCTACCCAAAATCCCCTTTTGTTCTAACCTAGATTATGCATCATTACAAGCATGCAAGAGACTAATATTTGAAGCAACAACACTCTATTTTCTGAATAAGAATTCAGACATAAACACCCAACACATTGCTCCCAAGTTCATCCATGAACAAACACTAGCATCCTTCAAACTTTCAACTACTAAAACACCTTCTTTTCTCATCAAATCTTCTTCAAAAACCCATCTAAAACTTCTGAAAATTTATATTTATAAACTCAAATATTCTATAAAATAATCTTCATTTCAAGAGCTTTTCATAGACACCAAACTTGAAGAAATCCACCAAGCATAGAGTAAGTTACGTTCATTTCCTTATTCCACTAGTTTTTGCAAAACTTGTCCATGTAGAGCACTCTTACATGAATCTTTCTATAAACTAAGATCATTTTAATATGGATATTTTTGTATTTAAAACTAAGAAAATTATCACTTATAAAACCTCTATAAAAAAAATCGATTATAATAGAAAGTAAAAGAAAAGAAAATGTTATTTTCACAATCTTATAAATTTTGTTACTTTAAGAATTTAAGTAAAATTATGAGACTTGATTAAGTATGTTGCTCAACATAATAAGTACACTCCAAATATGTTAAATTATCACAAGTATTAGTTTAACAACTCCAACTAAGGAAATTTAAATGCATGTTAGAAATCCAAAATTATTATTGATTTTTTTGGATGAATGCAATATTTTTAGTTGAAGAGTTGGAGTTGAAACTTGAAGGGCAAGGACCCGAAGTTGGAACCACTTCTAAGAACGTATAGGAGCTTACGTGGGAGCCTACGGAATATTTATATAGGCTTGGAGTCGAGGTATGTCACATGGGGTGATTTTTAAAGGATTTGTATAAACTTGTTTTTAAAAATAAAATTCCCAAAGAGAAGTTCTTAAATCTTGAAAAATGATATCAAAATGATAATTTTGAGTAAGAAATGATTTATTACATGTATTATTATTGTGGGCATCATGCATGTTAATTTTATGAATTGTTGTATGTTTAAAGGCATGATTTTACACTACTTTGTGAAAGTATTTGTGATGGAAATGGTTATATGGATTTGGAAAATATTTAAAATGAATTTTAAAAACAATTTCCAGTAGCTATATGTTAAAAAAAATCTCTTGAATAATTTTGTTGAAATTTATTTGTCAAATCGATATTTTAAGGGATTTTAAGGTGTTAAATACTCTTATGATAAAACATGGTATTAGATTAATTCTTGATCATAAAAACTAATTATAAAATCATATTATAATGTCTCCAACAAGATTTGGCCAGAATATATTTTGTTTGGAATTTTTCATGATTTTTGAGTAATCGTTAAATTGTCTATCGGTAAATTGTTAAATAGTAAAATATAAAATAATTACTAAATGAAGCCACATGGACTTGAAATTTGTATCACATACTCATATTGATAGTAACTAAATTTGGTAAAATTTTGAGAAGATTTTGTTGACGTTTGAGGACCTTAATAATTTTTACTCGGTTATTAATAATCGGTAAGTTAGAAAATGATAAAATACAAAATAAATACTAAATAGAGTCTTTTGGGCATGAAAATTTTATGAGACACTTATATAAACAGTAGGTACATGTGGAAAAAATTATCTATTTTTGTGACCATATGTGGACTTAAATAAATATTATTCGGTTTATTGGTAAAATAATAATATTAATTATTAAATATACCCCACACAATTTTAATGGTTATTTAAAATTTAATATTCCTTATAATAGTTTCTGGAACATCATAAAAGTTTTTATATTATTTTATTCGGACTTAAATAATTTTAAATCGATTTTATTTGATTTATCGATAAGATGTCTATATAAAAAGATAAAATATCATACATGAAATTTATAAGATTAAATGAGCTAATAACAATATTATATAACTTATAGAACTTTGGTAAAATTTATTAAACTAATAATTAATTATTTACTAATTTATCAAATTCATAAATATTGTTTAATTATTTAAAGGCGTAATATTGTTAATTAAATTTGAGTAAAAATAGACCTATATCAAAAATTTATAATTTTGTTAGTAACCTACTGTCTCATAGTATAAATAAGTTTTACTTAGATGGTTTATAAATTTTATGGATTTAAAACATCATTTAAATAACGGCAAATACCTAAATTGTCGAAATAATCGTAAAATCATTATAAATTTGTATAACCAATTATAATCTGATTGGACAACCTTAAATTAATTCTAATTAAGTTATTATAATGACTTGATTAATGTGGGCCTTGTTGGAAAATTAATATGTATTTTGTAAATCAATTATCGATTTTATTACCGGTAAAACTATCTCGTATTTAAGAAAATAGTGTTTTATGAAATCTCCTCTGACAAAGATTTTATTTCTATTTGTTTTGAATGAATTTCAAAACTCTTTTAAGTTATATTTACTTTAAGAAGAATTGAAATGAAACATTTTAATGGTTTCCTTGAAAAATCGTATAGAATTTTAATCACGTTTTGTTACGATACATTTCCACACATGCTAGTGATGCCCCAATATAATACAAAGGTTATGTTTGATGATATGATTATGCTATGCATGTTTTACCCATGTGGGAAAGATTATGATTTGATTTTGCTATGTTGTAAAGAAAATATGTTTTGCTATGTTGCGAATAAAAGATGTTTATCATAAGGAAAAGTTAATATTTTTGACTTTTCAAAGGTTATTGAAATTACAAGGTATATATTATATACAAAAATATTTTAGCCTAAATGGCGGGTACATATGCTACAACAAATGTTGTGTGCATGATTAAATGGCTCACCAATCCTGAGCGCGTATTGTTCACAATACCATTGTGTTATACTTGCCGGACATGTCGCGGACGGTAGACCGACTACCAAACGAGTCACAGGATGACTCACACAGTACCCATGTAAAAAGTTATGATATGAGTTTGAAATTGATTTGGATCCATTGAAATTTTATGGTTTATGATGAAATATGAGAACTTGGAATTATTACTATAAAACCATTGAATTAAGTTTGAATGATAATATGATTTATCAAATGAAAAAACATCTTTCAAAATGAATTACTCAAATCAAAAAGGTTTTAATAACTTGTTTGACAGACACTAGTGTGTTATGCTCAGTCTTTTTGCTGATACTATGCTTTGTATGTTTTTCAATGGTTTTGTTTTTAGAGTAAACCCCTATGGCACCTCGATGAAGGATGGATATGCGAGCGGAAGATGAACCCGAGTTGGAGTATGACTCCCCTTTTGTTTAGATCTCTTTATTGTATTTGAGAGACTATTAGTTGGGTTTTTTAGGTTTGGACTATTTTAAGGATGTATTTGAACTTTGGACTTATTTCGATTTGGTTGTAATTTTCCTATATTTTGAACAGTTAAGACTTCTGTCATATTGCTTTGGTTTGGTTCAAGTATTTTACTTGGATATTGGTTTAACCTCTAAGTAACCCCTTAATTGTGCTGGCAAAGTAAGCTTCCGCATGATTAATACTAAATTCCAATTAGAATTTGCCTTCATAATTCGGGGCGGTTACAAAAGATTTTAAAATAATTTAGCAAATTAATTATTATAAAATTAAAATATTTTAACTAAAAAATATATTGTGTTGGAAATAAAATATAAGCCCTTTAAATAAGTATATACATAATAATCGTAAATATTGTCTACCTTTCAAAAATCACTTTTATGTACATCCGGTCTAGTCCGGTCCAACCCGGATTTTTTGGGGTTTAGACTGCACTACAAAAAAAATGCAAGTTTCCGACTACCCGAAATAGTCGGAGTTTAGTCGGTATAGAGCTATACCGACTAAATTCCAACTTTTCAGGGTTAGTCGGCTAAGATTTGTCGGTAAGTCATTTTAGTAGGAAAATAGTCGGAAATTTCCGACTACCCATATAGTCAGAATTTAGTCGCCAAACACTATTTAAGAGTTCAACCCAAAATGAATAAAATAAATTTTCCGACCAAATTACCAACCAGTTTGCGACCAGCTAGTTGGTCGAAAAAAAATAAATAAAAAAATAACTGAAATGATAGTGCCACGTCAAACCCACGTGGCCCCCACGTTGACACATTTTGCAACACACACCAATGTCGCAGGGAAGGGTCGAACCCCCAACCTCGTTGATATGAGGCTAATACTTCAACCAGTAGGCCAAGTGATAATTATTGATACTCAAAGCTATGTTAATGAATTTATAACATAATAACACTCCTTCCACTTATTATTATTATTATTATTATTATTATTATTATTATTATTATTATTATTATTATTATTATTATTATTATTATTATTATTATTATTATTATTATACTAATAGTCTAATTAATATAGTATTAGTCATATTAGTTATTGTGACTCGTATAAGTTTATTATTACTCGTATTTGTACATTATATTATTAATTTATTAGTTATTTAGTTGTATTAGTCGTATTAATGCATTATTAGTCGTACGTATTAGTGTTTCATTAGTATAATATTAGTTGTATAAGTATATTACTACTCGTATTAGTATATTATTAGTATTTTATTAGTTATTTAACCGTATTAGTTATTATTAGTCATATTAGTGCATTATTAGTACTTTATTAGTTATTTAGTCGTATTAGTCGTATTAATGCATTATTAGTCGTACGTATTAATTAGTGTTTCATTAGTATAATATTAGTTGTATAAGTATATTACTACTCGTACTAGTAGATTATTAGTACTTTATTAGTTATTTAGCCGTATTAGTTATTATTAGTCATATTAGTGCATTATTAGTATTATTATTATTAGTCGTTGTATATTATTAATATATTAATAATGCAAATTAAACTTTTCGAGTACCGACAAAATAAACTAGTAAGACAAAAAATAAATTAATAATGCAAAACTATTAGTATAAGACAAAATTTTAATAAAAAAACAAAATATGTACATCACAACAACTTTTGTATTCTACATCTAAATTTTTTCAACTTATATCTATATTTGGTCAACCAAAAAAATCAAAAAAAAGGAAAATTATCACTGACCAACTACCGACCACCTTTTGGTCGGAAAGTGGTCGGAAAATTTACCGATTAAAAGTTGGTCGGTATTTGGTCGGTATTCGGTCGGTGATAATTAATGCTATTTTTTTATTTTTTTTTCAATTTGAAATTACGACCAAAAACACATTTAGTCGCAATTTAGTCGGAATTTCCGACTAACATGGGTTAGTCGGAAAAGTAGTCGGAATTTTCCGACTAAAAGTGGGTAGTCGGTGGGTTTTGGTCGCAAGTTTGCAATTTTTTGTAGTGTTGGACCGAACCGAAACCCGAAAGGATGAATAAGTAAGACCCAGATGCAACCGGTTCCGATCTGGTCTCATTTTGCACCCCTAACTGCATCTTTAAGTGATCGAATTTGCTCTATGATTCAATCCGAAAGGATATGATTGTTTATAAATTAAATAATTGTATTAGGTGTTAACTCAATCATAAAGACATTAGAATTTATGCATGGGGAATTGGGGATATGATTTCAAAATTAGATTTGTGTTAGAGAAATAAGTTCTAAAAGGCTCTAAATAGGAGAAGATTGTCGAAATGATTTAATAAAAATTTGGAAATTCCTTCTATATATAATATAGAAAAAAGTGTCAAAAAGTACCTAATAAAATTTCTTTTTTCAAAAAAGTACCTAATAAAAAAAAATTTTCCAAAAAATACCTAACAAAAATTTATTTTTTCAAAAGAGTACCAACCAACGGCTGGGGTTAACTTTTCCGTTATCTTTTTTTCCCATTTTTAAAAAGTACCTAATAAAAATTTTCTTTTAAAAAAAGTACCTAATAAAAATTTTCTTTTCAAAAAGGTACCAAGAACACAACATATGTTGTGTTTGTATTGGATGATGTGTGAATTTTTTATGGATGATGTTATTAGAGTTATATACTTCCTCCGTTCCGAAATACTTGCTACATTTTGTTTTTGGGCACTATTCATCGTTTAAGCTTATTTTATATATTGCGGCTAATATGTAAGTAATAATAAAGTCAAGTGGGATTTTATTTGAATCGTCTAATCGTATACTTTTATAATATAAACTTTTTATAATTTTTAAATGTGTATAATTCGACATATAAATGAACAAAATAGTACATTGGATTGCGTAAAAAAGTTAAGTGTGACAAGTATATGGAACGGAGGAAGTATTATGTTGTGTTTGTATTGGATAATTATGTTGTGTTCTTGGTACTTTTTTGTAAAGAAAATTTTTATTAGGTACTATTTTGAAAAAAAAAATTTATTAGGTACTTTTTAGAAATGAGCAAAAAAAGATAACGGAAAAGTTAACTCCAGCCGTTAGTTGGTACTCTTTTGAAAAAATAAATTTTTGTTTGGTATTTTTTGGAAATTTTTTTTTATTAGGTACTTTTTTTTAAAAAAATTTATTAGGTACTTTTTGACACTTTTCTCTATAATATATAGTGTGGGACTAAACAAGTATTAGCCAAGTGTTCAAGTGCTTTAAAATGCAAAGTACGAAAGAAATGGAGCAAAGATTACCCAAAATAAATGGTGCTTAATCCAGCAACAAAGTGCTTGTTTGAGTAATTCAGCGCTCGTTCGAGCATTCTCGTATTCGTTCATGTTAGACCTCTGCAATGGGTTTGAAAACGATGACGTATTAGAGATCGAACGTTGTGTTACAACCTCTACCAAGATCAAAAGTGTGAAGTCTTGTGTGAAACAAATTACGCAAACTATAAACTAGATGTTTGTAGAAGATAAAAATGCAATAATAAACGACACAAAATATTAACGAGGTTCACCCAATTAAGGATACGTCCTCCGGTGTGTAGTATCTCTTATATTATAACAATCGAGAATTTACAATTAGAGAAGAGATGAGGCTAAGTGTTTAGGTTTGAGGCATTTTTGTGGATTTTCTGGATGATGTTTGATGAGCATATGAGCTCCCTATTTTTATAGGGGTGATGACATTAATGAGTATTGCAAACTTAATACAAGAAATTAACTCCATATTAAATAGCTCCAAAGAACACCAATAGTCAAAAAACCGAATCCAATGCTTGATCAAGGCAATGCTTCATTTCTTAGATCCCTCGTACAAGAATCTACTCTTGGCTCTTCAATTCCTCATTTAAGTGTCATTCATCATGCCTCTTAACTCTTGTGTTTAAGTCACTCCTTAATTCCTTCATAACTTCATGAACCAATTCTAGCACTTAAAACACCATTATCAATCACAACTTAAGTTACAAACTTAACTCACCCATTTAACCCATTCATGGGATTCCATTTCTATGCTCACATAATGCATGAAATTTATTTGGTGAATTCAAGTCACCATTTAACACTAACAGGGTTGAATACGGGTCGGATTGGACTCTATTAAAAACAGGTTTGGCCGGGCACACAAGGCCCCATCCGATCCGGCCCGACCCATTTATTCTGGGGCCGTGCGAGGTACCCAACCGCACAGGGGCCCCGAACCTAAAGGGCCTCATATTAAAAAATTATTGTAGAATAATATATTATTGTAGTAGAGTAGTTGGTAAGAATTTTACTTAATGTATCAATGATCATATGTTCAAAACCTATTAATTACATTTTCTCTCCTTTTTTTAACTCTTTCCAAAACAACTCTTAACCTTCCAATATTTTTTCTTGCCTTATTTAATGTTTACACATTCATCAAATATCAATTATCACTAACATTATATATAAAAATAATCAAATTTGTTTTTTATTTTTCAACTTTTCAAACTTTTACTCTTTTTATTATTAGTCATCAATTTATTACTATTTTTTTCTCTTTCATTTTAACACTAGATAAGAAAGTTTAATCTTTGACAACGTAATTTATGTTTAAGAAATAAAAATTGTATTGAATTTTTTATTTTATTAAAAAAAAATTTAATTATAAAGGGCCTCAATTTTAGAAATTTATAAATAATAAACAGGGCCTCGAAATTGTTTGCTCCACCCCTGAACACATGTCACCATATATAATAATAATAATAATAATAATAATAATAATAATAATAAATTCGACCGGGTATTGGGTTGATGAATAATAATAATAATAATAATAATAATAAAAATAATAATAATAATAATAATAATAATAATAATAATAATAATAAATATTTTATTAAGCACACATGACAGCATGGAGCCTTACATGTTCCTTCTCCAATAGTGAGATATTTATCATCTCCAGTTCAAGGTATAACATTAGTGAGATATTTATCATCATCTCTGACTTTCCCAAATCCTATAAAAATTATAACACGTAAAAAATAAATATATTACTAATATATTATTTCGGGTGAAACTTAGTTACAATTTATATTAAGTGGGGGAAGGGTAATTTATGTTGTAACTCCAAGTAGAAACGTCCTCGTGTCGAAGTATAGGGTAGCCCGGTCCAACTAATTGAGGTTGAATGTGGTTGAAGATGGTCGAAGATGGTTGAAGATCTTCGAATGAACCTACAAAATGAACAAAGGTTACTGACCCGGGGGCGGCGCCCGGGAAAGCCCCTCCGATGCTTACTTCATTAGGATCATTTGTGAGTATTTATAGTAGCTGAATTTGTAATGATAATGAAACTGGTTAGAACCGACTTACGAACCGATAATTAATAAAACGGACTGATACGTAACCTTAAATTGGGCTTTGACCAACCCATGAACTATCGTTGACTAAATATGAGGACCAATTAATATTGGGGCCTTGGACCCAAAACATTAGCCCCACGCACATAGGGCATTGAGAATTATAATTGACGGACTGTGTGCGGAACCTTGATAATAAGGGGCTTTCGGTGAAGTTCTATCGGATCGCTCAATGTGACTATAACTTATAATGTAATTTTAATCTCTTGGCCTTTGTAGGAGGAATTATTAGAGTAACATGTTTAAGGAATGAAATTTTTTAGAAAACTGTGGAAAAGTAAAAGGGCAAAAAGGACTAAAATAAAAGGTGGACCACTTGTAAATAAGGTAAGAAAAAAGAAAAGGAAAAAGAAAATAGGAAAGTGAGGGCCAACAATAGGCCGAGCATACACTTTTTTTTTTCTCCTTGATCTTGAATTTTCAGGCCCCCTTTTAACATACTTGAGTATTTGACCCCCTTTTTTTTAATCTTACTGACATGCCCCCATTAACAATAAGCCAAGCATATACTTGTAATAGGCCGAACACTTGTGATCTCCTTGTATAACACGTACCTCCTCCCCTTTCTTCTTTAACTTGCCCCCTTGTCCTTTCTTCTTTAGCTTGGTTTTGTTGTATAGTGTGGCTCACAGATGGAACAATGTCACATTCTCATCAGTTGAATGTGATGGTAAATGTATTGGTGTTTCATTGTCTTGTTTCAAGAAAACTTTGTTCTCTTCCTGGTGAAGCAAAATTGAGTTATGAGTGTGGAATATTATGATCAAGCCTTTGCTTTATTTCCTAGGAGTGGACTGATTAATTGACCTCCAAAACTTTCAAGCTAGCACTAACACTTTTGAAGACTTAATACCATGCCCGGTAGGTGTTTGGTTAAATTCCCCAAAGAAAAATTCGGGTTTGGTACCTGATTTTTTTTTTTTTTTTTTTTTTGTTTTCGTAGGTAGTAGCTGTTGGTGGGTACTGGGTAGAATAATTTAGTTTGCTTGCTCCTGCTATTGTCCTTTAAAGATGAAAATTCAGACAAGAATGAATCTCAAATCTTGCAAGGTTGAACTCTAAAGAGTGTGACATACACTTTGAAAGACAATGGCGAGCTTCTCGTGTTCTCTTTGATACACATTCACTGTTTCCGCAATAACTTTTTATATATTAGTCGGAACGATGCAAGGCTGGTGGTGTTTTAAAGTAGACTTCAAGGGCTTTCCAATGACATATTATACGCCCCAAACAGACATTGGGATTAGAAGTTATGATTGTTCGAACCTAACAGCTCGTAAATAACATGGATAAAAATTAAAGAAGTGTAAAACGTTTGCCTGATATGGGTCTCTTCAAATGCAGGGCCGTCTTAATCATTTTGGGGGCCCTGTTCTAAAATTTAAAATTAGGCCCTAATAAAAAAAATATTAAGCTTAAACGAAACACATACTCAAACTACTTTATTTAAATGATAAATTATATGCTTAATATCCTAATACAATCTCAATTATCAAAACTTTAATATATCAATAGCTCCCATTTTTTTTGCAGGCAAGATATCTCTTAATAATTTTAACTCCACATATAGTTCATGTCCATCAACATCAGATTGCTCATTATGTGTTAATGCTTGCTCAATATGACTACAACTTGACTTCAAAGATAAATCATCTAATGATTCTAACTTTTCAGAAGTAAACATGAAACCAAATATACTTTCATATTCTTGATATTGCTCAAATCTTTTATTAAGAGAAACAATAGCTTGGTCAACAAGGATAAGAAAAAAATTTACTCTAAAAGATTCTTCCCCTGATAGCTCAACTGAAGGGGTATTTGAATTCTCATCAATTGTTTTTTCTTCAATAACACGCTTTTAGGAAATATCGGATCAATATTCATTTCATTAGCAATTTCTTTAGCATTATTCAAGGCAATATAAAATCCAAGATTCTATATCCTTCAAAGTATGAAATCAACTCCTTGTCTGACACTTCAAGCAAAGCTTCTCTAAAATCTGACAGTTGACATTTTATAGCTTTGACACTATCTATACGACTCTCCCAACGAGTGCATGACAAAGATTTCGGAGTTAACAATTTTACATTATCTTTCAGAATTTGCCATCTCTTAGTAGAATTAGCAAAATTGTATAAATACGTTGTACAACTCCAAAAAAATCTTTAGCTTTATTGCAAGAGTAAGCCATATCACACAATGTCAAATTAAGACTATGACAACCACAAGGAGTATAAAAGGCTCTCGAATTTATATCTAAAAGTTTCTTTTGTACACCTTGATGCTTTCCTTTCATATTTGCCCCATTATCATAACCTTGTCCTCGTACATCAAATATGTCAAGATCAAGATTCTTCAATACTAACAGAATTTGTAGAGACATCCACATATCTTATTATTAAAGACATTTGTTCTTGGTGACTAACATCAGGAGTACAATCAAGTATCACAGAGAAATACTTTGCTTGTTTAATTTTTTTTAAAATTTCAGATTTAATTGTAGAAGCAAGCAAAACTATTAGCTCATTTTGAATGCTATGCCCAAGATAGTGAAAGTGAATCTCATCATTCAGAGGCAGGCATATTATTAACATCAACACTTTGATTATACGAACTAATATTTTCATTATCAACTATATTATTAAAAATTTCAGCATTAACATCAACAACATTTGGATTTTCATCTACAATTTGCGGATTTATTACTAAAAATTTGTCAAGAGCCCCTCTTTGAGATTGAGTTAACTCTTCTAATTTTTTCTTTTTCATACGTTTATCATAACCAGACATATACTTTCTTTTAGGAGGCATAATTAAAACTAAAAATAAAATGAAAATTGCAAAATATGTAGTAAATAAACAAATAGCCAAACAATTAACAAAATCACAAACAAAAAACAAATTCACTTGGATTGAAACAGAAAGGAATAAAGGATAGTTACAACCTGGCTTGCAATTCACTGTAAATTCATAATTGACAATTGACCCCTTTATCTCTTTCTTTTGCTCTTCTTGATAATCTTGAATTCTTGTTAATTCTTGATAATCTTGATAAACGAAAATTAAGTAAATTAATTTTCCCATTGTTATTAGCTGTTGTAATGGAGGATAACAGGATTCGAAGAGTCAAGAGATGAAGAATCAAAGTTTTAATTATATTGAAAATTTTTTGGAAAAACAAAAAATTTAATTAAGAAAGAAGAGAAAATTTTCTAGAGAATGGGAAAATGCTGGAGTATTGAAATTGGAAAGTAGAGGATGAATTGAAGGTTGAAGAAGATGAATGGGTTATGGGTTGAGACGTTGAAATTTTTTTTTTTAATCATTAAAAAGTATTGAAAAAACAAAAACTTTAATAAAAACATGAAATGACCGGCTGGGAGTATCGAGGAGTATTGCAAATGCTGAGTTTCCACTTTCCCATGTGCCAACTGTAGTATTGTACTCTTTCAATGACTTTTAATTAAAGTTTTTTTTTTTTTTTTTTTTAAGCTGAAGAAGTATAAAAAATTGGGCCTCAAAATTTTGGGGGCCCTGTGCTATTGGGCTGTTTGCACAGGGAGTTCGACGGGACTGTTCAAATGAGTCCGAGTATACATCATGATGATAGTGATGATACTCTACGATTCCTCACTTTATTGAAGACTTTCAAATACTCTACCATTTTAGAGTCCGAGCATACTCTGTCCAATCTTGCCTTTTACTTCATCGAATTGAGATTGCGAGGACGAACAACAAACCATCAACCCGCGCATCCTCAATTTCAATTGATGTTCATTGTTAATAGCTTGTTTTAACTTGTCAGTGGAGATATAAAATGGAACAAGTAAAATGCCCCGAAATTGTTTGAGTAAATATGCTTCAAATAAATTTGCTTTCTTGGTTGTGTGATGGAATGAACCATGTATGATAAGAATAAGGAGATTCAGTCAAGTGAAGCTGTTATGGAAACCAGTGGAAGACAATGCTATAGTGTTCAAGGGTGTTGATATGTTCTGTTGTGTTCTCTGCAGTCCAAGCTACATGGTTCCTACATGATCTAAGAGCAGCAGATGAAAGGCACGTGCTTCCAAGTGTATCTTACAATAGTGTTTATTAGGATATATAGTCAGTTAGTTAGTTAGTTTGTCATTAGGAGCCTATATATAGACTTCTAACCCATCTATTGTAATCAACTTTGAAGTGTTAATGAAATAAATCTTTCTTTACTTCTTTGTCCCTTTGTTTTGCTCTTCATATTCTGAAAATTAACATGGTATCAGAGCAGTACCTCTCATCCAAGAAACAACCCATTCACCATTCTTTGTGATTCAAGAAAATCAAAGAAACACCCGTTACTGTCTGCACTCCTACGCATCTGCACACCTTCATTCATTCTTATTCTCTTCTTTCTTGCACAAGGATAAAGAATGGTTAACCAAAATGGTAATACACAAAATGGGCAGAATGGTCATGGGGATCCAACCATGAACCCATCCTCTGTCTATTTTGTTCATCCATCTGACAGTGGTCAGAAGATTGTGAATGTAGTGTTTGCTGGGAGGGGTTTCTCTAATTGGAAAAGAGTCATGACAATTGCCCTTTCTAGAAAGAATAAATTGGGGTTTATTGATGGATCCCTAAGCAGACCAACAGGCAATTCATCAGGAAAAGTATGGGATAGAGTAGACAACATTGTAATGGGTTGGATAATTGGAGTTCTTGAAGACTCTATTGCAACAGCATCCTGTCATTCAAGACTTCAAAAGAAATATGGGATGAATTAGAAGAAAGGTATGGGCAAAGCTCTAATGCACAAATGTTCTCTTTACAAGAAGAGTTGAATGCATTAACACATACATCAAAAATGAGCATTTCAGATTTTTTCACTAAAATCAAAACTTTGTGGGATGAATTTGATGCTCTAAATCCTATCCCTACATGTTCTTGCACTGCTGCTACTAGCTGTACCTGTGATGTTGCCAAGAAACTGTTCAAAATGCAACAGAATAACAAGGTTATCAGTTTCCTCATGAAACTTGATAAAAGATACAAACAAGTTAGAAGCAACATGCTAATGATGCCAGACTTACCCTCTGCTGCACAAGCCTATAGGATTCTTCTACAAGAAGAAACCCATCTACAATTGAGCACTAGTGGAGGGGGTCTAAATGAGACAATGGCATGCAGGGCAGAAAAGAGAAAATATTATGAAAAGAGCAACAACAAATACCAGTATACAAAGGGAAGCAAGAACAAGAAACCCACATTGTGGTGTGACCACTGCAAAATGAATGGTAAAAGAAAAATGTTGGAGGATTATAGGGTATCCACCAAATCATAAGGCCAACACTTGGAAAAGGGACAACAAATGGAATACTAATGCCCACACTGCCAGTGTACATGAAGAAACAGAAGACTATGTAAATGCCAAATTTACCAAGGATCAATACCAGCAGATCTTGGAAATGCTGAGTAACAATGAGCCCAAATCATCTACAACACATGCCAACACCTCTCAACTGACAGGTACTATATCTTTAACTGCATTTTGTATGAGTGTTTAGTTCATAGACAGTGGAGCATCAGACCATATGTGTCATGATATTCACCAATTTACAAATTACACATTTGTTGAAAATGAAAACCAAGAAGTGACCATACCTGATCGCACAAAGCAAAAAATTAGATGCAAAGGAACTGTCATCCTACCCAATGGTATAACACTGCATAATGTATTATTTGTCCCTAAATTCAAATGTAATCTTATATTAGTAAGTAAATTGTCTTTTGATATGCAATGTAAAATTTTCTTCACACTTGATGGATGTTATATTCAGGAAACATTGATGAAGAAGCCTTGGCTTCTTGGTGAAGAAAAGAATGGCTTATATGTCATTCAAAATAAAAAGGAACCATCTGACATTAGCTGCAGTTCAAGATGCACAAGCATGACAGCAAGCAACAACAACCTGCTTAACAAAGCCAAGTTATGGCATCTTAGATTGGGGTATATGCCAATCTAAAGGCTTGAGCTTATAATACCAGAATTGAAGAATAAATTTTTGAAGAATCAAGTGTTCTGCACTATTTGCCCTCTTGCAAAGCAAAGAAGAAATACATACCCCTTGTCTTCAAGCAAGACAAAACAACCTCTAGAACTTCTACATTTAGATATTTGGAGACCCTTCAAGTACCCATCTAGGACAAGTTGTAAAATGTTCATTACTATTGTAGATGATTTTAGTAGGATGACTTGGGTTTTCTTAATAAAAAGCAAGTCTGAATTTCCTCAAATATTTATGCAATTTGTTAAGCTCATTGAAAAACAGATGTCCCTTAAAGTTAAGGGTGTGATATCTGACAATGCAGGTGAACTAACTAAAGGAGAAGCCTTAAAATTCTATGTCAATCATGGCATCAAACAACAAATGAGTTATGCTGACACTCCCCAACAAAATGGGATAGTGGAGAGAAAGCACAAACACATACTAGAGACAGCTAGATCTCTATTCTTTCAGTCCAACCTCCTAATGAAATTTTGGGGGGACTGCATACAATGTGCAGTACACCTGATTAACAGGATGCCCCTCATTGTGCTCAATGGTGCAACACCATATGAAAAGTTTCATGGTCAAAGACCAGATTTAACACACCTTAAGGTGTTTGGCAGCCTTTGTTTTGTTAGCACATTAAAACAAGGTAGACATAAATTTTCAGAAAGGGCACAAGAATGTGTGTTCCTTGGATATTCCATACACAAGAAAGGATACAAAGTTTATCACATTGAAAAGAACATTGAAATAATATCAAAAGATGTGGTGTTTCATGAGAGAATGTTCCCATACCAATATATGAAATCCAACAACAAAACCAGGGAAATCAAACCATTCTTTCTACCTGAATGTCCAGACACAGTAGAAAATACAAGCACATAGCACAGAGATGCACCTACATTTGATTTTTTACAAGAACATACCATTGATCAATCAATAGAAACAGACACTACTGATAACAATACAGATAGTGCACCCACAGAACAACAAGACAACACAATCATCAAAAATGATAACAACAGTGATGCACCACCACAACCAAGAAAGTCAGAAAGAACCACAAAGCCTCCTAGGTACTTGGAAGATTTTTACTGTAACACCACTAGACATTGGTGTGGTCTTGTCCAATACAAGGAAATACAACTAGCCAAAAGTAGTACAAGACAACATTCTGAACTTTTTGAACCTAGATCCTTCAAAGAGGCAATTGCATACCCCAGTGGAAAGATGCCATGAACAAAGAGATTCTAGCATTAGAAAATAACAACACTTGGGATATAGTCACATTACCTACAGGAAAGAAAGCTATAGGTTGCAAGTGGATTTTCAAGGTCAAACAAAAGGCAGATGGCAGTGTAGAAAGGTATAAGGCTAGGCTAGTGGCTAAGGGCTACAACCAAAGATATGGCATAGACTATGATGAAACATTCTCTCCTGTGGTGAAAATGTCTACGATAAGGTGTCTCTTAGCCATAGCAGCCCACAAGCATTGGACTTTACACCAAATGGATGTAAATAATGCATTCCTACATGGGGACTTACAGGAGGAAGTGTATATGCAACCACCTCAAGGTTACTTACCAGCTAAGAATCAAGTTTGCAAACTGAAAAAATCATTGTATGGCTTAAAACAAGCCTCAAGACAATGGTTTTCAAAGCTGGCCCAAGAGTTGATCAACCAAGGATTCATACAATCCAAGAATGACTATTCCCTCTTTACTAAGAAAGAAGGTGCTCACATAACCATCCTAGCTGTCTATGTAGATGATATCATCTTAACAGGCACTAACACATATGAAATCAGTAATATGAAAGCACACCTTGACAAAGTCTTTAGCATCAAAGACTTAGGGAAATTGCACTTTTTCCTTGGAATGGAAGTAACCTATCTACAAGATGGAGTTGTTCTTTCTCAACATAAATTCACAAAAGACTTGTTGAAAGACTACCAACCCAACAGTAACAGAATGGCTTTGACTCCACTCCCCATACACTTAAAACTATCTGCCCTAATAGGAGATCTCTTAGAAGATCCTACACCATACAAAAGTATGGTAGGCAAACTTAACTTTTTGACCAACACTAGGCCAGATTTAGCCTATACCATTCAAACTCTAAGCCAGTTTATGCAAACACCTCAAGACTCTCACTGGCAAGCCCTACAACACACATTATCTTATGTTAGTCACACATGTGGACAGGGTATAATCCTCAAAGCCTCAAACAAACTCACCATCTAAGCATTCTCAGACAGTGATTGGGGGTCATGTATTGACTCTAGAAGATCTGTCACTGGATACTTAATCATGCTAGGCCAATCACCTATATCTTGGAAGTCCAAGAAGCAAGGCACTATCACAAGATCCAGCTCAGAGGCAGAATATAGGGCCATGGCCTCCACAGCTGCAGAGATCACATGGATTGTTAGGGTGCTTGAAGAATTAAGCCTCACAAACCTCAAGCCAATCACACTCCACTGTGATAACCAATCTGCAATACACATAGCTAAGAATCCAGTCTTCCATGACAGGACTAAACACATAGAGGTAGACTGTCATTTCACAAGGGACAAAGTATTAGAAGGATTAATCCAATTATCCTACCTACCCACAACCCACCAATTAGCTGATGTACTAACCAAAGTCCTTCCATCCACACAGTTTAATAACCTTCTCAGCAAACTAGGAATGGTCAAAACCCCTTCTAGTTTGAGGGGGATGATAAGAATAAGGAGATTCAGTCAAGTGAAGCTGTTATGGAAACCAGTGGAAGACAATGCTAAAGTGTTCAAGGGTGTTGATATGTTCTGTTGTGTTCTCTGCAGTCCAAGCTACATGGTTCCTACATGATCTAAGAGCAGCAAATGAAAGGCACGTGCTTCCAAGTGTATCTTACAATAGTGTTTATTAGGATATATAGTCAGTTAGTTAGTTTGTTATTAGGTGGTTAAGCCTTGTAACTAACTGATATTCAACCTTATCATTAGGAGCCTATATATAGACTTCTAACCCATCTATTGTAATCAACTTTGAAGTGTTAATGAAATAAATCTTTCTTTACTTCTTTGTCCCTTTGTTTTGCTCTTCATATTCTGAAAATTAACAATGTATAAAACTCCCATTTATTATTGAAGGAGAGGCTAGAAGCGGTAATGATTCGTCACTGTTCTTGGGTTTGTATAGGCAGCGAGATCATAGGTAGCTGATTTGGTTAGGTGTGTTCTCAAATACTGAAACGATTAATGGCTTTTCGTGGGTGTGATAAGATGATGATGACATTACTCTCAAGATCTTATGCTAGTGTATTAGGAGATATCAAACACAATAACTTTGGGTAAATTTGTTTTTGGTGGGTAAGAAATTACACTTTCTTGAATTCAAGAAATTATTATATTTGGTCTTTTGATGAGCCATTTGGCATTTTAAGGGGAAAATTAGTTGATGAGAAAGGTAGACATTAGGTGTCAAAAACCCACTTATTTTTCATGCATCATGATAATTATGCTTGTCATGATACCAAACCCCAAAATCAGATGGAATTCATTTGTATGGCTTTATCCCCATAATTCGTATTGCATTAGGAAAGAACCTCTGAACATACAATTTGAAAGACAATAAACTCACTATTTTGGCCACAGTTTTTTATATAAAACTCGGAATGATACAAGACTAGTGACGTTGGAAACTAGCCTTCAATAGCTTCGAAATGATATATTATACGCTCCAAATGGATATCGGAAGGGGAAGTTATGATCATTCGAACCCAACAACTTATAAATGACTCAAAATTTGAGGAAGTGTATAAAGGTGGTAGGATATAAGCCTCTTCAAATTTTTGTTCTAAAATCATCCCTTACATGAAGACCCATGCTTTACCTTTTTGATACTTAGGCAAATTTGTGGATATTCAAGGAGTCGCAAATAAGGATTCCCAAATGAATCAAGCATGTTATGTATTTTAAGATTTACCAAGCTCCAAGGTATTTAAGAATATTGTGATCTTGGAAGCTTCCTTAAGCTATTAAGAACCAAGAAGTTTGAGGGTAAGTTTATTCGGCCAATCAAGATAATATGAGATTGTAAGGAATATAAGATTTCTGAAAATGAGCTTTTTGAAGTGTGTATTTGGGTTGGAATTGAGCCTTAGACAATGTTTTTGACTATTTTTAGTTGAAGGTTTTTGCATGATGGAAAAATGTATGCCCCTCATGATTTTTATGATAACATATAGGAGCAGAGAAAAATTAAGTACTCACAAGAGAGCCAAAAGGAGGTAAGAAGTTTGTATTTGTAGAACTTATCAAAAGACTTATTCAGGGTGTGGGTGTTTTCTTAGGAGAAGGTTGGGTATGTTCATTTTCGACATTGGGTGAAGATCTAATTGGGATTGCTTTTAGGGCTTGAGTGATGTGTTCTTGCAGTTGAGTAGTGAGAAGGGTTGCGAATTCTTGAAGGTCTTGATGAGTGACAGGATCCGGGTTGGAATTCGGATTAGCAATGGGAGGATTAGAATGGTGGGCATGGCCAGAACTATTTGCTTCAAATGGATGAGGTCTCGGCTAATGGGTACGAGCCTGGGTGTTTCTTTTTGGAGGCATGGCTTTCAGTTCGAGTTCAGAGTGAGTATTACTCCTCCCCACAGACGGCGCCAAACTGTTTCGGGTGAAACTTAGTTACAATTTATATTAAGTGGGGGAAGGGTGATGCCAAATATAACTCTAAGTAGAAACGTCCACGTGTCGAAGTATAGGGTAGCCCGGTCCAACTAATTGCGGTTGAATGTGGTTGAAGATTGTCGAAGGTGGTTGAAGATCTTTGAATGAACCTACAAAATGAACAAAGGTTACTGACCCGGAGGCGGCGCCCGGGAAAGCCCCTCCGATGCTTAAGTCAGAGCGAGGTTGAATATGAAATGTGACAATGAATTACTTAGGGAGCATATGGGAGAAAAAACTTACTTCTTTAGGATCATTTGTGAGTATTTATAGTAGTTGAATTTGTACTGATAATGAAACTGGTTGGATCCGACTTACGAACCGATAATTAATAAAACGGACTAATACGTAACCTTAAATTAGGCTTTGACCAACCTATGAACTATCGTTGACTAAATATGAGGACCAATTAATATCGGGGCCTTGGACACAAAACATATATATATATATATATATATATATATATATATATATATATATATATATATATATATATATATATATATATATATATATATATATATATATATATTAATATTAATATATTAATATTAATATTAATATTAACTATTACTAAAACAAAACACTGTTGATATCATCACTATTTAAAATTGCTTACATGTCACAACCTCAAGAAACAATTTCTCTCCAATACTCAATGATGATGTCATTGGTTTTATGACTACTTTTTTATATTTGACTTTATTATTCACATTTAATGTATTTGAAAATCATATATATATGTGTGTGTGTGTGTATTATATATATATATATATATATATATATATATAAAATATATATATATATGATATAATATATATATATATACTTATATATATTATATATAATATATATATATACTGCTATATATATACTATACTATAACATATATATACTACTATATTATATGCTTATGCTATATACTATATGTATAACAACATATCCTGCACTATATACTATATATATATACTTGCTATATATATATATATATATATATATATATATATATATATATATATATATATATATATATATCATAACATCTATTAAAAAGACTGTAAAATGTCAAATGTCACCATTCTAAAGCTTCTGCCAAGTATATATAGATATATGTATATATATATATATATATATATATATATATATATATATGATATATATATATATATATTATATATGTATATATTATATATATATGCATATATATATATATATATATATACATATATATATATACACACATATATATACTTACATATATATATATATACCTGTACATCATATATATTATACAACTCATCTACTTACTACATATATACATATATATATATTATATACATACAATATATATATATATTTATTATTACACCTTTTATATATATATATATATATATATATATATATATATATATATATATACACTTAAAGTTTCTTCATATGGAAGAGGGGTCCTTCCCCTTCAGATACTTGGGAGTCCCCCTTCACTCTAAAAAGTTAAACTCTCGAGACTGTAGGCCTCTTGTGGATAAGATTGTTGAGTAAGAGATCAGTGCTGGTCTCTGAGTTTACTCTCTCCTATGCGTGGGACCCGACTTGTCGTTAGTGTCATGAGGGGTATCTGAATTTTTGGGCCCCAAATCTTACGCCTTCCCAAAAAGGTATTTCAAAATGGTTTGAGAAAATCAGCAGAACTTTCTATGCCGGATGGTGATAACCGGTTTCCAGCCTGCGATTTACGCTAGAAACACAAGCTAATCAACACATTTATAACACCAAATACAGCTATAACGAGCATGGGGTAAGTTGGGATGAACCACTAGGACAAGGGCTGGGAAGATTAGGTCCAAGGGTGGGGGAAATATGGTGTGTAAGGGAGGGTGTTTGAGACCTATACTAAGAAGCGATAAACAGAACAAGATATCAATAAGAGACAAGCGGGGATGGTACGGGATCCACCCTAGGTGATGAATGTTCTCCATACATAGCTAGGTTAAAGGAGTCGTGGCTCAATTGAGACACTCTAGATAGCATGGGGAAGTTGATGGACATATAGCCATCGACACCCATACGTAACTTTTATGTCTCACAAGGAGTGGCGGACAAGATATGCATCGAATATCAATCAAACCAAACCACAACAGCCTCGACCCTAATCTAACACATGAACAACATTCACCAAACCTAGGTTTCACCGAAACCCTAAACCCTAAGAAATCTACTCTGGCATATTGAAAGCAACTACAACTAAGGAACAAAAGAAAAGCATGATTGAAAGCATTGGGGCAAGAGAAATCAACAATAATGAAGATAAAGCAATAACTCTAACTTACCAACTACACTAGAAGGCATTAAGAGCAACAAAACAAGATTGGAAGAGTAAATGAACAAGATTCAAGAGCAATAAACAAAGCATAGAAGAGGAAGCATTAAATATAGCATAAATGAAGATAAATACAAAAGTAATAAAGAATAAGAAATAAACTTATAAACCAAAGTGCTTGAGACGAAGAGGAATTGAAATTACAAGAATAGAAATGTAGATGAAAGCATTAAACACTAATGCAGGGCAAAGGAAGTGAGAAGAAAGCAATAAAGAGTGATGTTTAATAGAGAGAGGTGTGCTATCTACTAAAGCATAGGGTTTATGTTCATAAAAGTGCCCTTATATAGGCTACAAGAGTTGGGAACAAAAGCCCTAAAGAAGTCCTACATTGGCAACTACGAAGAAGAATGAAATGGGTTTTCAGGCTCCATTCAATCGAAGCCAGGGGTCACATTCGACCGAATCTAGTCCATTGGAGCCGAATCTTGGTGAGTCGGTATTTCGAGAGGGCTTTGAAATTGCTTGGGATGCACTCGGAAGATTCGGGAATCCCATCTCTCATTAATGCAATTCTAGGCAATTCACCCTCGAATAGGCTTAAATTGCATAAGCAGGAAACTTTGTTTGCTTGGTCTTGAGTCCGAGGGGGTTAGATTCGTAGAAGGCCTATCACATTCGGCCGAATGCGGGCCTCTTGTCACTAAGAACAAGGTAAAATCGAGTGTATAACGCATAAAATCAATGTAAAACAACGAGACTTGACACCAAAATAGGGACATAAATGTGCTCTAAATTGAGCACATCAACTGGCAAAGAGGGTCTGGCTAGGAAAGCTCCCGTTTCTTGGAAGCAAATGAGCCTTCCTTACTTTAAGGGTGGGCTTAATCTGAGAGATATGTACACTTGGAATAAAGCTGCAATCCTAAAGCATCTGTGGAATCTGGCTCGGAAAAAGGAAAATCTGTGGGTGAAATGGGTGCACAGCTACTATATGAAGTCCCACGAGATCCATGACGTGAAGGCCTCTATTCACGCCTCATGGAGCTTCAAGAAGATTATAAAGCAAAGAAACCTTGTGGAGACTCTCGGGGGGTGGGAGACCTTTACCAAAGGGGACACCTTTGATATTGGCAGAATCTATGAGCAACTTATAGCGGGTGAACCGAGGTTTCGGGGAACATATGATGCAAAATATTTGCATCCATGCTACGTTCATCACTTGAGCTGCCATTCAGATAGTGCTACCAGAGATAGAATCGGGAAATGGATGGATCTCTCCGATGATACTTTTGTCTTGTCGAGCGGAAGAATCTACTAACACCTTTCTGGGTGCCAAAGCTAAGAAATCGATTCCATATTTTTGTTTGCAGACTAAATGACCTCAATTTCAATGCAAATCAAAGATGAGCAAAATGAACCTAACAGAAGGTCGTGCCAAGTCGATTGTTGGAATGCGGCCGGAGATGATTTCACAACATCCGGATTCTAGCGCAACAAAAATTTTTGATACTCACACTTTCAAAGCGAGAAAGGGTTATAGGCTGATAATAGTCTTTAGGATTGCTGGGAGGGTTAACAATAGGATGATTGAGATGCTTGTAACTAAGTAGGGAATTTTGGGGTTTTGGTGGCTCTCCTTTTGTAAAGCGTTAGGGGTTTTAGGGTGGCTTTCGGGGGGGTTAATTTTCCCGTCGACGTTTTATTTCTCCTTTGGTTTTCCAAAATCATTTGACAAATATATATATATATATATATATATATATATATTTTTTTTATATAAATTATAATTATTATTATATAATTATATATATTATTATATATTTTTATAATGCTCCCTGCCCTTTGGTGCCTCCCCTCCATCACTGCCCCTAAATATACCTCCTGACTATATATTTCAATACTTTTTGTCATTTGCCTACTATAACCTCCTGTGAACTAGAACCCCCACCATGGATGGCAGTTTAAATGCTCACTCTTGCTTCATTGGAACATTAACCAACATGTGTGTGTGCCTTTTTTCGCTCCTTGCGCTCCAAAATGTAACCCCTTTAACCCTTTGCTGTGCTGTGCCACCTCCTGTGACTTTCCCGCCCCCAGCCTGCCCCCTTGTAAGAGCGCGCGTGCCGCCCCCCCGCTCGACCCCGTATATAATTTTAAACAAATAATATAATATATATATAATATATATTATATATATAATAAAAATATATATATATATATAATTATTAAAATATTAAAAAAAAATATTAAAATAATATTATATATATATATTACTTTTATATATATATTAACAATAATATTAAAATATATATCTATAATATATGTATATATATAATATATTATATATATATATATATATATATATATATATATATATATATATATATATATATATATATATATATATATATATATATATATATATATATATATATATATATATATATATATATATATATATATATATAACAAATATATATATATATATATATATATATATATATATATATATAAATATATATATATGTGTATATATATATATATATATATGGCAAAAATTGGGGCCCTTATTTTAAATTGAAACCCACAATATTTTAAAAACCTGTAATATGTACAATATTATATAAAAACATATTGTGTATTAAAAAACATATTATTATATTATAATATAATAATATATATTATTTATAAAAATTAAATATATATATATATATATATATATATATTTATAATTATATATATAATATATATATATTATATATGTATATTATGTAAAAAAATATATATATATATATAAAAAAATATATATATATATATATATATATATGTAGCAACAACACATATATATATATAATATAATTATATATTACATATATATATATATATATATGTTATATATATATATAAATATATATTATATATATATATATATATATATATATTACATAAAAGGTATTTAAATATTTATGGGAAATGAGCAAAGGATGTATTTCAATTAGAGGTTTAGTTTCCCTTTTTGATTAATTAAGAAATCAGATACTTAGAAATACCATTTTAAGTACAATTTCATTTAAAAAGGGCTTTAACTTTCCTCAAGGTCCACTTGGGGTCATAAAAAAAAATTTAAGCGATACAATGAAAAAATAGTTTTATAGTATTTTTGGGTTGCACATCTATGATGTATATAGGCGGTTATCTTCTACGGGGAAACCATGCCCAATCCCGCAGGACCCAAAATGGCACCAACACACCCCCACAAGGGCCCCCACCAAGACCACCACACCACCAAAAACCCTCCCTCCACCCTCCCTTCCACCACCCACTCCACTTTTTCCCCAACCCAGACCACCTCAGGCTGACCCCACCACCCCAAATCCCGCCACCACCCGGCCCCCCACTTGAATACCACCGTCCTCCCCCCAAGGCCCTGCTCTCCGCACCCTCAGGCCCACCACCCCAAGGCCCCCCTCCTAATCCTCCCTCCACCCAAGTCCCCCGCACCTCCCTCCACCACAAGTCCACCACCTCCTCCACCACCAAGACCCTCTAACCCCTCCTCCCGACCACCTCCCGGCTCAAGTCCCCCCCCACCCCCCCTCCAGCCACCTCCACACCAGTCCACCCCCTCCGGCACACCACCCCCTAGACCCCCACCCCTCTCCCTAGACAACACCCCCCTCTGGAAAACCCCCTAATCTCTTCAGCCTCCCAGGCCAACCACCCCTCCACCCCCAAACCCCACCACCACCTCCACCACCTAGACCACCACCATGATGGCCAAAGAGAAATTTCTCATCTTTGAAAGAGTTAGCATTACTCGCTAATATTCTAGCACTAGTAGTGTACACTAGTGCACCAAGGACCAAACAAAGGAAAACCTTGGCACAAGTCATCTTTGTAATAATTATTTTAGTCTAACTAAACAAATAAGATAAGTAGGGGAGAATGGATGATAAGTAAAGGAGGAAGTGAGACGATTATATATGGGCCCTTTTATGGAACACACTTCTGATCCCGTACCTTTTGTAACCCCCAAAGCTAGGCGAATAGGAAAACAAAAACGGTTGATTGTTTAAATTATTATTTTATTTCATGTGCGTTACGTCAGGAAACCTTTTTGGACCTTTTCCCCCCAACGCTTAGGTTGAAAAACAGAACCTGGAAAGCTGGCTAACCAATATTGTCAATCACTTAACAATTGACTCATAATGTTCCAAACTTAACAGTTTAGACCATCCTTTTTGGTATACTTACACCATGCCACAGATTCATATTTTTAGTGTAATAATTATTGGTTTTTATTTTAAGTTTCAATATAAAGAAATTTAGCGACGTTTTATTTGGTCTTTAGTGGCATATATAATTGTCACTTTAGTCTATAGTGACATTTGTGAAAAAGTTAAAGGGTCTAATTAATGTCACTAAATCCTCTGTATATATATACTATAACTAATTTGAAATAGTGACATTTAAATTAAATGTCGCTAAATATATCCCCCTAAAAGCAATTTATGTTGTAGTGTTTTTCCAATTTCCCTACAATAATACCAAGGTTTAATTAATAATGAATAATACCAGCGTTTGTTGTATCTACCGTTTTGATTATAAGTTGACAGAAATTGATATTTGTTCACTAAATTTAGTTATAAATAAATATTAATTATAAAAATTCAATAAAATGTTTCCTAAATTTTTTCATCGTGATTATAAATTATAGATTTTATTTGTAAGAAAGTGTTGCAAGCTTCAAATCAATCCGTTAAATATATTTGTTGTATCTACCGTTTGGATTCTTTAATTTCCCATTTAAGATTAATTATGTACCAAAAAATAATTAAGCTTCTTTTTTTTTCTTCTAAAAATTGACAACATTCTTTAATTTCCCATTTAATGTGTAGTATGATATTCTTAACTTGACATGGCTATGTCAATGTAGTCCATAAAATTGTGCTATCAACGTCAATCATAAAGTAATCTCTATAAATAACTTATCATTATCATAACCCAATGTATCTCACTCATAAAAAACTATGTTCAGGATCTGAGGAGTGAAGAAAGACGGCAGCTCATACCTATAAAGGAGAGAGTGCAATCAAAGACTCGGCTCGAAAGTTATTAGAATAGGGGCTCGTAACTCATGATGATTAAATTTATATAGAGTCCTACTCTTCAACTTAATTCTGATAATCTTAAATCTGACACAAAAATTATTTTGATAGTAATTTATTTAATAATAAAAAAACATTAAATCAGTACAATATAATTTGCTTTTAGTGGGATATATTTAGCAACATTTAATTTAAATGTCGCTATTTCAAATTTATTATAGTGTATATAAAGGATTTAATGACATTTATTAGAGCATTTAGCGGCATATTAAAAAGCCACACTAAAGCTTTTAGCGATATAGGATCTAGTGATATTTCTCACAAATGCCACTATAGACTATAGTGACAATTACATATGCCTCTAAAGACCAAATTAAGTGTCGCCAAATCACTTTATGGTGGAACTTAAAATAAAACTAATAATTATTACACTAAAAATATAAATTAGTGGCATTTTTTTAATGCCACTATATCCAATGTCGCAAAAAGCTAAATTTGTTGTAGTGACTAGTGAATATAGATAGAATTTAGAAAATGGGTGTGGGCAACCCAAACAAAGAGGAGAAGAAGTAGTCCATTCATAAACCCAAAGAAGATTCACTACTAAAACCAATTGGTGATAGTAGGAGATACTCCATGACTTTATAAAGTGATGCATACTTTTCTTTTTCTCCGATGTGGGACAACTCACATATGAGTAACACATAGTCACTTCAACAAATATGAAAATTTAACTTATTAACATCATATTGGAAACGTGATCGAAGTAAACAACCAAAAGATATTAACATACTTCGTGTGTTTAGCCTCATCGGTGCTTAAACAACAGTAATTTAACTAAGAGGCACGTCATGTTATAAATGAATAAAATCACATTTCGATTTTTTTTCATGCTGAACTTAGTAAGAATTCCATCCAAATATTTTTCTTCACCTAAGTCCAAATATTCTTTTAGATCTCTCTTGTAATATAAATCCTTATTCTCAAATTGTAATAATGTTCATCTCCAAGCTAGTTGCTTCATAGAAATATAAACTTTTAGCTGTTGCTTAACTTATTGAAGCATATCTACTTCATTTCCTATAATGAGTATGTTATCCATAGACGACCAACACTACAAAAAAACGCAGCTTTCCGACTAATCCACCCAATTTCAAGCTTAAATTCATAAACGGACCTCTAACGCTTGTAAACATTCCCTTGTTTTGATGGATTTATAAAACCTTCTTATTGAGTCATCCTCTTTTAAAAACCAACCCTTTGATTAAACAAGTTTTGAAATCCATCTTCCATACCTCAATAATCATGATTCGCAATCACTACACCATAATTTGTTTTTAGTAAAATATATATAGCGACATTTAATTTAATGTCACTATTTCAAATTTCTAATAGTATATGTGTAGTGGATTTAATGACAATTATTAGAGCTTCTAGCAGCATAATAAAAAAAATCATACTAAGCTTTTCGCTGCAAAGGATGTAGTGACATTTTTCATAAATTTTACTATATAGACTATATATACTAACAATTGCATATGTCACTAAATGACAAATAAAGTGTCTATAAATCACTTTATAGTGGAACTTAAAATAAAAACCAACAATTATAACTCTAAAATATAAATCAGTGGCAATTTTCTAATACCATTGAATTCAATATCACGAAAAGTTAATGAACTTGTTTGTAACCTTTCAACACTAACCTCGATACAAAACGCTTTAAATTGTCATCTTTATCTGGTTATTATCACATCCATTGTTGTTAAATCACGATTTTGATTTACGATTTTACAATTTTACAATCCAAAAACAAGCGAGTGATTTGAATTAATCGCATGTGGAATAAAACTTTTAGAGGTAGAATCATAACACGATTCTACGATTTTACGATTTAACGATCCAATTCTACTAATTTAGTATGAATTATTTTTAATTTTTCTTATGTACTATCTTTTACTGAACTCTTTCACATATACACATCAATTTCAAATTTTCCATCATGAAAACTTTTCAAAAAACAAATTTCAAACAATATGAAGATTCAAACTAATTATTATAAAGTTATCGTTATATTCTTAAAAATAAAGTCAAAGGAACTTTAATTCATAAATTTAAACTTATGAATTAGATAATAATGTCAAAAAATTAGATAATTTTAATATATTTAAGTTTATTTGTAGAATCGCATGATTCCACGATTTGATTTTACCTTTCTAAATGATTCTAGGTAGAATCGCGATTTTAACAGCCTTCATCACATCGTTTGACTCATGGATATAATCCTTACATGAAGAGGATAAATTTAAAATATCCACAAAAATCAAAATGTAAAAATGTTCAGTACTGCGTTGATGTTAAACTGTCTTACCAAGAACTAAAAACCATCTAATTTACATGTGGGAATGCGTTGACTAACAAGATAGTGCGCAAGTGGTCATGCTCCAAAGTCCAAACTAGATACAGTTGAGAAGATGCAGATATATGTTCACTTCAACACTAAAGACCTTGGAAAAACATACCACGTTAATTAATATTTTCCGTCCGACGTTCAACAAAGAACTTGGTTAGTGTCATGCATTATATTTGTGTTTTCTATTTCATAAAATGAAGTGATAAATAGAATAAAAATTTGAGGGGCTCTTTGGTCTCAATTGTTTTTATGGATATATGTTGTCGTCTTTTTTTTCTCCTATATCTTAATTCTTAATCAAAGTTCTTATGAGCGAATACACTTGATACGGTTATGATGATGATGTAGAAACAAGTCTTATGTGAAGAAGATAAGTACTTTATTAGCAATTGTTTATTTTGCAAGAAAAGGCTTTAGAAATGTTTGGTAAATAGCTTTAAGTTGACAATTCAATGGACTTTTAATTTTTTGTTTTTTAGTTGGTTAATAAGCCAAAACAATATGTTTGGTAATTTGTTTCGACCAGCTACAAAGCTAGTTTTTAAACCAAAATGAAAAAAAATTATGTTGGCCTTTTTCAACAGTTTTTGGCTTATTTGCCTACTTTTTCTCCAACAAACTAGCAATAATCAATAGGAAAATAATCTCACCTATTGCCCATCTGCTGTGAATAATATGTACTATTGATTATTTCGTACAACATCCCTTGTCAAATTTTAATCGGTTACCGTAGGTACCTACTAACCGTTATATTTACTTATTCTTCCTTTATATGCTTCTTCATTGGTGTACCCCTAGAACTCTTTAGTGATAAGTACCTACAATAGCGAGTTAAAATCTTTCAAAGGGTATTATCAACAAAAAATATACAAAAGTTGGATTATTTAGAAATAATCAATAATATGGATCATTCATAATAAATGGACAATATGATAAATTATTCAAGAAAATTGCAAAGGTCAAAAAAAAACAAGCAACATTTTGAGCTAGTCAAATACATCAAGTAAATAGTTAACAATTATTTGTCCAAAACATTCTTAATAAACACATCATTGTTGAAATCACACCAGATTAATGAAATCAAACTAATTAATTAATTCTCCAGCATTGACTCTATCTCGATCTCTTTCAAAAGTTCTCTCAATTTATTGTTTTGGTCAACTCAATATACTCCCCTAAACCACCTTAATTATAATCTTATCTTTTATTTGCCTTGAATCATTGTATTAGAACCTCCCATACAATTCATAAGATCTGGTTATTAGGCTTGAACAGGTTTTAATTAATACAATCTATAATCTATAACTATTACTAAAACAAAACACAGCTGACATCATCAGCTTTTAAAATCGCTTACGTGTCGCTTTTTCATTAAATCTTTTCCCTCTAAAATTTCATGATGATGTCAATGTTAATTATAATTATCTTTGACTTACTATTTTCTTATTTTGAGTATATTATTGTTCTTATTAATTGTTTTTTCTACTTTTTAGGTCAAATCCCATTTAATGTATTTGAAAACTATATACTTCATTATATTTCATTTATTTCAATTATTTCAATTTTATTTATTAAATGAATATTATTTAATGAGATGGTTAAAACATAATATACTTTTATTAGGGTTTTTTTTTGTTATTTTTACTTTTGGTTACTAAAATGCAATGATTAATTCTAATATGATTTAGGTTGTGACTATCTTTATACAAGTCACTTATATTTTTATGAGTAAAAATTATCTTTTTCGTTTAGACTAATAAAATAATTTTACATATTTCTATGTATTTATATTTGATTTTTAAAGTGTGTTATTAACAGTGATAATATTTAATACTTCTATTAATTAATGTAATAGTTATTTTTTATTAAAAAAACTCATAATTTCGTATTGTACTCAGGGTACGAACCAATTGCTCTTTTATTCAAAATAAAAAAATAAAAGTATATATATAATTATATTGCGCACAATCCAAGATATAATATGATATAATGTACGTAATGTATATAACTGTTCAGAGTGAAATGAAATATAACTATAATGTACAATTTATTTTTAAAATTTTAATTTCTTAATTTATACAAATATGTCAAAAAATTTGATAAAACCGTGCATCGCACGGGCGCTATCTAGTTTTCACCATAACAAAATTAACTTTTCGTAATACAGAATCTAGTGACTTTAAAACAAATCATTAATTTATATTTTTAGTGTAATACTTATTGATTTTAATTTTAAGCTTCACTATAAAGTGATTTTTAGTGACACTTTATTTGACTTTTAGTGAGATGCGTAATTATATTACTATAGTCAATAGTGACATTTATGAGAAATGTCCCTATATCTTATATCTTGAAAAGATTTAGTATGATTTTTTTTATTATGTTGTTAAAGGGTAATGTCATTTAATTCACATGTACCATTAAAAATTCAAAACAGTGACATTTAAATTAAATATATATCACTAAATATATCTTACTAAAAGTATATATTACATTTATTAAAAAAAAAGTATATATTACATTGTAATGAGTATGTGTTATTATATATCATACCAAATCATTTTAGACCGAAGAATTGTTAATGGAACTAAGAAGGGGGTTAAATAGAGTAGGGATTTGTCAAAGTCCTAATTACTTGTTCGTTCGGGGCTTAGAAATAATCATAATATAATTATACAATTTAAAGTAGACAAAATAAATTTATTTGTATTTACCAAATTCACCACTAATGGCTCATCTCCGTCTTAAATGTTTTAACTCCTAGAAATTTTAACACCACACATCTTTATATTATTCACTTTACTTACGAGTCTAATACATGTATTTTCTTTTTCGGAAATGAGGCAACATGTTATAAAATTATAAGTTACGGAACATCAAAAGGGAAAACACATGACTCCTGCTCCTCAATCACAAGAGGAGGGGTGAAAACAACAATAGCAAATAAAGAGTCTAAAAATACATCTTAACAAGGCATGAGGTGCCAAAAATCAAACATAATAGCGTTGGCTACACAAGACGGTGACATAGTGAGTCTAAAAAGCTTAATCTGTTGGGGGATTTCCATACAAGTTTGGTGGGAGAGAAAATTAGCGTTGACTCCTTTTGGTCGCGCTCTCCTTATGGGCATGAGTTGTCGCTGTTCTTCCTTCCTCATACCCTGTAGGATGATTATGATGATGATGATGTTGGGGGATTTCCAGACGAGCTTGGTGGGCGAGACAATTAGCATTGTGGACTTCCTGTCTAGGGAAATGACGTGCTTCCTTCTTGAGGTTCCAACTTGAAAGCTCCCTACAATAGGTACAAAGTGAAACATATATATCCCTAATAGAAGTAAGCCCAACTAAACTATCTACAACTAATTGCCAAAAAAAACATGGATATTTTTGGACATATGGTATCCCATATGAGTTTCCAATTAAAGGATGGAGGAGGGGGATTTTTGGATTGGTGAAGAGAGAAGTATAAGTCTCGTGAGTTGAAAAACTTCCCCTTTGAAAGGTTGCAAACCATTACGTCAGAGCCTGATTTGAATATAGGAATATAGAAGATATGGTTGATGAGCCAGGAAATACAAGACAAGTTCCACCGGTTATTAGCTTAAAGGCCTTTAAGGGAGAGCGAATGATCTTCAGCGCGTAAAGGGCCAACAAGAATGGATCTTAGGGAGCCAATTTGAGACCAATTATCAAACCAGAGGGAGAGGTTAGAGGATAAACTTATGTTCTATGTAACTGACTTTACGAAGAAGCCTCAAACATTCCCCAAGCTTTGCCATATATGGGACCCTCAATAAAAGGGTTTAAAGGAGGAGTCTCTTTTTTGGTATTTTGCCCGGAAGAAGGATGAAGCTAAGGACCCTCTAGAATGTATCTTCCAGCAAAGCTTGAGAAGAGCAATTTGATTAAAAATATCATTTTGTCTAATACCCAGACCTCCCGAGGTTTTAGGGGCAGAAATGTACTTCCAAGCAACAAGGTGGAGTTTTCTAACGGAAGAGACGGAGCAGCCCCAGAAAACTTTTCTTATGATTTGGTCAATCCTTGAACTTAGGGCTTTAGAGAAACTTATGCAAGTTGAAGTGTATGAAGGAATGTGCTAAGGACAGTGTTTATGAGCACAACACGACCAACTTTGGAAAGGAGTTTTGATTTCCAAGAGGCCAGGCGTTGAGAGATTTTGCGGATTATGACATTCAGAGAGAAGAGAGAAGGGCACTTATGAAGGAGAGGAAAGCCTAAATAATTGAGCCAAGACAATCAGAAGAGGGGATAGAGAGGAGGGAAGATCATAACATTCTAGGTTGCTGGAGGGGAATTTCTAGAGAAACAAAGGGTACATTTGTCCGGGTTAGCAACCAACCTAGATTTTGAGCTGAAATCAAGGAGGACATCTTTAACAACAGAGATGGTTCCAGTGTCAGCTACTCCAAAGAGGAGGAGATCATCAGCGAACATAAGGTGTGAAATAGAGACTTTGTTTCCTTTCAGTGAGAAAGGTTTCCAAAGTCCTCTATCAACTGCAGCCTCAATTTTCCTAGACAAGGTTTCCATGCATAGAGGGGGAAAGGGGATCGCCTTGTTGAATCCCTCTACAGGGGAGGAAAAGGGAGAGAACGAAACCCATTAGTTAGAATGGAAATAGAGGTGGAGGAAAACTTATGATAAGTTTACAGGAAGACTCATCAAGCCCATGGTGGAGGATAGATTGTCTAATGAAGCTCCACTTATCTCCTCTACACTTAGTAGAATAACACACTATTTAACTCAGACTTAAGGTTTTATGCAAAAATAAAGAGACTAAACCTAGCTTAGATGTTTACTCACCATGCTAAGACCTTAATTAAATGTAAGATGTGATTGAGATTTTGGTTACATTTAAAATAAAACTTAAGTTCAAAAGTTATAACTTGATCAAAGTTAAGAGATATCTAAAATATCAAAATCTATTAACTTCTTGTCAACTAACTATCTAAAAAAGTATAAAGATTTGATCTTGGAGATTGGACTTTAGTTACGTCAAACTAACCTTTCACTACAATAAATTTGACTTTTTATGACATTAGATTTACTGGCATTAAAAAAATGTCACTAAATCATATTTTTAGTGTAATAATTATTGGTTTTTATTTTAAGTTTCACTATAAAGTTATTTAGTGACACTTTATTTGCTCTTTAGTGGCATATGTAATTGTCATTGTAGTCTATAGTGGCATTTGTGTGAAATGTCACTATATCCTATGTCGCTAAAAGTTTTAGTGTGACTTTTTATTATGCTACTAAAGGGTCTAATAAATTTCACTAAATCTCTATATACACTATAAAAAATTTGAAATAGCTATATTTAAATTAAATGTCACTAAATATATCTCACTAAAATCAAATTATATTGTAGTGTTTTATCTGCCAAGATTTTTGATACTTTTCTTACGAAGAGCCAACGAGATTCACTAGAGAGCTTATGCTAAGTGTTCAATGAATACTCTATTAGGTATTTTGATGCAACTTCAAGTTCTAAAATGTAAGGATATATATTGTCAAGGGTATAGTACCCAAACAACTATTTTGAGAATTGCGTCGATTCATTCTCTTGAAAAGTTAAAATTATTTTTATTTTTAAACTACTTTTTACTATATAATAAACTTTCTATTTGTTTTTTTTGAAAAGCTAAAATAATTATATAAATATTAATTGTTTTCCAATTTCTATATTAAATTCTCTTAAAAGGTTAAAATTATTGATATATAACAAAGTGAATTCGTAAATTTATATGTGCAGCACTAGCTAAGGGTTATAAATATCATTACACAATCTAAAAATGGTCACTTATAGTAATTATGTAATCATCTTTTATAGACGTAAAAATTATCACTTATAATCTTAAAATGATCATCACTTATCAAAGTAATTACTTAGAGATATTTGACTAACTATATAAGCTTTTGTCTATGTAGTCTGCTCATACTATAATTGCTCAAAATAATTATACGAAATAAAATTCTAGAATTTTTTTTCAAAAAAAAACACCGACTTGATGCGTAGCTAGAAATAACAGTATTTTATTGAGTTGGTAATGTCAGTGATTGTTTCACCTATACGAATTAATTTAACTCTCATCCAATTTATTTAAGTGTGTTTTACACAAAGTTGAATTTAGAACAAAAAATTAATTGTAGTGCAATTAATCAGTCTCTTGGCCGGCCTACCAAGCACCATCAAAGTCAGCCCAAGTAGGGGGAAAGTACTAAGTATGATCGCAATTATGGCTATTATTAGTACTACTTTTCTATTTATAGCTGCTCTAAATTATTATCGAAGTAATTAATTTAAGTGTACACAATAATTCATCAAACCAACCGAGAGTAATAATTTAGACAGAAGATCTCCTGAGAGACCGTCTATGTTAATGACGGCTCTCCCAACAGCCCAACCTAATGATTTTAAATTTAAAAATAAGTCTGATGATTAATCAGTTACTTATTTTGCAAAATGGGCTGACCCATAATTACCCGTTTATGCTATAGACGGTCTATAGCAAGAATTTGTGTAATTTAGAAATCAATCTTAGGGGCCGGTCCAGAATTCATACGTAGAAGACAAATAGAAATGAAAATTTTAATATTTATAAGGGTCCGAGGGGCGGGTCCAGGGTCCGGATCTTAGACCCGAACCCGGACCCATCAGTTATTTTTTAGATCCAAATCCGACCCGGATTCGATAGATCTCATAAAATAAGACCTAGACCCTTAAAAAAGAGGCGGATCCAACAGGGTCCTGGACCCGTGACCATAGGCGTACCTACATTATAACAATGGGTAGCATAGGCTACCATAATAATTTTCTATTTTTGTTACCTTATACTTCCTCCGTTTCACCATAATTGCTATATTTAACTTTTTACGCAATACAATATATTAATTTTTTTTTGAGTTGATACAATATATTATTGTAATTAAAATACAATATATTATTTTAATCATTAATATAATGAAGTATGCACATCTAAAAATTATAAAAAGTTAGTTTTATAAAAGTAAGTGATTATACGATTCAAATAAGATCTCACTTGCATATATTTTTCATTGATCTTGTTCTAACTTGTAACTTATAAGTTTGTACGTACGACGCGATGTAGATGACATTTATCTCCTTTTTATTTTATAATAACAGTGACATACAATTATTATTGCGATATTTTACTTACAGGTTAATAATGAAAAATTTTGGGGTTGTTCATTTTACAAATAAAACTCCACCGAATTTTTTTATTAATATAATTCAATACATTGGTGTTACCCATCATTTTAAAGTCTGAATCCGCCACTGCTCGTGACCATCCCTCATCTCAAGGGATCGATATTTTTATTTTGGAGAAAGGGGATCATTATTCAAATCAAATATTGATACGAAATAGGAGGGGAAAATACCTGAATTCAATCTCAAGGGGTATATCAATACTCAAATCACATATTGATATAGAAATTGAAAAAGAAAAGAAAACCTATAATTAACTGTTAAAGCAAGTGACAATATTCATGACTTAAACGTTAACTTTGAACACCTAATCGAACATGCTTTGTCTTGTACTTTGGAGAAGGATGATAAAGATGTATCAAGTTATGTGGGATTGAAGTTTGGAACGATAGATGAGCATTGCTTGAACAATGCAGGCATGCAGCAGGTCAGAAAGTTTGACTCGACCAACTGGGAGCCGCTCGAGTAGTCGAGCGAATTGGCCCTAGTCGAGCAAGCTTGGCAGATTGTAGACAGTAAGTTGCTGGAGGTGGCTCGACCTTATGCTCGGGTCGAGCGGAGCTGTCAGAGGGACTCCAACAGGCATTTTTTGTTGTTACAAGTATTGAATGTGTGCATTTGTTGCTTGTTTATTGTGTAGTTTATTATCATGCTTTATCATAGAGTTAATTAGCATGTTAATTAGGGAGTTACTTGTGGGTTTATGGTGATTAATTTGAGACTCTAAGAATCACACCCACCTTTATCTATAAAAGGGAGTGTAATTCTTAGAGTAAGATACACCACAAACACACATACTTGTAAGGGCTATTGCTTTGCTAAGAAACTAGAGGAGTGTTCTTACTTGGCATTAGTATTGAAATCTTGAGAGATTGTTCTCAAGATAGGGATAGTTTATTATACTTGCAATTGTTGAATTTATTTATAAGAAACAATATTTGAGGGGGAGGTATATCCAAGATACCTCATAAACACTTGTGTCTCTTTTGCTCTATTTTTCTTTGTGTTTTTCATTGTTGAACCTTGATTGCACTGTTCATTTCATTAACATTTAACGATGTTTGATAAAATTAATAAAAAAACATTCGAAATTTAATTAAGGTAAGAAAGGCGTAGTATATCAAAATGAAAAAGATGGGATAGGTCACTAATAAAAAAAAATTGAAGTACAACAATCGTATCGAAACATGACGTTCTAAGCATTTTAATACTTAATTATGTGATTAAATATTTAAGTGATGTAATATTTTTAAATTTTATAATTACAAAGATTCTTTCTTGATATCATTTGCCTAAATTAAATACTGTCTCTATAAAGTATTATATGCTACTTAAACTAATCTTTATAAAGAAAAATTTCAATAAGTTGAGAATTAATCAATTTAGTCACACATAATTTACACATTTAACAATAATAATCTCTCCCCTTCAATTTATGTCTCAAATACAATCTTATTTAATTCGTTTTAAACAAAAGTTTTATAGTTATTAACTTTTTGATTTTTAGTTATGAATCAGTAGAAAAATTAATGATCAAATTAATTGATACTATGGCAAGTGTACAAAAGCAAATGAGACACTTAATCACGAGGTAGATTAATTACACCTATGTGCCAAAAATCACTAATCATTACTAATGTTGATTTTAGGCATGTATATCGTCTAGGGCCTTAAATATTAATTTTAATTCAATATAAATATTTGGTTAATTAATTTGTTGAGTTACGTACTTATATAAGTTTTACGTTTAGAAAAATTAAATAAAAGAGCTAGTTTTAAATATTATTATATGTATTTTTACGAAGTCGATCATCACTTTATAGTCTAGTGGGAGTCGAAGCAACTTACATGATGTTACTTGGCTAGACTTATTGTAAATGTCAAAGATATTATGGAGAAAATACCAGATCTACACCCACTTTATAAGTCTCGGAGATACCATCTCAAAACCTTATGACAATGGGAGAAAAGACTCTAATGATTTATAAAGTTTGCATTTAATCTTTAACCCATCGATGTAAGACAAAACATTCCAACCCCCTCTCACATGCGATTCCTCGTCAAGTTCGCTTGTTGAAGTAATCAATTAGTGTAAAAACATCAATCTCATAAAACCTACCATCTAATTTTTGATTAAAACATCGACTCAAATACTATATTATTTGGGGTACACGAAGATAAATTAGTTATACCAATACTTTTGTTGAAACAAATCTTTGATAATTCAGGAATTTGATCTTGATCTAAATAGCGTATTACTCTTTCATTTTCAATTGTCATTTTCCTAGCTCTTATGTTTTCTAGAAATGGAAAAAATAAATGTCTTCAAAATATTAAAGTTTTTCCTAAGTTTTTCCTCAAAGTTATTAATTCCTTAATGAAACATGATCCATGCAGGATTGCTGAATCTTAATAAAGACAATGATATAACTACTAACACCGTTAACAAATCATATCATATCAATTTAATAAAACAACTGTAAAATTCCACGTAGCATCCTCATAAAGCCTCGTTAGAAAAGAAGATTTTATTGGTTGATATTGACTTACATGGCAAAAAACTAACCAACCTATCATTTATAGCCCTCCTAAAAATTAATTAAACTAAGTAACTTATCATTTTTTAAACATCGAATTGAATGATTCTTGGTTAGAATGAGCAATATAAAATAAATAATTTGTATATATTTATAAAACTAATTAGATAATAGTTTTTGCTGCATAGAATGATATGAACAATGTCATTTACATATACCTTAATAATTATTATTTCATATTTAGTACATAATGTGATTATTATTAAATCTCTTTGAAAAATACATTTATCTAAATATTTTCTTATCAAGAAATTCGTGCATTGCACAGAGGTTTATACTAGTTTATATATAAAATTGTTGACAAAGATTGTAATTTTATTCTATATTGAAATAGTTATAGGCTAAAATAAACTTGCACACGAGGATTTTTATCTATTTTTTAAGGAAATGGAAAATTAACATTTAGTGAAAATTTTGTTGGAAATATAGACCTTAATAAGGTCTCCACAATTTCTGCTTATGACTACAATTATCAATGAATATTAGCATGATAATTTGTATAACATGAATGTATGATCGTGAATTGTGTTTAGAATTATTTATTAAGAAAATTTATAATGTCACACGAACTTGTTTTAGCATTAATAATTTTTTTCTGCTTAATCCAAGTGTAAATATACAAGACTTTCCAAAGTTAACACATCTACCAAAAACAATATACACTCACTGCTTAAAGCGTAGCTTATATACAAGTGAATAGAATAAGAGAAGAGATAATAAAAAAACTCAAAATTGTGTGTTTCCAAATGAATAAAGTAACACAAATTTATATGCACTTTCTAACTGTGATCTTTCAACCTAATTAACCATAATCATAGTATCATAGTATATAAAAAATGTGATAATAGGATTAAATCACCCTTTAAATGAAAATATAATAGTTGGAGAATGGAGATATTAAGAATTAATGGCAAGTAAAGGATTGAAGTCCCAACGGTCAAAGTTATAAAGTTTTGTTATTTCCCATTCTAAGCCTTTAAAAATCCATTTATCTAACAAATTTTGTTATATATTCGACAAAGCCATATCCACAAAAATTACTATGATTTCATCCATTGTTAGGTTTACAATTTGCAGCAGATCAGACAGCGAAACCATGGATATCACATGAACCAACTCTTCTTTATAATACAGAAAATATATGTACAAAAATGTTATGTTTATATGTAACTCTGAAGAACAATATAATTACTAAAATAGTAAAAAAGAGTGTATATAACACTCCCTCTTATTCGTCTTAAATGTCTCAATGCACTTATTCGATGCTGCAAATGTTATGTTTATATGTAACTCTATCCAATGCACTTATTCGATGCTTAATAATTAATATATCGAGTTATGTATAATTAAAAATTATAAAAAGTTGATACTAATAATCTTTAGATCAAAATGAATCAAATAAGATCCCACATGACTATGTTTTAACTTATAGATTAATAATAAAATTCAATCTAAGATAGTACCTCAAAAGTAAATGGGACATTTTAGATGAATAGGAGGTAGTATATAATAGAATAATTTACGAATTACAGCCTTAAAGTTTATCACTTTTGCGAATTACAGCCATAATTTTTATTTTTTGTGAATTACAGCCACCAAAGTATCAAAGTTTACAAGTTTAATCCAAAAACACAAATTTGGGACCACTTAACCTAAAATTCCGACCACCAAAATGGTCGAAATTTTGTGTTTGGCTTGAACTTGTAAACTTTTATACTTTAGTGGCTGTAATTTGCAAAAAATAAATATTAAGGCTGTAATTTGCAAAAGTGATAAACTTTAAGGCTGTAATTCGCAATTTATTCTATATAATATATCATAAGTTTAAACTATTTCCTTAAACTTTTAATTGAGTTGGTTTCTTGATATGAACGTAACAAGAGTTTAAGTGTTCGAAACTTATCCACCCCTTTAATAAAGTGAAATAATTAACATTATTAGGGGTGAATTAAAGTTATTTGCATAAAAAATTACCCGTAAACCAAATAAGCTTAATTACACCGAATAAGAAATATGGTTTGGACTTAAAACAAAATATTTTTATTCGGATTAGATAAACCTTAAGTGTTCTTACAAACAAAGATAAACCTTTAATCAAAAATCAAAATTTCGAACCAGTAAAAAGTGGAGCTCAGTTTCACTTTAGAAGACAATACTAAAATTAAAAAAACTTAAGTGTTCTTACAAACAAAGATAAACCTTTAATCAACAATTCATGTTTGTTTTTTCATTCCTACTTATGCTACTTTTAACTTTTAAATTTATTTATTTAATATTTTGTCGTTTTCAAATCGATTTGCAATTTAGAATTATTTTTAAGAAGTAAATTTGGTTTAGATTGGACTTAAAAAGTTTAGACCGGATTAATTTGGTTTGGTTTGAAAATCCAAAACCAAATTAGATTTGGTTTGATTTAGTTTTGCATAAAAACCAAACCGAAAATCGAACTTTCGAACACCCCTAAGCATTATGTTAGAGGGGAGCATGCCTTGCATCTGTATTTTGAGCCTAAAGGGTTTTCGAGTGATGGAGTATATTAAATATCATGCGGTCTAAATTAAACCATCAACTTATACTTTTGATTGATATATACATAAAATATGCACACAAATTCATAAATTAAACGGTCTTATGGTGAGACCATTTCTAATGGCTGACACATGTACATTTAGGTGTTAATATAAAGTGATCATTTAAAACTTCAAAATGATCGATTAAGAATATTAACTAATTATATGAACTCATCTCATGACGAAACAGTCTCATACAAGACTAGCCGTAAAATATATGGTCCAACTCCGGCCAGAATTAAACAGAACATAAAGCAAATTCCAGGCCAGCTTAGAATGATCTATAAATTCAAACTAGCAGTTGAAAGCATTAAAAGTGATGTAACACACACGGTTATCAGATGAATATAAACTACATTTAACACTTTCAACTGTTCCAAACTTTTAGCAAAATCTCATGTACACAATAGTCAAACCCATCTGCTATAGCCTATATAAACCCTGATTCAGCTCTTCATTTTTCATCCCAAGTCATCTTATCATCAATAATAACAAGTAAAAATACCTTATTGCTAGAAAAGATGACTTGTATGAAGGTTTTCCTATGTTTATGTCTTGGTGTACTTTTTTATACTACTAATGGTAGGAATCTACCATCATCTGATTCTTTGAAAGATGAGAAGTTTCTCTTTGGTCACCATGGTGGTGGCTTAGGTGGTGGTGGTGGATTTGGTGGAGGAGGGGGTGGAGGTCTTGGTGGCGGTGCTGGTCTTGGAGGTGGTGCTGGTGCTGGATTTGGAGGTGGTGCTGGTGCTGGTGGTGGACTTGGTGGTGGTCTTGGTGGTGGAGGCGGTGGAGGATTTGGCGGAGGTGGTGGTGGTGGGATCGGAGGTGGTGCTGGAGCCGGTGGTGGGTTTGGAGCTGGAGGCGGAGCTGGAGCTGGAGGTGGATTAGGAGGAGGAGCTGGTGGCGGTGGTGGATTTGGTGGTGGTGGAGGTGGTGCGGGAGGTGGATTTGGTGGTGGTGCTGGAGCTGGTGGTGGAATTGGACATGGATTTCCATGAGCATCCATCATTTGTCTTACCTAAATGATCACAAGGCTTATATTCTATATTACTACTACTAATTGGTAGTAACAATTTAATTTACTTCTACCATGCATTTTAAAGTGTTTAATTTCTTCTTGTTACGTACGTCGTCTAGCACGTAATACATGTTTTTAATTTAAGCATGTTTCTGTTTTTGTTCTTGTTTCTTCATTCAAATGTTACTCCAAAAAGTGTATGTTCAATATTATCTTGTTATTTTACCACCAATATTTGAATGAGATCAACGACATTATTATTCAATCTACGGTTCCGTTAAAATATTTTAATTAAAAGTGTCACTTTGTAATTTTTCTAAGAATTGTATTTTTAGACTTAGTATTTTTTTTTCAACTTGGTGGAATCGTTTATGTGTTTTATTAATTGAGAATGATATTGGGTACTACACTATGATCGAATCAGAGAAGAAAGTACATAGCTAGAGCTTCGATGCAAGACGAGAGATATAAGAATAATACCAAGAGAGCGTGTTTTTTTTTTTCTTTTTAATTTGGAAATATATACCATATATTTAAAACTATCTAGCCCATTACTTTGAAACAAATTTAATTAAGACAACTATCTCTGAAATTAGAAAATTGTAACATATATATTAACGTAAAGATTATATTTTTTGTCCTTAAACTTATATATTATTTTTAACTGATAGTTATGCAATTGTGCATCTTCTTCTATTCAATATTTTAATTCTTTTGGTAAAACTTTAAAACAGAAAATAAGGCAATTAATTAAGTGAAAATGGAGTCAATGAAAGAACTTTGAGGAGGACACCAATGAGAATATAGGCATTTAGAATAAGTTTTTTTTGGCAAATATTAAGAATATTGTACGTAGGCATTTAGAATATTATAAGTACTTAAGTACTTACTTGGGCTAGTATTTTTTGGTAGGCATTAAGAATATGGTAAGTAGGCATTTCAAGTACTTTTTCGATGCACATTAAATATAATGTAAGTAGGTATTAAAAATAATGTAAATACGCATTAGAGTAAGTAAACATTAAGATTTCATGGGCTGAGCATGAGAGATTTCTCTCAAAAAGACGATCTCTCATGCTGATCTCATATTTCATCTGTGGTTGAGAGATTGCAATAGTCCACTTTTACACAAGTATGAAGATAATGGTAAGGACAAGTAAAATCATAGAAATATTACAATTAAGTAAAAATAAGAAAATATATACTCCCTCCGAATCAATTTAGTTGTCACATTTCTTTATTTGGCAAATTAATATCAATTGTCACATTTTCTTTTTTGTCAATCTTTTTTACCTAAATACCCCATGTTCACACAAGTAAAAACCAAAATACCCCAACTTTTACTACTTAGAATACTTCAACTACCACTTTTACAATTAATTTAATCAATTAAAATACCCAACTACCACCTTTTTTGTGGACCCCACACCAACCTTAATAACCGTGTCCAAACAAATGGGACAACTAAATTGGTTTGGAAGGAGTATGTAATAAGAATTGAAAATGTAAAGAAATTACTAATTAGAATAAAAATTTAGAAATTAAAAGATGAATTTGAAATGAAAAATAGTGCAAGTTGTCTTATATAGTTGTATGAGACTAAATCATCATAATAACTTTAACACACTAAATAACCAGCACAATAAAGATAGTCTCGCTATAAAACTGTCGTCAAATAGCAGAATCGCTTGATACAGAGAGAGTAATAAAAAATGGATCAAATCAACTAACATTTCATCATGAAACTTAATCCCTTGTTTAATAAGAGGGCCCAATGGACCAAATGCTTTAATTGGGTCAGCTAAATAGGTGGCCTTTGTTATCGAGTTATCTAACTATGATCAAGATCTTTAATTTCCCACCAACTTCATTTAAAAATAAGAAAAACTGTTTTCTAAATAATTATGTTCTATTTTCTTTAATAAAATGGAAGGCTTAAATTAGAAAGAAAAGCAAATACATAGTTATCGATCCTAGAAGCTCCCATACCACATTTAATAACAACTAGACGAGACCCAACAAGCTAACTATGCGCTACCTTGTTGATTTACGAAAACAAATTAAAAGAAACAAAACTCACACATCAAGACTTAATATCTTTGACAAGAGAGTCAAAATAAAATTTCACCTCGTAATTCTGAGGTATTGGATTTTTTCACGTGGTAATCAAAATTTTTAAAAAATTCTCGCGGTAACCCTGAGGTTTACGTAATTGTTCCATCGTGACCTTTTTGCACATAAAAACGTTAGCAAATACTACCTCCGTTAAATATTATCTGCAACTTTTGCCATTTTTGTCCGATCAAGATTATCTGCAACTCACTATTTTGTTTCTTTTTTTAGCTAAAAATAACCAATGTAATCATTTAAAATATCCCTACATTTTCTCTCTCCTTCCATTTTCTCTCTCCTTCTTTCCTTTAAATGGAAGGAAAGTGGTTATCCCTCCATTTTCTCTCTCCTTCTTTCCTTTAATTACATATTCCTACTTCCTCTAATTAGGCCCTACAAAAAAATGCATTGGCAACCGCGAATTGTACTGCGGTTGCACATAATATTTAACGGAGGAAGTATTAATTTCGAAGCTTTAAGATTGTTGTACGTCTATTTATGTGATTCATCGTTTCAAATGCGATCAGTTTCAACCTTTTTCCCTACAACATAAACCTTAACTCTACCATCTTTCATTCAAATCATACTTTTCTCCCAAATTCAAAGATGATAAAGTTAGGGGTTTATATTTTGGGGGAAAAGATTGAAATTGGTGGCATTTGAAATATTGAGTCGCATAAATAAGCGTTCCAGCCTTAAAGCCTTGAAACTAACTTTTGCTAACGTTTTTCTAATGCTTTATGTGCAAAAAGGTCACGGTGTAGCAATTTAGTAAACCTCAGGGTTACCGCGTGGATTTTTTAAAAGTTTTGGTTACCACGTGGAAAACCCAAAACCTCCGGATTACCACGTGGAACATATTAGGTAGAAAATAGTTTGGGAAATTTCATGTTTTGCCTTTTTCACGTGGTGGACGGACATTTTTTTTAATCGATGTAGTGACCTTAACATTCCAACGTTTCCACGTGGTAGGCAAAAAGGAAGGTTTTTTTTGGTAACTTTATGATACTTTTACCCAACGTAATGACATTTTTTCAAATAATAAACGTCGTGATAACCCTTATTAACCACATATTTCGAAATACAATTGAATAACTATTTAATTCAACCAAAAACTTAACATTTTTGTCTATCATAAAGAAAAATTGTAAGCTCAATGTGACCTCGCGGATTTTAAAAATCATTTGTGAAAAAGTCAAAAACTCAGAGTTACCACATGAAATTTTCTAAATAGTTAATTTTATAGTTCAAAATACGAAGATAACTATTTTTCCTTTCCTCTTTCTGTTGGGTACATGGTAGGCTTAGGGGAGGGTAAAGTAATAAGAAGAATAGGGAAGGAACAATGAACATTAAAAGCCAAATTTCTCTTTAAAAAAATGATATATGCTCTAATTGAATTATGCTTAAACTAATCAAAACCAAGATCGGAGTTAGGGGTGTATGTAAAGTTGGCTATGACCCTCCTTATTTTTTTAATGTTTTCCCCTTTAATTATAATAATAATAGCTAATAGCGAATTTATATGAATTTTTACCCCTTGTGATTAACTATAATTTAATCTTTTTGACCCACATTCCCCTTAAATTCAGACTATACATCACTAAACTAAGTTACGAAATTTGACAAGAACGAAGACATCAATCACCTTAAAAGGAACAGCCACATGTAGATAATTAGTGCATTTTTCTTATACAATCTCAAAATAAAGAATGGCTCAAAATAAGGAAACTCAATCTACTTGTTTGTTAGATTGTCTTAAATCGAGTTAAATAACTCAATTAAATTAATTATAATTATAATTTTCTTCTTTAAATAATTATTTTAATTGTTGAATACACGTCATTTTAAATTAAAATAGACATTTCAAATAGTAAATAACTAAATATTTATTTTAATTATTCAAAAGAGTCGTTTTAAACTGGTATAGTAGTATAAATATAATCTCCTACACTAGTTTCTCATTTGTTTGATATTAGAGGGCCCAATAGACCAAATTCTTTTAATATTTTGGGCTAGATAAACGTTTTTGTCTTTAGTTTGTCTTATATGAAATCGTTTCACTGTAAAATGGACTCATATAATTATTTATCAATTTTAAAAGGGGAAATTGTAAATAATAAACAAACATTTGCTCGATTCACTGAAAATAAATCCAACTATCATGTTTTTTTAAATAAACATACCTACTCGGCATGATTGCGGAAAAAACCAACTATTGTTTATTCCTAATTTTTAAATTACAGAGAAACTTTGAAGATAAATTAGTTTATTGTTAACAATTTACTCCGTAAATATATATTAATCCAATATAATAAAAAATTGGAGTATTTTACATGAAACCATCTCATTTCAAACTAAAATTTTGTTTGGCCTTTGTTATCGACTTATCTAACTCGCATCAACTACTATCTTTATCTCCCTACAAACATTATCCAAAAAGTAAAAATAAAAAACAAATAGAGGGTGGCTTATCTTCTTAGTTCTTCCACAATGAGTTGCAATCACTGCTGTTCATCACCTGTTTACTTTGTTTCCACACAGAAAAATTATAGCCAAAATTGTAAATCACAAACCAAATTATGTTGCCAATTTTCAAAAAACAGGCGTTTAAATAATAAAATCTCAAAAGTTGGTGTTTTTGCTTTGAAAGTGGAGAGTTTTACAAGCATTGCTGTTGCTAAACCTGCTGATATTTCTGTTTTAATCCAAACAAGGTTTGTTTCTTTTTATACCCCTTTTTTATCTTTTATATTTCGATTATATAATACAATATAATAAAAGAGTTGAAAAATGATAAACCGCACCTTATTAAAGCTTTGCTAATGGAAAACACAATGCATCTCTATGTTCAAGTATGAAAAGACATCTTCAATGAACTACAAATATGTACACTTATCAAAGGGTTTATCAACATAAATTCCTTTTAAAACTCTATTACCGTTTGGTTATCTGAATTCGACTCGAAAATGACCTGACTATACCCGTCGGACCGACGGTTTTAACAAGTCTATCTAAGCAATAATTCTAACAATATTGATTTTTTTTTTTTCAATTTGCAGTGCATTGCTGATCTCTGTCTATTTAATAGCCAATTTTGTTGTCCCACAATTTATCTCCAAAAGTTTTGAGTTGGACAAAGAGGATGAAAATGAGAAAACTGACATCGGCTCCGTGAACGGAAACAAGACGACAGGAGCGCGTGGTTTCAACAGCACCAAACCCAAATAAAGATAGTCCTTCACAAGACTAAGAATGTAAGATTGCGGACATGGTACATCTAGTGTCTTTAAACCGTCTACATAAAACTATTTTTAAGGACATTGGAAATATGAAATGTCGTTGATTCATTAGTAATAATGTGCGTATGTGCATACAGTTTTTGTACAAGAGAGTATCAGAAGATACAACAGGCAAGAACAAAAATTCCATACATTTCTGTATTCTCTATTCTTTAACAAAAAAATAATTACAATTTTATCAAAGAAATGATGTGGAGGGAATAATAACTCTATCTAATCTAAAATTGACTATAAAAATGCTTCTTCAAACAATCAAACTATGGTCCAATCGTTTTCATCTGAACCAGAAGGGTTTGTTGGCGATTGTGTGTACTCGGGTTTAGGAGGCCTCTTTCCAAACATTGATGCTCTGCGATCAGAAAAGGTCGCAACTGATTGGCGTGTTTGAGAGTCCTCCGAACTATAGTTTTCCTCTGAAGATGATTTTGTTGACTTATTTTTGCGGCCAAATACCTGGCTTAGTTTCTTAAATCGAGATTTTGGCTCCTGGGTGGTATTAGCGTCTTCAGGCTGCCTGACAGCCTTAATGACATCATCAGGTCGAACAAAAATTGCTTCGACTGTTTCGTAAACCTGCACCAAAGCAAAAAATGATAAATTGACACAAATTGGAATATTCATTAGCACATAGATCTCATGGAACATCTAAGTGTTGCATTCTTCATAATTTGCACTATGCTCTTCTTAATTTATCCAAGCATTTGGTATATGCATCACTACATTACTTTCATTTTCTCATCCTAGGTCAACACTCAACATTTACAAATATATTTCCTACACAAGGAGCAACCTATATCAGATGTATATTACAATCGTCGAGTGACAGATGAATAATTAGTATTTTCCTCTGTTCCCAAATCATAGACCACATTAGGCCAGATTCCATATTTAGTATTCCATATTTAGTAAGTCAGACTTTTGACTTGCCATTTATTTCAAACATACAATTCCCTAATACGATTAAGTTAAAGAGATTCCCACCTAGACGGGATTACGCAACCTTACCCTTTTTAAAATACTACTACAACATTTCACTGTGATGGTAGTAGCTCTTTAAGCTTGTCATTCTTTAGAGTTGTAAAAGTTAAAAATAAAGGATATTTCAGTTTCAAATCAATTTACTAGACTCAAATACGGCCTATTAGATAGCAAGTTTACGATCAGGAATTCAGCATATAGGCGAGCACAAGATGAGAAAACTAATCAGTTGAAAGAATTTGTACCTGGCAAATATCATCGATTTTCTCCATCCAGGCCTCACTTTGCCATGTGGCAATGACAAAATCTTTACACTCGTAGAACAATTTCACTACATTCTCGTCTGCAGAGAGCTTAGCCTCAGCAATCACAAACCCCAGTCCAAGCTGAAATTAAATTACAAGGCAATAAGGAAAGCCCGTTCTCATTTTTCACTCTTAGTGATCGGAGATGAATAACACATTAGGAGTAACTAACCAACGATTGAAATAACTGGCCAAATAGCTGAGAAGGAGAAATGTCCTCTAATACTGTCAGCAAGCCTTCCCTACACAAGGCCACATGTTCTGCAAATTAGCTAGTACGAAAAAAAGGTCTCAAATCGCAAGTAACATTCAATATAAAAGTTTTATAGTTCCAACTTACACTGCCAAATCCTCATCAAAAAGTGGTGCTTGTCTAACAGCAGGGACAGGCTTGGCAGTTTCCCAAAGCTTTTGCCATAAATTACCTAAATATAAAAAAGAAATCAGAGTAAAATCCCAAAAAAATAAAATCCTCTGGTATCGGATCTTCTAGGTATAGCAATGTCAAGCAGAAGAGCAATTAAGAGAGAACACAGATCTAGCAATATCATTGTGGAAGGATAACATCATCAAACAAGCGCAATTTACATTCAAATAAAAAAATGATCCCAGCAGATTATTTTGAACAGGATCAGACAGGATTCAAAATCTATACATAGCTAGCTTGGACTATTCGGCATTATGTTAATACATAGCCAACACAAAAACAAAGTGTATGTTTCACTGAAACTTCACCTTATTACAACATTTGCATTTTACTATGCATGAATGATAAAAGCTGCAATTAATGGTATTCTTCCGGATGTAGGCATCAATTTTCTTTTCAACAGGATCCCATTATCTAACGCTTCTCTCTTGTCATGGAAGTAAAACATAAACAAACAAGTATACCATAGTGCAACTTTAGAGCTTAAACTGGACCTATTTTAAGTAGTAAATCAAATAAGTAATCCTATCCAAATAGCAGAATTTGCCTGCATTTATATCCTCAAACTTGCTTTTCAAAAAGAAAACCATGGTCTCATTCTAATTAGATTATTCAAGGTGACAAGCTATCACCCGTTTAGAAAAACCTTGATATATATTCACCTATGATAAAATATCCATATAATAAACAGTATTCTTAAATAAAGGCAGGAGCGTAGAACAGCGAAAGACCCGTTGAGCATAGAGCACATCTAGAACGTTAAACTTTTGATTCTAACCTAAGTACTTGAAACACTAACTTACTAGTTGTCCCCACCAATTTTCATCTCCAACACAAAATTTATTAATACACTCAATAAGTCAATATGGCAGTAAATTATTGGAAGTCAGAAGCTTCGATAAGGCAAGTGGTCTGCAAAAGCACCAACTATTCTTACCACAAATATTCTTTAAATGTACACCTTTTTACATGTTTTTCACCCAACCCTTTAAAATAAAAATGACTAAACAAAATCCTTCTATTGATTATTTTGGGATAGAAGGAGTATAATGTTAACAGTAATGGTTGAACTCCCACACAAAAAAAATATTTCTTAATATTTGTCAAAAGTCAAACTGGGCTGATGCAAGATGGACAACATTTTCTTAAAATATGCTACTACACATGCACAATGTAACAAAAACAAAAAGAAATTTGGTATGGTGCATAGAGTAAAAACAAGGCCGCAATGCATCGCATCGGCCGCGTTGTAAAGGTTTTCAAAACAAACGAACCGATATTTTCCGCGTTGTAAAGGTGTAAAAAAACCGTGTTTTGGGACGCATCAAGAGATATCTTATGGTTTTGAACGACTCTTAGACGATATGATAATCGCATCAATCCCGTTACCGCATCAAAGTTCCATTACCGCAATTGCGACCGTTACCGCATTTTTACACCATGGTAAGGTGAAGTGTGAGCCATCATACAATAACCAACTTAAACAATGCGAGCGCCTAGTGAATTTCATGTGTCTAAGTCAGATATGCTTATGATGTTGCTATCATATACAAAGCTTGACAACAATTGTAAAAAGCTGCAGGCAATTATCTCATTACTGCCTTCGTGATTATTACTTTACTAGCAAACGAGTATAAGAGCACCAGAATAAAGCTGACCTTCTTTCTGCATACGTCTACTCAATCGACCTCTGGAAGATGTTGAATCACCTTCACATGTACTTGCATCAGAGTCATTTCCGGACTCATTCCAATCAGGAGGAGAGTGCCATCTAACAAAGTCCTCAAGATTACATCCAGGATTTGCTGCCTGACAGGTTTAGCAACAAAATAGCAGTAATTATACAAGAGGACTGTTTATCCTTGTCAAATGAGATAAGAAATGCAGGAAAGTCATTTTTTAATTAAGAACTAGACAAACCTTGAAAGCTTGCATATCAGACAGAAGCTGGGAACAGCCAGCTCCTACACTGCAAATAGAAAATAATCAAGCTGTCATAAACTGAAACAAGATGTAACCGCATACCAAGGAGTATTTTAGCCTCATCCGAAAAAAAAGACAAAAATACAGTTGTCATGAAAGCCTCCCATATATTCAAATCTATGACTGTAACTAGTGACCTCAAAGCCCTCAGTCTCAATGTAGTTCTAACATTTGAGATGGCACGTAATTTTTAATAATAAGTTGTGTGGTTGCCGATTGTTTCTTATAAAAAGGTAAGCAGTGAAATATTGGGCAAGAAGAAATAGGGTGTAGTTATGGCGAAAGAAACAACAAAATACAAGACCTTGCCAAAAGTGAATGTTATAAGTAATTTGAGATGAAAGGAAATGGAAAGAGTTAAAAGTAATCTAGAATAGAGGGAGTGCCATATTTTTAAATGATGAAGACTACTGATTATCATTTTAACATTAGCATCCTATTCAAAAGGGTAAACTGCAGGAGTGCTCAATATATTTTCAACTCAAACAATGAAAGTAGGTAATGGGTCGCAAAGACTCTGAATGAAGTTGTACAGGTCATAGAATTTAATGATATCGAATTGTAGCGAATAGAAAGGGCTTCAATGTAAGGACCCAGAATACACATAAACAGAAAACTTAATCAGCAAGACAATTCTGGATCAATTACAACTGCAAATTATGCACTTCCTATAGTAGAAGCCACATCAGTTTAGTACAATTAAGATCATCCTAGCAAACAATATAGTAAGCATAATATGCTCATCAAGCTTGATATCTAGATAGAGATGACAATTTTACAAAATAAAAAAGACGGCACATTGTAAAGCTAACCTTCCTGTCCGAAGCACAAACTCTTCTGCTTCACGGGCAAGATCCTCAGTTAGCAATGGTCCTTCCTGTAGATGCACAGATAGTAGTTAACCACAGAAATGGAGGCAAACATCATTTTATTGCTCCATATTCAACAAACCTGTGTCAGGGGAGCATAGACGGGCTCCCCAGTTTCCAACAATGTCAAATTGTCAGCCTGATGACTGACTCCCAATCGTACTACATGATCCCCAGTATTTGTTTTTGCATACAGACAAGAATTTGAAGTTATTCTTTCAGTTGAGAAAGGCGCCCCTTCAGCATCACATTCAGTTTCCTGAATTAATGATTCCAATGAATCAGTAGCAATTGCTCGGTGTTTCTTCCTAGAAATACAGCAATTCATAAGTTGCATCTGCTGATAGAGGAGACAGTAACTCAATTCTGGTACATCATCAAGAGGAATCCCAGGAATATATAGCTCTTCGAACCAAAGTCTTCTGAGCTGCACACATCGAAAATGTAGATAAGATTTACAGTTCTCAGTTCAGCTCATAAAGAAATAAAAATGCCCCATCGCAGTTTCAAAACAAGAATAATGATATGTTAGAGCAAGACCCAAATCTCACTCATGTGGAGGGTCTTCGGAGTGCCGTGATGAGGATACGACAAAGATCAAAGGCAAAGCTCGATGTGATGGAGGTCATTCGAGCATGGAAGCTGCTGACCAGTAGCTTTTGAAGAGGGGCTCGACCAGTCGAGCTAGGGGTTACAGTCGAGCAGTGGGTCGAGCATCAATACAGTAGCAAGGCAGAAGCCTCTGTGGATTCGCTCGGATGGTCGAGCTGCACCTGCTCGGTCGAGCGGTATTGCAGCGAAGACTTGGGCTCGTTTCTGTTTCGTGCGGGTTTGTTTGTTGGCTTTTAAGCCTTATGTCCTAGGTTACTCCAAGTTGTTTTAGGGCTATATAAGGGCACTTAGAGCTTCATTAGAATAGTGTGGAGAGGCTAATACACATTAGAAAGGCTAGGGTTTGAGAACTAAGAGAGTCTCTTCTTCTTTGTATTAGATTGTGGGTGATATCCATTGTTGAATGGATTCACTATTTTGAGAGGTTGTTCTCAAGTGTGTTTGGTTAGTCATTGATTTAATGTTGATTATATTAATAAAAGTAATCATCTTTTGAGGGAGAGGTATCTTTAGATACCTCATAAACACTTTGTTGTTTTGTTTGTTGTTCTCTTGATTAGTGCTCTGTTTTTAAATCATCTTCCACATCTTGTTTTCAACCATTGTTGGTCCTAGACCTTTTCCTTTCATGATAGGAAAACACAAACAGATACAGAAAAATGTAATACGCAACAATGGCATAGAGATTATCCAAGATTGTGTTTGGAAACAAGTTATTCATTTTAAATTATAGATATCAATTATGAAATCATAAATGAAGAATATGAGAATGACAAAGTTTGAAAAGTCATTCTCAAGTTCTCAACTTTAACTACTTTTAAAACAATAGTAGAATTGGCTCAAATCCAAAATTAAATTTCATTGATTTGCCAAACATTCAATTTGAGCGAATTCAAGATTTTCAAATGAAATCAATGTTTCCAAACATAGCACAAAGGAAAAGTTAATAGCATCACAAGTTAGAAGTCGACTGTAAGCAATTGTTCAAAGAATTGTTGTAAAAATTGAATAACTAAAACATTACATACCCTAGGTTAAAAGTTTTTTAAATGGCACCTAAGTATTGGAAAGAAACTACAAATGTATAAAAAATAAAAAATAAAAAAATAAAATTCTTTCTGTTTTATTTCGTGAACTAGAATTACATCCATTTTTCATTCAGTTTTTTTGTATAATTTTTCATGAAAGGGGAGGTAGAAACCTCACTAAAGGATCACAAATTAAGGTTTAAGTGTGTGTTTGTGTTGTGTCAATGTTTAGGAACTAAATATGCAAAGTAATGATGACTGAAAATAATAAATTTATAATCAAGACAAAGATTTTAAGGTGGCTCACCAAACATGGGCTACATCCACCATCTAGCCTAGGATTATATTAATGTGTTTAAAGGAGATTATACAAACTTGAAAGAATTACAATGGAGATAAGTGTAAGGGAAGAGAGGAGCTAATTAGGGAGTATACTTGAGCAAGAGGTAGTGCTCTAATGTGAGACTTTTGGCACACTAAATAACCTTGTATACAAGGGTTATTTATAGATGGGCATTAGGTAAAAGGGGGACAGCAGCTGGAGCAACAAAACAGCAAGCAGCAGCTTCGTCAGAGACCACAGAAGCTTCGCTCGACCTGGTCTTGGTCGAGCCAGGGTCGAGCTGCAGGTCAAGCCACACTGCAGGCAGATTCTGACTTCCATTTTCATGCTAGACTTTCCTTTTTCATGCTTCCCACGGTCTCCCATGCACCTTATGCTTAATCGTAGGACTGATTTCTTCCTTCTTAAATCTTCACATGTCAAGATACATTTCCCACAAAATCTTGGACTTGGGATTCCCATCAAACCAAATCACAAGCATGTGATATGTATTGTCCTCTTCTTATTTATACTAATTATGATGATTAATTAGCTTAATCATCTTTTTTTTGATTAATTTACTTAATCATGTTTTGATTACTTGGTAACACAAGTCACCCATAATCCTAACATTTCAAAATATAGCACTCATATGTACTTCATTTATTTCTTGTTAGAGAGGGCCAGAGGGGTACGTGGAGGAGAAGAGCACAAAGGTCTAGGTTGATTAGAAAAAAAATTTGAGTAATGTAAATGACTTACTTGAGCAATGATCCCGCACCAAAATAATGCCATTTTCCGCAGCGTTTTCAAGCTTCCCATGACTTCAGAGACTTTAACAATCAAACTTTGTGGCGGTGCACCATGAACATCTTTTGGGAATGTCCTTGGGCTAGGCAGACTTTCAACACAAAAGCCGACTTTCCTACCGAGCGTAAGTCCCTCTGTAAACATCTTCGGAAGTCAACGATCACTAAGAGATAAATAACAAACTTAATTTGCAAATTTTTTTCTCAACAAGTTTGAGCATGTGCTCATTATGCACTTACGAGCATCAAGTATAGACTGTATAAAAGTCCATGCTTCATCATCACTAAACTCAGAAGAAACCTTTTCCTCCTTCTCCCTGAGCACTAGGGACTTAACAGCTGAGATGCCTAAACTTGCCCTTTCTCGAACTGGGGAAGAACTAGCAGATGATGTTAGAAAATCTTTTACTGACCTATAATTCCTCTCAGATCTGTCAAGTACCAAAAAGAGAGTAAAACTCAAAATTAATTTCTTCTAAATAACAAGCATCAATCAGATTGAACAGGAAGTGCTTGCATCTAGAAATGAATCGACTAAACCACCTAAAAAAGTAGGATATAGAGCACATATACCCTCTAAAACCTAAAAGAGGGTATTGTGACATTACGCAAGATAACAAGTATAAAGTAGGTTTAATGAAATTAAAATTATTATTTCAAATGTCAAATTTAGTCTTTAGTTTTTACCTGCTGAACCTGACATGTATTTTGCTTAAACTACACTCTTGTTGAGTGGATGTGCTAAATAAAAGCTAGAAAAGCCTAATCATTGGTTGAAAGAATTAAATGGTGAACTTACTCAATGGCAATACCCAGTTGCTTCAAAACAGATGCAGGTGGGATAATATCTCTGGCCTCAGAACTATCAGCAGCTGATGGTGTCTCAAAACCCTAGAGATACAACAATTCACCTTCATGTCAATGCAGCAGCATAAATTTCAACCTAACCATGGCAGGGACAAAAGATAGGACTTCTAGAAGAAATTGGGACCAGAACGTAAGTCCAATATACCACTATTTATGCCTAAGTGAGCAGGTGGAACTTCAATATTCTTCATTTTCTCTATAATCACCCTCCACATAACACCCCGGAAGATAAGTGAGAGATTCAAATTATTCAAACAATTATGTATTTTTCCTTCATTTTTTGTTATCATTCCATTATCAATTCATTACCCCAATGCTATTAGTTAACTCCTACCTACGGAAATATTTGAGGGGTTTGATATCCGCAACCTTACCCTTGTTAGTAAAGACACTGAGAAAAATGTTGATTTGAATTGACCCTTGGCAGCTAACACCATGTGCAACTTCACAAAAATAAAATTGGCACATGATTAAAGAGCCATTTTTCTTCCTTTTTTATGGAGAAAAAAATTACAACTTAATAGTTTTGAATTATAATGAACAATAAAAATGACTCGTTAAGCATGTAAACTTATACATGTGAAATTGTAAATGGTGTTTGCTATCAAGAGTCAACCGAAAGTGTAAGATTGAGTACAATCCAACCGCTAGCACCACCTATGTGGTAGCTACCTAAAGGAATTGTCGCATTAAGGTAGTGGAATTTTGTGTTGTAAAATGTTGTCTCTTTCATTAATGTAACTTTGGTAAACTTCACTAATAGAACAAAATAACATTTAACTATACTCAAATCGAAAAGCCTGCTTGATGCCAATCACCAATAAGATGAGGTCTTCCTTGATAACATGTGCCATATCTACACAGCAAGCACAAACCTTATCAATTGTCCTTTGTAAGTTACCTTTTTGAATCATATACTTCTATACAATACCCCAAATTGTAAAAAACAAATCTTAATTCTACATCAAATGCTTAATTCAAATCCAAGGAAGTTAACAAAGAGCTCTTTTTTCAAAAAGAGTGGTCAATGGCCATTATCAAATTTTCACTTAAGCCTTTCAATTTTGTAGCTCACTAAAGCGCAAAATTGTGTAGATTGTTAAATTGGGTTGAACTTATTGTTAATGTCAATATCTAATTGGTAAACACGACGCATAGGGTAAAAATGCAGTAACGGTTGTGGTAACGAAACAGTGATGCGGTAACAGGAGTGATGTGGTTGAACTTTAGCCTAAATATCGGTCAAAACCGTAATATATCTCTTAATACAGCCTTAAGTGCGATTTTTTTTTATAACTTTATAGCACGAAAATATCAATTCGTTTATTTTGAAAACTTTACAATGCAACCGATGCAATGAGATGTAGCCTTATTTTGCTCTAAAAAGAGCTCTAATGTTTTTTATTACGTGTACATTATGTTTAATTCATCGTTGTGGGACAAACCATTCCAACATGTCCATCTATAAAACAAAAGGCATGTAAAGAAATTATAATTTGTGATCTCTTGGAATCTTTTTTTTGTAGCTGAGCAACAAAAATTAAAAGAGTATCAGGCTGATCTAAGCCAAAAATATTATTATTTCTATTTGGTCCTCTTCATTATATTGTACTGTATATATGGTCACCAAGAGAAGCATGAAACAAAAACTTAATTTCCATTAAACTTGATTAGGATTACATAGAACTCAGAAGTTAAAAGAAAAATGAAGAACTGCAAATTTAACATTAACTACTAACTAGTGTGTAGCTCACCTTAGCTTCTGCAGCAACTCTTTCATGGTACAAGTATAAATTTGGATCATACATAGGAAACGGCATCTTTACACCCTCGATGTTCTGTGTGCCTTCAGTTCCCTTTCTACTACTTCCAATATTCCTTAGTTTCTCATCCCATTCTTGCTTTATCCATATTCTAGGCGGCTTCCATCGAAACTTCTTTGGCTCATTGAAACCCTATCATGATAAGTGGTAAAAACATAAATGCAACCATATCCTTATAATAACAAACAAAGATTAAGTTTCCGATTATTCACTATAGCAATGGTGTAATGGCATCTTATCGTCCTAAAATAGTAAATGTGATTCTCATTTCGGGACAGAAGGTGTATAGCATTACTTCGTTACGGTTTTTCGCAAACTTGTCAACTTGGAATCAAAGATAGTCCTAAACTTAATCATATATACTAAATTTGTTTACTTAAGATGAAAACTCAGTCCACCGCCGCTACTACCCTGCAATGCTGAATTCAGAAAACTATTCATTCTTACGCCACATTACCTAAATACAACCAAAGTTTATATCAAAGTTTTTAAATTGCAATGAGATATTCGATTCGAAAGTAACATTCACTTCACTTCATCAACAGCTTCATAAGCAATCAATCAAAAACACCAAATGTCAATTGTAATTCCACAATTCACAACAAAAGATTAAAATAAGCTGACCTTTTTTTCAACCTCAGCTGGCGATACAGCGTCAAACACAGAATCGGAACTCTTTCTACACTGCTCATCCGAATCTAAAGTTTATATAAATAGCAATCAAAACTTCAAAAAATGAATTTTCAATTTTCAATTTAAAATTTTAAATTTCAACTTTCTCGTTTGCTTCTCTGTGTTGTTCTTATAAATACAGACGTAAAAAAAATAAAAAAATTGAAAAAAAAAATACTATAAAGAGGGGGAAAAAGGAGCCAAAATTGAATGAATGTATATAGAGTGAAGAGAAAATATAGAAAGAAAATCAAAAAGTGGAGGTTAGAGAGAGAAAAGGGAGGAGAGAGAAAGGAACCTCGAAGATCGGATTTAAAATCAATGAGAATTTTCTCCGCTTTAGTAGCAGCGGAATGAATGGCTGTCCTTGCCTTTGATACAAACGATCCTCCCTCCATTATCTCTCTCATAATTCTTCTTTCTCAATTTCCGCTGATTTCTGCCATTTTTGCGCCATTTGCTTTCTTATTTATAGTGTGAGGAAGATGTGAGAGAAAATAAAAGAAATGATGATGAATAGAGTAGTTCACAGGAGCAAACGAGGAAGGAAGTAGAGAAGAAAAATGGTTAGATCGCCTTGATGGCATCATCATCAAGTTGATATATTCAAATAATTACCATCATTTTCCTACAATAATCTCACCTATCAATTAACTATAAATAATTTTAATTTTAATGAGAATTTTTCTAAAGTTGAATTATTCATGGTTAATCAATGAGTGAGATTATTGTAACAAAATCATGAATAATTTGGATTATTCTAAGTAACTTTTCCTTTAAAGAATTCGTTGGTTTTGCTTTAATAATACAACATTTTGTTAATTTCTCTACAATAATACTAACTATTGATTAACCATGAATAATATCAACTTATGGGAGTATTTTCCTAGCATAATACCAACTTTAGGTTATTAACTAACTAGATAATACCCGTGCGATTCACGATTTTATATAAAGTTTTCCGACATATTAGTATCATTTAAGAAATTAAAATTTTATAATTTTTTTTTTTACATTATACCCATATCTCATTTCATTCTTAATAGTTATATACATTACATGCATTGTATGATTTGTATCATACTTTGCATTGTACGCGTAAATGATTGCGAAAATTTAGTTTTTTTTTTAACAATTGCGAAAATTTAGTTAATGACAAATAAATCACAATAAAAGACAAAAAATTTGATTATATTTTTAATATAATTATGTTGCTTCTATTTGTTTATTCTAAATAGAAAGCAAATAGATCGTACATGAAATATACAATATAAAATTATAAATATTTTTAATAAAAAAATAGCATACCAATTTATGATAACAAAAAATAATTACATCAATTTGTATAAAGTAATACAGCTATAAAAACCATACATCAAAATCAAATTTAACATACTTCAAAATCAACATAGATATTTATATATGTAAAATTATTTTATAAAAGTTTAAACAAATTCACAAAAAATATAAGCGACTTGCATAAAGATAGTCACAACTTAAATCATATTAGAATCATGCATTGCATTTAAGCAACCAATAGTATAAATAAAAAAATCTTTATAAAAGTATACTATCTTTGAACCATCTCAAAATATATATCCAATACACTTAAATAAAACACATTTAATAAATAACATTGATAAGATTTTTTAAATAATAAATAATTAAAAAAATGTAATAAAATATAAGTTCCTAATACATTAAATGATGTGACTTAAAAAATATAAAATCAATAAATATAGATAATATTATAGTCATAGTTAGAAAGCAATGAATTCAAAGATGTAAATTTAGTCATAATAAAGACAATGACATCATCGAGTTTTGGAGGGAAAAGTTCTAATGAGGTTGTGACACGTAAGCAATAATAGATAATTATGATGTCAGCGTGTTTTGTTTTAGTAATAGTTAATAGATTAATAGATAGATTTAGCAATTTTTTTATCTTATAATCACCTATATCTTGATTTTTAACATGTTAGGAATTTTCTAGGAAAACACCCTTTAAGTTGGTATTATTCATGGTTAATTAATAGTTGATATTATTGTAGGAAAATTAACAAAAGGTTGTATTATTCATAATAATTTTTCCTTTTTTTTCTTTAAATTACTTCTCTTTTATTTAAAGGAAACTCATACATGAAACATCAGTAACACTTTTGTAAGATTTTTTCACGCTGTAGCTTTCAGTTTATGCATTATCTATTTGTCGTAACATTTTTTGCTAAATTCTTGTGAATTTCAGTTTAATTCACCATTTAGACGTTTCTACCCATATTAAATGTTAGTTGTTGTTTTTATAATTTGCCATGAACTATTTTTATGCTGTCAAATATTATAGCAATTTTCTTTTCATAATGCTTAATTCACCTTTTGTCATTTTGAATAAAAATAAATTTATTACAACATTTAAAAGCGTTGATGAATTAAACAGTAATGATTGCGACTAAATGGTTTAGTGAGGGACGTCGTCTTCTTATTACGATAATAAACAACTCAGACGCGGATCGCCGAATGATAAGTACACATTCGTCAATTTATGCAAATTTGTTTGGAGTGGGGTCACCGTGTTTAAAAACTGAAGCCAATTAATTTGAATTTAGAGCGTGTTTGTTAGCGTTATATATAGCTTGAAAATGTTTAAGTGTTGTAATTAAAGAGAGCTTTGACAAATAAAACTTATTTATAGGCTATAGAAAGAATGATATGATATTTAATCTTGATGCATATCTATATTATTAAAGTATCTTTGACTAACATTTATGTATATAAATTGCGTAAATTAGATAATATAATATACTGTATAATATATTGCTGAAAATTTCTTAAATTACAAAAAAACTGTCGAAATTGAGCAATTCTACTGTATAATATCTCTAGCTTAATATCATATATATGTCGGTGCTAAAAGTTCGTGTATTGCATGAGTTTCTACACTAGTAGAGTATAATGATGATTATGAAGTAGAGTTAAGTCGTGTCGAAAATCTTGGATTCGATTTTAAGAATTTTTATTTTTATCAATATACCTTTATAAACTAAAAATTTTATACCTAGATTCAGAATAGTTGTGTAGAATATGTATAGATTCTTATAAAAGTCAATAATGAACTTAAGTTTTATTGTTCAAACTTTAAAATTTAATATTTTGAAAGTGTAATGAGGTTAAAAATGGGTAAATAGATTGAATATAAGTATTAAATAAGTCAAAATAAATAGTTTCAAAAATTGGGTTTAAAATAAGTTGGAAAATGATAATTATGGGTCATGTAATGACTCGAGTCTAAAATTGATCTAGCAAATTTATGTTTTAAATAGTTTTAAAAAGTGTTTCTAGATCAAGTTTAATAATGTCAGTTGTGGGGCGGGTCCAATAAGGTTATGAATCCATAACTATCTCTAATATCAATTTGTGTTTGGAAACAGAGTTAATTACTTGAAAACGTTATTGCGTGTTTGTTTTGCGTAAAGATGAAATTGAATTTTTTTTAGGTGCCTATTAATGTCACCAATTCGTTATTATGCCTCATCCAACCGAAAAATTCTCATTAATCCATATTAATTTTTCTTGTTATTTTTTTTACTTTTTTTATACGCTTATCAAGAACACCACCACCACTATCGTTATTGCCACTACCTTTACTTGTACTACAACTTGTTCGGATAGAATAGTACTTATTATGCTAATAGCAAAAGAGTGATTGAGATTACTTATAAATGAAGAGATATAAGATATAACAGTTTTTAACAATCTAAAGAGAAAAACCACACAAAATTACATAGTTCACTAACATTCTAATAGCTACATCTACTAGGCTCGAGATTAATTTTCACTTTAATATGAAAAATGTAATAAAAGAGGAAAGTAAATATTTTGATCTACCCCAAAGCTCTAAATAATAAATCTCTAAATGTTCACCTTCCAACTAATCAAAAAATCTAAGCTAGAAATGATCAATCCTAAAGAAAAGGAAAACAATCCTAATACGAACAAGAAAGTCAAACCTAACAAGAATAGAAAATACAACCATCAATGTTGCATAATGTAAGTCACATATATCAAAAAATCTTCAACTTCACTTACATTCTTGTTTAATACTCCCTTATATTTACTTAAGTTGTCGTATTTGTTTTTTGACACTGTTTACTTATCATTTTTAATTTGTATTTTACTCTTAATCTATAAGTTAAAACAGAGTCACGTGGGATCTTATTTGATTCGTCTCAATATAAAGATTATTAATATCAACTTTTTATAATTTTTAATTAACAATAATTTGAGATATGAAGGTTAAAATGTTGTCTCAACAAGTATGAAAAACTAAATGAGACAACTTGAGTGAATAGGAGGGAGCAGTAAATATAAGCCCAAAGAACAAAAAAAAACAATTTCTAGGCCTCTGAAATGATACTAACTTATGTGTATACATCAACTTTATTCTAAATATTATTTAATTTGTAATGCTCTACTTAGAACACAAGCTCCATATAAGAAGTTGATGAATAGAGTTGAAAAATTAAAGGGGACATTTAAAGGGAATAACAAGAAGTAGTATTTAATTAGGGTATATAATAATTAGAAAGGTTATGTAATTGTTTTTATCTAGGATTTTTGTATGGCTCTAGAATTGTTATGTTTATATACTATGATTAGGGTGCTCAATGGATCGGATAAGGGTCGGGCCAAGCTTAAGTAAATATGGGTTAAGGGCCCTTTTAAATTAATATGGGCTTTAAATGGGTTGTGCTTTCAATGCCCGGTCCGGCCCAGTTCGGTCCATTTTTACTACTCCAAATTATTTTAATCCCCATTTATCAATTTATAACAATTGAATTATCATTTATAATAATTAGATTGAAAAAAATATTAATAATTCCATTGACATTGTCATTTATAAATTTTTGAATATAGTCATTTATAAATTTAAATTATGCATTAATTGTACTATTTACAAAGACCCGTTTTCGGCCCGATCCTTACAATGCCCTTATAGAAACGGGCTGGATAAGGGCTCAAAATGGGGGCCTAGCCCATTGAACACCCCTAACTGTGATGATTAGTGTGACTTGAAGTCCTTGATCATGGTCTAATATGTTATGTTTAAAGGAGGGGCAAAATGGTAGTTTTTGACATAAGGATATAAGGCTTAAAAGGAACACTTGAAGTTTGGAGGCAGAAGAAAAAGCCGAGTCGTCTTTCCCCCGGCCAAAGGGAAGCCGACTCGGCGTTTGGCTCTGGATCAATTTCTATGTTGTTTTGTTTCGGTTCTTGTTTTGTCTTAGGACCTTATGTAAGTGTTTAGTCCCTATGCATTATAAATAAGGATAAACACATATATTAGGATGATAGCTTTCTTAACCTCATTCTCTCTCTACATAATTCTCTCTCTACTCTCTATTCACTTATTCTTCAATTGTAATCATCATCAAGTGTACATCTCCATTCGAGAACCATTGAAAGAAGCAATAACACATCTAGGCTAAGATAGTAGACTTAGCCCAATTAGGGGTGAACCATTTAAATCTTGGTGTTATTTTGTTTAATTTGTGTTCTTATTTGCTCATTTTTGGGGTTCTTGGGTTGCACATATACAATTCTCTTTTGAGTTTTTATGTGAGACTTGTTCCTGAGATTAAACCTTTGATCATTGGGTTTATTAGGATTAATTTGTTCATATACCCCAAGTGATTATTGAATAATCAAGTATTATTATTTCCAACACGTTTGTAGTCTATTCTAGTAACTTGTTTAATTTCTAACTGGTTCTGCCCTCAACATTTTAAATTATATATTGGTGATATTGCTTTATAGTTTTTCAGTTAGTTTGACTTTTATTTTCTGAAAAGCCGCCATAGATAAAAAAAAAAAAAGCAACAACAATATGAATGTGGATGCAGAATTGGTATACGTAATACTTTCTCTAAATTTGAATATTTTCCCTTTGTTCTATATGTATTACAAAAAAGAATACACATAAATTTTTGTATATATATTAGTGTATACTAGCTACTAACTTGAGTGTTTGAGGCTCCAGAATTTGTTATATATTCTAACAGTAATCCATTTTATATCATGAGTCATCTCTTGCAAGGTCGCCGCCGGTGCTTAAAGTGAAACAAGCTGCTTGATATTCACCGGAAAAGCGTAATTCCGAGGACCGTTGAAAGCTGTATCGATAATGATGCGAGCAGCTGCTTCAGTTGGATGGTAAAAATCCCAGAAAACATGATCATTTCTGTTGGAACAGTAAGTTGATATGGGTATGCATGCTATTTTTGCATTCAAATTCCCTAATCCACAACATGCTGCTTTCTCTTCCTTGAATCCTGCAATACTTATTCTATAAGATTTTGTTTGGAAATAAGTAATTCATTTCAAATTGTAGATTTTGATCATGAAATCAAGATTTGACAAGATTTAGAAGGCATTATCAAATTCTCAACATTATCTGATAGAATTTAGAAAATGAGCATGGACAATCCAAACAAGGAGGAGAAGTAGTCCACTCATAAATCCAAAGAAGGTTCACTACTAAAAAACCAATTGGTAATAGTAGGAGTTACTCCTTGAGTATATAAAGTGATCCATACTCTTCTCTTTCTCCGATGTGAGACAACTCACATGTGGGTGGGTAACACATAGGCACTTCAACATTATCTAATGCTGGATTTGACTCAAATTTAAATTGAATTTCATTAATTCGTCAAATAATATTAAATTTAAGTTGATTCAAGATTTACAAATGATATCATCTTTCCATACATAACATTATTGTGACTTAATCATAGCAAAATAGTACTGATGAGTTGGTTCAGCCCACGTGTAAATGTGACTGTTCCAAAGGTGTTGGATCATGTTAATTAGAGATTCAACAACTTTACATACTTTGTAGTTTGCTAATGATTTATGTTATTAGCTATGCCCAAAAGTAGACAATTATCCTTTAACTACTTTATACAAAAAGTCTAAAATTACATTTATGAACACATAAGACAACTAATAAAGTGGACATTAACTTTTAAAATAGGGTTGTTAGGGAAAGCCTAATAATGTTGCGAGTAAAAAAGATCGGAGAAAGTATGATATGATCGAGGAAGCTAGTTAATACATACCGTAAGTAGCAGGTTGTTGAATGAGACTAAGGAAGAAGCTGTAAGTGTCAAAATAGCTATATTGGAAATCTTTAAGTTGTGTTTGGTATTCCTGAAGAAGTGATATAAGTCCTTTGTTGTAGTTGAAAGCCCCTGAATTGGCTGCTTCATTGCAACCTTCAGTTTTGTTCCTTTCTCTCTGTGCTGGGCAACATCCTACTGCTGCCACCCCAAATATTGCGAATTTTCGAGCCCCCAAATCGTATAATCTCTGTTACAAATACAATAATTTATTCAGCTACTCTTGTAAAAGACCGTCTCTCAAATAGACTATCTCAAAACAAGAAGTTCATATTCTTATTTTCCCTTTAAATTGTATCAATTGGGCTATTTAACCCATATATCTAACACGTCTTTCGGAAAGACCGTCTCTCATAATAATTAGTGTAATTCATTAAGTTTTAAATATCATTTACTGATCTTGACCTTTAATGATATAATATATCAAATAATTTTATAGTGGTTGGCTTTAGAAAACAACCATCATAATAAATTATTAGAAATGAATTAATTTTATAGTGGTTGGAGTACCAAATTATTTGGTAGTTACTTAGAGATATTTTGTGATTTTTGTCAAAATATAAACTTTTATAAAATTCATTAAATGTGTTTATTTGGGTCAATTTCGAAATATTTGTTTTATATTAACTTATAATAACAAGGTCTTGTGTCCACATTGATTTTAACATAAATTTAAATTCAATTTGAAATCTAATTAATCAATATCAAGGTCAATTAGAATATCAAATATATGTGGAATCGTCAATCTATTTTCAACAACCTCTACTTATACATATTCAATTATTCAAATGCCACTACGGAATCTAAATCAATCCAATCCCAAAATAACCTCAATTAAACTAGACAACTCGACTCAATACACTGAATGCCTAACATTTATTTCTTCTGTTTCACGGGTTTTCCTATAAATTTATTTTTTTCTACAATATTTATCATAACTCATAATTTATTTTAATTCTTATTCACTGGCCCATTTTGTTTACTCTTCATAAACCACACTTTATTTACATGCTTTTATATATTTTGGAATTGTTCAAATTTTGTCTTTATAAAAAATTACATATGGTAGCATCCAGTTTTCATAAAATGACCGTGGTAGCACTTATTTAAGAAAATTCTACCTGGTAGCATCTAATTTATGCATTATCTAATTGTTGTAGCATTTTCCGTTAATTTCTAGTTATATTTCGTTTAATTTATCATTTTTTAAGTTTTTTCCACATGGTAGCATCCAATTTTTGTTCTCAAATATTTAATTTACCATTTTAACATTTAATTCAACGTATAATTCATTAACGCCCATAAATATTGTAATAATTTTGTTTTCATTCAAATTGTTGACATTATAAAGTTCAAAAAGTGCATCTCAAGTAATAATTAAATTGTTGGCATTGTAAAGTTCAAAAAGTGGATGCTACTAGAGGTGTTCAATGGGCCGGGCCACCATTTTCAGCCCTTATCCGGCCCGTTTTAGGAGGGCTTTATAAGGGCCGGGCCAAAAATGGACCGGGCCGAAAACAGGCTCTATTATTATTAAAATAAAGCGGGTTGTTAGAGGGCTTAAAATGGATTTAAAATGGGCCTTTGTAAATTTAAAATGGGCTCTAATCTCCCTATTTTATGCATTGAGTTTACTACATTTGTGGCAGAATTTGAGGCGAGCTTGATTTTTTTTAAAATTTTTTTTATCATTAGTATTTTGGTGGAGCATCAAATTTTATTATTAAAGGGGTATAATTTGAGGTTGTTGGGATATTGTTTTTTTTCTTTTTTTTTCTGAAAGGTGGGATATGTTGATAAGCATAATTTATTGGTCCGGCCTTGTTATGCTTGTGAATTCAGATTTGATAATGGAAATTGAAGTCCATTGAAATTATCCAACTAGAAAATGCAGAAATATCTACCAGATGGAAATGGTTAGGAAAATTCCATTAGTTTGTGTTTTTGATTGTTTTGTTATGGCAGAATTCAGATTTCCGGTGATTCTAAATTTTTGGATGATTTTGGTAAATTCTAATTCTAAATTATTCACAATTTAAAATGGGCCGGGCCGGATTAGGCCGGATTTTAAAGCCCAGCCCAATTTTATTTTTGTAAGGCCCGACCCATTTTTGTTTTAGCCCGTATCCGGCCCATTGAACACCTCTAGATGCTACCATATTAGAAAAAACTTACAAAATGATGAATGAAACGAAATTTAAGAAGAACTTAACGGAAAATTATTTCAGCAATTAGATAGTGTATAAACCAGAGGCTAGCATATAAAATTTTCTTTAAAGGCATTTCATGAAAACCGGTGGTAGGAATTTCCCTAATAATTAAAAGTAAATGAAAGACAAATATTAATGTGGAAGAATAAGTAAAACAAATACCTTCAAATGACCTCTGAAAGCGAGAACCATGGAATCGACATATTGCTGTGGACTACCTTTCTTCATCTGGCTTGAAGAAGATGATCCGAAATACCCAAATATATCATTGCTTCCTATCACAATCGCAAAAACCGATTTTGATAACAGCTTCTGTGCTTCCATTTGTCCCATTTGTTGCATCATTGTCGCTTGTACTGTCCCGAAATACGTTACTTGCTTGTTCAACGTTAAGGATTGTTTCTATAATTTCATTCATAAAAAATATCAATCAGCGGGGATAGCTCAGTTGGGAGAGCGTCAGACTGAAGATCTGAAGGTCGCGTGTTCAATCCACGCTCACCGCATTTTCTTTTTAGTTTTTTAAAACTGAGAATCTAATAAATTTTTTATTTTTTATAACCGAGAATCTAATCTAAGCGTAATCTAATCTAATCGGAGCATCTGATAAATAAAAAACACAAATTTTCACTATATATTGTTACAACTCTGAATATAGATTTGGGCTGGACATTAAAAATCGTCTTTATAAAATACGATCTCTCAAATAATACCTGAATAAAAAAAAAAAAATTAAATAACATACGAAAAGTTGATCAGAGCCATCAAAGATTCCAGCACCTCCAGATGCAAAGCTAACACCACTGGAAAAGTTGCTACTTTTGATGCGCGTCAATGAAAGGTATGGCGGTGATGACTGTACTCCCATCTTTTCAGCTGTGTTTTTATTTGTCATACAATTATATTCCATATGTTAGTGAACTCAACATGCATGTATATGCTTCTCTTATCACCCCTACCTACTTTTACTCAAAAGAAAATAAATTCAATCATAGTTGGATCGACCCGTATATATAATTCGAGAGTTAAACGGTTAGAAAATCGCCTCCTAAACAGCTAAAAAACTGGTTGAAACCGTTAGGATTTTAGGAACTAAAGCCAAAATCGAAACGGAACTAAAGCCAAAACCGAAACGCTAGACTGAATTAAATTCTGTTTTTAAGAATTGGAACCAGAACTAGTCCAGATAATGGTCATCACTAATTACAATGATAACTTCTTTTCTCGATTATAATTAGAAAGTCAAATATATGCTACTTATTAGTGATAATTGAAAGACTATTTTTGTTTGATCTTTAGACTATGTTTGGATAGCAAATTAGGAGAGAAAAGAAAGGAAAAAAAGGGATGGAAAAGAAGGGAAAGGACAGGAAGGGAAATACTCTATTATTTGTATAGGAATGAAGGGAAGGGGAAAGAAAGGAATTTCATTTTCCTTCAAAATCTTTCCTCTTATGGAGAGATTTGGATGTTAACAAAATAAAGGGAATTAATCCCTCCAAATCCTCTCCCTCCCTTTTTGCTATCCAAACAAGACTTTAGTGTTGACCCTTAATAGTACACATTATGAATAAGTTTATTTTACAACTATTTATAAATAATTAAAATAATCAATAATTATTACATATCGTTCAGCACTCTATGTCTATATTTTTAATTATTATAACCAAACAAGGAGGGAGGGGTGGCTAGGTTATGCCATGGCCCTCACTCAAAACTTCAACAAAAATTTAAATTTTAAAGAGTAACGACATATTTCTAGTGCTACTATGTAACATGTTATATGTGATTTTTAAATAAATAAATAAATAATATAATTACGCGTATGGATAATTAAGCTCATTGTACAGACCCACATAAAAAAATTATAAATAACTAAAGTGGATCCCATGTGAACATTTTCTCAATAACATATTAATTTAATTCATCAAAAGTTAGTTATCAACCTAAGATTAATTTAAGTACAATTACTATCTTTGTCCTAATGAGTTTAGGACGTACTCCATTATGGTAGTGCTTATTTATAGTATAGTTTGATTTAGGTTACACATCAATCTACGTACGCATTAATAAAAGACTCTTGTTAGTTTGCGTCATTTACTTTGAAAGGTACGTATATTTATCTAATGAAATGGACTTGATAATTACTAATATTAATGATATAGCAAATTCATCTCTAAATGGTAAAATACTCAAATTAAATACTTCAATTAAATTGGGTATTTTATAAACTAGCCATAGTTAATAATTATGTGCTTATATTTAATTTGTTAGTGTATATTTAGAGTTTTGTTGTTATGTACACTTAATATTTAATAGTATAAATCATCATAATTTCAAAGTAAATTTGCAAATTGCATCGATATTACTATAAAAATTATAAAATTAATTTGTACCTTATATAAAATTAAAACCTTCATAAGAAATTATTATGCTATCGTTTAATTTTTTTAAATAGTTACGCTTCACTAAAAAACTCTACAAAAAATATAATTGTAGGCTTGTAGCTATCAATTAAAAAAGAAAAGTAGTTATATCAGTATATATGCTTAACTGTTTGCTTATGGACAAAGTTTCCACATCCTCATTAAAGACTTTAGGCTTTTGCTAGATAATATTAATTTTTGATACTATTATTCATTAAAACTTAAAACTTATTTTATATATTACGGCTAATTTATAAGAAAAATATAGTCAAATGAAGTCATATTTTAATTATTTAATCGCATACGTTCAAAATATAAAATCTTTGTAAATGGGTAACCTAAAGCGCTTTTTATTTGAGTTGTCGAGACACATTTTTATAAATTTAATATAATAATTTATAAGTGGAGGTATATAACATGGCACACCAAAACGCTTTTGAAGCATCTAGAATATAATTTGTCATGTCTTTTCTTTGGACGTACCTTATTAAAAAGAGCAAACAAACAAACATATAGTATTATGGAGAATTGGAAATGAAACAACTCATGAAAATAAGATAATCCATGATTTACCTTCTTTTTCACAGTAATAGTGAATTTTTTTGAAAAATCAAGACACCTTTTAAAACTTTTAAATGATGACAATAAATATTCAAATATTTAACCTCTTTAATTTATTATAAATATAAGTTAATTTAACCATGATATTTATTCTCATATAGAAATAGTAGTTATTTAAAGTTAATTTATGGATAATGTCACATACACTAATTTTTATTTGATTGGTAATAATTAATTAATCATATAAAACCGACGATATTTTGTTTTTCATTCAGGCTTATTTCATACATTAAGACTAGTCAAGTGGGTCTTGTTTAAGTTATCTAATCGAAAAGTACCATAAAGATAATAATTAACTTATTAAATTGAACAAAAAAAGTTAAATGGACAAGTATAATGGAACGGAGAAAGTAGTTACCGAGAAAATCAGCAGCATTCTTGCCATTGCTAAACCTTCCAGTAGGTTTATGGGTGGGAAAATCAATGCCATTATGAGGAAAATCAGCCTTAGCAATGGAAAGAGGGAGATGATTGTTATTACCAACATCAACTAATGAATCTCCAAACACAAACAAAGCTGGCACAATTTGTTCAGCTCTTGAAGAAATGAAGAAAATATTAATTATTAAAATTGTGATCATATAATTTATTAATAATGTTTTTGAGGAAGCCATTTTTTTTGGTGGTGTTTCCTCAAAAAGAAAAAGGAAAAAGAGAATAATTATTGAGGAATAATTAAGAGTTGATGGGGGTTTTAGAATTTATAGAGGGACAAAAGATATGGGCTATGGCTTATGAGGTTGAGGGGTTCCACCTCTTCTTGTCCATTTAGTGTAAAGAGTGTGAATGCTTGACATTTTTTTAATTATCATTTATTATTGTTATGTAGAATTTTTTTCCAATTGGCTATTTGTGGAGCATGCATTTTAGTGCTCTATCATTGTGAGAAAATTCCAAATAATTGGTTAAAATTGAGTTGATTAACGCTGACCCTTGAGTCAAAATAGAGTATGACTCGACTCATCTAAAATCACACGCTTATAAATATCAAAATAAATTGTCAAGATATTTACATATACATAATAATTAAAACTAACATGGTTGAGATATCACATCGCAAATTCAACCTAAAACCTGAATGTACATTTCTAGTAAAAAGATGCTTCGGTTCCTAAAGGGATTCCATTTTAGTATGTCTTTTTAAGTCAATTAAACTTCTATTTAAGTTATTGTTTCATCACACATATGTAAAACCAGCCACTTTCTAAAGCTTACATAATAAGCTATTCGCTAATATGGGTTTAGGTCTACAAAAATAGCACAAACATAAGTGTGCTTCACAATACTCCCCTCAAGTTGGACCGTTGGAGTGGCGTTATTATCACAAAACATACTAATAGCTCCCAACTGTGGTACATATAGTTCTTGTAGTTGATTACGCAATCATATACTCCCTCCTATTCACTCAAATTGTCTTTCCCATTTTTTTATGGGCAATTCACTCAAGTTGTCCCATTAATTTTTTTGTCAATGATTTTTTTACCTAAATACTCATGTTCACACAAGTAATGATCAATATACCCTCACTTTTACTACTTTTAATACCCCAACTACCACCTTTATAATTAATTTAATCAATTAAAATACCCCACTACTACCTTTTTGGTGGACCCCATTCCACTCTTAATATACGTGCCCAACTCAAATGGGACAACTTGAGTGAATAGGAGGGAGCATATATATTATTTCACTATAGTGGTCATAGCCATTGCATGATACTCTACTTTGGTTGAAGAACATGATATATTGGGTTGCTTCTCGCATCGCCAAGATTAAAGGGAAGATCCAAAGTTAGATAAAGATTCATGTGTGGTGCAACTTGTACGTTTAAGGAGAGGCATAGACAAAGACTACCAACGACCGACGACTTGTGATGTCCTCTCCCCTTCCTTAAAAATTTGCAATAAATGTATATTTCTGAAAGATTAATTTATTGTGGGATCATTTATATCGTATAAAAATATTAAAAAATAATTTTAATGTATAGATAAAAATAAAAAAATGATAGAGACATTTTCATATAAAAGGAAATTATTGGGAATATGTATTGTACATCGATGAATCAAAAGATAATGTTCGCACTTTATAAGTTATTGGAACTCTTTGGAGGTGTTTGGTAATTGGTCGTTAGCTATTTGATGTTGACTTTCTTAGTTGACTTGTTTGACCAACTAAAATGTTGACAGTTTTTGTTAGCTTTTAAGTTAGCTGAAACGGCCAGCTCTTTATCGATATATATGGTAAATTTAGATATTAATTGTTTATTAAAGAAAAAGTGGGTCAATAAGCCAAAAAACTTTCTTAGTTGGCTTGTTTGACCACCAAGAATGTTGGCAGTTGTTGGCTTTTAAGTTAGCTGAAACAACCAGCTCTTTATCGAGATATATGATAAATTTAGATATTAGTTGTTTATTAAAGAAAAAGTAGGTCAATAAGCCAAAAACCAACCAAAAAGGCTAACTAAAGTAGTTTCTTATTTTGGCTTAAAAGCCAGCTTTTTAGCGGGCTTAAAAGCTGTTTACCAAACATATTTTTTGATTGTTTGATCAACCAACAAACCAAAAGTCAAAAGCTAACCGAAAAGTTAAGCAAAAGGCCATGAACCAAACACCCCCTTTCTCTTATTTACATACCTTAGCTTATAAAGCCCGTATAACTTGAGTTTTTTCGATAGTGTCTTTAAAATTTACCATAAGTTAAGCCTAATTTAAATACTCCTCCAAAACAGAGAATTGAAAAGTATGAAAAAAAACTCCCTCCTATTCAGCCCAAATGTCCCATTTTCTTTTTGGTACTATTCACTTATCACTCTTAATTTGAATTTTACTCTTAATCTATAAATTAAAATATAGTTATGTGGGATCTTGTTTGATTCGTCTCAATACAAGGATTATTAATATCAAATTTTTATAATTTTTAATGAAGAATAATTTGAGATATTAAGAGTTAAAATATTGTCTCGATAAATATAAAAAATTAAATGGGACAATTAGATTGAATAGGAGGTAGAAAAAAAAAAAGGTGAAACTCCACAAAACAAAATTATAGACACGTAAAACGAAGAAAATGGGATTTTGACATTTGCTTTTAGTGGGAGGGAGTAGTCTACTTAATTGAGACTTACACGAACAATCAATATATATTGTCGTTAGTGGCCATTCATGCATCGCATTTCCATTACTATTTTCCATCCACATTGGAAATTTGTATGACATTTCTATAGTAGTCAACTGTAATCATCATCTTCATTACATTCCATATTCCAGCCCACTTTCAAACGTACTTCACATCTAAAATTTTATCAAAAATTGCTCTGAGAGATGGTTTTTTCTAGAGACGTATTATATATATAGGCTAAATAACCCAATTAATACAAATTTGAGAGAAAATAAAAATATTAGCCTTTTGTTTTAAGGTCGTCTCTTTGAAAGACGATCTCTCACAAGAGTAGCTGAAATTTTATAGGATTGAGATTTGAGAGAGAGAAGTATAAGCCTAAACATGGCCGAATCCAAGTTGTTATACGCTAGGACACGTATTTGAGCGGATTTGAAGTAAATTCAATTTAAAATTATGAAAACTTATGATTTCAAGAAAAATAATATAATAAAAAAATTTAAGAAACAAAGAAAATTAAATAACGGGCTCACTAAATCAAACATAAATTATCTCTTAGATCGTATTAGATCTTTTTAAGATTTTGATCACAGTAGCTGACTAATTTAGCTCTTACTATTAGCATTTTAGGAATGAAGATATTATAATTTAACTTTATTTTCAAAGACACAACTTTATTAACTCTAAAATATTCATGAAAACCTAATTTCAAGTGGGTTTAATTTATAGAAGCGATATTTATAATTATTAATATAATTTCTACAAAGGTTTTAATCTAATCTCATTTTTCTTGTTTAGGGTAAATTATTTAAACACCTATTTTTGTTCTTGGTGGCCTCTAACCTATGAAATTTTCATAATATACTTTAGAATTAATTTAGATCAATAATTTCACAAATAACAAAGCCAATTTCAGTTTGCTACGTACCAAAATGAAAGATCCTAGTCACAATAAATTAATTAATTGACCAATGTCCTCATCTTCCATTATGTCTATCATCTTAACTGTCTTATCTCTTATTAGGAGGACACATACTTGGAGGATTTTATGATAGACTATTTTATTAGGTTTCCGTTGCAATAAACTTAGAGGTTGTTTGGTTGACATAGGAATTAAATTCCTATGAAAAGTTGTAATTAATTGGAATTTACTTCTTTTGTCAATTTCGTAGGAATTATTTAAAGTTGTTTGTTTGACAATAGGTATTTTCATTTCATTGGAAGTAATTTTCCACGAGTGGTTTGGTTAACAAGGTGATAGAGGTGGAAAATGAAGTAGTTACTTGGAAAATGGCGGTTACACCAAATATTAGAGGATATTATTATAATTTCACTTAAAATGATACATGGGAATTGTTAATAACCAAGGGAGTATATGGTAATCTAATTCCTATGTATCATAGGAATTAACTTCCCTTGAATTTTACAATTCCTAGGAATTTTAAATTTTTTTGCAACCAAACAAATGAGAATAATACTATTTCATAGGAAATTAAAATTCCAAGGGTAATAGAGGGTAACCAAACAAGCCCTACTATATTTGACTTTTTACGCAGTCTAATATATTATTTTGATCATTTATAAATTGAATTATACATATTTAAAAATTATAAAAACTTAATATTATTAAAGTATGCGATTAGACGATTCAAACAAGATCCCACTTGACTATATTCTTTCTTACACATTACTCGCAATATATAAAATAAGCTTGAATGGTGAATAGTTAAAAACCCTAATGCAACGAGTATTTCAGAACGGAGGAAGTATATAATACTACCTCCTATGCAACCTATTAGTTTCATTATTATTTTACACTTACCGAGACTACATTTTAATCCTTAATATCTGTTATTCTTCTTAATTGAAAATTTTAAAAAGTTGATATTGATAATATAATACTTATATTGAGACAAATTAAATGATATCCCTCATGACTATGTTTTAACTTATAGATTAAGAATAAAATACAAATAAATTAAGAGTGATAAGTTTCCTCGAGCCGGGGGACTCCGTTTGGTCGCGCTCTACTGTATGAGTATGAGTTGCCGCCATCTTTTCCCACTCCAGACCATGTTCACAGTTTTCTATGAGCGTGATACACTGGGTAGTATGATGATGATGAATTAAGAGTGATAAGTGAATAGTAACAAAAAATTAATGAGACTAATGGCCAATGGGTATAATAGGAGGGAGTATTATAACCTTAAAATAATCCTTAATTAAAATTTTAAAGAGATAAATTTTATAGTATTAAGTGAACACTTATGACAATAAAGAGATTATTTACAAGTTTAAAATGATTAATAAAAATAATTAACTAATTATATCGATTCATCTCATAGGGATACGATGTAATAATACAACACAAGCTGTGTTAAGAGTACTACTACTATTATTAATGTTTTCATACTTTTATTTTTTGAAAATTAATGTTTTCATACTTGAACAGGAGTCACTTTGTAGTTTGTATTTCGGCCTCTATCAATCACCATGTTTATCTGTCATAATTTTCGTACCTTCTTTTATTATTTATATTATCATTTATGGCCATTTATTCAAATCACATTAACTACCAAATACCAATATTTTTTTTTTGAAGATAAATACCAATATAGGTATATGGCAATCTTTTTGTCATCACTATTTTCTTCCACAGTTTTCCTTTTCTTTCAACCTAGACGTTTGATTATTGGCATTGAATAGGGATTAATTTCCTTTCATGAATAGAAAAATCGTTATAGATGAAAATAAATTTTAAATCTTGAAATGAATATTTTCACGATTAGAATAGTTAGGTAAAAATAAATATAATCATTGAAGAAGGAATATTAAGACTTAGAGTAGAAGTTTTAAGACTTTAAATAAGCATTTTAGGAGTTGAAATGAGTGTTTTAAGACTTAGAGTATAAAACACACACAAACACACACATATATATATTGGCTATTTGGCTGGGTCCGAGGTCACATGAAAGTTGCAAAAGTGTAAATAAAGGTTATTTATTGGCTACATTCCTATCTGTAGATTTTATTTTGAATATCAGCTTTTATTTTTATTGAAGCAAGTATCGTAAGTCTTAAAAACTTTTCTCCGTGCAATATGCCTTGCATCAAACAAACTAGTTTATGATGTCCATCTGAATTATTACGAAATCATTCTAATTATTGAAGAAAAACTAAAATGCTAAAACGTGCAACTTAAAAAATAAAAATACAAATAGAGAAAATCAAAAGGTTAACTTTAATCAGAAACATAGCACGCACGGAACACTTTCTAATTCTAAAATACAAAAAATCACAAATTCTATGTGGTAACCTTAAATTATCGGTTTTTCCACGTGGTGATCTTAAGCTTTCAACTTTTTACATATTAGACAAAATTAAAGTGTTTGTTAACTTTACACTATTTTTCCCAAATATAATGACTTTTTTTCAAAAAATTAGACGTCACGATCACCCTGATTGACCTCATATTTTGTAATCCAATCGAAATGAATACTTAATTTGACAAAAAATTTAACATTTTGTGTACCAAATGGAAAAGTTGGAAGCATAGGGCACACAACATGAATTTAAAGCCAAAAATGCATAATCTACATGAAATTTTCCTAATTTTTTTAAAATTTTGTTTTGATTTATAATCAATTCAATTCAAGTTGCAATATGATACTTATAGTCCTAAGTCCTAACTCCTAAGGGCTACATATAAAAGTTAAAAATAAAAATATGAAACATTATTTGTACCGATTCATATGTAATTCAGTAATAGAATCTGGTCTCTCTAAGTACAGTAAGTATCACTTTTTACCAGAGGTGTTCAACGGGGCGGGGCGGGGAGAGTCGGGTTAAAATTTAAATGGTCCGGGGCGGGGCGGGTCATGTCAAATGATAAACGGGCCGGGCCGGGTCAAGCCCATTTAAATTTGACTCTTTGTGACCCTTTTTAAAAAAGTTCATAGAATAGCTTTTTTTATTATATTTTACGGCCCATTGGGTCGACTTACTTATGTATATAATAATAATATTTTAAAAATAAAAAAAAGTGGTTAATTTTTTTTCCGCAATTAATATTTATAATTATCCGGCCCGGCCCGGCCCGACCCTTTATTGACCCGACCCGCAAATGACCCGTCAAAATGTGACCCGACCCTTGACCCGTTGGGTCGACCCGCCCCATTGAACACCTCTACTTTTTACTAATAAGATCTAAGAATTAATTTTCACCTAATTTTTTCCTCTCTCCGTAATCACAAAGTAATAAAATCTCAATTTAATATTTTAAAGAATACTCCCTCCGTTTCTTTCTTATTGTCCACTTTCCTTATTTGGTCAGTTCACTCTACTTGTCCACTTTCTATTTTTGACAAATATTTTTTACCTAAATACCCCCAACTACCCCAACTTATATTATTTAATATACCCCACCTAACACTTTTTCAATTATTATAATCACTTAAACACCTCAACTACCAACTTTACAATTATTATAATCACTTAAAATACCCACTACCATTTTTCTTAATTTGCGTGCCCACTAGAAAGTGGACAATAAGAAAAGGGTGGAGGGTGTCCTCAATTATTGCTTATACATAACGCTAGACACTTAATAGAATGAATGTATGAAGAAGCTTCTAGTGCAATCAAAGGTGTACTATAATCTAAGTGTACAAGAATTCAAACAATCAACATGTCATGCCCTGGTGTCTGGCTATTGCTGCTGAAAGATTGTGGCACTTATGCTTCCAAAGTCATCAATTCATTATCTTTTCATACATGATTTGTTCTACTCAGCCTCATTCTACCTATAATTTTCATACTTAAGTGATTGTCTAGCTAGCCACTAGCCTAAGAGAATCTATGCCCGGATCTGCCTATGCCATGAATATTGAATTATATTGTATATTATATAACACAAAAGAATGACAATCAAGTCGATGCAAGCATGCAAGGTGTATAATGAGATTTCCACCCACCCTAATCCTTATAGTGCTACTATCCCGGTCCCTGGATTCTCCCATGCCGCTAGCGTAAAGCATTCACAAACACCATTAGAGAGTCAGCATCATGTTTTTCAGATGGGTATTTAATAGGCTTAGATGAATGCTTAGGAAAGAACACTATAGTTGGGAAGGTTTCGAGCTGTAACTCGCTCTCTGCAAATGGCTTTTGATCGCCATCTGCTCGGAATTTTCCTACCTTGACTCCACTCCCAGCTAATCTTTCAGCTAACTCTGTGAATGAGCCTTCCATAGCCTGTGTAAAACAAAATTTAGCTGCAGTTAGCAATAGGACATATAGGGGCAGTTCTAGGCTCATTTAAAGTGTCCGACCGCCTACCCCTAGAAATCAAGGGCCTCATATATTAACAAACTCTATATTTCATCCGTCAAGCAGAACTTAATTGGTGATGTGTAAATCTATGATATTGTTGGTTAGAGGTTCAAAACTTACCAATATTAAACTTTAGTTTGTTTGTAACATTAGTATTGCACAAATTCTTGTATGAGATGGTCTCACCGTGAGACGCGCATGGGTTACATAGCCTAATAATGCAAATTATTAGGATATACACTTCTTGTTTGAAGGTCGTCTCACCGACAAAGTCTTTCACAAGAGTAGCTCTGATGGTTGACGAAGAGCTCCAATTTCTAAACATCAAAAAGTAAATCGGACCGCTATACTCTTTGCTCCGCCCCCGAGAACATACTAGCCTATATGATTCATGAAGAGAAGAAGTCCTGCTATACTCAAATATGTTCCAAAATGATGTAACATGTTTTAGTAGTAAACACATTGACATTCTTCAAATGCAGGATGGTATACATTCAGTCCTATGTAAAGAAACCTACTTAATAACAAGTTTAAGTTGATGGCTCACGCCCCAAAATTGTTTTCTAAACTCTATCACGCCCTTTACTTGAGAGCGTATTTAAATGGTTACCTGATGTGGTATCAAAAGACAACGTGATAGAAGGTCAAATGTTCAAATCTCAACCATTCCTCTTTTCAAGTAAAATATCTAAGTACTTCATTAATATGATGGCCTAAGGGGCATATGTTGGATTCACACTTCTATGCCAATGAGCTCTCGTGTTAGGAAACATAATAGTGTATCTGTGTATAGCATATCTTGAGGCTGGAACAATCAAATCTATGTTTTGTTTACCCCAATTACAAATAAGAACTATTTCATGTCCATATTTCATGATTTCCAACTATTTTAATATCCATCCTAACAATGTTTCACTTAATAATGTTATGAAAATCAATCAGCCAAAAGATATATATCATTTAGCAAATAAAGGTTCACCTGGCAGAACAGACACCAAGGAGCATACAGTACCACGATCCAGGGTTCTTTCCGATGCTGTAATCCAACCAAATTTTCTACCCCATTTCTGCTCAGCGAAACCAGATTCTGACTATTAAATAAGTCTACAGAATGACCATTTGTGTTGCCCTGTAAATCCGTGACTTCAACCCTTTTGTGTTTAATATTACGATCATGAAGACCGCACTCTTTAGCATTGGCATCCTCCCACCACCATCTTCCTTCTCTTTCATGCTGCCACGGCAAAACAGGCCTCGTGCATGGCTCACAACCTATCGAGACATACCCCTGCAAGTGCAGAGAATTGACGGGAACCTCCAACATTCGAAGAAAGTTCCACACATCATGGCTTTCAACATTAGCCAAAGGGTTCCACTTGATCAATCTAGCCGTAGGATCCATTCCTTCAAATGAAGGGTCAATTTGTACAATTGGAATATGTGCCCTTGTTGCTGAAGATTGATCCTTTCTTTGACCAGTAATCCAGGCCTTTAGACCCTTTAGTGCTCTTCTTAAGGGCCTTACTTTCCTTATATTACAACATTCTTGGTGCCCATCTACATAAAACGAAAATAAACCCTTGCTCGTAACTAGTTGTTGGACATCTATAGCATCGGGGCACATGTACTCGATGTGAATGCCATAGCGCTTCTCAACAACGTCAAAGAAGCGATATGTTTCTGGCTTTAATCTACCGGTGTCTAAGCTGAACACTCGAAATGGTCGACCCGTTAGCCGAGCATATTCAATCAAGGCTACATCCTCAGCTCCACTACAAACAGCAAGTTGTAAATGTCACATACAGGCTGCAGCAAGGTCTATATCAGATCAGCATACTTTTTCGAAACATGATTACCTTGTATATATCTGTCACAAATTTTACAACCCATCCAATTTTCGGTAAAAAATGGTTCGAATGATAAAGAAAATTTAGTGTAATTTTGAAAGAAAAATCTCGACAATTTTAATAGTACGCTTGCTATACATTATTCATCTTAATTTGATCGGAAAATTGGTTTTCACTGATTTAGATGGTTAGGACATAATTTTTGAGCTAACTTCATATATCACTGAATATCATTAGACATCCATCCAACAGCCTGATTTTTATATGCTACTCATGAAAATGCAGTATAAGGAAATATACGCAAGAAGATACAGGAACCAAAACCTTTCCTTTTTTAGCCTTTAGCAAGTTAGATTTGTCCTCCTTAGACCTAATTGCATTAGTAATTGATAAAGAAACAATGAAGTTTTTTACGAATGCATAAGAACTACAATAGAGAACAAGAGTCGAAATCTCTATAGGATTTATATTTTAGATAGAGATTAGGATCATTTGATAGAGAATACATCAGTACTTTTGAATTTTGATTTCGAGCATACGGGAAGTATTTGTGAAAGAGCCCCAAACAAATCTACTGAATGAACATTACACAAAAATTAGACCAATGAACGTACTGGGTATGTTATTGAACTTGGCATGTTTTAGATCCAATTTCTCGTTCGAGCATTGAGGAACAGAACCTCACAAAACTTTAGCAACACCATGTGCTTGTTCGAGCGCCCCTACTCATTCAAGCATTCTTCTTGCCCCCTCGAGCAGTCTGGCTCTCTGAACTCCTTTGCTACTTTGGCTCGTTCGAGTGCACCTCATGCCTTATCCGAGCATACAACACACATAGCTATATAACACAACTGTGAGCCTTAGACCACAAATGAGTCATCCTATGACTCACAGCACATATAACAGCTCTACATTTTCTTTGACCTAAACATCATCAAACATAATAAACAATTGTGCACCTAACATCTCAACTTCTACTATGTAAATTACATACATATATCCATAAGCCCTCCAAGGGCTTCACAATAAACAATGCGAAAAACCAACATAGTCGACACACAATAGGAGATTGTTGGTAGGCAAAGTCTTAGTATATTCGTCAGGTTGTCTTCTGTTGCATTTTTCATCAAACTCAACCGCTCCATCTTGATTTCATCTTGAATGAAGTGATACTTAATATCTATATGTTTAGATCTTTTGTGACTTGTATTTTAAATTTTTCTCAATTGTGCTCAAATTAGCACACGGGAATGCTCCAACGAGCACGTGCCCAACGCATATTGGCTCGGCTTATAGGGACGAGTTTGATATGTTGTTCTATTGGGGTTAAACTCTGTAAATACACCGTAATTACCCCCAAATCAACCTATACACTCTTAAGTAATTTTATCATATGTAAAAACTGTATAACCTATACACAAAGCCCTTAAGAGATCATCAATTTAATTTTCTATTGTTCTCATTTTGAGGTCTTAGAACTCCGTTGTTTCTTATCCAATCATTAAAACAATCCAAAACCGATGTAGCCAAAAATAGGTGAACCTCGATAAATCTTTTGTTGATTGTGTTATGCTTTGATTGCTTGTATTAGGATTAAATTTCCCATTGATCTTAGATGATAAATATTGTATTTTCACATCAAGACATCATTTAGCACTAGGGCTGGCAAAAGTTGACCCGACCTGCTAATCCGACCTGAACCTAACCCGAAATAAGTGGGTTTGGGTTGAGACTTTTGACCCAATTAATTAAATGGGTCGACCCGACCTGATCTGTTTATTAAATGAGTTAGGTTCAAGTCAAAATTTTAAACCTGAAAAAAACTTGTATAACCCATTTAATTAAATGTTTTAATTTCGAGTTAAATCAATAATTATAAGCAAACTTAGTGTATTTAATATTTTCTTATTTTTTCATAGTAAATACAAAATAAACAACAAAGAAACATAAAATCAAAATTAAAGCCTAAAAAAATTAGATTTAAACATCGTTAAAAACCTTAAAACGTAAACAAAAAAATTATAAACGGGTTAAGTGGGTCAAAATCAGGACATGTCAACCTGATCTGTTCCAGGTCGGGTCAAGGTTGTGATTTTCGACCCAATTAACTAAATAGGTTGGGTCTGAGTCAAGGATTTTTTTATATATGACCCGAACCCGAACCCGACCTGATCTGTTTGACAGGCCTATTTAGCACTTATTCAAAACATCACCAAATGAAGGCTGTCCACAAAATCAATTAATTGATACTTAATTCATAACAAACCAAAATACCTGAAAGCAATGGCAATGTCATTACCAAATATTTCTAAGGCCTTATCCATAATTTGTAAAGGGGAAGCATTTTCCAGATTTCTAGCCAATTTCTCATAATCATCTTCATTATCAGTCAATTTACCATTTCCTGTTTTTACCACCCAAAAGGAAAACTAATGAAATTCACCCCTTATTGCCTAATACAAAGAAAATTATAACCAAAAGTGAAGAGAAATTACCATCAGTGGTAAAAAAGGAAGAGCCTTTAGGGTGAGAATTCAGAGGTTTTACTGAAACATCTCTCTGATTACAAGAAAATATTGCCCTTGATTTTACAATAGGAAAATCATATTGATCAAATTTACCCATAAACTGAGCTGCAAATTCAGATTGATGAAATACAAGAATTATTTAATGTGGGTGAAAAAATTCAAAGAAAAGTATTGAGTAATGAAAAAAAGGAAAGAAAGAAAATACCTTTGTGTTTTGAGTCATAGGAGAAGAAAGGAAGAGGATAAGATAATAGAAAGGAAGCTAATACCATTGTCTTTTAGTGAATTACTTCAGTTTTGCCATGGAAGTTCCAAGGATGTGGGAATTAAGATGGAAGATGATACTGTCACTAACAGATCGCAATTGAATCACTAAAAATAAAATATGTAGATATAATCAATAGCAAGAGAAAATAAAAGAAAAAAACGTGGATAAAAATTAAAGAAAATTTTAAAAGAACTACTTAACATAGAAATATTTATTGTCTGTCTAGTTAACGGTATTAATAAAGAAAATTTTAAAAGAACTACTTAAAATAGAAATATTTATTGTCTGTCTAGTTAACGGTATTAATTAGTATTTATAGTGTAAACTATTAATATATTAACGAAAGTTTGATTATAAAAATTTTTTTCATTGGCATTATATTTGTTAAAAGATATTTGTACCAAAATTTAATTTTCTATTAATATTTTCACCATTTAGCTAATTACCAAACTATTTATTAAAATAAATAAAATATTTAAAAGTAAAAAATGGACTAAAATAGAAAATAAAACAATTTATAGACAATTATGTTTCCAAGAATATTCTCCTACGATCAATTATGGAGTAGAACCTAGAAAGCCATATTCCTTGCTCGGAATATCAAGACATATTCCAGAAAATTTATGTTCCTAATGAGATGGATACTGGGAGTGGATTGCGGTACCTAGGCTAGAGTAAAGCCTTAGATGTGATCGGCCTATAATATCAGCCCGGCCTACAGCCCAAACTGGCTAAATGGAGTTTTTAGGCCTATTTGGGTCAAGCCAAGACGGGCTTGAACCTTATGAGCCATATTTAACATTTCCGAGTGTAGGCTTGATGTGTTAGCATGTACGAGTCGAATTAATTTCTATGAACTAGACGAAGAGCATGTCTTGTAATAGAATACTTTTTGAGAGAAAAAAAAATACATTTTATTATCTTTTTATTATCTTTTCACCTTATCTTTTCCTAGTGAATATCTCTTATTTTTACTCTCATTTCCTTTTTTTTTAAAATGAGTTTAAGAGATGAAAACATTTCGATTTTTCGTTTCCTCTTCTTCTTTCACCTTTGACTTCATCCTACGGACTTGCTATTTAATGTTTTGAGGCCGAGCAAGATCGGGCATCGCTAATGAGGAGCATCCAATGGACGCCTTCTTTTTCCCAAATCCTATGACATTATATCCACTCCACAATGAGTCCATAACCTTATCAACAATGAGTTGGCGCTTTGAACCGTTTTCATTAAAGTCATCAACTTTTTTACACAGATTTTGACTTGATGAAAGCACTCTAAATCGGAGATGTTAATAAAAATGTTGAAAAATTACAAGTTTCATCTTTATGGAGCTTAGACTATGAAAATTATTTTATTTAATAAATTTAGAATCTGATTTTTTTTAATATTGAAGTTAAATTAGGTAAACTATTTATTTAATTTATAAGAATGTGTAAACCTAACCTAGAATTTGATGTATTTATATTGAACGAAAAAGTGATTTATTTGATAAAAAACATCAGTATTTAGTTTTTTGCGTTAATTGTATTCGGTAAATTTAATTACGATAATATATACTTATATTATCTTTTGAAATTATAATATTTATATATTTGATATTCAAAAATCATGCATTGCACAAGTTTCTATGTAACACCCCGTGAATTTGAGTGAATTAATATTCGAGATTAAAATAAAATAATAAGCAAGTATAAGAATTTGAGTGAGTTAATATTTGTCGCGTATTGGGTTATCGTTATTAATCTAATTTAATTGTTCACGTGTGCTTAAATTAAACCTAGGCAATTAAACACAATACTAATTAATAAAAAAAAAAAATAATTAAAAGGGCTTTTGGCCGGTTGTACTAGGGGTTTTGGAGGAGTTTTGTAACTCCCCACTTAAGTGTGTTTTATAGCACATTTAAGTGGGGGTTATGGGTAGATTAAGGGTTGTGGGTTTATTTTTAAAAAATGCTAGATTGTGTGATGTTCTTTCAATTGCTTTTGCTCACAAAAACAAAAAAAAAATTTCTCTCTTTTCTTTCCTCTTGGTTTCGGCTGCTATAAACAAAAAAAAAGGGATTTTTTGTCTCCATTCAATCTTTTAATTCAAGGGTAGGTGAAAATTCAATTGTTAATATTAGATTTTTCTTTTGAAGAAAATTATATTTTATATATAAAGTATGATGATATCCTATGACTTTAGGAGGATTGAGTATTTTTTATGTAATTTTTATTTATATAATCCTGTAACAAAATTGATTTGTTAAAAGGGTTAAGACAAATTGTGTAAAATTTTCATTGATTTGTATTCTTTAACAAATTCAAATTTGATATAAGAATAAAATCTTTTAATATTTAAATTTGTTTCATAGTCTAAAAAAAAAAATCCCTAGCAAAATTTCAATTTGCTAGAAGGAGTTTAACAGTGTGAATTAAGTGAAATAAACATTCATGTTTTTTTTTTTGTGTATAAATTCCTTAACAAAATTTGATTTGTTTAAGGGATTGAATTTATTTATATGTACAATTAGAAGCATATGGGTGTTTTGGCTTATGATCCTCTACAAAATTCGAATTGTGAGAAGATCAAGTATTTAATTCCATTATTTTAATTTATCGTTTTTAAGGTGTGTTTGAATGGTTTTGTGTTTGATGATGGATAAATTTATGTGTGAGATAATATTATATGTGGTTGGAAGTGTTAGGTGATTGTGTGATAAGAAATATGAATTTGTGTTGTTTTATGATTGTTTTGTTATTTTTCTGTTAGTTATGAATTATATTAAGTGGATCGTTTTTATATAAAGAAATGATAGATATGTGATATAATGAGATCGGTTTGATCACGAATATAGTGGACACAGGTGGATGTCGGAAGCATGAAGCTTGCTCATATTTTATTAGGTGGGATGCATTTCGTTGTCATTTATTTATATTAATTTAAATAATTAATTGGCAGTTTAAGTTTCTGGTTAAAATATGGATTTTGAACTATTAGGGATTTGATGAAATTAATTAAAATTATTAAGTCTTATTGTTATCTTAGTGGTATAGAATGAGTTAGAAGTGTAAACACGTTCTAATACGTGTTTTTTTTTTTGTTTAGGCCACGCTTAGACCATACTGTTTACGTGGTTGTGCAAGTAATGTTGTTTCATTCTTGATTATGACATTGTGACTCACATAAGGATTAGACATCTCAAATAATTTGAAAGAAGTTAAACTTGGAAATTGAGGATTTATGTGTTGGTTACCCAAAGGGGTTGATATTTTGGATTGGATAATATAATTATTGTTCCCATGGCAGTTTTGGATCATTACGGTCACTATGGGGGTATGCATACTTTAACCTCGCGGCGACACGGAGGCAACGCGTCTTAGGTCGGTGGTTGCCTTGGGATTAGCTCTCCCAAGTGTATTCCTCCAAAAAGAAATTTGGATTTTAATGACTTGGACGACCCGAACAAGACGGGCAACGTTACAAGTGGGGGTATCTGGAAATGAACGTATTAGAGCCTATGCATGCTAGGATGAACATATTGCTTGTATTCCACTTGTTGATTATTTGTATGTCGTCTCTGACGTGTATTGGATTGTTCTTTGGAACCTGCTTTCGTTGTCGATCGACGACTAGCAGGCTGATTGCAGGTGGGGACTGGAGTGAGGTTCAAATTAGGATCACATCACCCAAGACCGCGTTTTATGTAATAAGAACTATAGTAGAAATAATTTACATTAATGTAATGGAACTTAAACTAGTTTGTTTTATCTTTGCGTCAGTAGAGGCCGATGGGTTCTCAAGTTGTAATAAGGAACTCTTATAATCTTGTCGCTTTCGTATGCTTTATTTTTTCCGCCTAGTTATATTCCTTATCGATGGAACGTTGACGATCTTGGATGATATACTTCCCTCTAAGTGTCCAGTTGTGAATCGGAGTCATATTTGTATATGATTATCCGGCTTACTCGAACCGGACCGTGACATTCTATATACTAGTTAAGTACTAATTTTTCTTAACAAAGTCTTGGATTGGATTCTCACTTCTACATCTCTCAACAAAACATGTAGGAAAAAAGGGCAGCCATTGAATAGTCTAAAATTAGGAAATCTCAGTCACTGATTTTGTCATTATAAAATCTTAATCATTGATTTTTATAAGTTTTCATAAATGAATGTAAATAAATTAATATCACAAATATTAATGAGGAACGGTGTTTATAAGTTTTCATCTCACTCAATTTGTGTCTTTTTTTTTTATTTTAGTTCGTGCTATTAAATTTGTCTTATTTATATTTTGTATATAACTTCTCTACTTTTACTCCATATATACTTTTTAAATATAACAATTTGTTGTGAGAGACAATCTCTTTGAAAGTCATATCCATTTGAGCCGGTCTAATATATTATAATATAAGAAAAAAAAATAACAATTGCGTACTTCATTACTTGTGTTGAACTATGTGGAGTTGTGTTTTAACATATTGAAATTAGCATTTTATGCTATTTGAGTTGGTGTTTTACTGTTTTAACTTCTTAAAGTTGATATGTTATTCTATTTGGAGTGTGTTTTAACATGTTAAGTTATTAATTTTTTAAAGTTGGTATTTTAACATATTAAAGTTGGTTTTTTATCCTCTTGAAGTCACTACAACATAATTTGCTTTTAGTGGGATATATTTAGCGACATTTAAATTAAATGTCGCTATTTCAAATTTCTTATAGTGTATATAGAGGATTTAGTGACATTTATTAGACCCTTTAGCAGCATATTAAAAAGTCATATTAAAGCTTTTAGCGACATAGGATCTAGTGACATTTTTCACAAATGTCACTATAGACTATAGTGACAATTACATATTCCATTAAAAACCCAATTAAGTGTCGCTAAATCACTTTATGGTGAAACTTAAAATAAAAAACCCATAATTATTATGCTAAAAATATGAATTAGTGGCAATTTTTTAATGCTACTAAATCTAATGTCGCAAAAAACTAAATTTGTTGTATTGATTTGGTATTAAAAAGTTGTTATTTTAATCTATATTGAAGTGGAGTTTTAACCTATTAAATTGTTAACATATTAAACTTGTTATTTTAACCTATTAAAGTTGGTATTTTAACCTATTGAAGTTCGTATTGTTTAGTTTGGTGTTTGATACTGCTAAAGTAGTTATCTTGACTTATTGAAGTTGGTGTTTTAATCTATTGATGTTGCTATTTTAACTTATTAAAGTTGATATTTTAATTTGTGGAAGTTGATATGTTAACCTGCTGAAGTTGATTTTTGTTATAGTTGTTCTTTGAGCAACTACAACAGGTTAAAATGTCAACTGATGTGCAAATTTTATTTAACCGCAAGCGCAAAATGTACGTGTAGATGCGAATCGAACATAATGAAGTTAGGACAAGAAACTTGCTAATCTTTATAATTATATTGCTTGAGGAGAAAAATGTTTGGTTGGTTGTTTTAACTAACAAACTGATAATGCAATGAAAATATGGATTGAAACCATATGATTAAAAGATCTAGGGTGTCGAAAATATCCTAAATTCTCGTATATTCAAACTCTTATTCGTGTCTATGAACTATCGTATTAATTATGTGATTAAAAATGATCTTGTTAATATCAAACTTTCGTTGATCTATTGATTAACTATTAAATTTAGACCTTAATTGTACAATTCTCCCAAGCTAGTTTTATTGAATGAATTAATAAGAATTTAACTAAAATTTACCCTAAAAAAAGTAATTGATCCTAATCTAACACGCTAATTCTATTCACTAGTCCAACAAAGCATATTTAATTTAGGGTTAATGACACAATTCAATCACTTTAATCCTAATTTCATAGCACTTCCAATCATCAAATCATACTTGAACTATAGGTTCAACACTACAACAAATTTAGCGTTTTGCGACATTGAATTTAGTGGCATTAAAAAAATGCCACTGATTCATATTTTTAGTGTAATAATTTTTGATTTTTATTTTAAGTTCCATCATAAAGTGATTTAGCGACACTTAATTTGATCTTTAGTGGCAAATGTAATATATTGTCACTATAGTTTATAGTGGCATTTGTGAGAAATGTCACTAGGTTCTATATCGCTAAAAGCTTTAGTGTGACTTTTCAATATGTTGCTAAATGCTCTAATAAATGTCACTAAATCCTCTATATACGCTATAAGAAATTTGTAATAGCGACATTTAAATTAAATGTCGCTAAATATATCCCATTAAAAGCAAATTATGTTGTAGTGCAAACCCTAACCCTAGAAAATGAATCTACTCACTGTTCATGGTGGAAGCAATGAACTCAAACCCTAAGATGATACTAAAGTGATAATATTGAGACTTATAAGGAAAAACAATAATTAAAATAAGAGAAACACAAATAATTAATGAACTAAGAGACAATAATGATGAACAAAATGATTAATGACAATAATTAAAGTTTACTAGTGAAAGATTGAACTAGTACAAGAAATTTAGAACAAATAAAATTAAATGCTAAAGGAGACTTACAATTCTTCAAAGGAGGGTTTATGGTAGACTTAATGAAGAACTAAATTACAGGAAAAATACGAAAGTAAAACTAATTAAAAATGAGTAAAAGAAAGTCTAAAAGATGAAGGAAGAAGAGAGGAAATCCTAATAAGTTATTTAGGGCTTATTTATACTAATTGAAAAATCAACCTAAATTTTAATGAGAAAATTGTCGGCACGTGACACTGATGAGCAACAGGCGACGAGTAATTGCTCCTGAGGGGCAACTCGTCGCATACTCTCTGCGAGCAAAAATTGACTTCAGAAATAAATACAACATATAAAAATACAACACAATTTATCATTTTACAAGACCAATTATCGAATGTGAAATAAGTCATAAATAAGTCTAAAAATGTAACTGAAGATAAATAAAAGGTTCAAAATAATTTCCACCTTCACTTACCTTTCCCTTTACCTTTCCCATTCGTTGTGCCATTCTTCGTCTCATTCCCATTAGTTTGAGTAATACCAAGATTCAAATTAGAACCGCCTCGCGCACTAATCCTTGGACTCTTCCTCGGACGCTCTTCTGATGTAGAAGGTAAGATAGATGTCGTACCACGTGGTTGATAATCCATAATTGGATTAAACCCCAACATCCTTTGCGGTTCAACTAGTTCCACACTTTGTGGATAAGAAAAACGGTCAGTAACTGGAAGTTGTATGCTTGGAGAAGAGTAGGGATCAGTTTTTTGAAAAACATCAATATTTTGATCCATTTTGAAAGTCGTGAACATGGATAAATAGCGTTGGAATGCATGGGACCGTTCAGTAGCAACGGCATACGCAGATCCTAACTTACTATAACTTTCTGCTTGTTCCATAAACTTTTGCAACTGATCCAACTCTGAATGCAAAGTTTTTATGGTTGGATGTGAACTAAGAAGCTCATTCTCCTCAAATTTTCTTTTTGATTCTTTAAGCTTGTTTGTTGCTTTTGATAACTTGTCATTATAATCCTCAACTAGTTTTCTAGTTTCACTTATGGTTTCTACACATTCTTGTCTTGCTTCCTCCACTAGAATCTCTAAATGTTCCTCGCTAATGGGGGCACAATCAGTACGATTAACTCTAACAATCATTGCACTACTATTAATCATTTGCTCCCCTAATCTGCAAATATTAACAATACTGTTAGAGTATATAACATATTATGAAACCTCAACATTCTGTTTAAGCTTTTAATTGAGATGATTCCTTAACATGGTATCAGAGCTAATGAATCAAAATCAAAAATTGAAAATGATAATTAGGTTCGAAAATAATGGTGTTTCTGCACTAATTGATTACTCCCAGATGGGGCCTAGTTCACATATGAAGGGGTGTTGGGATAATTTATCCCACATTGATTAATAATAGATGGTATATGCACACCCATTGGAGTCTTTCCTAGCGTTATATGGTTTTGAGATAAAATTTTAATGATTTATGATGTGTGTACACTTCTTGATTCGTCAATTATTTGATGGCACTCACATTTAGTTTAACTCAACTGCACTTGATACTTTGGTTTATTTTGATGGCACTAATACTAAATAAATAATTTGAAGCACTGTTTCACGTACCTGTAAGAGTACTTAAGTTCAAGAATGTCTGTCTGCTCTGCCTTCTCAACAACATCAAGTAAAAGATCAACCAAGATGCTTCGTTTTTCTCTAGTGAAGAGATTTCCAAATGATATTGTAACAGAACTATTGGTAGCATCCAACGACTGAAGATAATCTCCGGCGGAAACATTCACGATCTTTGATTGTTTCTTTGTGATAGTTAAGGTTAAGTTGTGAATCATGACCATCACTTTTTCTTGCAGATACCGGGGAAACAGACTGCTCTGGTCGCTCATTGCTTCACCGATTTTGATAATGTTTGGGAATTCCTACAATATGAATCGCACTACACGTATTACTCTTAAGAATGGAATATATATATATATATATATATATATATATATATATATATATATAAAAGGGAACACAGTAGAAGATTTAGTAACACATGTTTATAAAGAAAGCATCACACAGAAGGATAGGAATGAGTAACTACCGTTGATTGATTAAGATCTAATGGTTTAAAAAAAAGTTTTCATAGTAGAAGATTTAGTAACACATGTTTATAAAGAAAGCATCACACATTAATTTAGAAAACATTACACTTTCAAGTGACACATGTTTAAACAGAAAGTATCACATATTTATTAAAAAAACATCACAATTTTTTTTCTGTTCTGAACCGCATGGAAGATGGATCATTGATCTAACGGATGAAATTCTTTCATATCCTTCTTATTTTCAAATGCATTCCTATTAGATCCTATACATATGTGTGTGTGTACGCGAGTGTGCATGTATGTGAAGGATCCAATGAGAAGGGTAAGAAAGACTCTACACCATTGATTTCACGAAAATAAAAATAATCTATGATTACGATTGAACCAAAAATACATAATTATAAAAGTAACTATATTACATATAAAACTAACTATGATATAAATTATTCGAATGTTCTTACTTTATAAGATTATCTCCTTTTTTGCATATATAGTAATCAATTAAAATCAAATGAAAATCCTTCTCATCCTTGTTTTGAAATTCTTTTTATTTGATCATACATATATATATAAAAAACGATACTATGTTATAAAGTAAGAACATTTTAAGAATTTTGTCATAGTTATTTTTCTGTGTAATATAGTTACTTTTATAATTATGTGTTTTTGGCTCAATCCTTACCATAGATTTTTTTATTGGAGTGAAATTAAGGGTGTAGAGTCTTTCTTACTCTTCTCATTGAATACCTCCCATATATAAATATAATTGGGATTCTCCACTCTTGTCGGTTAGAGTATATAATGTATGCTAAAGTCTTAACTATTGACTTAAACTTTTGGTTGAGTTGGTTCCTTGATTGTATCAGAGCTAGCATTACAAAGGATTACATGTTTAAATCTTATCCACACTTCAAGTCCTAAGGGTTATCGTGTGATGGTACGTGTTAGAGTATATAATATATATTTAAAAGTTAAACCAAAACTATTAACTCAAGTAAAAGCTTAAGTTGTTATCTCATATTATCCCACTAAAAAGGAGAAAAAAAAAGAAGCAAAATATATTAGCATTATTTATTACCTTTGGGTTGTAGTCTTGACTGAAACTGAATGTGTATAAAGGTAGATCTTCCATAGGGGAAACCATGGTAACATCATCAGATATAAGTAATACAGCAACCATACGTCCTTGGGTGAATCGTCGAGCTTTAAGAACTTTTTTAGCTATCTCAAGTCCGGAAGTTATGGAAGATTTAGCATATTGATCAGTTCTAGTAAAAGGAAGAAAGCTTTCTACCATGCCGATGCTACTCTTTAAGTAAACATCGATTAAATATTCAAGATCATATCGACCATTTTCAGTCACACGACGCAACTGGCAAACCCTTCTCGCTTCTTTGGTGATTGTTATGATTGAGACACGATCAACAGAACACAGTTTCTTTAACACCGTTTTGATAGCAGCTTTTAAGTCTTCAGATCTCCTTTCTTTCATCCTCTCATCAAATTTTAATACTATTACCAAATCTAATCCAGGTTTAATCTCTTCTTCTGCTTCTAATTTGATAAGCTCCACTAGCACCTTAAACTTTCCGGCTTTTAATGGTGCATCACCTTTATCGAAAATTCTTGCTTCTATAAGTTCACCGTTCTGACGTGCTGTCATAGTATACATAGAAACATATTTTAGAGATCAGAGATGTTATTCATTCGGGTCATCGGGTCAATTTGTTTTCGGTAGGTTTGAAATTGAGTTTGCGTCCACATGAGTTTTACGTAATTGTAAAATCATTATTAAGTCTGGTCAAGTCGGGTTCGGTTATAAGGTCGGTTGAATACCGGATCGTCGGATCTGTTTTAGACACCTCTATTAGAGATTCTAAATCAGAAAAGTTTTCCACCCTTATCATTTCCAACTAATCACCGACCATTTTTCAATTAGATAAGTGGTCGAAAAAGTAGTAAAAGTCTAATTAATACGACTAGTAAGTTTATTTATACTAATATGACTAATTATTAATACACCAATACGACTAATTTTATGTTAATACGAGTATACGACTATTACTATACCAATAAGACATACTAATACTAATACGACTAATATGACTAATACTGCACTAATACAACTTAATTATACAATATTATACAAATATATATGTTTAATAATATAATAATGATATGACTAGTATTATACTAATAACACTAATATGACTGTATTACACTAACACGGCTAATTACCCTGGACCCTATACTAATACCATTAATACTAAACTCATACTAAGGAAATCCTTCTATCGACTATTGAAAACAGTTGGAAATCTGTCTATATAAGCTTATATCAGTTATTTTAAGAAAAAAAATTACCGTGACTAACACAATTTTTTAACATATTCCCTACAATAATACCAAGTATTGATTTACGTAATATACGTGGTAAGCAACAAACTAACCAACTCAATTAGTATATATTTACATGTAATATATTTGATTTTATTTTCGATTTACGTACATAATGTTAACTGTCCTCGCGTGATGACATTGGATCCGCCACTAGATTCAATTGTATATAATTGTAAACAAGAACACAAAGGATTATCAATAACATTGACTTTAATTGTTGGACTGAATTGTACAATTCTAGAAAACTTTATCTAGGCATCAATTTTTTATTTATTTTTTTTACTTCAGAACATTCAATATTCAATTTTAGAATAAACTCCAACTCTATTATAGCATGAACTTTTATAAGACAGTTTCATGGTGAGATCATCTATATTGGACTAATTCATGTATATTTAGTATGTTAAAGTAATCACTTATAATTTTCAGCTTGTCTCTTGAACGTCCGCGTTTTTGAGAGACGTATCTCAAGCCCAACCCATTAAAGATTAGTGTCTACTTACCGTATTCTTAATACCTACTTATATCTTTAATGCTTGCTTACCGTATGCTTAATGTCTACTTTCAATATCTTATGTCTAAATACATCATTTTTAATGCCTAATTATAATATTTTAAAAAATATATAATGGGTCAGCCTAAACTAGAGATGGTCTATCAAAGAGATCCTTTCTCACAAAATTTTGTGTATGATTTTAAAGTGATCAATAAGAGAAATATACTAGTTATATAGATTCGTCTCATATATAATGAGACAAACTTATACAAAACGAGTTAATATTGTAATTATTAACACTATGTTTGGATAGCAAATTAGGAGAGAAAAGAAAGGAAAGGAAGGGGAAAGAAAGGAAGAAAAATAATCCATTGTTTGTATAGGAAGGAAGGGAAGGGGAAAGAAAGGAATTTTATTTTCCTTCCAAATCTTTCCTCTTATGGAGAGATTTGGATGTTAAGAAAATGAAAGGACTTAATCCCTCCAAATTCCTTCCCTCCAAATCATCTCCCTCCCGTTTTGCTATCCAAACAAGAGATTTTTCATCCCTCCAAACCCTTTTTTTTCTTTTCCCTCCATTTCTCTTAATCCAAACAAGGCCTAAAAGACTAGAAGTTACCAATTTGATCTTGCATTGTTAGATCTTCAACCTCTTCATCATCAGCGTAGTTCTCTGCCATCGTCCCAACAGACCCAAGACTATCTAGCTCCTTTGGAGTTGTCATTTATCTAACTCTCTTTAATTAATTTAATTGTTTTGAAATACTTGAAAATACTAGATTTTTGTTTTCAAATCAGATTTTTTTTTAAGATAACATAATAATTAAATCAAAAACTCAACTTAATATAACAAAAATTACATGAAATTTGAAATTTCATTTATTACAAAAGAATATAGGCAGAAGAAGAAAATAAAGCAAAAAAAAAACTTTTAAAAATGAATTCTAATCAACTCATTTCCTTGCCTTGGCACGAATTAGAGTCATCAAATCTTGCATACACGGTACTACGTAACAAATACACCTTTATATAAAAATGTTTGGATCTAGCTCCATGAGTATAGACGTTGAAGTCAAGTTTTTTTATTAAATAAAATATATTTGTTCCAATTGTTTTACTTGCATCCAAACTAATTTTTATATTGTAGCCTTGTAGGATGTAGATCATTAATTCATCTTATTATTTTACATATTATAACTATTATACAAGAAAAAACATAGTCAGAAAACATTATTGGTCTCGAGCGAAGTTAAAATTTAAGATTTTAGAGTACGAACGTGGATATTCATTTTTTGAAGTGACAAGCTACTACCTGAATTGTCATTTATTATATGAATTGTCATTTATTATATGAATTGTCAATAATAAAAACACAAGTACTCATTGTATGAATTGTCATTATTTATGTAAAAGCTGCCGACCCTATGTTTTTAGGGGCACGGGACAAAACATTATTTATAGACCTCTAAACTATTGTATACATAGAAAAGTTCAAATCTTTGCACTAATTGAAAATAAAAAATTTTGAGGGCCCTTGGCGTAGGCACGCCTTGCCTTTGCTCAGGATTAGCCTTGGTAAAAAGAATAAATATAAATTATATAAAGATTTGTAAGTATTGATCTTCTAGATCAAGATATTTTAATTTTTAAATTAATTGAAAATTTTGAATATATTAATTAAAAATTTTGGACCCTGAAAATAATGGGTCCCTAATTCGTTGCTCATGTGGTAGAGCCAACCCTGCTTATTTTATTCATCTCGTCGTATAATATCATGATATTAAATTTTTATATTTTTTAGTTATGTATAACTCTATACATAAACAATCTAACCAAATGCGTAAGTATGCATAAAAATGTGTTTTCACGACGGCAAAAGAACACAATGTATTTGGATACAGGACAATTGCTATGATACCTAGGAGAACGAGGAAGGAACAAGTTGTAAATTGACTTGCATAAGTTACATCTTTTGAGGACCTGAACATGGATAGGAATAGTTGGAGACACCTTATTCATGTCTAAGACTACTGATACACTCTCACTACAACATAATTTGCTTTTAGTGGGATATATTTAGCGACATTAAATTTAAATGTCGCTATTTCAAATTTCTTAAAGTGTGTATAGAGGATTTAGTGACATCTAATCATTCCTTTAGCGGCATATTAAAAAGTCACAATAAAGCTTTTAGCGACATAGGATCTAGTGATATTTCTCACAAATGCCACTATAGACTATAGTGACAATTACATATGCCACTAAAGACCAAATTAAGTGTTGCTAAATCACTTTATGGTGGAACTTAAATTAAAAACTAATAATTATTACATTAAAAATATGAATTGATGACATTTTTTTAATACCACTAAATCCAATATCGCAAAAAGCTAAATTTGTTGTAGTGTCTCGCTTACCTGTTAGTGTTCTTGTTCTTTATCTTTAACATATAATTCTTTTACTTGTTTTTTAAGCTAGTTATTTTTATTTTTATGTGTTTTATTTATTTGTAATTTTATGATTAAGGATCAAGCTTGTGTGGTAAAATGCAAGCTTGCGGAGTTACTTTTACTTAATCCATTTTGTTGCAGGAACATCTCTTTCTAAGAATTCTTCTAGAGCCGAGAGGTTCTTTAACCACATCCTCCTTTATGGATATGAGTCGCCGTGATCCTTCTCTCCCCATACTCTGATCATAACTTTTTATGAACGGGATACAAGGGATACACTACAAAAATAAACTGGGACTACAATCCGTCGTGAAAGTTGGCTACGGGAAAGACCCGTCACCAAGCTTGGCGGCGGGATATTTCCGTAGTCATCCCGTAGCCATCTGCAATTATAGTTTCCAAAAAACTATTGTGATGACATGACTTTTAACCCGAAAAATTTTACTTTCAACTTTATCACTTTCTTCCTTCTTCATTCTTTCACTTTTAACTTTTTTCGCACTCAATCTTCAATCTCTTATAACTTTCAATCTTCAACTTTAAAATTTTTCAACCGCGAATCTTCAAACATTAAACTTCAACATTAATAGTTCATATTGGTGCTATTTTCGGATAGTTTTCTTTTATGTTTTTAGTTTTTTTTAGTTCATACATTGCTATTTATTATTTTCGAATTTTGTTGTTGTTGTTGATTTTTTCGAATCTGGATGTTGTTGATTTTTTTGAATTTTTTAAAGTTTGTATGTTATTGTTGATGTTTTTAAGTTTGCAAGTTGTTCTTGTTGATTTGTTGTTGAGTTTTCTTTCAATATGTATGTTGTTGTTGATTTTTTTGAATTTTTTAAAGTTTGTATGTTGTTGATTTTTTTTATAGTTTGTTATTTTCGTTCACACGTAGATTTTTTTATGCTGTTGATTTTTTTATATTTTAATTTGTGGGTTCATTTCATTTAGTTTTCTCTTACTTGTTGGATTTTTACGTTGTTGAACTTTTTATACAGACGGTTCGGCTTGATTTCATATGCGGCGTGGTGGTGGAAATAGTAGTGGTATTAGATATTTAGGTTGTTGTATATTTCGTCAAAAAAATTTTCTAAGTAAAATAGTTATTTTATAACTTTTGTAATGTATTTGTGACCACTTTCTATATTTATATAATTAGTTTGTTATATTTTTTGTCATATATATTTTATCACATATTCTTACTTGAGACCGTGTAAAGACGGCTCTCAAAAGCACATTCTAATTCTAAATATATATTGTTACAACTCTAAATATAAATTTGGGCTGGACTTTTGAGAGTCGTCTTTACAAAAGACGGCCTCTCAAGAGAGCACCTGTTTATTTATTTGTTATTTTTATTTTATGTGTTTTTATTAATTTATTGTTACTTTAAATAAAATAATACTTAAAATCTTAATTATAAACTCTTTAATTCTTATTAGATAATATTAAAATACGGTAAGGGATACAATGATAATGACAATTGCAATCAGAAAACTATTAATTGACGCGTATTTATTGTGGTAGATGAAGCTTGTTTTGACAAAAAATGTTTGGTTCTTGTAGGTTTGTAGCCATTAGAAAACAAAATTACAACTAATTGCTCAATCATATCTAAATATATATTTTCTTAACTTGACTTCAATGGCGATATGCATGTATATACTAATGGAATTCAGATCTAAACAATGTCTAACGGAATCAAACTCTAAATATATTATCAAATAATTTCTACACCGTCCCATATAGTTTGAAGCAAAGAGAAAATAGTTGTTTTTTTAAGAAAAAGGTAGATAGTTTAAATGTATGGATGAAATTAAAAGTAAGTGATGTGTTATAGTTTAAAAATAAAAATAATGCAAATTAAGTGATACGAATTAAAATGATAAATATTGCAAATTAAATGGGACAGAGGCTAAGTTTTTAGATTTATACATGCCAGATTAGGTAGGACAAGTCGGTGCAAAGCAAGTAGTTGGCGTATTCAAATTTTGACCAAATTTGGCCGAAACTCAGAATGAAACCTAAAACCAATCAGTTTTGACCCGGTCGGCATTTTAAGTTGTATGTTCATAGTGCAAAAACAAGGCTGCAACGTATCGGAAAGGCCGCGTTGAAAAGGTTTTTAAAGAAACTGTTCTGATTTTTTTCGCGTTGGAAAGGTGTAAAATAACCGCGTTTTAGGACTGTTCAAGGGAAATCTTATTTTTTTGACCGATATTTGGCGATACGACAACCCGTTACCGTAGTATTGTTCCGTTACCGCAATCACGACCGTTCCCGCGTTTTTGCACTATTATTAGAGCTGTTCAAAAGTAACCCGACCCGAAAATCCGACCTGAAACCGAAAGTAAACCGACCCGAAAATTTGTTCCTTTTTAAGGTTTATCGAACCGACAATACCCGAATCGAAGTTGTACCCGAACCGATTGACAACCGAAAATGAGAAAGCTGAACCCGAACTGTAACCGATTTTTGTAACCGACACATAACCGTTAACCAAGATTACCCGAACCAAAAATGACCGACCCGAGTCATATCCGGCCCGAATCATGCTCGAAACCGAACTCGATCCGGCAAAAACCGACTAAACCCGAATAAATTTTAAATCGAATTGCTTTAAACCTGAACCAATTTTTAACATAGAAGTATGATAGACTCATATTCAATCATCTTATTATTTAATCTAATCAGTGATAGATATTTTAATAAATTAAATTTTATAAATACATGGTTTCATATATTTAGAGTTAATAATCAATGGTCAATGTATATAATCGTATTAGATGAAAATTGATAGAACTTTATAATTCTAATTTCCGGTTAAACAAGTAAAAGTAACAAACTAATAATGATCACTAGTTGATTTAAATTTTAACTATTTTTGCTTTAAGTAAAGGAAATCTTGTCATCAATTAAAAAATGACTAACAACTTAATTTAATATTGACTCGATCGATAGTAATTAGTAGTACGTAGCCGATAGTAATTAAAACCCGAACCCGATCTGTACTCGACAAAACCGAAACAATTATTAACCGATGACAACCCGACACCGATTAACACTCGACACGAACTTCAACAGACACCGAACCGATGCTGACCCGATAGCTCGAATAACCGATCTTCAACCGAACCGCGACTAACCGACCCGACCCGAGTGCGATCCGTCGTAACACGCAACCGAAAATAGCCGATCCGGAATACAACCGAACCGAAAGATACTCGTCCGAAACCGACCCGATCACCCGAATGAACACATCTAGCTATTATGTTATCAATTTTAGAGCATTATTATTCATGACCTGTAACTTTTCTCGTTCTTAAAAGTTCAACTTTCAACCTAATCTTATTAACAGTGACCTTTTTTAAAAGATCATCATCTTGTTTTTTTTACTATTAATCTACCCCACTATACTTTCTTTCCCTTGATTTATCTAATATTTATCTTTATTTTTTTCATAAAAACAAAATTAATTTCTTAGTATTAATTAAAACATTTTAATCTTTTAATAAAGCTTATATTTTTTGATAAATATAAATTTGTAGACAACAATAATAATAAATGAAATTTATTAAATTCAAATAAAAATTACAATACACACATAAAAAATAAATACACAAATTAAAATACAAATAATTTTAAATGGTATATCATACTAATTAAAATGGCAATCTAAGTTAAAGTCACCACTTGCTTCCATTTGTTAAAATCCTTTTCAATTTTCCATTGCTCAATGAAATTAAAGTTACCATGATTTTATTTGATGGATTAGATGCGCTTCTTTAAGCACATCATCGTCTTTCCAGTGACCTTACTCCGAAGAGCCTCGTCATAATTTTCAGCCACTTCAAACATATCGGACCAACTCTACGCCAACGACTTTTAAGCATGTCGGCGTTTCTTGGTGAAATTGGATGGGGTTGTTCCATTCTTGCTTTTTCATAAGCAGTCTTAACGTTTTCCCACTTCACTCTTATCTTTTGGTTGGTGCCCACAATCAAATTCATATATGTGTTCATGACTGATAATATGAATGAGAGTAATATCTTCAATCAATTTCCCATTTTTGTAATTATTTGAATCTATGTTTTTTTGGGAATTTTGGGATTATTATTTTGATGTCAAAAAATAAGTAGAAAAATAAGAAAAAAAATAGGTAAATTTAAAAATATGTCAAAAAACATCAAAATTGGTCTCATGTTATAAATGTCAAAAATATATGACCGTCGGTATAATTATTTTTATAATTTAATTTAATACAAAAATAGCTGTTAATTAAAACAAACGGATGTTTTCTACATCCAATCAGAAGGCGCCACATGAAAGATTTTTTGAAAAAAATATTAGGTGACCATTCAGCTGAACGGGTCACATGAAGATCTTTACTCAATCTATTCCACAACCCACCCCAATTTAGATCACCTTTAAAAGAAACTTTCTATTGTTTGGTCATATGATCTATAATTAGATCATCATAATAGATTCTCTTAGTCACCACAACCCGGTATATTTTTAGTCATTTTTAAACTATGATTGATAAACCCTATTTTGACTCCTTTTACGCGTGATATTTGCTATGTTTCTATGCGACTTTTGTTACATTTAATTTCATTTTTCTTGGATTTACACCCCTTTTGATGAGCATGCCTTTGTTGGTGTTTTGTAGGATTTTCACCTTTTTCCCGAGCAAAGCAAGAAGCATCAAATATGAAAAGTCAACTCAAGTGCCGATGGAGGTCAACTCGCTCAGTATTTGATGGATATCTTGAAGGAAGGCAAAAGTTGGGTTCATTAGCTTCGAATCGTCTGGTCACACGTTGAATTCGGAGTTATAACGAAGGAGATAGAGCATTTCCAAAATGACGTGCCAAAAGAGAAGGAGATCGATCGATCGATCTACTTTGATCGACCAATCGATCTTATAAGCAAATAGTTCCAAAATGTTACTAAGCAAGTCAAGGAGGATTGTCCGATCGATCTCATTTTGGGTGATGTTTCAGAATGTGCAAAAAAAATAACATAGGAGATCGACTACTTTTATTAGCTTTTGTTGGTGATTATTTGAAGCTTGTAAACCATTTTCATGGAGTTTAAATCTTGGCTTTTTATGGGTTTTATTTATTTTCTTGAATCTCTCTCCTAATTTTTGGTAATCTCTAATCTTATATGTTTTTAGTATTTCATTATTATGTGTTTGTTCATTTTAGCTATCTCATGATATTGCTTTCTTTTTTTTTTTTCTGATTATTTTACTCTTGTCTTATCCATATTTATGTCATTGGTGTTTAAATGCTTATGTTATATGTTGTTTATGATTTTGTTGGTTAAGATTATGAGTAGTTAGTAGTTAGTTAGGATTGGGGTTAGCTCAATCCTTGTTGGTGGCTTGATAATGATGGAATATTAGTTGACATTGGTTTGAATGGAGAATTAGTAGAAGGCTTGCTCCATCTCTGAGTAACCTAAACCCTTGCTCAAGGAATGAACTCGAGTGCAAGAGATCAACGAGGGTTGAACCTTGCAATTGCCCCTTCAACTAGGAGTTTTCCCCTCCACCTACAAGAGTATTGCCCGATTCTCTTGTCTTTACTCATGAGAATGAGAAGGATGAGATTTTCGGAGGTGATCCCAAGCCCGATCCAGGATCGGATCACTCTTTATATTATGTTTCACTTCTCTCTAATCAAACTAAAGAAAATCAAAACATCTACCAAAGGATAGCCGTCACAAGTGAGCTAACCCGCATCCCATTGTTTCTTTGTTTGTTATTTTCATAGTTATAGTTGTAGTCTAGCTCATCACCATTCCCTCTTATATGATCTCTCAACACTTAAAGAGGCCCTAAGTCTCACAACTCGTCTCCCTGTGGATCGACCCCCTACTTGTCATTACACTTGTGTAGTGTAAGTTTGTTTTTATGCGTATATTTCAATATATATATATATATATATATATATATATAATTAAAATAGTATATTATATTATGTAAAAAGTCAAATATAGCAAGTATTGAAAGGAAAAAAAAAAGTATAAAGTAACAAAAGATATACATTAATTTGTTTTTTTTAAAAAAAACATGGGTAGCGTATTGAGTCTACATTATTATCAACTTGGCCACTGGTCCACTAGTCGTCCTTTTAATTATTTACACGTTGGCTGGATTTTGCGTTAAGTCGTTTTTTTTTTCTATTAAACAAAGACTAAAATATTAAAGCTTTACTCCCTATTCTGATATAAAATTGACTTCTAGTATAGAAAGACTTTTGAAGAACTTTGTTCTAATTGAATATTGTAATCATTACAAATTTTATACGTTTATGATATAAAGATTTCGTATAAATTTAGTTTTTCAATTATTTCTTCTTTTTCTTATATCTTATCTATAGTATAAGCATCCCATCAGAATATATTCATTTTTGTTAAAAATTGTATAAAATGAGAGTTAAATATTACTTTGGGATGGAGAGAGTATCAATAAAGAAAGACATGAATGATTTAAGATGAATCATGTTGATAAAGTAAAGAAGAAGAACGATATCTGATAAAAAAATAAAAAAAGAAAAGAAGGAAAATGTTGCTCAATGGTTTGTATAATATAAGAATATAAGACCTTTTAAATTTTGATCTGTGACTAAAAATGACCTGATCTGAAAAAAATGAAAAAAACTAAGTCAACTCGATCGGAACATAAACGCAAACATGTTGACGATCTTTTTTTGTTCTACGTGAGCATTTTTTGTTACTTTTTTGTTGAGATCCACTTATTTTTAGTCAACTTTTCAAACTGTGATTTAACATTATTTTTTTAACTCTAACAATAATCTATTTGGTTAGTGGGGTAATAAATGGTAGTAATGAGAATGATTTATAGGAAAAATTGTCCATAATAATCGAACATTTATCTGATTTTCCTACAATGAACCGAACTTTTAATTAATCATGAACAATACGAACTCATAAAGGTTTTTCCTCTAACATCCAAGTAAGTAAATTAACTTACTAGATAAATTGAAAAAAAAAAAAAAAACAAGAAAAGCAAACTAAACCCAACCCTTCCCTACTACCACCAACCCACCACCATCACTATCCCTCCTCTTCCTTTCCCTTTTACCAATTTGCCACCAATCTCCTCTTCATCTTTAACTTCAACCTTTGTAACCTTTTAATGCCTTCTTCTCTATTTTCTCTTTCCTATTCATCTTCAACCTAACACTACCACCATTATAATGACTTTATCTTCATCTTCGACCTCTTCATAATCTTTAATGGCTTCATTTTTATTTTCTTTCTCCTCTTCATCTTCAACCTAACAACAACACCACTTCATCATCTTCAACTTCCACTTCATCTTCTGTCCCCAGCATAGTATAAAGTAATTTTCAGGATAGTTGGAGGCGAGAATTTTTTTGGCCACTTGCAATTGCAATCTATCCGAGGGTGGCAATGGTGGATGAAAAGGATTTTTTTTCTTTTTCTTATTTAATTTTTTTTCCTAAATGACCTATTAAACAAGTTTTAGGTAATTTTGGATGTTAGTGGAAAACATCCCACTTATTTGGTATTATTCATGGTTAATTAAAAGTTGGGATTATTGTAGGGAAATTAAGAAGATGTTGGATTATTATAGGGGTGAAAGTTCGGTTTGCGGTTTGGTTTTTTAACAAAACCAAATCAAACCAAATTTATTTCGGCTTTTGATTTTTTCAATCCAAACCAAACCAAATTGGTCCTCAATCAAAATCAAACCCAACCAAATTAATTCGGTTTAGACTTTTTCAAACCAATCCAAACCATCTTTTTCATTAAAAACAAATTTAAATGAAAAAAGAGAGGGAAACTGGGAAAGGAGTGGGAGTGTCAAGTACTTAAGTGTGAGACGGCGGTAGTACAGGTATTATCAAAGGTTAGGGTTTTTTATTTTTTAAGTTTAGAATGTATTTGGCCTGGGCTAATACATTAATGTTAGTGGGCTATATGTAATTTCTTATATATTTCGGTTTGCGGTCTAGAATTTTGGTTTTCGGTTTTTGAAAATTCCAAACCTTAATATTTCAGTTTTTGAATTTTCAAACCTAATCCAAACCAAATTTAAAAAGCACCAAACCATATTTGTTATTCGGTTTGGTCTGGTTCGATTTGCAGTTTTAATCCGAATAAGTTGCACCCCTAGATTATTGTGAGCAAATTTTCCTAATTTATAATGTAAAATTTCATCAAAAGTTCCATATAATTCCCATGGTCGTGAAAGTTTGATCACAAAAAAGATTTTTTGTTTACAAATTTCCATTATCACCTAGTACCACCCCTCCCAATGATCATGCATTAGAATGAATTTTATGAAGAAAATGAGATGATCATTCCCATTACCACCATTTATTACCGCCTACCAAACGGACCGTAAAACAAATGTATTGATCTTTATATTATATATTATGTGAAAACAAAAACCAAAAAGTTTATCACTTAGTGGTTATATATATAATTCCTACATGTATCCGTTGGCTTGTTATTAACATAATAAAAAAAACACCAATCACAATCACAACAATTTCAAAATCTTAATCTCAATGACAAGTCATTATATAATTCATAATTGACACGCAAATTGTTATACATATGCATGTTCACATTAATTCTTTTCTAGCTAATTACCCAAATACATCTCACTACTGGGTTCTTTGTTTGATAGGTGTCATTATACGTAAAGAAAAATGAGTGTAGAAGTGAGGGAATCATGTATAATATACCCAGCTAGCGAAACTCCAAGAAAAATTCTTTGGATGTCAAGAATAGACATGATCTTAGGCACACCATACTCCCATATGCCAGTTCTATTTATCTATAAGCATAACAAAAATTCCCCTAATTTTTTTGACACAAAAATCTTGAAAGATGCTCTTAGTAAAGCATTAGTTCCATTCTACCCAATTGCAGGAAGGTTAATTTTTAACCAACAAAACGGTAGATATGAGATTGATTGTAACGCGAAAGGAGTATTATTCGTGGAGGTTGAAACAACTTATTGTCTTAATGATCTTGGGGATTATATGGAACATGATTCGGAGGTAAGGAACATTATATTTCCGGCATGTGACTACACACAAGAACTCTCGTCAATCCCTTTGTTGTTGGTGCAATTGACACGTTTTAAATGTGGGAGTGTATGTCTTGGGTTATTACAACATCATCATGTCGCTGATGGAGCTGCTTATTTACACTTCATCAACTCATGGGCTATACTAGCCAATGGCCGGCTTGACAGCGGCCTTTTGGTTCAGCCTATTCATAATAGGGCTCATTACGTTGGTCCACGTGAACCGCCATGTGTTCGGTTTCGACACTTAATTTGTGAGCCACCCTTGCCATCAGGTAATACGTACGTACGATAATGCTAGCTGTTTGAAACTCTTATAAACTAATGCATTCTTTCTACTCAAATTCTTAAATGAAAAACGGTTTCAGGGTGAAAGAATTTCTATTAGATTCGCCCAATATATTTAATTTACTGAAGTAATTACTTATACACTAATTTTTGTATGAAACGGTCATATTCCGATAGATATGCGTCATACTTGGGTTATTTAGCCCAATAATAGAAGCTTTTAGCATATGAGCTTCATGTTTTGAGGTCATCTCACCGCGAGACGGTCTCATACAAAACAAACTATTACTTATAATTTTAAAGTTAATAATTAGAAAAATGGGCTAATAATAAGGGTATATATATAGTACTCCCTCCGTTTCTAAATGTTCTTTGCAAAAAAGAAATATATTAGACTAGGTAATTTTGCATAAAAATTTAAATAAGGTAGTTTTTTGCAAATAGACCTATGATTAGGTAGTTTCTTATAATTTTTCCAAAAATATATAATAAAAAAGTATACATTAAGACGAATCTAACGAGATCTCACATGAATATATTTTTTCCTGTATATATATCTTAAAAAACTTAATAAATTTCTTCATTCAAAATAAAATATTCTAAACGGGAAGAACATTAGAAAACGGAGGAAGTAATAGTCACGCACAAATCGCAACGAATTTAGTCCGCTGCCATTAAACTGCTGGCCCATCTCCAATTCATCGCCAGTACGTGGCCCAATGGATTCCATATGTTTGAGCTTTAATTTTATTATTTACTAGATAGTGCCCGTGCGATGCACGGTTTTATCAAATTTTCTGACATATTTTGCATTGTGCGCAATATAATTACATTTATACTTTTATTATTTTTTTATTTTTAATAAAAGATCAAATGGTTCGTACCCTGAGTAAAATAAGAAATTATAAGTTTCTTTAATGGAAAATACTCCTAACTTATTAAGTTTTGCTAACAAAAATAAACATCACATCAATTTGTAGAAGTATTAAATATTATTACTATTAATAACATACTTTAAAACCAAATATAAATAGATAGAAATATGTAAAATTATATTATTAGTTTAAACGACAAAGATAATTTTTACCATAAAAATATATATAGATAGTCATAACCAAAATCATATTAGAATTAATCATTGCATTTAAGGAGCCAAGAGTATAAATAACAAAAACAAATCCTAATAAGAGTATATTACGTTCTAACTATCTCAAAATATCCAATAACATTTTATAAATAATTAAAATAAATGAAATATTATATAGTTTACTACAACAATATTAAATATGATTTGACCCAAAAAAAAAACAATTAATAAGAAAAATAACATACTCAAAATAATAAAATAGAAAGTCAAAAATCATAATTACAATGACATCATCATTTAATTTAGGAGGGAAAATTTTTAATGAGGAAGCGACACGTAAGCGATTTTGAAAGGGGGTGATGTAAGCGTGTTTTGTTTAGTAATAGTTATTATTATAGATTTATTAATTTCTAATAAATATTTAATAGATATCAATTCATCTACAGCAAATCTTGCATGCAACGGCCTCACACATACGACCAGCCCAGTCCATTTCTATTTTTACTAATTTTTAATTTTTTAAAAATATATCAAATCTATGCTTTAAAACACCTGTTCGAAGACTTAAAATGCCCATTTTAAGCCTTAAAACCCCTACTCCAAGCCTTAACATTCCTTCTCTATAGGCTTCACTATATTTTTAAGCCTTAAAATGGGCATTTTAAGCTTACTCCAACAGCTAAAATGTTAATTTTAAAGCTTAAAATCCCTAATTTATGACTTTTAGTCCCTACTTTAAGGCTTGAAAAATGTCATATATTATTTTAGTAAGCAAATTTAGTATTGGAGTGCTTTATACTAATGTTGATTTTTTCTCTTTGATTAAGCATTATACGTCTTAGAATATGCCTTTTAAGTTTCGGAATTATCATTTTGAGACTTGGAATAGACCTTGTATTAGAGTTAGTATTAGAGCTTGATTGTCTTGTTAAGGCTTGGAATTGACCATTTAAGGCTTGGATTTGGCATTTTATGGTTTGTAGTAGATATTACATGCATGCTCTAGAATAGGCTTTTTAAATTTTATAATTGATCTTTTAAAATTTTAAATTGTGATTTTAAGGCTTGAAATTAATCATCTAAGGTTTGAAAATTGACATTTTAAGGTTTGAAGTGTATGATTAACTTTTACAATTGTATTCATTTTTGTAGTTGTGCAATTTTTGCATCAAATCTTTAATTTGCTAACTTATAATACCTGAAAATATTGAGTACAAAATTTTAAATATAATCAACACTATATTTTCACTAATTTTTTAATTTTAAATACAAAAATTTTAAATATTGAGATTAAAATTTCATTGGAGATGACAATGACAGTTGCGATGGAGACTACTGTGATGGTGGTGCTAGAATTGGTGGCATGAGTGGGTCATGGAGAAGAGGACATCATAGACTCAGGGTGGTTGCAAATTTTTTTGGTGAAGGAAGCCATTGATTTGGTGTATAAAGCTTAAGTGATATTAGTGAGGAAGAAGCCTTTTTTAATTTTTTATTTTATGATAATGGGCCACCAAGCCCATACTAAAGCAGTCGTACAACAACGGCCGTCTCACACAAGTTTTAGTCATTCATCTATCTATAACTATTACTAAAACAAAACACTATTATGTCATCATTTTAACAAATTGCTTATGTGTTACATTCTAAATAAAAATTTATCCTCTAAAACTCAATGATTATGTCATTGTTATTATGACTAATGTTTATATGTTTGACTTTTAAACAAAATAATTATGGCTATAATATTATCTATATTTACTGATATGTTATTTTTTAGGTTACATCATTTGATGTGTTATAAAATCATATAATTCTATTTTTTTCAGTTATTTATTAAATTTTTATAATGTTTTTTTTAATAAATGAGTATGGAATATTATTAGATGGTTAAAACATGAAATCATAATTTTAATTTTCGATTATACAAATAGATCAGAAAATTTAAGGAAAAATTACCGTGAATAATACAACCTTTTGTTAATTTCCCTACAATAATACGAACTTTTAATTAACCATGAATAATACCAACTTTGGGGATTTTTTTCCTAGAATAATACCAACTTTAGTTTATTAACTAATTTACTAATTTTTTTGTCATATAATCACCTATAATTTGATTTTTAACATATTAGGTATATTGTAGGAAAACACCCCTATAAGTTGGTATTATTCATGGTTAATCAAAAGTTGGTATTATTGTAGGGAAATAAACAAAAGGTTGTATTATTCCTGGTAATTTTTCCAAAATTTAGTTAAGGTGTGCATCGTACGGGCATTATCTAATATACTCCCTTCGTTCCTTAAAGAAGTTCCTACTTTCCATTTTGGGTGTTACAATTGTTGTTCCCATAAGGAATTTTTTCATTTATATCACAAATTTTAGACAAAAATAACCTCACTCATCCTCATTTTAATATTTTAATAATGATTATGGGCCTACATATCCTACTCCATTTTAACATTTTAATATTCCTTATGCCCACATGTTTCCCACTAACTTCATAAAAATATTTTTTAATTAGTTGTGGTCCCCATATTTTTTCCATTAACTTTCTTTGAATATTTTTTTAATATTTATGGTCCCCACTTTTGCTCCATTAAATTTATTATTCAATAAAATAATATCTCCACTATCTAAAAGATTTCACTTTTCTTAATTCCTGTGAACATTCCCTATGGGAACATCAATAGGGAACCGAGGGAGTATTTAATACAAGATACTGCGGTCCAACCTCGCATGTTCATTTAAAAAAATGGCGATAGCTTAAAGGATCCGTAGCTCGTAAGCTGCCATGTTCAAATACTCCCTCCTATTTAGGGATGGCAATTCAGTTCGAATCCGACCCTAGTTCGACTCGATCCGAGGAAAATAATCTGATTCGAGTCCGAGGAAAAAGTCATCCGACTCCGACTTTACGATAGAAGTCCTAGTTAGATACGGACCGGAATTGGACCTTATTAAAAATCCGAGACTCCGACCCGACTCCGACCCTGAAGGACATCTGACTTTTAATTTGACTTTTACACTAATATTTTTTTTCCTTTAAAACTCTAGATGTGACTAATTCAAGCTCTCTCTTATACTAATTGTAATTTTCGATTTTGAAAAAGTATTTGGTATTTTTATTTAGATTAATGAATCAAGATAAGACAAATGAAATCAAGAGAAATAAAATACGCCAAATCAAAATACGCGAAAATTTTGTTAAATTTTAGTAGTAGATTATTTATGTTGTAAAAATTGAATTCAAATTAAAGTACATATTCATTTGTTAAATTGTATATGAAAAATATATTTAATTTTGTATGCTTTGAAACCATTAGTACAATATCACGACGATACTGTTTGATAATAATCCGACTCTGCATCCGACTCTGTTGGAGATCCGAGACTCCGAGTCGGGGCAAACTTGGAGTATGCATAATCCGACTTCGAGTGGAGGTGGACTAAAAACAAAAGTCAGACTATTATCCGGAGCAAAGTCAGAGTATGTATAATCCGAGCCGAGTCCGACTCATTGCCATCCCTACTCCTATTCATCTTAATAGTCCCATTTGATTGTGCACATTTGCCAATGAAATAATTTCATCGCTAATATCTCTAATTGTGTATAATTCAAAATTGTAAAAAAATTGATATTAATGATCTTTACATTAAAATGAATCAAACAAGACATCTCTTGATAATCTTATAACTTATAGATTAAAAATATAAAATATAAATTAAGAGCGTTTGATAAATAGTATCAAAAGTCAAATGGGCCTAATACCTTAAATAAAAGGGAGTACTTTTTATTATTTTTTGACCGCGTGATCAGTGTCAGTCCTTACGTTTTGTGGGCTCTAGGCCAAAAGAAAAGGGGTCCCTCATACAAAATTTCAAAAATGTAAAAAAAAAATTACTCCAATATAAAAGTAACTACAAGTTACATACTCCATCAATCGGGAAAATTATATTGCAGAGAGCTTTTGTTTAAAACATAACATCAACACATTACACATTGCATCATGATCCAATTATAAATAAAACTTGAGAGTATTCTTCTTTGTTCTTGTATTTGTTATTTTGAGAGATTGTTCTCAAGGTAAGGGGAGGGTTATTTATATTGTATTGTGAAAGGAGAGGCTAAGACTAGGGATGGCAATTCAGTCCGAATCCGACCCTAGTCCGACTCGATCCGAGGAAAATAATCCGATTCGAGTCCGAGGAAAAAGACATCCGACTCCGACTCCGACTTTACGATCCGAGTCCGAGTTAGAGACGGACCGGAGGTGAACCTATTTAAAAATCCGAGACTCCGACCCGACTCCGACCCTGAAGGACATCCGACTTTGAATTTGACTTTTACACTAATATTTTGTTTCCTTTAGAACTCTAGATGTGACTAATTCAAGCTCTCTCTTATAATAATTGTAATTTTCGATTTTGAAGAAGTACTTGGTATTTTTATTTAGATTAATGAATCAAGATAACACAAATGAAATCAAGAGAAATAAAATACGCCAAATCAAAATACGAGAAAACTTTGTTAAATTAGTTGTAGAATTATTTCTGTTGTTAAAACTGAATTCAAATTAAAGTACATATTTATTTGTTAAATTGTATATGAAAAATATATTTTGTTAATTTTGTATGCTTTAAAATCATTAGTACAATATCACAACGATACTGTTTGATAATAATCCGACTCTGCATCCGACTCCGTTGGAGATCCGAGAGTCCGAGTCGGGGCAAACTTGGAGTATGCATAATCCGACTCCGAGTGGAGGTGGACCGAAAACAAAAGTCCAACTATTATCCGGAGCAAAGTCGGAGTATGTATAATCCGAGCCGAGTCCGACCCATTGTCATCCCTAGCTAAGACCTCACTTAAGGATCAAAATGCGAAGTTAAGTTGAGTGTTTGTGTTGTGTCAAAGTTTAGGAACAAATAATGCAAGTAGTAATAAATGGCAAAATAAACAAATAAACAAGACAAGATTTTTAAGGTGGTTTCCACCATCTAGCCTATGATATATGTAATATGTGTTCAAAGGAAAAATACAAACTTGATTGGAATTACAGATGGAGGTTATGTGTAATGGAAGAGAGAAGCTAATTAGGGAGAAAACTAAAGTAAGAAGGATACGACTTTGGTGCATCTCTTTAAGGGGCCTATTACTCATGTATTTATAGCAAGAAGTAGGGCATCAAAGTAATGTAAAGTGGGCAACAAGCAATTGGAGGAAAGTGGTACAATAGGACAGCAAGCAGCAGCTACGTCAGAGAGCTAAATGACTCAGCGGGGTGCAGCAGGCTATTGGTTGCTTTTCTCCACTTGTCACCTTGGTCCCCTACACCCTTGCTCGTAGTACTCATGTCCTTTTTTTGAAATGGGGTGTGCTAACAACCTTGAATACTTGCATCCCAAGTCTTCACCATCATAGTACAATGTACTAATGTACTTGCTTGATACCCAAACACCCTATCACAACAATGTACTTGTCCTCTTCCACTTACACTATTTAATATGATTAATTAATTTAATCATGTTTTGATTACTTGGTAGCTCAAGTCACCAATAATCCTAACATATTGTTGAGTCCATGTTATAAATAAAACTTCATTTGAGGGGGAAGTATTCAAGATACCTCATCAACACATTATCCATTTTTTTCATATGTATTTGTGTTCTCATCTTGTTTTTCATTAGTATAACCTGTTGTAGCTTTTCTTTCAAAAGACTAACTGATCACTTTATTATTTTTTAGGTATCGTAATTTCTAATACAACTATTGAACTAAAACTTCACATTAAACTGCATCAATTGAGAACAAGAAACTTAATCCAACGTTCAATCATCATAAATAAATATACTAATTCAGGAACAATTGTGACAAGTGTCACTATTTTAAAACCACTTTGCCAAATGTCACTCTAATAGCGTTAGATTGTTGTTTTGGAACTCATCTCTTCATCTTCCCTAATGCAATCTAAATTGTCAATGAAGAGTTCTTTTTAAAGTGATTTTAATTGTAATTGAATACTTGATATTGACATAGACTCTACAAATTCATATTCACACTAATATTAATAAAAAGTAAACCTACAACATGCATTGCACGGGTATAATCCTAGTTATTATATTGAATAACTTCATTTACTCTTGTGATACATGAGAACTTTACTTAGGCTTCATGCTAGTAAAAAAATCCTAGTATTCCTCCTAGCTTATAGCAACTCTACCCATAGAATACGACTTCCTAAATCCTCATCAAAATAACAATAAGAATTTGTCGAGGTTAATTATTCAACTAAAAAAATTTCATTGAGTAATTACTTATATCCAATCATAAACATGAACAATTTCTAATCAGAATTTTTTAATTATTCATTTGTTGAAAAGATAAAGTAAGAGTCAAAAGTCTTTGATTAGAATAAAATATAAATAAACAAATTAAATGGATCATACCTGGGCCATTGGGCATTGTGCTAGACGAAATGCTAAGAAAAGTAAAGATTAATTTAAGCAACTAATAATACAATACAAGAATTTGTGAGAGACGGTCTTTTTGAGAAACCATCTCTGATTGGATTGACTCATAAAAAAATGCAGAGTATGTAAGAGTATGCATTGAGTTTTAATGGGCTGGACCTGAGAGATGTCTCTCAAGAGACCAGCTGATAATACAATATTTTCGAGTTCACTTCCTTCATTGACTCAATGTGTTTCATTTCATTTTTTATTATTTTGTAAAAGAAAAACTGTAATGTTTTTAAATTTTGATACGGGTATAAAGTAGGGTTAATTAGCATAAGTTGTGATAATATTAAGTTTAGTAAAGTAAATTAGTAATATTATAAACATATCTAAAATAAAAATGAGACATTTAGAATGACTTGACTCAATAAAAAATGGGACACTAATAATGATGAATAGGAGTGAGTAGTAAATTATGTACCTCTAGCAAACTACTTGAAACAAATATATCAACCTCTTTATTTGAATCATCGAGTCGATTTTTAATTTGTTTTAAACAAGTGTTATGTTCATTTTTACATAATTATAAATTCATTAAAAAATTAGGTCGATGTTAATTTGGCAATAATAAAAGCATATCATCATAGTAAAAACTTTGAAAAATTTCAAGTGTCACAACTAAAGAAAGTTTTTTAAATGGAACTTATTAAATGGTTAAAGAAAAATGACATTGCATTTGATCTTGAGAAATATCTCTACCATTAAAATATTTTTGACTAGTATATATATTTGTAGTTAAATTAATTAAATTAGATAAAATACCTAGTTAATTTATACATATATCAATCTAAGTTGAGTGTTTCTAATACATAATACCACTGACTTTATTTTTTAATTCATATGCTCATATATGTCGATGCTAAAAAAAGCATATATTATATAGAGTTTCTATGCTAGATACTAGTTAGGTATGTTTTAAAAAGGTGTAATATTAAAATGGAAAATAGAAGGGAAATTTCATATAATAATTGTAGAGGTTCCCAAGTCTCCAATTCTAAAACAAGAAACCAATATTTGTAGTCCTTTAGTGAATGTGAATCCTCATTCACCTCTCTCTTCATCCTTGTACGTACGGTGCGACTCCTTCCTTTTCAGTTGTGGTGAGTAAAGTTCCTTCTCCTCTTCTACTCGTATTCTTGATTATCACACGTATGATTTTCATATTGTTTTTGTTTGGTATCATGATATATGTATCAGTTAGGATTATTTATAGGATCGATAAGAATAAAAAATATAATAAAAAAATGATATATATTTCATTATATTAGGCTGATGATATATATAGAGTCGTTAGGAATACATTTATATAAGAAGCTGAAAATAAGCATTTGTAGATAAAAATAAAGGAAAAATTATTGTGAATAATATAAATTTTCGTTAATTTCCCTACAGTAATACCAACTATTGATTAATCATGAATAATACCAACTTAGGAGAGTTTTTCCTAAAATAATACCAGCTTTAGTATATTAACTAATTTACCATTTTTTTTTGTCATATAATCTCCTGTAGTTTGATTTTTAGCATGTTAAGTATATTCAAGGGAAACACCCCCAAAGTTGGTATTATTCATGGTTAATCAAAAGTTGATATTATTGTAGGGAAATAGGCAAAAAATTGTATTATTCCTGGTAATTTATCCAAAAATAAATGTATCAATCAATAATAGGAAAACTACCTACAATAATTCAATCTTTTACTATTTTCTGCAATAATTTCAACTTTTGATTAATTATGTGTAATACTAATTTGAGATTTACTTACCCGGAAACATTATTGCCCAAATAATGAATGATTTTTGCAGGTTACTTGTTAAAAATAATAAAATCAAAAATCAAAATTAATACAAATTAAAAGTTATAAATCAAAAAAAAATTACTTAATCTTTTTTTTATATATTTTTTTCATGTTTCAAATTTTTTATAATTTAATATTGCATTTATCTTTTTAATTTTAATGCAAAATGACTTATTGTATAGATAAGAAGTAACTTTGTGTATTCTTAGCAAGCACCCCCAATAATTGGAATTATTCACGTTTTATCAAAATTTGGGATTAATGTAGGAAATACGTAAAAGATTGAATATTATTCATGTTTTATCAAATTATGTCGATAGTATTTAATAAATGTGAACTCAAGTCAATGAGTTCACATAACAAATATTTAACCAATTTGGCTACACATATTTATTAGTATCTTGATGGTTTTAGAAATTAATAGAATACTGTCAGTTAACATCGTTAAATGACCTTATATTGGCCTTTGACAATAATTAATAATGTTAAATAACTTGCATTGGACAGTGAATGGCTAATCAATTGAAGGAAGTGGAGGATTCAATACTGAAAAAGATTGGGGAATTGAAAAACATCCATTGTAATCAGTGTATTTACAAGGTTCCAGAACCTATAAGGAATGTACATAAACAATGTTATGAGCCATTAGTTATTTCTATTGGTCCTTTCTACCACAACAAACAATCCTTAGAGCCTTTGCAAGACTTAAAATTGAGGCATCTCGAATGCCTCATAAAATACGACATCTCGATAACCACAACTACAATCACAACCACAACCACAGACGACAAGTTACGCGAGTACTTAGAGTTTATAGGGAATAAGGAAGAGGAAATCCGTTCTTATTATGCAGAAGAGATAAATATCTCAAGTAACGAATTCATAGAAATGGTAACGGTGGATGCTGCATTTATAATTTATTTATTTATATGTTTTTATAATGAAATTGTAGTACAAGATAAACCTATAAGATATAAGCTTGAAATGGTACACCATATTCAACATGATATATTTCTAGAAGAAAATCAACTTCCATATTTTATTCTAAAAGAGGTATATGCAAAATCATTTGGTGCAAACTACCCAAATATTTGTTTTATGGATATTGCACTAAATTTTATAAGTGCCAGCCATATACCTGGAACAGAGAGCACCCATGAACTAGAAGAAAAACTTAGAAATAATGAATCAGAAATCAAACATCTAGTTGATTTCTTAAGAATCTGCTGTTTACCCTCGAATGTTCGAGAAGGTTTAGGGAATGTAGAAGCTGAATTTCCTCCAACAGCTAAGGAACTAAAGGCGGCGGGAATCGAATTCAGGTGTAGTACTGGTGAGAGTTTACTAGATATAAAATACAAGAATGGGGTATTAGAAATACCAAAATTGATCATACAAGATAGTACAGAATCCATATTTCGTAGCATTTTATTTTATGAATATTGTCACCATTATTATGATTCATATGTATTGGATTATGTTGTGTTTCTTGATGAATTAATAGACACTTCAGAAGATGTGCAAATACTTGTTAAAAGTGGAGTTTTAGAGCATTGGCTTGGGAATCATGAGGAGGTTGCAAATACCATTAACAGGATTGTTAAGAACATCATGATATGTAATTTCAACTTCTATTATACGAATATTTCTGGGGATTTGAAAAAATATGCTTCTAAGAGTTGGAATAAATATATGGCTATATTGAGGAGAAACTACTTCAATCATCCATGGTCCATCGTTTCTTTCATTTATTTAACCATTCTTCTTATTCTCACTGCCATGCAAGTAGCCATTGCTTTTCATTAAGTAACTAGCTACCTTTTCTCTTCTTTTTTTTTTTTATCGATTTAACGCAATTTGTTGTATGAGACGATCTTACTGAGAAATGGATTTTATTTTTAACATTTTGTTGGATCCTCATATACTTCATATATTTATAGATGTCCACTCATAAACCCAAAGAAGGTTCACTACTAAAATCAATTGGTAATAATAGGAGTTACTCCTTGAGTATATAAAGTGGATGCATACTCTTCTTTTTCCCCGATGTGAGACAACTCACATGTGGATAACACATGGGCACTTCAACAATTATTGTTACTGTTAATTATGAATTAATCCTTTTATATTTACGCGATCTTGTAACCCAACCATTGATGCATGCAAATAGTAGTCTTATTTAGGCTTTGTTTTAATATCAAAATCAGACTAGGATTATTATTTATAAGGATAATGATGATTGTGCGTGCTGATGCGAAAGTGTGCGCATGATCTGCAAAGTAGGTAACCTTTCCCTACTTTTCTTGTTGCTCCTCATGTGTTTAGATTCTTTTTAGCAATCAACTTTTTACTCATTGACAAAATGATTTTTAAAACCCTAGTCCAAAGTAGGATGTGTTGGTTCGGTTGGAGTTGCGATTCATTTCACAAGTTAAAAGTATTCACTATTTTGATAGCCTTTTAAGTTAGTTCTTTTAAGGCCATCTATTATTAAATGTTCACAAATTCTTGTGAAAGACGGTCTCTTAGATAGACCATTTTTATTTGAACTGGCCCATAAACGAAAATGTAGAGTAAAAGTAGATATTAAGCTTTAATGGGTTAGGCCTGAAAGACGTCTTTCAGAAAGACGGTCTCTCAGGAGACTAGATGTAAGATGTTATATTAAGTTGTGATAATTCGTCTTATAATCTCACCGAGGCCCACTCCATGTGATGATCATGGGATGCTCGTGGGCTCGGGCCTGCAAACACATGGGTCAAGAGTATTGACTTCCACATACACTTGACGAGATTCATTGTTTCCCAAAATTAAATGGTAGTAGGAGGATTAGCTCACCCAATATTTATGCAAATCAACAACCCACTACAACCCACATACACTTGAAGTATTTCGAACACTCTCCCTCACATGTGAGCCACATCATACCAGGAACCACCTTCGGTCTGATACCATATTAGGCCGTGACAATTCGTCACATAATCTCACGTTAATTGATTTTCACGTGATCCAAAACCTATATTTTTGGTATTCAATTTTTTTGGACGGGGATCGGATAGTGATTTTCGCTATCCGAAAAACCGGGTATTCGGATTTGGATCAATCCGATATTCGATTTTGAACACCCTAGTATATACTATGGTGAACTAAGAAATAAAGAAAAAATTTTAATATTGTGGGGTAATTGAAAACATGTGTTGGTGAAAATTAAAGAAATATATATTTATCATGGCCAAATGGGGAATTTTTTTTTTGGAAAGCAAATGGGGAAATTTTAGTCCGAGAGTTGTTCAAATGTGATCAAAGCCTACTACAATCACCAAAAACCTCTCATGTATGGCTGCTTTGCTAATTGAATTTTTAGGTACTGTCATACTGGTACCTTTTCAAACTATATATCAATATACTAAATCAATATACTACAGATGATTTAGTATTTTGGATATTTAAACCCGTCTAAAATATATGTTCAATGGATTCATAGTTATCATAATAGTTGATCTATTTTTTTAGTATTACGGAAAATCCTTACTTAAGACCGTCTTTATAAGAGATGCGTCTTAAATGGGTCGGTCCATTATTAGAAAAATAACTTTAAAAATGCGCTTTGTGTAATCCTATTTGAAGTTGGTATTATAACCTATTGAAGTTGGTATTATAACATGTTCGAGTTGGTATTATAACCTATTAAAGTTAGTATCTCCAAATAGGTTATAATACAAACATTAATTGGTTATAACACCAACTCCAAATACCAATTTTAATAAGTTATAATATCAACTTTAATAGATTATAACACCAACTTCAATAGCTTTATAATACCAATTCCAAATAAGCACAACCGCGCGTGTCAGTTTTAAATTTTTTTTAAAATTATTAGGCTTGGGCCAGGAGAGCCGTCTGTTATAAATTATGCCGTTTTTCTTGCATAATTTACAATACACAAAAACTTGTATGAGACTGTCTCACTTGTGAGACGTGTCTTATTGGGCCAGCCCAATTACATATATTTTTCTATCAATTTTACAAATTAAAATGTCAATTTTAAGAGTTAAAAGACCAATTTGAAGACTTAAAAGAACAATTTCAAGGATTTACAATTGACATTTTAAATCATGGAATTTGACAATTTCATAACTTAAAAATTCAATTTCAATACTTAAAAAACTAATTTTAAGACTTAAAAAACCAATTGCTAGACTTAAAATTCTTATTTCAACTTTAAAGTAGGATGACTCAAACATTAATGTTGATATTAAAACTTTGAAATAGACCTTTGAAGTCTTGAATTGGAGTTTTAAGTCTAGAAACTGTCCTTTTAAGTCTTAAAATTAGTATATCAGAATATTTTTAAAAAAAACTTATTGGGCCTGGACTGATTGCACGGATAAGGCGGTCTCACAGGAGACTTTCTGTGTACAATAAGAGTCAAGTTAATTATTTTCTAGACTCCTTGATGACTTTGGTTGTGATTCAGTACGTCCATTACTCGTATTCATAAGAAGTTTGTGTGGTTTCATATAGATGTGAGGAAGAATTATGTCATGTATTAGTTGAATTAATCATCCATTAATCTATCTATAACTATTACTAAAACAAAACACGCTGACATAATCACTAATTAATAGTGCTTATGTGTCACAACCTCAACAAAAAAATTTCCTCCAAAACTCAATGATGACATCATCACTAATTAATATATTTGACTTAATTGCTTTCTAATTATGACTATAATAATGTTATTCATATTGATGTTATACTTTGTAAGTCACATCATTTGATGTATTAGAGATCTATAAATTTAATTTCATTTTTTTTCAATTATTTATAAAATCTTATCAATTTTATTTATTAAATAATTATTATTTAAGTGTATTGGATATTTTAAGTTGGTTAAAAGATAATATACTTTTATGAGGATTTTTTTAATTATACTAATGAAATTGGTTACTTAAATGCAATGCATAAATCTAATACTCCCTCCGTTCTTTTTTGTTTTTCCCATTTACTTTTTGCACAGTTTTCAAAGCAACGTTCGATCCTAAATATCTCTAAATATGCATTATAAAAAATTATAAAAAATATATGATAAAAATGTATACATTAAGACGAATCAAAGGAGATCTCATATGGATATATTTTATCATCTATAAATGTCTTAAAAATCTTAATCAAATTTCTCTCTCCAAAATGGAATATATTCTAAACGGGAAGAACAAAAAAGAACGGAGGGAGTATGATTTAGGTTGTGGCTACCTTTATGCAAGTCACTTATATTTTTTATGACAAATAATTTTTTTAAATTTATAAATAATTTTACATAAATATTTATGTTAAATTTATAACTAAATTTTCACAATCATCTACGCACATTTAGTGATGGCTACGGGGCGGGTTACCTGGAACCGAACCGGTGCCGAACCGCTTGAAACCGAACCCGGAACCGGAACGTTCGTGACAGGTTCCAAACCGGCCCGAACCGCGAAACCGTGAACCCGCCGAAAAAAAGTTGTCGGAATCGTGAAACCGCCGGAAAAAACCGTTTGAACCGGACCAAAGAACCACGGGCCAGTGCACCCGGTCCGAACCGGTTCACCCGGACCAACGGTTCAATGGAACCGCCCCGGAAACAGGAAACCGGACCGGAACGGTTCACCCGGCCCAACGGTTCCTTGGAACCGGACCCGGAACCGTACGGTTCCCCCGGACTGAAAAACTACATCAACTTCAAACGCTCGCCATTTCTTGCTCGGTTATCAAAATCGGACGTATAATATACTGTTGGAAAGCCCTTGAAGTCTAACTTCCAATGCCGCAAACCTTGTATTAATGAGATATTCCTATCAAAAGTTATAGTCAAAAGAGTAGACATGTATCAAATTTCCCCTTAATACTTTTGCATTAACAACACTTTTCTACTCTTTTACTCTTCATGGCTTGACAAAATTGATAGCTTGATACGTTCTTTGAGCCTTGTAAACATGATTAGCACCAAAAACCCACAAAAATGACTCAAAGTACCATAATTCACCCATTTGGCTACAAATTGGACATGGAATACCGAAATGGAGTGAAACCACATAAAACAACCCTAAACCGCCTCTAAACATCGAAAAGGAGCGTAAAAATGTAAATGATGAGTGCAAATAATTGCACTTATCATATGTTCACGCAACTAAGATTTTTTCATATGTTTATGAACCAAACGTTCACTTAGTAATAAGTGAATGTATTACTGTTTTTTATCATCTTCTTAGACATTCTCGTGATGATAGTAACGTTTTTTTAAAGCCGATTCTTGCAGATATGATGGATAAGTGGAAAGCGTATTTCACTAACTTTCCTTATATTTATGGAATTGCGACAATTTTAGATCCGTGTTTTAGGACGGAAAACCTAAGTAAAATAATAGGATTTTACAACCAAGCATTAGATCTCCCGTCTAGTGATGTACATATTTATGTAGGAACTTGTAAAAAACTTTTAGCAAACCGTTATGATCATTATTCTAGTAAATATAACCTGAGTCGCGATACGTCTAGGCGTGCTAGCGTCTCGGAACGTCCCATGTATTATAACCCTATAATAGCTAACATAATAAGTCAAGATGATACTTTTATAGGATCATCTTCTTCCTCCCCCTCCGCTTCATATTTAGAATTAGATAATTATCTTAAACATCACTTTGAAATCGACTAAAGTAGTTATAACATTTTACAATGGTGGAAAGAAAAATCATTAAAATTCCCCTTATTATCGAGAATTGCAAAGGATATCCTTGCAATTCCTGCTTCTACTATTGCGTTGGAGTCTGCTTTTAGTGCAGGTAGAAGAGTTTTAGACGAAAACAGATCTCGTCTTGCTCCACATACTATTCAAATATGTGTTTGCAAGAAAGATTGGGATCAAGTGGATGTCCAAACACAAGGACTCAAGACCGATGATGATCAAGACGACGATAATCCATGGATGATGATGGATACATCTGCATCATCGTCGGGAGGAGAGACGACGGAAGTATCTAACCAACCATATGACGATGACGAATAGGATCATGGATTACGGACCACGATCAATCAACATCAACATTCAACAATTAAAAATAAAAGGTACGACAAAGAACTACGTGGGCTTTGATTCCTTCGGGATACGTAGGCAGCTTAGTGTTTCTTCGGGATACTAGGTTCAAGTCCATTCTCTCCCCCTTTTTTTATTAATCATCTTTATCGTTTCTTATTAATTTATTTTTTTCCTTCTTTTTAGTAAATATTTTAATAACGATGACAAGCATTGAATTTCGATAATAATCAAGTAATCGACGAAGGTACGTCCGCATTATTATAGTATTTTTATATTAAAATTAAAGGAAAAATAAGAATGGAACCGATCCGACCCACCCGACCCGGGTATTGGAACCGCCGGAACCGCCAAGGAACCGTCCGGAACCGTCCGGAATCGGAAATGTTCGGGTCAGGTTCTAGATGGAACCGGAACGGAACCGGCCCAACCCGGACCGTGGCCATCACTACGCACATTGCATTTAAGTAACAAAACACGCTGACATAATCACTAATTAATAGTGCTTATGTGTCACAACCTCAACAAAAAAATTTCCTCCAAAACTCAATGATGACATCATCACTAATTAATATATTTGACTTAATTGCTTTCTAACTATGACTATAATAATGTTATTCATATTGATGTTATACTTTGTAAGTCACATCATTTGATGTATTAAAAATCTATAAATTTAATTTCATTTTTTTTCAATTATTTATTAAATCTTGTCAATTTTATTTATTAAATAAGTATTAGTTAAGTGTATTGGATATTTTAAGTTGGTTAAAAGATAATATACTTTTATGAAGATTTTTTTTATTTATACTAATGAAATTTGTTACTAAAATGCAATGCATAAGTCTAATATGATTTAGGTTGTGGCTACCTTTATTCAAGTCACTTATATTTTTTATGACAAACAATTTTTTTTAATTTTATAAAATAATTTTACATAAATATTTATGTTAAATCTATAACTAAATTTTCACAATCATCTACGCACAATGAAAAGTATGATACAAATCAAACAAGGTATGTAATGTATAGAATTATTCAAAACGAAATGAGATATAACTATAATGTAAAATTTATTTATTAAAATTTTAATCTCTTAAATGATATGTCAGTAAATTTAATAAAGTCGTGCATCGCACGGGCACTATCTAGTAAAATATACTAATAAAGAAATCATTTGAGACACATGTCACACTATCATTATAAATTTGTCTGCCTTTTTTTTTATTATTGATAAGGAAATTTTTTATATTTGAATTGATAATTAGGGAAACAGTTAGGTCATTAAAATATGTAATGATCTATTATATTTTAATGTAATATTTGTTGATTGACTATAATATGTGATGATCTATTGAAATATTATATTTGTATATGTAATATACATGTAAATCTTTATTTAACTTAGATAATAAATCACTATCACTATCATATAATGAATTAGCTAACTAACTTGGCTATTTTTTCAACTAAATCTTCGCTCTTATCTATCATAGTTAAAGACTTTTTAAATTTTATTTGTCTCAATTATCAATAATTGCTATGAGTATATATTTAAATATTGTTGTAAAATAAATTATTTATTCACGCTGATAATGATAATATCATCAATCATAAAATATATTTCCTCTGCTCCATTATACTTGCTACATTTCATTTTTTACGCATTTCAAATCGTTATTTTGTTTATTTATATTTTGAATTATACAAATCTAAAAATTATAAAAAGTTAATATTATGAAAATATGCGATTAGACGATTCAAAATGAATTATTCATATTAATTTTATTTGTCTCAATTATCAATAATCTAAGTTATTTTGTAAAATGAATTAGTTTTATAAAATAATATCATTATTCATATTAGTAATTATTTATAGCCTTCATATTTTACACGGGAATTTATCTAGTTAAGTATTACTTTTAAGTTTGGATTGTTTTAAATAGATGTGAGGGGAGAATCGGTTCATGTCTCAATTGATTAAAATATTATCTTTTCCGAGTAAATTCGCGATTGTCCCATGGCCCTTTCTTAGCTTATCCTGCAATCCAAAAAAAAGGCGAAAAAGTTTTAAAAATATTTTAGAGAAAATGATCAAGCTTTATATCGTTATCTGATTGATAAGATAAGTGGTTCCTCCACAATCATACAATATCTAATTGATTTTTCTTAGTTTGAAAAAATGATTAAATGCAAATTAAAATTTCGAAGTACTCAAGACTAGTAAAAATAGTTATATATTGATGCAAATTACTCTATTTAGTGACATTTAAATTAAATGTCTAAATATATCTAATTAAAAATAAATTATATTATACTGATTGGATCATGTATCAAATTTCCCATGTGAATTCTCAAGTTTGATTCTCACATAACTCTTCTATTCTTTTAGCCTACCCAGTAATCCGAAAAAATAAGTATGAGGAAAATTTTGGATTAAATGATTAAGCTTTTTGTCATTTAATAAGAAAATATGATAATTCTACGGTGGTTGCACCACAATCATACAATCGCAACCATTGAATTTTTTCATTATCTCATTGATTTATCTTAGTTCGAAAAAATGATTAAATACCAATAAAATAGTCGACACTTTTAAATATTTATATATTGATACAAATTACTCCATTAAATATATTAAATTTATTTAAGTAATCACCAATAATCTTAAAGTTAATATATATATTTTTTATTTTAACAATATATATTTTCAAGTCCACCAATAATCTTAAACTTAATTGGCTTTATTTTTTATTTTTATGCGTCCTAATGAACCAACCTCATCTTATTTTCAGATATAACCTCATAAGTTTTACTCCTTATATTAAACTTGCGATTAGTACTATTTTTAATATGTTAGTAGAACAAATGGATTAAATTTTGAATTAAAACTGAAATATATTAAATACTTATGGACTAATCTTGTACTATGCGTTTAATGAGAAGCAATATAAGTTGAAATTTTGAAATATCAAACACTCTTACACATCTGTCTTAATGTCAAGTTTAAATAAAGAGTTTATATTTATATTCTGAATGGTATTTAATTAATTAAATTAGATAGATGAGCAATTAGTCTTGTATGGAACCATCTCACAATAGGACGAACTCATATAATTGGCACATTTCTCTAGTTGATCACGTAAAAATATTAGTTTAAGATTATATGCGATCACACTAAAACTATTAAAAAAATCATTTTAAAATTATTGATAATCAGTACTTTATGATTCTAATTTATAAGTAATTACTTTAATGGTTATAAGTGATCACTTTATGATTATAAATAGTCACTTTAAGACAATAATTACACATTAAACCAAAGATAACCTCACACTTATATAGGAAGAATTTTTTTAAAAATAATTTAAGTTGATCTAATTAAAATTATCTTACGTTAAAACAACCTTAATAGAAAATTAATCTTCAAACACAAATTCTTATTTGAGACCGTCTTTTATAAAGACGGTTCTCAAAAGCCTAGTTTAATTCTAAATATATATTGTTACAACTCTAAATATAAATTTGGGTTGGACTTTTATGAGTATCTTTACAAAGACGGTCTCTCAAAAGAGCATCTACTCTTCAAAATACCATCATGTTTTCATCACCACATACCAAATTTAAACGCGTGGTCGTGGCCTTTCATCTAAACAGAGAAATATCCACCACAAAGTAGGCCCATTATTAAGTTAACCGCAGGAGACAACCACAAATTTGATTTCCATGTGAAAAATTTGACCAATTTTAATAAATAAATAAATAAATAAACAATTCTAACACTTAAATTCCTAACAAACAACAACTAACACGGCCATGTCGTTTTTGCTATAAATAATATATATGTTCGTACGTGGTTTTTTTGAGTTAGCTACTGATAGTAATGTTTTTCTTATAATATATCGTTACTATATAAACCCAAATAAAAAGAGAAAGAAGGGTGCCATATTGTTGATCCGATCCGTATTATCAGAGCCATGGCTTCATTGATGAGTATGTTCAGCTGCTTTTCGGAATCGTCGAGCTCGAAAAGGTATGTATGTGATGGTGATGTTTGTAGACTGAATGAAAGAAGAAGTTTAGGGAAGAAGGATAAGTTGAGCCTTTTGTTTTTAGTTGGCTGTCTTTCACCAAAGAAACCTTGACTTGTTTCGAGGTTTCAATCATTAGCTTATACTTTTATGAGTTCGAATCAGATTAAAATATTTAGCACTATGTAATGATAATAATTTTTTAAATAATTAGAATTATTAATTATGTTTTTATAATTTTTGTATTACTAATCTAAGATTGTCTGCAAACATTTTCTCACTAATTGATCACATGATCTCATTCTGGGTTTGACTGATCAAAATTGCTTATAAATAAGCTAAGTACATCAAATTTCCATTAAATTTGGCTTATAGGAATTTGGCCAATAGGAATTTGGTGGGAGAACAAAGAAAAAAGGATTAAAATAAATAGAGTAGTGGGAAAAAATATGTTAATGAAGGTTAAAGAAATATATTTACATGATGGCCAAATAGGAAAAATTTAATCATATTAAAGCTATTCAAACGTGACCAAATTCGAAATTTCGATCAAAATTAAATACTACCTAAGTCGAAAATATATTTTTTTAGGCTTAGTTATCAAAAAGGGGCAAATCAAACTCGAATTGAAACAAAATTATATGACCGACTTATAATCGTTAATAGAGATTACCAGGACGCAACAATAACTTAACCTAGTCATATCCCACCCAAATTGTGTATTAAGTTGATCGCGATCCGATTAAAACCTACTTAACTTGAATTGATTTTTAACTGAACTGATGATGGAATGTAACATCCCTATCGGGGTGTTACATGGAAGCTCAAACCGATTATTAATTGAATTGTTGTAAATCTGAATCAATTTATTCACTTATTATAAACCTAATTTCTAGTACTACAACATTATTATGTATATATCATATCATACAATAAAAACAAAAATTCATTATACCACTACAAGAAATTTTATATTGGGCGACAAAAAAGACTTCTTTTCGGCGACAAACATAAAGTTGTAGCACATATAAATTTTGGGCGATAAAATTAAAATGTGAGGCACAATAGTACAACTTGGGCGACAAATTTTAAATCTGGCACAATAGTAATGCTTGGGCGACAATTTAAAGTATGTGGCACAATAGTATTGCTTGGAGTGACAAATTTAAAATATATGGCACAATAGTAATGCTTGGGCGACAATTTATAATGTGTAGCACAATGACTTTGCTTGGACGACAAATTTGTAATGTGTGGTACAATAGTATGCTTGGGCCACAAATATTTAACTTCATTTAAATCACAAATATTTAACTTCATTTAAATCACAAGTTTATCAAATAAATAAATACTTACATATCTAAAATAACAGCTTAATAAAAACATAAATTTTTATTTTATTATACACATTCAATTTTTCAAATTTACAAGTTCTAAATCTAATATATTCTTGTAATGATTTTTTTTATATAAGAACAAATTCTGAAATTAATTCTTGACTATCTCCACATTCGGTCGAGACGCAACACAACATCGGTCGAAGCTTCAAACAAATTGGTCCATAAGCTATTTGTGGGTTTTATTCAGTTCGGTCCAATCTTTAAAACTCCAATTGCTTATTAAGCTTGCGGATGAATTCTGGATTATTCAATTAAATTTGTTTATACAATTCTTAGGTATTGTTTTCTATTTTCAATTGCTTAAATCTTTTTTGTTGATTCAATGAATTCTTATATCTCAATTTTCATTCATAATTTATTTGTTGATTCAATGGATTCTTTGTTGATGGAAACTCTTTTCTATTACCCATTTGCATAACTCTTTTTTGTATTCTTTTGAAATCAAGATTACAAATTAAGATTTGTTGTTGAGGTTCTTGTGAAATTAGAGTTTGTTTTTGATGTTTTAATTGCTTAAAATTGTAGTTATTATTTTTTGTTTACACAAATAATTGTTAATGACACTCGTTTGTTCTTTTTATTTTTTGTTTTGAATTATTTTTCTTTTCCTCATATTTTTTATGTTATTATTGCCAAATGTGTTTAATTGATTTTGGGAAGAGTAGTGTATTTTTTTATTTGAGAATTCTTTGAATTTTGATTAATGAAATGGTAAAATAATTGGAACATTGTTACTGAATTTCAATTTATATGTTCAAGAAAAAGGCAAAGATTTTGTCATGGAGTATATTTGAATATAAAGAATTGATCATTTAAGAAATAATGAAGATATTCAGTCTTTTTATTTTTTCAGTCTTTAAATTTATGTATGAGACGATGTCTGTGGTTAAAGAATATGACAAAGATAAGAGTTTATTTCAAGTTAATTACCTATGACAAAGTTAAAAGATTATTATATTTTTTTGATGAAACATTTTTCTCACCATATTTATGCATATTCTAATAAATTTGTGTTCTTTTCAGGTTGAGGTGGCAATATTTAAAGTTTGCATAGGAATGTTCAAGTTCGTTTGGAAGAAAGCTTATGTCGCGCATAGATAATTTTTTAGTTAAAACATGACCCTCGTGTATATAGTTTTAGTTTATTAGGATTTTACGAGAAGCGCAAGATAATCAATTTGTAGGCTACGTAATTTGTGCACAACTTATTGCCAATATATTGGCCACTTTTCATTGATTGCCAAAAAGTAATATTCGCCAGTTTTTATGGTTAAAATATTTTATATTATTTCAAGAAAATCAAAAGCAAATATGTAATGGAAATGTCAACCAAAAGCATGATGATTAATCTTTGACTTTGGACAACAACAACAAAGATGCAGCCCAAAGTGTACTTATCCAAGAAGGAAATTTGATGTTCATATTGGAGTTACGTTCAATAGTTGATATTAGGCCACAAAAATTTTTGAAGCCTAAAGCACGTTTGGGCGATGACGAATAAAGATGAAGCCCCAGATCAATACTCTTGGGCGATAAATTAATATGGCGCCCAAAGAAATAACTTGGGCGACAAATATAATATGAAGCCCAAAATTAAATTTATGGGCGACAAACACAATTGACGCCCAAATCTTATTCTTGGGCGACAACTATTAAATGTGGCTCGATGATTTTATACATGGGCAACACCAATTGGGCGACACACGTGGTGACAAAAATAATTTTGTCGCCCATTCCTTGGGTGACAAATTTTGGTACAATGGGCCACAATAATGGGCCACAATAATGGTTGTCGGCCAAAACTACTTTTATTGCAGTGTACATCAAGTTTATGATTGTATATTAAATAAATATCTACAAATTTATGGCTGTATACTAAATTTGTTCTATAATAAAACTTCTTGTGCAAGCTTATATAATAGGAGAATATTTTATAATTGAATTGGATATAGTATATCATAATTAATTTAATCTTAACTTAAAATTTGATCTTTAAGAAAACTTCTTTTCCATTATTAGAACATAATAATTTTTTCCATTGAGAATTGGATATACATAATTAATTCAGGTAAATCATTTTTATTATTTTTTGTGAACTCAACAACATAATATCACAATCGCACAATATTAATTTTTTAATTACATCTATATTACATTTTATCCAAATTTGATAATTTAGAAAACTTTGAATTTAAATCTAACACACTTACACATTAATGCATTATACCGATACATATACTAGTCATATATATAGCCCTTAAAATTGTATACTCCATTTGTCTTTTATAATTTGGATGAAAATAAAAATTCTTATTTTTTAAGAAAAAGATGGAGAACAGTATGGATGACATTAAAAGATAATTGAAATGTATTGATGCGATTAAAAGGAAATAGTGAGTGATAATTCAACAATATATAGAGGTGAGAAGGACAATGAAAAATACTGCAAATAATATGGGACAGATGGAGTATACGATTAACCGGCTGGAGCAGGGTTGACCCTAGGTTTTTAGGGGCCCGGGACGAAAGATTATTTATGGGCCCCTAAACTATTATATGCATAGAAAAGTTCGAACCTTAGCATTAATTGAAAACTAAAATTTTGAGGAGGCTCTGGGCGTATGCACGTCTTGCCCTTGTTTAGGGCCGGCTCTGGGCGCGCTGGAGTATTAAAATTCGTAAAGGTATCGTCGAAAAAGGTCCACATGTGGAGCAAAAAGTTTGATATGAATCAAAAAGCTACCATCCTGATCAGAACTAGGTTTTATGAAACCTATCCCCTCAGCTTGAATTTCTTTAATGTCCATAAAATACGGTGTACCCCATCCAAAATCTACTGTATGTATAGGTAATCTTGTCCAAGAATTCAACATCAGATTTGGGGATGTAAAAGTATACGGTCCACGAACAATAGCCGTCAGATCTGGGTGTGATTCCAAATAATCAATGGTTGATCTTAAATACTCAATGTCTTCCATTTTTTGAACTGCCTCTTGAATTTTAGTGGCAACATATGAAAGGGGTTTGCTTGTGATATCTCCCGCCTTTTCTAAACAAGTTGCATGAAATAAGAGATTCCCAAAATAACCTTGTGTGTGTTCTCTATCTTTCAATCTTGGACGTCCATTAATAGGTATGTACAGTTTCACGTGTTGATCATCTGCTAAGCCACGTGCCTTACATACGACGCGCCACAAGTGTCCAGCTTGGACAGCATATGTAGTTAACGTTAATGTTTCCCCTTCTTTGGATATTGCTTGCTTTTTTAAGTTCTCCATTTGCTCTTTTGAAAGTTTGAACGTACCTTCTTTTGTACCCCTTTCATCTATAGCTAATACAAGGGAATTCAACAATCATGATTAATTAATTATTACTTCCTCCTATTTATAAAAAATGCGACATGCACGAAAACAAAAAGGGTTGGGGGACCACTTAAAAGTGAGTGGAAAACTCTCTTTTTCCATAAAGGTTATTGATATTTATGTGTTGTTGTGTTGTTGTAGTAAGGGTAAAAGGGTATAAAAGAATGATAAAAATAAAAATGACACTTTTTCGGTGAATTGGCTCAATAAGAAAGTGTTCCATTCTCTATGAATAGGAGGTATAATAAAAATAAAATAGTTCATAAAGTAAGCGATAGATTTAAAATAAACAATGATGATTATGAGGGGGAATATATAGAGTTATTCCCTCTTATTCAGCCTAAATGTCCCGTTTAGTTTTTCACACTTGTCGAAGCAATATTTTTACTATTAATATCTCAAATTATTCTTAATTAAAAATTATAAAAATTTGATATTAATGATCCTTGTATTGAAACGAATCAAACAAGATCTCACATGACTATATTTTAACTTATAGATTAAGAGTAAAATACAAATTAAGAGTGATTATTGAATAGTGCAAAAAAAATGAGACATTTACGCTGAATAGGAAGTAGTATTATTTTGATTAGATCATCAAACACATATAGTCAAAGTCACAAAATGTATTTGAAAAATGGCAATATATAGTAGTGCTATTTTTGAACGGACTGGTGATGGTGGACTGTACTCTCTCCGTTTCTTTTTGATGTTTCACTTTAGGTTTTTCACAAATACTAAGAAAGATAATGATTGTATTGGAATTATAAGAGAAAAAATAATTAAATGGTAGTGTGAAGTAATGATTGTATTGGAAGTATGAGAGAGAAAATAATTAAATAGTGGTGTAAAGTAAGGAAAATGAGGTTATAAAGGGTAAAAGTGAGATGAAAACTTTTCAAAAATAGAAAGTATTCTAAAGTGGAAGAACTTTTAAAACTACCTGTTATAGTAAGTTAGAAAAACATAAAGTAACGGAGGGAGTAGTATATATCTTCTATTAAAACTATTGATATCTCGTAGATATATATAACTCAATAAATATGTTTGTAACAAATAAAAATATTTCAAATTATTGCAAAAATATTAATTTAAATTTATTATTATTTTATTTTAATTGTATAGTTAGTTGTATAAAAATATTTATAGTTTAATAAATATAAATATAAATTAAATTGAATATTTAATATAATAGATTAGTAAATTTTCATAACAAATAATCACACTAATAATGTCAATAAATTATTAAATATATTAATAATAAATTATAATAATTCCTCCAATTCACTGAAAATGGGACATTTACTTTTTCATTAATAATTTTTGCATTGAGATGAATCAAATAGGATCTCACTTAACTATGTTTTAATTTATAGATTAAGATTAAAATAAAAATTAAGAGTAATAATGAAGTGTATAGCGTCAAAAAGGAAATGTCCCATTTTAATATATAGTTGTGGCCTCGCTATTATTTTTTCCACTAAGTTTATATTAATATTTTTTGATGCTTATGGTATTTATTTTTCCTCCATTAAATTTATTATTCAATAAAATAATATAATTCTATTTTTGAATTCTCGTGAATATTCATTGTGGGAACAACTTTAACAAACGAAAGGAGTATTAATTAATATCAAAAATTTAATACATCACAGAAAATTATTTATCATAAAAAGTTTGGTTTAAAATAATTTGCGAATTACAACCTTATAATTTAACCTTTTGTCAATTATAGCCTTGGTATTTTTTTCGCAAATTACAACCACCAAAGTATCAACAACGTTCAGGACTTCAGGTTATTTCACCGTCTTTCGACATTCTGACCTTTAAGTGGTCGAAACTTTAGGTTAAAGTGGTCAGCATCCGGTGAATTGGCCTGAACATTGTATATACTTTAATGATTGTAATTCGCAAAAACAAAACATTAAGATTGCACTTTATAAAAGACTTAAACATTAAATTTTATTTATAAGAGTTCAACAGACAGTACGTACCCGAAAAGCCCTTGGGTGGCAAGGGTGGCAAGGGTGGCTCATACATTAAGTGTCGAAACCGAACACAGGGCGGTTCACGTGGACCAACGTAACGAGCCCTATCATGAATAGGCTGAACCAAAAGGCCGCCGTCAAGCGGCCCATTGGCTAGTCTTGCCCATGAGTTGATGAAGTGTAAATAAGCAGCTCCATCAGCCACATGATGATGTTGTAATAACCCAATACAAACACTCCCACATTTAAAACGTGTCAATTGCACCAACAACAAAGGGATTGACGAGAGTTCTTGGGTGTAGTCACATGCCGGAAATATAATCTTCCGTACCTCCGAATCATGTTCCATACAATCCCCAAGATCATCAAGACAATAAGTTATTTCAACCTCGCTAAATAATACTCCTTTCGCGTTACAATCAATTTCATATCTACCATTTTGTTGGTTAAAAATCAACCTTCCTGCAATTGGGTAGAATGGAACTAATGCTTTACTAAGAGCATCTTTCAAGATTTTTGTGTCAAAAAAATTAGGGGAATTTTTGTTATGCTTATAGATAAATAGAACTGGCACATGGAAGTATGGTGTGCCTATGATCATGTCTATTCTTGACATCCAAAGAATTTTTCTCGGAGTTTCGCTAGCTGGGTATATTATACATGATTCCCTCACTTCTACACTCATTTTTCTTTACTATATCAATGATAGATGTAATTGGTTGAGAGGGTTTGTTTGGATTTAGAAAAGAATGTGGACATCTATATATATAATGATCCCTCAATAAAACAATTTAAACCATTTAAATTAATGATTTGATATTAATAATCGAACTTATTATCTATCAGTTATGAATAATTTCAATTTTTAATTATTTTTTATTTTTATTAAATTAACATTTGTCTTTAGTTTGCTGTCAGCATAATAATAGCTAGGGTATGCTGATAGCAATTAACAAACTAATAAGTGCAAAGTTTGAATTATTATTATAAAATAAAAGGTTATACTGATAGTAAACTAAGAGAAAAGGTTGGGGAAAATATAAAAACATGGAAAAATATTATGGAAAATTTGCTCAAAATAATCTCAACTATCACCCGTTGGCCAAAAATAATCCCAACTATCAATTATTTTTTAATAATCCCAACTATTCTCATAATTTGTTGAAAACATACTCATCCCTTTTTACCGGCTAGAACATGTAACTTTTGCACTTTTTTTTTGCCAACGGGTGATAGTTGAGATTATTTTGAGCAAATTTTCAAAATATTATATCTACATTTTCATTTGTATTGTGTTTGAATAGATTTTGAGATTTAAAATTGTGAAATTATGCATCAAAATTTCCTTCTCTCTGCTCTCTTTGGTTTTCGAATTTTGAGATATCAAAGAAAGTTGTTTGCCGATAAATGGAAAAACCGTTTTTTAAAAGGAGCGTAACAACACTTATTTTATTTTTTTAAAAGAAAAATTACATAGAATAATCTAACATTTTATTGATTTTCTTAAAATAATCTCAACTTTGAATAATCTCAATTTTAAAGTCGTTTACCCAAGAACATTATTGTCCAAATGGTGATTGGATTTTTAGGTTAATTGTTAAAAAATAAAAACAAAAAAAATTAAAATTAAAATTAAAACATAAACTTACTTGATTTCTCTTTTTAATTTTTTAAAAAATTTTCAATGTTTCTATATATTAATTTTGTATTGAATTTTTTTTTTTAAGCAAAATGACTTATGTATAGGTAAAAGTTTACCTTAGTACATTCTTAGCAAGCACACCTTATAGTTGGGATTATTCATATTCAATTAAAAGTTGGACATTAAAAATAGAAACAGTAGGTCTCTTTAGAGACCGTCTCTTTGAGAGACGGCTCCCAAAGCCTAGTCCAAGATACAAAAACACCTACTACCTGTACACATTATACAAAACTACATACGACGTTTTTACGTAGGTATTTTTTAACTAGTTTTAGTAGGCATTTAAATTAGTTTTAGTAGTTATTATTTTTGCATACTGAAGTAGTCGTTTTGAGTAGTTGATGTAGGCATTTTGAACTAGTTATAGTAAGTATTTTTGCATACTAAAGTAGACATATAAACATCTATGACACATAACATAAAATCCTACACCAAATAAGCTAAACACCTATAGCACATAAATATAAACTCCTACAACTTATGATATAAATTCCTATAGTAGATAATATAAATACATGCAACGAATAAATAACTATAAAACAAAACAAAAATACCTGTAACACATAATAAAAACACTACAATAAATTTAACCTTTTGTGACATTGGATTTAGTAGCATTAAAAAAATGACACTGATTCATATTTTTAGTGTAATAATTATTGGTTTTTATTTTAAGTTCCACCATAAAGTAATGTAGCGACACTTAATTTGGTCTTTAGTGGCATATGTAATTGTCACTATAGTCTATTGTGGCATTTGTGAGAAATGTCACTAGATCCTATGTCGCTAAAAGCTTTAGTATGACTTTTTAATATGCTGCTAAAAGGTCTAATAAATGTCACTAAATCCTCCATATACACTATAAGAAATTTGAAATAGCGACATTTAAATTAAATGTCACTAAATATATCCCACTAAAAGCAAATTATGTTGTAGTGAAACACCTACAACAAATTACCTAAACACCTACGGCACATAACCTAAACCCTTACAACAAATAATCTAAACACATACCGCAATATAACACGTACTTGAGAACTTCAACGTGTTAAAAACACCTACTTGACAAACTTTAAACCCTACTTGACGTATCCTAAATGCTTACTTAATGTATTTTAAACCCTTACGAGTAAGCGTGCAGTTACACTATATTTTCCGTTTTGTATTTTAAAAAGTCTAATGAGCTGGCCCAATTGAGACCGTCTCTTTAACAGACGGTTTTTCACAACAAGTTATGCAATTTTTATCAGAGACGGTATCATTAAGAAACTTCTTCTAAAAGCCCAGTCCATTTTAATATCAGCAAGTCTTATATGAGACCATCTTATTGTGTAGGGACCATACAAGTAGCTCATTAGCAAAAAACATAAAGAAAAACAATTAAATTTGAATTCACACTTGTATAGGAAGTAAATTTTTTTATAGTAGTTTTGGGCTGATCCAATTGAAATCGTCACACGGTGAGACAACCTCCATAAATAATTAGTACAAATTTTAAGCACAAATTCTATTGAGAGACCATCTCTAAGTGACTGGCCCAAAAAGGAAAATATAAAGTAAGTTTCTCGGTATGCATTAAGAATATTGTAAGTAAGCATTTAGAATATTGCAAATACTTAAGTACTTACCCGATGGACTTTAAGTATATTGTAATTAGACATTAAATATATTAAAAGTAGGCATTAAGGATACGGTCAGTAGGCTAGTAGGCATTATGAAGATTGTAAGTAGGCATTTTAAGTACTTTTTCGATAAGTATATTATAAGTAGGCATTAAGGATAGTTTAAGTAAACATTAAGGATACAGTAAGTGAACATTAAGATTTAAGGGGGTATATGCCTGAGAGACGTCTGTCAAAGAGACAATTTCTCAGGAGACCCACTGAATTTTAAATGTGTGCTTGTGGCCGTGGTCCTTCATCTAGACAAAGAAATATCCTGTCCAAAGTAGGCTCATTATTATATAAACTGAAAACAACCACAAATTGTTTAATTGTACCTCTAATTTGTACCCCTTTTCATTTTATTTTGTCTCATTGACTTTGCACTCTTTTTTTAATGATCTCACTCTTCTATAAATTTGATTTACAAATTTATATTGTACCATCATCTTATCAACTCATTTTATCCTTACTTGGTTTTTTATCTCATTTTCCAACTCAATTTCTTATCTACTAATTTCACTTATTTTACACTCGGTGCAAAATGACAGGGACTTCTAGGAAGTAATAAGTATTCTAACTTAAATCTCTAACAAACAATAAATTACACAGTTTTACGAAGGCATTTAAACTAGTTATAGTAGGTACTTTTGCGCACTTAACTAGGAATTTTGAATAGTTGATGTAGGCATTTTGAAAAAGTTATAGTAAGTATTTTTGCATACTAAAGTAGACATATAAACACCTACAACACATGACATAAACTCTTACACCAAACAAGCTAAACACCTATAGTACATAATATAAACTCCTACAGCCTGTGATACAAACTCCTACTGTAACACCCCAGAATTTCCGACCCCTTTACGAAAAGGAGGAAATTCGGGTGTTACACCTACAGTAGATAACATAAATATCTACAACAAATAATATAAAAGCTAACAAAAATATCTGCAGCACATAACAAAAACACCTACCACAAATAACTTAAACATCTACAACATATAACCTAAACCCTTACAACAAATAACTTAAACACCTACAACACATAACACCTACAACACATAACACCTACTTGACAACTTCAACATTAAAAAACACCTACTTGACATACTTTAAACCCCTACTTGACGTATCCTAAATGTCTACTTGAGGTATTCTAAACCCTACCAAGTAAGCGTGCAAGTACACTATATTTTCCTTTTTTGTATTTATTAAAAATCTAATGGGTTTGCCCAATTGAGACCGTCTCTTTAAAAGACGGTTTTTCACAACAAGTTGTACAATTTTTATGAGTGATGGTATCATTGAGAAACTTCTTCTAAAAGCCTGGTCCATTATAATCAGCAAGTCTTGTGTGAGGCCGTTCTCCCCGTGAGAGGGACCCATACAAACAGCCCATCAGCAAAAAATATAAAGAAAAATAATTGAATATGAATTCACACTTGTATAGGAAGTAAATTTTTTTTATAGTTTGGGCTGATTCGATTAAAGTTGTCACACGGTGAGACAACCTCCATAGATTCGATTAAAGTTGTCACACGGTGAGACAACCTCCATAAAGAATTAGTACAAATTTTAAACACAAATTCTTGTGAGAGACGGTCTTTTGGAGAGACTATCTCTAATATATTGGACTGGCCCAAAAAGGAAAATAGAGTAGGTTTCTCGGCAGGTATTAATAATATTGTAAGTAGGAATTTAGAATACTGTAATTAAGTAGGAATTAAGGATATGGTAAGTAGGCTACTAGACTAAGTTCTCGGTAGGCATTATGAGTATTGTAAGTAGGCATTTTAAGTACTTTTTCGGTGGGCATTAAGCATATTTTAAGTAGGCATGAAGAATACAATAAGTGAATATTAAGAGACATCTGTCAAAGAGACGATCTCTCTGGAGACCGGCTGAATTTCAAATGTATGCTCATGGTTGTGGTCCTTCATCTAAACAAAGAAATATCTAGGCTAAAGTAGGCTTTATCATATATATACATATTATAATACAGGAAAACCTTGCCACATGTCACACTATGAAAGAGTGTTTGGCCCTTATTTTATGTTTTCCTCATTTTATTGTCATTCTTATTAATGCTGAATTTTTATTCTATGTATAAATGAAAGTCTTTTCATGTTCGATTATAATAGAACTTCATTACTTTTATGATTGTTGTGACTCTTGATCAGCTTTCTAGACTTAATAAGATATGATTTTCATTAAATGTAGGTATTATTTTTTTTTTTTTTATAAATGAATGTCTTTTCATCTTCGTATATAATATAACTTTATTACTTGGATGATTGTTGTGCCTTTTGATCAACTTTTTAGACTTAATAAGATTAGATTTTCATAAGTTATCATTAAAATTTAAAAGTAATATTATTAAATTAACATTGAAAGACTATTTTCACAAAATTTAAAAAAAAAATTTTTTTAAATTGTTCATCTCAACTTCATTCCAAAAATGTTGTCGAAATTTTTATGTCATATGAATTCAGAGAAAAAGTTTAATAGATATATGACTTACTAGATTTTGATTTTAGTTTTGGTGTTTTTAAAAAATAAAGGAATTATGAGTTTGGTTATTATATTTATTTGTTTTAAGTTGTACTTTTTATTTTAGTTTATTTTTCTTACCCCTATATATTATTATCCAAGAAAATAAACAATAATGTTCTTTGAGGTGTTTAAATTATTTTGTTTATTAATAAGTTCATATACCAAATATAATCATTTTTTATCTTTCGTGCAGGTACATTTTGTTATCAAGTTTTACATCAAGTTCATATACCAAATATAATCACTGCGTTTATTTATTTTTATAATCATTGTAATTAGTATAATAATTAAATAATAAATATAAAATTTTTGTGCGGTAATAAAATTTTGCAATTTAATATTTTAAATTTAAATTTGTAGTGTTTCTTATATAGTGATATACACCATTTCAAAAAATATATATATATAGGGATATACATACGTACATGTAGAGTTATTGTTCATAACTTTAAAACCCTTTTTTGTAATTTAGCAATATTGGTTAAAAATATATTATAAATCTATTATAACAAAATCTTTTGAATATCGTGCATATAGTACGGGTAAATACCTAGTTAATATTAAATACACTGAACACAACCACAAATTTGATACCCATGTGACCAATTTTGATTGTTTAGTTGTACCTCTGATTTTGTACCTATTTTCATTTTATTTTGTCTCATTGATATTGCCCTACTTTTATAATAATCTCACTCTCCTTTAAATTTGATTTACAAATTTATATTATATCTTTATCTTAACAACGCATTTTATCCTCCACTTGGTTTTTTGTCTCGTTTTCTAACTCAATTTCTTTTCTACTAAATTTCACTCATTTTACCCTTGGTGCAAAATAAGAGAGACACATAGAAAGCAATAAGTATTCTAACCTAAATTTCTAACAAACAACAGATTACAATAAGTATTCTAACCTAAATTTCTAACAAACAACAGATTACAATAAGTATTCTAACCTAAATTTCTAACAAACAACAGATTACAATAAGTATTCTAACCTAAATTTCTAACAAACAACAGATTACACGGTTAAGTAGGGTCTACTATAAATAACATGTCCTCGTCGTCGCTTTTGAGTTAATTATAAAGAGCTTTTCAAAAGGTACATAAGAGTAGTGATTTTCACAATTTTGTTAAATGTTCATGCATAAACCCAAATAAAAAATAAAAAGAGAAACGAGGCAACCGTATCTGACTCTTCAGCTGCTTTACTGAAACGTATGTGATGGTGATATATGTACAGTGTACGCTATTAACAGTAACGGTCCATTTGATAGATAGTAATAAACAGTGGTAATAAGAATGAAAAAATAGTGTAATTTTGGTTGAAAAATCTTTTGATGGTCATGTTTGTCCAACTTCAATCATCTCGTTTTCTTCATAAAATTCATTCCAATGTATTACCTTTGGGAGATGTGGCATTAGGTGGTAATGGAAATTTGTAAACAAAAAAAAAATTTATGATCAAAGTTTCATTACCATGGAAATGATATGAAATTTTTGATGAAACTTTACGATATAAATCATTCCCATTATTAACAATTAGTACCACTAATTAAACGGGCGGAAAGTTGTTTAGCAAGGAAGAACTAAGTTGAGCTTTTTGTTTTTACTTGTTTGTTTTTCACCAAGGAAAGCTTCAATTGTTTATTGTTTTACACTTCATTTTAGCTATGCTTAGAACCAAATCGTAATGCCCTTCCTTCCAGATGTTTATTTGAATCATCCAGTCAAATTTACGGGAGGTATTTTTTGGTTTGTCTAAAATCGAGTCTTGCGTCCACATTGATTCTCATTGTTGTTCAGCATACAATAGAGGTTCAAATTTGAATAAAATTGTGAAATGTGGGCATGGATTTGTTGCGAAATTGACAATAGCGAAGAAGGGTTTTCGTGCTGCAGAACGGTTCAATTCATGTCCAAAAAAGCCTGTAAATATTTATTTATACTTTATTGTATACATTTATTGAATTTCATATTATAATTTGATGAACATTTGTAATGGTAGGATGCCAATTGCAAATTTTTTAAGTGCAAAAGTGATGTGGTTTCCAAAGAAAATCGAATTCGAACATTGGATTGCTTAGATTGATTTGAACTTTCTCTCTCCTAAGGTTTGCGTTAACAATGGAGAAATGAAGGTAACAAAGAGGAAGATGAAGGCAACAACAATAAGGTAGAATACAGGTCACAAAACGGACCTTTACCTGCTATACCCGGTCACTTTGAGGTAGGGATGACACTGAGTCGGACTCGGCTCGGATTATACATACTCCGACTTTGCTCCGAATAACAGTCGGAGTTTTTTTTTAGTCCACCTCCGCTCGGAGTCGGATTATGCATACTCCAAGTTTGCCCGACTCAGACTCTCGGACCTCCAACGGAGTCGGATTATTATCAAACACAGTATCGTGATTTTGTACTAATGATTTTAAAGCATACAAAATTAACAAAATATATTTTTCAAATACAATTTAACAAAAAAATATGTACATTGAATTCAAGTTTAACTAGAGAAATTGTCCTACTACTACAATTTAACAAAATTTTCTCGCATTTTGATTTGGCGTATTTTATTTTTCTTAATCTGATTTGTCGTATTCTAATTGATTAATCTAAATAAAAATACCAAGTAGTTTTTCAAAATCGAAAGTTACAATTAGTATGAGAGAGAGCTTAGATTAGTCACGTCTAATTAAAGGAAACAAAATATTGGTGTAAAAGTCAAATTCAAAGTCGCATTCCCTTCAGGGTCGGAGTCGGGTCGGAGTGTCGGATTTTTATTAAGGTCCAACTCCGATCCGTCTCTAACCCGGACTCAGATCGTAAAGTCGGAGTCGGATGATTTTTTCCTCGGACTCGAATCGGACCAGGGTCGGATTCAGACTGAATTGTCATCCCTACTTTGAGGATGGTGTGCTGTGAGCAAAAATATTGTAAAATTCGGATTATTTATGAATAATGAAAAGTAGAGGTTATTCACAGAAAAATGTTGAAAGTAAGGATTATTCCCGACAATTTTTCCAAAAAAAATTTCATGTATTTATAAATTTTTTTTGAACTTCAAAAAAAAAATATTAGATTTTGAATTTACAAGTTTATGGCTTTAAAATATTTGATTAATTATACAAAGCAAGAAACTCAAATAACAAGCAATCCAACGTTAAACTACCAGCATACAACACATCAAATATTAATAAATTTACGGCCCGTTTGGTAGCTAGTAATAAACGGTTGTAATGGGAATGAAAAATTAGTGTAAATTTAGTTGTAAAAACTCTTGGCTACCTTGATGACCATGCTTCTCCAACTCCAATTATCTCATTTTCTTCATAAAATTCATTCCAATGCATTACCATTGAGAGAGGTGGTATTAGGTGGTATTAGGTGGTAATGGAAATTTGCAAACAAAAATTTTTTTTTGTGATCAAGTTTTATTACCATAGGAATAAAATGAAACTTTTGATGAAATTTTACACTATAAGTCATTCCCATTACCACCATTTAGTACCACTAACCAAACGGGCCGTTAGGGTTTTTAATTTGAACAATTAAAAAACATTTAACAAAAATCTAAAACAAGAGCAAAAATTCAAACAAATCAAATAGAAGATATAACATGTCTTTAATATTTCGGTTTGTTTAGTATTTTGGTTTTGTTGGACCCAAAACCGAGTCCAAACCGAACACCGAATTATAATTAAAATTTAATCCAAACCAAACCAAATTTAAAATATAGTCGAACCAAATTACTTATTCGATTTGTTTTGGTTCGGTGTTCGATTTTTCACCGAATTACTTACACCCCTACTTGTAAGCCAACATATCTACTCGTATCTTTATTCTCAATTACTTCCTCTGGTTATTATCGGTTGCTAAAGATATTAACATTTCTCCTCACAAGATGTCAATATTTGTAGCAACTAATAAAATCCAGAGTAAGTATTTTACAGTATTTGACTCACTAGATAGTAGCCAACAAAAAATGTCTACAGAAACATACTTTCTCCGTTTTTTTTCAAATGTTTCATTTGCTTTTGGATTACGATTCCACAATCACTCTTGATTTGTATTTTATTCTTAGTCTATGCATTAAAACATAGTCAAAGACTCAAAGGAGATCTTGTTTGATTCGTCTCAATATAAGGTTTATTAATATCTAATTTTTATAATTTTAAAGTATACATAATTATCGCTATTAAGTATTGAATTAGTGAATTCACAAACGTGCAAAAAAACAAATGGGACATTTGAAATGATACAGAGAAAGTATTAAAACATTATTATGTTCATTAGGTCGTGATAATTCGTCACATATCTCATTGTGGCCCACTCGTGTGGACACGGGACCCCGTGGACTCAGACCCACAAACCCATGAGGATGAACATTAACTTACACATACACTTGATGAGGTTCATTGTTTCCCAAAACCATATGGTAGTAGGAGGATTAACTCATCCAATATATATGCAAGCCCACAACCCAATATCGATGTCGGGCCTTATCTCACATGTGAAGTATTCTCAACACTCCCCCTCACATGTGAGCCACATCATGCCAGTAACCACCTTCGGCTAATTTGTAAGTATACACAACTATGAGTTCATCGCTATTAAGTTTTGAGTTAGTTAATTTAGAGACATGCAAAAAGCAAATAGAATATTTGAAATGAAACAGAAAAAATAATAAAATATTATTATATTGATTTCAATTTCCTTCGGCATTTGCGTTATTAAGGCAAAACATTGTTTCTTAGAAATTGTTAAGATATACTTCCTCTGTTCCATTATACTTGTTACATTTTACTTTTTTACGCATTCCAATGCGTTATTTTGTTTATTTATATGTTGAATTATACAAATCTAAAAATAATAAAAAGTTAATATTATGAAAGTATGCGATTAGGCGATTCAAACAAGAACCCACTTGACTATATTTTTACTTACACATTAGTCACAATATATAAAATAAGGGAAAATTTGCTCAAAATAATCTCAACTATCACCCGTTGGCCAAAAATAATCCCAACTATCAATTATTTTTTAATAATCTCAACTATTCTAATAATTTGTTGAAAACATACCCACCTCCCTTTTAACCGGCTGCAACAGATAATTTTTCCACTTTTTTCTTTCTTTTTTGATTAGTAGATGAAGGGGAAGGGTTTATTTTGAATAGATAGGTAAAAAAGTTATATGTTCCAGCCGATAACAAGGGGGTGGGTACGTTTTCAACAAATTATGAGCATAGTTGAGATTATTAAAAAATAATTGATAGTTGAGATTATTTTTGGCAAACGGGTGATAGTTGAGATTATTTTGAGCAAATTTTCCTTAAATAAGCTTGAAAGATGAATAGTGCACAAAATTGAAATGTAGCGAGTATTTCAGAACGGAGAAAGTAGAAGAGCACGGAGTTGAGTAGTTGAGGAGTTTTAATAAATTTTTTAAATGAAGTAGATGGCGAGTTGTGAAGGCCTTATGAGAAGTGAAACAGAAATCAGCAGCGACAAAAACTCAGTGTGAGACGGTTTTACTTGTGAGACGGGTCTCACTTGTGAGACGCGTTTTATTGGGCCGGTTCAATTGTATATATTTTTTTTACCAATTTTACACATTAAAATGTCAAATTCAAGAGTTAAAAGACCATTTGAAGACTTAAAAGACCAATTTCAAGGATATAAAATTGACATTTTAAGTCATATATTTGACAATTTTAAGACTTAAATTGTCAATTTTAATACTTAAAAAACTAATTTTAAGACTTAAAGAGCAATTATTAGACTTAAAATTCTCATTTCAACTTTAAATTAGGATGACTTAAACATTACAATTGAAATTGAAAACTTTAAAATTGACCTTTTATTTAAGTCTTAAAATTGGATGTTTAAGTCTTGAAATTGTCTTTCTAAATCTTGGAATTAATATTTCAGAACATCCTAAAAAACTTATTGGGCTTAGACCGGTTGCACGGCTAAGGCCGTCTCACAGGAGAGAATCTGATAAGATAATATAGAGTATTAGGTCTTGTTTCAATTGAAATAAATATCGATATCTCTAAATAAGGTTTAGATTCGATTCTCACATATCTTTTCCCTTTCAGCGAATCGTCTGTGCAACTGTCGTACATTGCAACCTACCTCCATCTGCCCAGCCCAATAAGTTCTGTTAAATCAACCAACACCAAGCTTTAAAATGCCTATTTCAAGACTTAAAATGCCTATTTCAACACATATAAACATCAATAATACATAACATAAAATCCTACACCAAATAAGCTAAACACCTATAGCACATAAATATAAACTCTTATAACTTATGATATAAACTCCTATAGTAGATAATATAAATACATGCAACAAATAAACATCTATAAAACAAAATCAAAGTATTTTAATAAATGTAGCGAGTATTTCAGAACGGAGGAAGTGGAAAAGTACGGAGTTGAGTAGTTGAGGAGTTTTAATAAATTTTTTAAATGAATTAGATGGGGAGTTGTGGAGGCCTTATGAGAAGTGAAACAGAAATCAGCAGCGACAATGGGTAGAAATAATTTGCCTTTTATTACTTCACAGAAACTCGTGTGAGACGGTCACAAGACGCGTCTTATTGGGTCAGTCTAATTGTATATATTATTTTTACCAATTTTATACATTAAAATGTTAAATTTAAGAGTTAAAAGACCAATTTGAAGACTTAAAAGACTAATTTCAAGGATATAAAATTGACATTTTAAGTCATAGATTTGACAATTTTAAGAGTTAAAAGGTCAATTTCAATACTTAAAAAACCAATTTTAAGACTTAAAAGAGCAATTACTAGACTTAAAATTCTCATTTCAAGTTTAAATTAAGATGACTCAAACATTACAGTTGATATTGAAAACTTTGAAATTGACCTTTTAAGTCTTAAAATTAATATTTCAGAAAATCCTAAAAAACTTATTCGGCTTGGGCCGGTTGCACGGCTAAGGCCATCTCACAGGAGAGTATTTGATAAGATAATATAGGAATGATTTGCCTAAGTAGTGTTGGAAAATAAAAAAATTCCCAAAATGGTGTTCACTAAAATTTATTTCCCAAACTAGTGATCATTAAGAAAAAAAATTAACTAAATCTATTTGATTGTGGTTTGGGAAGTTCCAAACCTATTATTTCTCTCCCAAGCAAAACTAAACTAAGACTAAACTTATTCCAATTCCAAAGTACGACCCCAAATCCGAACGTATACGAAACGAGATGGATGACTCGATACAAGGGAAGGTCACTTGTAGCATTTGTCATAAAAAAGGTCATAATAAGAAAACATGTTCTTCAAGGTATGTGTAATATTAAAGTATTACAATATTCAATGTATTATTTTTTACACTAAAAACTCACTTGATTTTTTCTATGATAGATCACAAGGATGATGCTAACAACAGATCACAAGGATACGCCATCTTCGAAAAACATTTTTTATTGATTTTGACTTTTGGACTTGATTGAGATTTTTGGTTGTATGTTGAAGTATTTTTTTTTTTGGATATTTTACTCTTTTTATTAGACTTATGAGATTTTTTAAATTTGTTTAACGCGTATATTTGCTTGACAAAACAATTTTATCCTTTTGCAGGTTTGGAATTACCAAACCATAAAAATGTAGCTTACTAAAACTATTTTATTATATAAACACCATTGTGGGAATTATTTTTGAAAGAACACTAAAGTTGGAATTATTTTATTTTTCAACCCCAATTAGGCAAATCACTCATAATATAGAGTATTAGGTCTTGTTTCAATTGAAATAAATATCGATATCTCTAAATAAGGTTTAGATTTGATTCTCACATATCTTTTCCCTTTCAGCGAATTGTCTGTGCAACTGTCGTACATTGCAACCTACCTCCACCTGCCCAGCCCAATAAGTTTTGTTAAATCGACCAACGCCAAGCTTTAATGCCTATTTCAAGACTTAAAATACCAATTTTAGTACTTAAATTGCCAATTCCACGCATTAAACTTAGCAAAGGCCACCAGTAATTCTTTTTAAAAAAACTATATATAATTTTTTTAGTCCAAATTTGAGACTCGAAAGGCCAAATACAAGATAACGTTGAAATTGGTCTTCTTAAATTTGGTCTTTCAAGTCTTCGAATCAAAAATTTTTGTAAAAAATTATAATACCAAATTTAAAATTTTAAACAAATTGGCCTAAGTCTTGAATTGGTATTTTAAGTTTTGGATTTGGTACTTTAGGTCTTCTTATCTAGAGTGGGCATAATCCCTAATTCGAAGCATGGATTGATATTTTATCGATTGATTGTGTGCGAGTTGAGTCTATAATTGAACCTACGCTTAATGAATCTTGGTTTAAACATTTTTGTTAACCTTTTTCAATAAAACAGAAGTTTGAGATTTGGATTAACTTAGGATTGAGATATATTTAAGTTAAATTCCTTCTAGTTTAACCAATAGAACGGAAGTTTGAGGATTATTACTAGTTTGTCTTAAATCGATATTAACCAATAGAGCGGAAGCTTGAGGTTAATTAGATCACGTTCAATTATATCAGTGGCTCAATTTCATACAATCATGAGAGTAATTGACCTCTATGTTAGAACTAGGCGATATTCGACGCCCTAGAGTTTGTCATATTATTGTCTTTACACCATTGTTAATACTTGCTTTAGTTTAAATGCATCGTAGAATTAGATTTCAACCTGTTTGTCCCGTGTCTTGTTAGTCATTAAGCATACAATTTAGAGTTAACTCACTACGCGTATACCATACGCTTGCGGTATATAAAATTTGACCGATCAGTAGGCATTAAGAATACGCTAAGCAGCCAATAAGGATGATGTAAGTAAGCATTAAAAATACAGTGAGGGTGTTTGGCAAATAGCTGATAGCTGATTATAGTGGCTGATTTAACCAGCTGCTTTTATTAACTGGTTTGACCAGCTGATTTTGAATCCGCTGCTATAAGCAGCTTGTTCAAAAACAGCTTATTCATATCAATAAGCTATTTCAACCAGCTAATTCACCAAACACTATCTTTAGTTGGTTTGACCACCTAACCCTCTATTTATATCCAAATAAGCTAAAATTGCTCAATAAGCTAATTTGTCAAACACCCCCAGTAAGTAATTATTAAGCTTTAATGGGCTAGTCCTAAAACAAACATTTCTTAGGAGGACCGAAAATTTGAGACTCAAAAGTGATGGATATAATTGAATTGATATAAATGTCACTGGAGTACCGCATTTCAATATAAGATTTTGAGTTCGATTCTCTACTTGTCTCTCTCTGTCTCTCAAGTTTTAAATTCCGTTTATTTGCACATAATTCTTATAAAAATTTTAATTCACCGTAAGTTGGTGATTTGAATTTTTTTTCATATAAAATAATTAGAAATTATAAGTGCTATTCTTTAAGAAGTCTAACTTTAATACTCTCCATTCTTTTTTATTGTCCACTTTCCTTATTTGGTCAGTTCACTTTAATTGTCCATTTTCTATTTTTGGCAAAGATTTTTTACCTAAATACCCCCAAATACCCAAACTTATATTATTTAAAATACCCCACCTACCACCTTTTCAATTTTATAATCACTTAAATACCCCAACTACCATCTTTACAATTATTATAATCATTTAAAATATTCCATTACCATTTTTTTTAATTTGCGTGTCCACTAGAAAGTGGACAATAAGAAAGGGGTGGAGGGAGTATGAAGTAATCTTTAAATAATCATCATGGCCAATCAAATAATATGTTTCAATTCGTAAACATTTGAGTAAGGGAAAAAAATTTCCATGAATCATAAATTCAATATTTCAAGTAGATATAACTAAAAATAGTAATATTCCTAATTATTTCATAAATATTCAGCAAATTAAATTACAATCACAAAAGCATAACTTCAAATATACATATAAATCTTACTGGCATTAAACAGGTCATTATATGTTAATTATAAGGCTTTTATAGCTGGTAAGTTACCAGCTACTAAAATAAACAAAGTACCCCAATTTAAGAAAGACAACATCTTAACATTTTTTTCAGTTAATACTTAATATGGAGAAATTTCAAACCTAATATTACAAAGAAAAAAAAATATTTTTGCATTTTTAATTATAGGGTGGGAAAGAAAAGAAAAGAAAATCAAGGGAAATTCTTAAATCTCTTTCTAGAAGGGTAATTAATCCCTCTAATATAAGGGGATTAATTACCCTACAAGTCTAAGAAAAACAATTAGTCTCCTTAACCTCAAATCCATTTTAAAGTGCAAAATGCCTGTTTTCTTGAATATCTTCGGGTTTGCGGGCAAGCCGGAAGGCGATGACAGCGACACCAACAGTCCTACAGCTATGGAATGTGAACCGGAGTTTATCTGTCACGGTGATGTTTGCAGGCAGGTGGACAGGAGAAGTTCGGTGGAGGCGACCTCCGTACAACAGATAAGGCACTCTGTGAAGATCAAGGAAAAAGCTCAGCCTGAGGAGAAGGAAAGTCTGAATGAAAAATCTTATGGGAACCCTATATCAGAAGGGCTCAAAACCTGTACTCCTTCACAAACACTCATTTGTCGAATTTTGACATTGTTGAGGTTAAAGAAGTTTAGTCCCAAATGCTCGTTGCCGTCTGCCCAATAACGTTTGCTTTTGGGTCGTATTACGGGATTTCATCATGTCATTATTCGAATGAAAATGGCTCATGTCTAGACGGAGTGTAAGGCCAGATGTACGCAACGTTTAAGCTATTACCCCAAATCCCGTCTAGATGGAAGTCTAGATAAGGGTCATTTGATAAGGTTAGGAAAATGAAATATTGTATTCAAAAGCTTTATCCACAAAAGGGGTTAGGGAAGGAGTTAAGACTAAATGTATAGCATAAAGTCAGTTGTATCAGATTATGCAGGTTTGAATGTTACATGTTCTTTTTTTTTTTTTTTTGGGAAGTGCTATTTTTTCTTTTGCATGATCTTGATCAACATTTTGTTAACAATCTATGCTATTAAAGGAAAGAAAGGTATACATAACTACAATCGAGATAGAAAAAACGTACAAACATTAGCCGCATTCATGTAAAGCCTTGACGATGTTGAAGCCAATCCTCTAGTCTCGTATTTTATGGCAGGAGAATTTTTCTGTTATTGCACAAAAGTTGCACCCAATCTGTCTAAACCTTAATAATCAAGAAAAAGTTTCTTGTTGCTCCCATCTTTACTCGATCTTCTACTCCCATATCTTGAAAACTAGCTCCTTGAATGTTTGTTCGGAATTTCTGTTATGAGCAACGACTTGTAGCTGAGAACAGAGAACAAGAACGTTGAAGGGGCGTAACTGCAAGAGAATTTTGCGATCTCGATCGTAGTCCTGTTTACACGAGGTTAGAACCGCAAGGACGAGATTTATGGGGTCAGTCGTGAAGTATTTTCAATTATTAGTATGGGCAACCAAAGATTGTCATAATAATAATCATCCATAGCCAAGAAAATTGTGGTTGTGCACATAATCGCGGAAAACTACACAGCATCTCACAGATATGTATACCCACCTTTTCTGTTACGACAACAATTGGCCTTGAATCAAAAGTTTGATGAAGCTCTTCGAGTCTTTTCCTCACCATGCAAATGTCCTGCTTCAGTTGAAATGCACAATTATATTGAACTTCCAGGTTACTAAATGGTAGTGCAAATTTTAAATACCGCAAGCGCAGGGTTGACGTGTAGTCGCGGGTCGAACACAAGGAGGCGAGTTAACCAATTTGTTTGCTTTATGACTACAAGACACGGAAGCTTGAGATTATTTAGATCACATTTAATTATGTCAATGACTCAATTTCATACAATTATGAGAGTAATTGACTCCCATGTTAGAATTAGGTAATGCCTCACCAATTTACTTGTTGATCCGTGTCTTGTAGTCATAAAGCAAATAAATTGGTTAGCTCGCCTCCTTGTGTTCGACCCGAGACTACACGTCAACCCTGCGCTTGCGGTATTTAAAATTTGCGCTACCAAGTTTTTGGCGCTGTTACACTTATTGCACTTATCACTAAAGCATACAGAAAGGGTGCAACAGCCTATAGACCCATCGATAGTAAAAACACCCATTTTTTTCCTGTTTGCAAGGAATGTAACCCGAATAAAATTGAAAGAGATGAAATAAACTTCACCTTGGGTTGAAACACGTAATGATCACTGTAGTGATACTGGTCTACATGTAGTGGTCCAAGCTGCAGCAGCAAAAGTCATTATTGAGTAGTAATCAAAAACATAAAAGGGTTGAGGAGGAAATGATAAGCACATTTTTCTCAACAACATTACGGTGTAGTTTGAATATAAAGTAAACGATAACAAAGCTAAATAATCAGCTTAATAAAATTATAGCAAGAAGGTACCTTCTCAACGCACTTCACAAAACCAATCGGATAACCAAGCGCAGAGAGACAAAATATCACCTTCCCTTTAATTGCCGACAAAGGTACTTTAGCGACAGCATTTTGGACATTAAAGAAGTGTGAAGGAACCATTCTACTGAAGAAAACAGGAAGAAATCTTTTTATCTCTTGAATCCCGTTTTTAATATCGATTAGATCTTGCTCAGGAACCTGCATAACATTTAAGTCTATTACTTCGATTGGAATAACCAAAAAAGGCATCTGAAACTGGTGTTATAGGTAAACCATACTATGAAAATGAAAGTATAGAGGCAACTATAAATAAAATTGAAAAGTGGATCGAAACATACCAGATCTGCATTGTGGATTACGATAATATCAGCTCTAGCCAAAGCAGAAAGTGGTTCCCTCAAAGGTCCTAGGGGAATCAATCGATTGTTCCCCCATGGCATCAATCCATTAACCATCACGATGTCCAAGTTACGTACCAAGCTCACATGCTGTCTGCCATGTAAATACTCTTAAAATAACGAGCAAGACGCGTTTCAAGCATATCAAAGGGAATTAATTGATTTATCCCACGGAGTCATACCTGCATGCCATCGTCAAGAATGGCCGCACCAATTTTATTTGAAGTAGCTTCAGTATCAACTTTATTTCTAAAGAGCAGGTCTTTACAAATAACATTTGCGCTATAATCTACATAGCCATATTTCTCAAGAAACCAAGCAGCAGTTGTACCCCTATTTGCACCAGAGCCAACCTTTGCAGATGTTCCCATTAGATGCCGTTCAAGCATTTTCACTTCGTCCCCTCCGGCATAACCCTGTTAACATAACCAGAGTGCTAATTTTAGTTGACTAGCCTGAATTTCTAGTAAGTTTTAAATTGTTCTCTATCAATGGCGCATTAAGAAACTGTAACGAATGGGCAACCGGACCAACCGGTTAAACCAACCCTTATTACTTACTATAGGAAGACTTAAAAATTAAAATTAAAATTAAAAATTAAAAAAAAAAAAATTGATTACAATATGGGTCTTTATAGAAGTCCTTATGAGACTTACTAAGACACCTCATCATTTGTATTACACCTCATCAATTTACTCTAATTATCCTAAAACATCCTAATTAATTGCCACCTAACCCATTCTTTTTATTCTTCCTATAGTAAGTAATAAGGGTTGGTTTAACCGGTAGATCAGGTTGCCCATTCGTTACAGAAACATCAACCACTTTATGCAGCAGATGGCTAGGTAGATCAAGAAATTCCAATATCTCATCAGGCAGGTCATCAAATTCATACTTAAATATTATACTGTGATCACAATCTTTTTCATTGAGAAACAATCAAAACTTAACTTCCCTTAAAAGAGCGATAGCTCAATTACGCTCTCTGCATAGTTTGCTGGACTAATAAGTAAATAAGGTAGTTACTGTGATCAGTGATGATAATTTCCCAACGGTTACATCGATTGTCTAGAACCAATTATAGCGTAAACAGTTTAAAAGGGATTACACTAGTTGCTAATAATTCAAACCAGAGCTCTCACTCGCCTAAATAAGAGTCACAAACAGAAAGCTAGAATTTAAAACACTGAAACAAGAGTCATAAAATCATTCCCTAGACAATCTCATTAGTCTAAACAGAAAGCTAATCATGCAATAATGTAGTGAAATCGGTCTCACGAAGTAAAGAACAGGCAGAGATGAGGAGAAGAAACACAGGCAAAACACACACACACAAGTCAACAAACAATGTAAACAAGACAAATTAAGTGTTTTATGGGTACCTTCAGTCTCCTTCCCCAAATCAAATGATTAATATTGCTCGATAATATTTCAACTATTAGTACAAATGTAAAATCGCCCAACGCTAGAGGTTAGTTTGATCACATTATTGCTCATTCCAAGGCATAAATCATTGATGAGGATGACCGGAATGCAAAGGGCTAACATAAGTTGGTTCTTCAAGGAAGCAAAAGAGAAAGTTGAACAGGGCACCTTGAACAAGGCGCCGTGCAGAAGAAAACATCATAAGAGTCTAATGTAGTGTGCACGAACGAGCACATGCAGTCAAATGCTGATGCGTGTTTTTGTTTTGGTTGTGAGGATTGTACATGTCATGTCCTTACCTAGGGTTCTTATACTGATATTATGGGATACATATGGGGCCTATAAGTAACATTAGAATAGAGTAGAGGCTAATACAAAGAGAGAAATAGGTTCAGGAGAACCTAGAGTATTTCCTTGTATTAGCATGTGTGAACTCCATTAAAGGAGGGAACTTTGAGCTTAATAGTGTGAAATCAAACATCGTCGAAGGTATTTCATTATTGTTGAAGGCTTAATGAAATATCCCATTTGAGGGAGAGATGTTCAAGAAACCATTTATGTTGTGTGTGTTTTATTTATCAAAGCATTGATCTTTTGCTTGTGTGTCCATACTCGGTCATTCTTCATTCTTCCACCCCTTTTCTCACCATTTAAGGGTTCAAGATTCTTCTCTTTCATCTACAATTACATTTAAGCAAGCATTCACTCACACACACTCTCTTAAAGCGTTTGGATACCACTCAAACGCACAAATGGAGTTAAGCCATATAGAAATGGGAGGAAGAGCTACAACTGCAATAACTTATAAAGTGCTCACACAATCTTTAATTCATTAATGTGAGACAAACCATCCCGGCAGCTACATCATACCAACTCTATCTCACATCCATGTTAGAGTTAAATCTGCAGCAAATTAGTACATTGAACAAAAGCTACTCTATTTATGATCCTCCTGGCATCCCGAGACTTGCTAGCATCAACTGAAGACAAATTCAATGTTTAATTTAATTTGACAATAACTCAAAGAGTAAAGATTATACAAGTACAACAGTTTCCCTTAACAATAGTGCACAGTAGTATAAAGTTTTCTCTTTTTAACAATTGTGCCATCAATTAATCTGTTCAAACAGCCCAAAACAACAAATTCAAACAACCCAAATTGTATTTATGAGGTAAGGATTCCCCACCAATCTAACAAGAAAACCAATTTCATTCCACTTACTTAACAAACAAATTGAGTTGGAGAAATTACCCTAGAAAGAATGAGAGGACAAACTCCACAATTAGAAAACAAAATGGATAGATACTCAACCATGGGAGTTTTCCCATTTCCACCCCATGTCAAATTACCAACACTGATAACTGGTACCGGCAACCTTCACCCAAACAACAAAAATCACAACAAGTTATTCCAATTTCAAACAATCAAAAAATACCCATTTCCATTTGGGATTATTGATTGAAAGTTAAACAATCAAAGTACAAAAATAATACCTTTGCTTGTGGAACAAACCCAGAGAATAAAGGTAATGGCGGGTAGTAAGAGACAGATGGTAGATAGAAGAAATGAAGGTAAGGAGAGGGATGAAGGAACGCTGAATTAAACATAGTTTGGAGAAGTCATGGGAATAAGCAATCTTACTCACAACCCTCTTCAATTTTTCCATCTCTAAGAAGTAGAAACTGATCAATCACAGATTTACCAAAGTGCTTTTATTGGCAACGGTAATGTTGGATATCTTCATTATTTAATTTTTTTATGGGGAGTTCTTATCAAAAACCGACCTTAGCTCAGTTGGCAGAGCGGAAGACTGTAGTTGTAACAACTGAAATCTTTAGGTCGCTGGTTCGATTCCGGCAGGTCGGATTTTTTTTACAATACTTTACATTTTTGCTTGCAAGAGGTATACTCAAACACAAATTCTTGCCATAGACCGTCTATAGTATAGATGGGTAAATATTGGTCAATTCATTTTGCCAAATAAATAACTGATTAGTCATCAGCCTTATTTTTAAATTTAAAATCATTGGGCTGAACTGTTAGGAGAGCCATCTTTGCTATAGACGGTCTCTCAGGAGATCTTCTGATACTCCAAATCAGTGGTTGAAGCATACTTTACATTTTTGCTTGCAAGAGGTATACTCTTAACATCTTAAATCCTAATGAGAATGTATCCAATTTATATTCTAAAACTTCAATTTGACTACCATAAGGAATTTATGATATCGATAATGTTTGTTTGAAAGACATGAAAAAATGAAATGTGATAAAAGAGTGTTTAACAAATAATTGATTTCACTTATTAATTTTGAATGTGTTACTAAGAGTTGTTCAAAAAATAGTTGATTCATAAAGGATTTGTTTCAACTATCCAATTATCAAGCAATAACATTAGATGGTTTGATTACCCAATTATCTATTTGTACCAAAATAAGTTAAAATTGTACAATAAATTATTTTACTGAACACTATGTTAAGATATTTTTACTCTTAAACTTTTGTTTCAGACTTGGAAGTGACTAGTGAGACATGAACAATTGAATAAAAGTAAAAAATTTCACAGGCGATCTTGGGAGAGATCGTCTTAGAATAAGACGGCCCAATATTCCAGCCCATCGCGCTCCTTACATGCTTTCTCTCTTCTTTTTCATTTTCTGGGCGTTTTTCAATCTTAATCTTAATCTTAAAGGTATCAATTTTGACCTTAAAGATATTAATTTCAATTTAGGTAGAAATTGATCAGATTAACGCCACAATTGATCACTTATAGGTTCAAATTGAAATTTTTACTTTAATTGATATGTGTAAGTACTACTTTACGTTGAAATTGATATCTTTAAGGTCAAAATTGATACCTTTAAGATCAAAATTGAAAAATGCCCAAAAATTAAAAAAAACAAAAAAAATGGAATTATGGAGGAAAATAGGCGTGCGCGTGTAGAACACGCGCTTTGCAATGGACTAGCCCAATTGTGGTCTTAGAATAGGACGGTCTTACGCAAGTTTTTGTGAAAATTTCAAGACTTGGAGGTGAGAGTGTGAGACATTAACAAATTGCATTTAAAAGAAAATTGATTGTTTACATATATTTCGGAGTTCAGTCTCTTATGTTAGTAATAGGCTAACAGCAAACATAAGAAGAACATGTGTTCAATCTCAAAAAAAAAAATTAACATGAATTTGTTTGTTATTACTAACAGCGTACAAAAGGAATACAATGTCATGACGTTTAAAGAACAAAAAAACAACAAATGTTAGTTCAATCTTATTACTAGCTAACTAACAAGTGATTAATTTTTTTGTCTTTTCAAATATTGTAATATTATTTTCTTTTTCTTCGCTACTACTACCTCCGTTCCATATTAGTTGCACCATTTGCTTTTCCACACTCCCCAATGTACGAATTTAATCTTTAATATCTCTAATTATATATCGAATAATTACAAAAACTCAAAATTAATTAAATTTGAATCGAGACGATTCAAACAAGATCTCATATGACTATGCTTTAACTTTTCGATTACCGACAATATAAAAGTCAATGTGCTTAATGAATAGTACCGCAGTCAAGTATATTGCAAATAAAAAAGAATGGAATAAGTAGTATTACGGAAAACTTTCATTGACTTTTTAGAAGTTTTTCTCTTCTTTCAAAGTTCTAAGAACTTAATGGATCCTTTATTTAATAAAGGCCCTAGAAAGAATACATCCTGTAGCAAAAAAAAAAAAACTTCTATGTGCCTTCAACTTTCTAATTTTACAAATAGTTGTGAGAGACGGTCTTTTTGAGAGACCAACTCTAATTAAGTTGACACATTAGGGAAAATGTCGAGTAAATGTAGGCAATAAGCTTTAATAAATTGGGCCTGAAAGACGTCTCTCAGAAGACTGGTTGTTCCAATTTAAATAAAAAAATCGCTAATCCTAAATTTTAATAAATAAAAATAATAAGAGTAGGGCTTTTAGGACGATTATTATTTTAATAATTAGAATACAATATTCAGTATGCAAAGATAAAGATTCACAATAAAATTGTTCATTCATAGAAGCCATCACAAACCGACCTTAGCTCAGTTGGCAGAGCGGAAGACTGTAGTTGTCAAAACTGAAATCTTTAGGTCGCTGGTTCGATTCCGGCAGGTCGGATTTTTTTCCCCAAAATTTTCTTTTTTTTTGTTTGGTAAGTTGATTACTTGATCTGCCAGCCACTGCTAATATTTTTTTCAACCAATTTTACGAAAACATATTCAAACAATACTTTTTTTTTTGGAAATATATTCAAACAATACTTGCTAGACTTTACTCTTTAAATTCAATGTGTTTTTTTCATCATTTATATATTGATTTATACACGTCTAAAAATTATAAAAAGTTAATATGAAGAAAGTAGGTGATTAGACAATTCAAACAAAATCCTACGTGACTATATTCCCAAAATAATTAGAGTATTATTTTAGAATTATATTTAAATTTAATAAAATACTCCCTCCTATTTATAGAGAATGAGACATTTATTTTTTCACACTATCCAATGCACTTATTTAATGCTTAATATCTCTTATTATACATAACGAAATATTATAAAAATTGAATATTAATAAGCTTTGCATTGAGACGAATCAAACAAGATTTCACTGGATTATGTTTTACTTTATAGATTAAGAATAAAATACAAATTAAGAGTAATGAATGAATATTGTCAAAAAATAAATACCTCGTTCTCTATAAATAGAAGGGAGTATAATTTTTTTTTATGAAGTGTTGTACAACTTATTTCACTTATAAGGTGTGGCCAGAATTTAGAGAGAGGGAGAAAGGATAAAAGGAAAGCTCCAATCTTGTTCATCTGAAGACTCACAGACACTTAGCCATGGCTTCCATCTCATGCTCTATCCAACTACCAATAAATTCAAGATCATCTTCATCCTGTCTTCAACCTGTGTTGAATTTGCCAAATGGGTTTCTGGGTATCCCCAGAAACTCATGTGGGCCCAATTTAAAATACAGCAGCACCACCAAACTTGGACCCAGCAATGGTGGAAGAGTCAAATGCTGGTTTAGGTTTAATGCTGAAAGTGCTGGTGTGTATGGTAGCCAATCTCGTGATGATTTTGATAGAGATGATGTTGAACAGGTTCATTTATTCTTCCATTACTTTTCTGATGTTGTTTTGGTTTTCAGTTTTTTTCTATTGCATTAACCCATTAACCCAATGCTATTGAGTGGCTCCCACCTAAAAGGATTTTTAAAGAGTCAGATGTACGCAATCGTATCGAGCTTTTTGTCATGATAAATTTGCCTTGCTGAACTAAATGGTTGCAAGGAATTGCTAGACTCGATTTAGCAACCAACTTAATCAAAAGCCGATGGTTGAAGCACATTATAAGTTGGTCTATCACCCTCCGTCGATAATACAAAATTTAATAGTTAACCGAATTCAGAATCTTCTAGAAAGTAGTATTTGATCTTCAGCTAAAACAAAACCCGATTTTGTATTCATAATTTTTAGATTAAGGCTTTTGTATAAATGTTTTATTGTGGTTGTTGCACTCTGATGCTGTTGTACTCTATTGGGTTGTAAGCTGTTAGAATCTAGTTTTATGCATTTGTAAATTGTAAATTCTTTGCAATTTGCAACTTCAGCAGCTGTCTCAGAAATAGTTTTGGCCTTTTGGGTGCATAATCCTAAAGAACAATTTTGCTAAACATTATACAACATACATTGCATTAGCCGAACACAACCTTACCCTTATTTGATAAAACTAACAAAGTAATTGGTAGCTTGTAGCCCTGATAGATGCTATTCTATGCATGTGCTTAGCTCGGTGTCGTTTCTGGCATTTTGTGGGCCTTAGGCAAACTGAATGAAATAGGTCATCTCCATAGAATGTGGATTCTGAACTTGACAAACCGAATATATTATAATTATCAATGTAAATGTAGTTTAGGTGTGTAATACACTTCTTAATCGATAAAAAAACTAATCATAAATCGTAAATTTTTCTAAGTTTTTTTATACCTCATTGACCAAAATTCTAATATTTAACCCTTACTAGTTCTGGGCTCTAAGCAAATGCTTATTTTGCCTATGGTCAGAAACAACCCTAGCCGAGCTTAAAGCTCCATGCAGTATTTTTGTTTGTAAATCTGGCATTGTTTCCTTGATGTTGCAGTACTTCAATTACATGGGAATGCTTGCAGTAGAGGGTTCATATGACAAGATGGAAGCACTCTTAAACCAGGACATCCACCCTGTAGATATCCTACTCTTGATGGCTGCCTCGGAAGGTGACAAACCTAAGATTGAAGAGCTATTAAGAGCCGGAGCGCAATATGATGTAAAGGATGCCGATGGAAGAACCGCCCTTGATAGAGCTAATGATGAGATTCGAGATTTTATCGTCAATTTCAAATCACAAAAGGCTTAACATCACATTAGAACTATTGATTCTGCTCCGCCTTGGTCATGCGATTTTGTGTTTTATTTCAGATGATACGATGATAACCCTTCTCTTTTTGCATGAGAAATTAGAAATATTATTAGTTGCATTGACGAAAAAATTTAGATATCTATTATTATGTTCAATGCTCATTAGCAAGAAACATGGTTAAACTAATGTGGTACATAATCGGTAGACAACTCGATGATAATCATCATCATCATACCCGGTGTATCCCGCCCATAGAAATACTATGGTCAGGGTAGACAACTCGATACTGGAATACAAAATCCTATCCAAGCTTGTGACTTTAAATTCCTCGAGTCGTAACGAATACTCTCAAATAGACATACAATTCTCAAATTTGTTCAGAGAAGGCGACGCTCCACGCATAACAGAGCCATTTGGAAAAATTATCGCATGTTGCCTTCACGCAAGACATCGATCATATTGTAGATCCGCTTATCAGCGTTGGATTGAACCTGTAAAAACATAATTAGTCGTAATCAGAAATATTATCAGAGCTCAGGTCATTGGTCAAATACTACTAAGCAATCTTCACATCTACAATAAACTCCATATCTCCAATACCAGCTTATTACTCTCCCTGTGAATTTGCAACAATGTGCAAATGGGATTTTTGTAAGGCAAACGTGGGATTTGATATTAAATGATAAAGAGAAAATGAAATATATGGATAACATAAAAAGAGAGTGAAATGTGGACGAGACTAAAAGAAAGTGGTAGAATCCACTTTTAATAAGGAAATGAGACATAATGAGTAAAACAGCTCAAAATAAAGAAAATGAGGCAAATTCAGGGAGTACGCTTTGTCGTGATCATGCAAGTTAAATCTACTATACCACAGATATTTATACTTCTCTGTATTCCTAGACATCCCCCCCACCCCTACCCCCATCCCCACCGAAAAAGGACCAGAGTCGATCCTTCTCAACGACATGACTATTTATGTACAAGACTAATTTTGGAACAATGTTGCCACAACGTATATGTTTGACGTTTGTGTAGTCATCGAGGGAGGAACAATTATAGAAAAGCGGAATGAATTCTACCTTCTTTGCTAGGAAAAGCACAGCATCCACAGTACCCTCAGCATATATAGATCGTCCACACACATTATGTTGAAACTCAAATGATACCCTGAAATCAGGACCAAATAAGTAGTAAAAATCGTTAGTAGGAATAGATAAAACAAATACTTCGATAAAATGTGAATTAGATAGGTATAGATTTACGTTTGATCAGGTGCCGTCAAGTGGTACATATGAAATGCATGACCTGATATATGTTCTTCCGGGACACCAACCATATCTACTTGAAGCTTGGGATCCCTTATTAGTTGTATCTAACAAGAATATGAGCAAAGGAAATACGGATTTATACGCTGTAAACATAATCTCAAATCACATAAGAAAAAGAAAGTTTCTGTAGCTAATGTACGAGTAATGGTGTTTAGCTGCGCGGCACTGGTTGGAGCTGCATGCCGTATGATGTTTCAGAAAACTGTCAGAAGTAAAATCCCTCGTGTTTTGTACTCCGTAAAGAAGCCCGACAACTCGGAGGATTACAGAAGCGAACACAGCACAAGCTTGCTTTTACTAAGGTCCAAACATAAAATTGCCAAAGATACTAAGATAGTCTACATTGTCACTCATTGTACCACAATAATGGCGTGACGGCATACATTGTGACATGCGAACTACACTAGAGAAAAGAAAGGTATCCTAAGAAATTTTAGAGCCAAAAGTCTTATATTGTCAAAAACAACAATATTTTATATATACTATCTTGATGTCAAATACAAACTGGATAACGAGATACATAATAAAGATAAAAGAAAAAGAAATCGCTACAAGAGGATGCTTCAAATACCTTGGATCCATATTTCAGAGTGGTGGGCACATCCAACAAGATGTGACCTTAGAATTAAATGTGGAGAGCAAAAATGGAGAGTAGCTATTGGAATATTATGTGATCGAGGTGTGCTCTTAAAGTAAAGGGTAAGTTTTATCAAACGGCCATTAGACTACTGTTACTATGTGTATCCAAATGTTGAGCTTTTAGAAAGGATCATAGTAGAAAGATGAGTAGTGAAAATGCATATGCATCAATGGATAAGCGGGCATACTTTTGAGAGATAGAATTCGAAACGATGATCTAAGAAAGAGTTTAGGAGTTGCAAATATTGAGAAAAAGATAAAAGAGAATAGTTTCAAATAGTTTGGGCATGTGTAGAGACGGTGTATTAGCAAACCGGTAAGAACGATGACTTTGAGGACATGAGTGGCAAAGGATAGGAATGATCTGGACAAATAAATTGAGATGGAATCAGAATAAAGTGAGAAGAAGATTCCGTGTGGATGACCATTTGTACTAATATATTGGCTCGTGTAACAGAGCCTAATCTTTTGAAATTAAGGCTTTTGCATTGTTGTTCTGATGTCAAATACAAGATACCTATACAAATTTATAATTCATACAAAATGGATTACTTTCCTATTTATAAATTATGACATGGCACGTTTATGTGATGCACTATATTGTATCCTAAAAATCATCTTTTAAGTTTAATGATAGATCGATTTAGAAAAATATTGAATCTAAAAATCTAACCTTTGGATGGTCCAACTCTAAAAGCTCATCTTTCATTGATTCTTAAAAAAACTACCATTGTACCGATTCTTTTCTACGGGTCTAATTATTTCAACATGCGAGCTTTTGGTTATTGCGAAAATCTCCAATGCATATTTTGTTTTGGTTTACGTGGAGACACCCAACCTCATAAGTCTTAACGTTAGGATCAAGGCTTGACCGCTTGACATTCTTTTATTTTTAATATTAAAAACTGAATCATAATTTAGAAAGTAAAATAAAAACAAAACACTCACTCCCCGCCCTAAGTCCACCACATCCCTACCTTAGCCGCCCTCAACCACACTGAAACAACCCTCCTACGCAAAAAGTAATTTCAAAGAAATAATTTTCATTTAGTTTTCCAGTTTACAAAAACTCTAGAAAAATTAATTCAAAGACAGATATTGACCAGTGTACATTAAAAATACCAACCTGATCCATATCAAAGTCCACTCCGAGTTTCTGAAAGCATGAGATAACAGCCTTCGCAGTTCCAGATGCATCCTTCTTGTTGGCTTGATGAGACTCCATAACCTTGAAAGCGTAAGATGTCGTATCAAATAATAAAGTAAAAGCAAACATATCATCTAAGTGATCCTACAGGAACGCGAGGATAACCAAAGTACCAAACTCACAACTCAGACAGTCGCACATGCCTGGAAACTGTTGAACTTCTCTATCTTGTCAGTATAATAACTTCGAAATATAAACTTCTCCATTTGAACAGTTGATGGAATTTTTCCGTCACACATATCGAGCAAGCTCATGAAAAATTTTACATTGAGTAAGACGAAGGGATGTACCTGTAAAGAATAGCCAGCAAAAGCTCCAGGGAATTGCTCAGCCATTATTTCCATAGCTGCAAGAAACGCCACGACCTTAAGAGATCAACAGTTTGATTATTATCCGGTGAAGACAAATGTAATAGATGCTTTTGAAACTGGGTTACACTACAGGATAGAATGCAAAACCTGCTTTCCCATCTGCGGTGATATGACTGCATAGTTTTTCGAATCCTCTACCGTTTTATGTAGCCTCTCCCTGTCTCCACCTGTGGTTCCCAATACAAAAGGTACACCAATTTTGCAATACAACTCTGCATTATCTGCATATTAAGTAAGGAAAAATTATCAACCACACTAGAGAGCAAAAATCCAAATTTCGAAGCATCATGATGGGATACTTCTCGAACAATATGATGATAAAAAACCATGTCTACATTCATTCACAAACACAAACCTCGAGCACATTTAAGCAGAAATTTAACACTTCAAACACCCATTAACAAAAAAGTCCAGATAAACCTTTCCAACTTGCATTAAGGTAGCTTAAGTGTTGGGAAACATTTCCAATATAACTTTGAGATTACAATCGACAACCGAATGAAAAACAAACAACATAAAATTTAGATTACTCGAAACTTAATACTCTTCTCTATGCAACAATTAAGTCTTCCATTAAGCTTTAATTTTATCATACGGTGCCTGGGATATGCCCGAAATAGCTCAAGAGATACAAAAATAGAATTTAGGTAAGAGATCAAATGTACAAATCGAATGATGAAGAACGACATATAATGAACTCCAAACTAATTTGCAAAGTCACAAAGGAGCACTTGTGTTTTTTAGAGAGATGTTGATTTCAAAAGAAATTTCAGAAGTGAAGACCAAGGGTCTGCCTGGATTGGATGAACTAAAGGATAAAAAGTTCCAATTAAATATTCAGGATCAATTTAAATGCCTGGATTTGAAGGAAAATTTCAAGGGAGTAAACTTTTCCCCATATTTGGGGATAAATAATCACCCCACCCTCCCCCTGAGGAATTATTTGAGGGAACAAAAATCCCTATAGCAGCCTCCTAATATCTACAACCACAACTGGTGCCACCCATTGCCGCCAATTCCCACCACCCACTGCCGCCACCGCCACCCAACACAAATCAAAATCTATCAAAAACACAAATTAAAATTTTAAGATCCATAAAAATCATAACTCATAAGCAACCCCCAAATGTCTCAAATGAGCAAGAAAACTAAGATTTTAATTCAAAGGTACTAAAAAATCAAGATCTCAAATTTTTTCCAGTTCAAAATAAATCAGCTATGCAAAAAATAGAAATATTACAGTGGTCGTCGAATTTATGATGGTGGGTGTGGTGTGGTTTGAGTGAGGTTGAAGGTTTTCATGGTTGATTGCTTTTTGTTGTGGAGAAGAAGGATTTAAATCAAGAGAGAAAGAGGATTACAAAAGACAAAAATTATGCCAAACCTTAATATTTAATGCTCCTCTCACATTTTTTGCCCCAAAAAATTTATGTTGTACTATTTTCCGCAAAATATTCACTCGCTAAGTTTTTATGTGTAATCCAAGCAAGCCTTAAGGAGCAATTAATCAGGTATCAATGTCACTAATATGTGCTAGATACCACAAGAATCAGTAAATGAAGAAAACAAAGAAAACACGCCAATGACATTTATTTTCTTCGTTTTTTTAAACTGACAAATAGCAAAATAATTGTTGAACGCTCGACGATCCTTTGAGGCTATAATCGACGAGTCTACGACATCTATTTCCTTTATTTTCCTTTGGCTTTATAAGTTATCATGTATTCTACTATTTTTTACCGAATAGTATATGCTTCATTAGACGTAACATTTGTGCACTCCTATCCCAATGCACGAAGTCAACTACCAAAGGAAACCGATCCTAGAATGCTTGAAATCCTCAACATTAAATAACATAAGTGGTTACGCGTTCTTTTTTTCTGTGCCTGATTTTACTTTTACTCTGGCCTCCAGTTCAATGAAATTGTTATTATTTATAGAAAATAAAGAATGAGCACATATCTAGTTAAATATCAAGTTCACCAAAAAAAAAATTTTAAGATGAGATAACCAAAACATCCCGCCTGAACCATTAATTCAAGACAAACCCCTAGACAAGTGATTGAAGGGTAGGAGCCTCAGGGGAGACACCCACCCTATCCCAAAAAGGAAAAAAGAAAATGGAACGCTTTGGTACAAATACTTTTTGCAGGACAAATGATTAAGTCCACATAATCAAGTAGATTATATTCAAAAAATGGAAAAAAAAACATCCATCCATTAAAAGAAAAGAATAAAAATAAGAAATTTCAATTTATGATAAAAAGTAAACTATAAATGAAATCAGTTAATGCTACTTAGTCAAGGAAACAAAAATCTAAGTCCTACAATTCAGATAGCACATAATTGAAGACATGATGAATGATTGTTGATCATTGTCCAGGCACCCATATTAAAGGTGCTATTCTATGATTTGATACCTCGATATTGTAATATCAAGATAAAACTATAGTCTCAATAAGAAAACAGTAGAACTCATATATTTTTTCAAGGAAAAAAGAAAAGCAAATGAGTTTATGTTTGAGTTTTCATTTGTTTTGCTTACCATTCACTGCATTAGGCACTGTGTAGTCCACCACAATCAGATTTGGGTGCTCATCATAAACAGAGGCAAGAACATCTTCTCTTTCTGATGGACCATGAACCTGAATTTCTTTTTCACCCACTTGGACAGATTGCCCACTCTCCTCCTGAGCACCAAATGATACAGGAACGACGTAAAGGCCTGCATTAATTGATGCTTCAATGACTGCCTTTCCCATCTTGCCCATGCAACTATTAACCTACAATCAGGAAACCAAATAGAACAAAAACTATAAGAGACATTCGGCATAATAAAGATCCTATAACTATTTTACGATTAGGGCATCCACATCATTATGAAAGCTCAGACAAACATAGAAAAAATTGTCAATGTCGTCGCAATTGCAGTAACGGTCACGATGTCACAGACGCAGAACCTCACGGTTTTACAACGCTTTTTGAGAACATCGCAATGTGAATCGTAATTTGAAAACATCGTCATTAAAGCTCATAAGTCATAATAGACCTTTTAGAACCTAGTACATATTAAAAAACATTAATCTCGCTAATATGTTAGAATAACAGCTTATAATTACTCCATAATTGTGAATCAAAGGTTATGTAACATGGTTTGGTGGATTGGTAAGCTCAAATCTGTTATAAAACTGCTTTTAAGTGAGCGGCCTCATTTTTTTCTTTGCTGACAAGTGATAACACAGCAAAATAACGACAGTAATTACTATTAAAAATGTATAAACATCAGTCCAAATTAACAACAGTAATTACGAAGCTGTGAAAACTTAGCAAACTATGATTTCTTGCTCTTATCAGCAACTCAGAATTTGTTTCAAAGGCCAACGGCTAACCATTAATTATTAAAGGTATATGTATTTTGGCATCCAAGCATTGTTCACAAAATTTCACAGATATTCAAAGATGCAAAAAAGTAAAAACATTACTCAGATAAAGCATTGTGATGACAAAATACAGTACACCATTATACGTTTACTAATTTGTGGCTATTAAGACTCAAACATCACAAATGAACAGGAATCAATCTATTGCAACTTCAACTTCCATGGCTAGTAAAATGGCACGATTGTATTCTATAATTAGCTGAGTACTTTGGTATTTCATCAACAAAACATAGAATCTGATCAATGCTTTCCAATGGCTTTTGAAATACAATAGCAATCGTAAATGATCAACCTTTTGTAAACTACTTTTGGACAAGGATGATAGATAAAGGTAGTTGTTTAAACTGTAAGGTTATTCCAGAAGCATGTGTACCACTCAACACAAATTCCTTATCCTAGATGTTTACATTCAAGCAAGACCAAAGGTAAAGAAAGCCAAAGAAGATTGTTGGATTAATCGTAAGGTTATTCCAAGAAAGTTGTTGAAGAAGAAGATTGGGAGATGACTTTGGATATTAGTAATTCTGATTATCAGTTTCTCAAATGATACTATATTGGATTATAGGGGTGTTTGGCTTGGTAAAAATAATCTTTTTAGCATTGAAAATTGTTTTCCCTATTTTAGTTATTTGGTTTGACAAGGAGTTAAAATGAAAAACCTAGGTGGAAAAGAGTTCTCCTTCACATTGGGAGCATTTTCCTCCATCAAAAAGAAGGAGATCTATAATTCTTCACTCTTCCATCCCCAACACCTCCATTTTCACTAAGGTTTTCCATCAAACCAAACAACATGAAATTAATTATCATTTGCATTTACCATTGGGTAATAGTTTCCATGCAAATTTTATTTTCTAAGGAAAATGTTTTCCCTCAAACCAAACACCCCTTTATGCAAAGTATCCTAACAAAATTTATACTATTTATATAACAATTAGTTTCATAGAAGTATGACCAGGGGCGTATTTAGAACATAGCAATGTTGTCATTGACCGCATTTGGTCTTGGCAAAGTTGGTTATATAGCTTATCTTTCACCCAGTTGACCCGTGTTCGAACCCTTTATAATGCGAAGTTTTTTTAACTTGAATTCATTGACATTATTTGATATTTTTCTGGATTCGCCCCTGAGTATGACATACATTTTTTACCATTCAAGTAAAGATGAACAATTAGGGTCAAAATTATAAAACATTCCACAACAGAATCACATGCAGCCCTAGTTTTAGATGAAAAATCACAAGATAAAGCTACATAACAACAATAACAATGCAAAATGGATAAAGGGTAAATACCATAATGGGCAATCCAATATCCTTGGACTTCACAGAAAGATTTTCCACATTCTGGAAAGTTCCATTTGACATAACTGCTGATACCAATGTTCTAGAGGAACACTGAAACCCAGATTTTCTAAATTTACTCCAAGAAAATCCTCCGACTTTACTTGGTGAAGAAATACTCACAGTCACCGGAAGTTTTACAACAAATGCCATTTATATAGTTATCTGCACCAAAAAAATTAATCACCCAATTTGTAAAAATTCAATCTTTATTAAGTAATTACAAGTAGTGTGCAAAATAATCAGGTTGAAATTATTAAGATTTAAGAGAAACAAAAGAATAACATGAGAGAAAATCAATATAAAAAATCATACACATAAATTAAGTTGAAGAACAATTTACCTCTAATGTGGGACAACTTATGTGGACAACAACGGGCATTTGAACAGAAATGTATTACTTCGGCTAAAAACCTAAAATTACCCTATAGACCCATTAGTCAATAGATTGGGTCGGATGTAGGCGACACAACACAAATAGATCAGGTCAGGTCGGATGTAGGCGACATAAAGAGATCAGGTCAGGTTGGCTTTGTGTTTCCATATCTATGAATGGTTCAAAAATTTCTTAATGGTATGTTTGAGAATAATAATTTTATTTGAAAATTTCGAATTGACTCAAATTTATTGTTTAGGAGGTCAAAAATTTGCAAATTTAGATTTGGATCAAATTTTCACCATTATTTTTAAAGTAGTTAAAGTTGAAAATTTGAGAATGACAACTCCAAATCTTGTCATTCTCAAATTCTTCATTTATCATTTCATAATTGAAATTTATAATTTGAAATGAAATATTTGTTCCCAAACACTACATAATTGAAATATAACCCATTTAGTTGATTGGTTAATGATCACAAGATTCACAACTGTAACCTAGTCAATCTTTTACAGATATGATCAACTTGATTTTAACCAACTTACCTTGTTTAGGGTTGTGAAGGTGAGTTTTTTTTTTTGTTTTAACATCAACAACATCTTTTTTTTCAGGTGTTAATTTTAAACTTTTAATATATGAATATTTTATTGTCTTTACAGCAATAAATATAAATATATTAAATAAAGTGTGTTCAAATTATCCAAATTAACCCGACAAAACTAATTTGTTTCATTAAATGTGTTATATAAGTTAGTTTTGGGTTTGTAATTTTGACTAAGAGACCGCCTCACATATAATTTATTTTGGAGTTGACACTTGAAGGCATGAAATGTACACTTTAGACCTTTAAATATTTAAATAGACATTTTAAGCTTTGGAATTTACAATTTTAAAACCAAAGGTTAGTCATTTTAAATCTAGAAGTAGGCAATTAGAGACTTGGAGTAGACACTCTAATCCTTGGAGACTTGGAGTAGAGATTTAATGGTTGGATAGTTAGTTAAATAAACATAAGACTTGGAGAAGGAGGCTAAGGCTTGGAGAGTAGGGATTTAAGCTTGAGAATGAGCATTTTAAGTCTTGAAATAGTTATTTTAAGCCTTAGAGTTGTTAGATTAAAAAATTACGGCCTGGGCCGGAGGTTGCACAGTCGTGGCAGTATCATTGGAGATCTTGTGACATTTCTAAGTTAAGATCGACCAACTCACTTACAATTTGACCAATTATAATCTTAAAGTGATCACTTATAATCTTAAATTGATCAATTATAATCTGAAAGTGATTACTTATAACCTTATAGTGATTACTTATACTCTTATAGTGGTCACTTTAACCTTAAATTGATCAATTATAATCTGAAAGTGATTATTTATAACCTTAAAATGGTCACTTATAGTATTAGATTGACACTTATAACTTTAAACACTTTTAGAACACCAAAACTATTACTTTCAAAAAAGTTTTAAAAGGAAGCAACTCCAAGAATGGCTTGGGCCCATAAACTCTTAATGGTATGTTTGGGAATGATGATTTTATTTGCAAATATGGATTTGACTTAAAGTTAGTGTTTGGCAATAACAAGAATTTAAATTTGGATTTGAGCTAAATCTACCAATGTTATAAAAGTAGTTAATTAAAATGAGGATTTGAGAATAACACCCCAATCCATGTCATTTCAAATTTTTCATTATGATTTCATAACTGAAATCTACAATTTAAAATAAAATGTATGTTTCCAAACGAATTCTAAAGGATTCAATGTTTGAAAACCAGTTTGGGACTTGGTAGATTTGGTAAATCCTATTAGTTATAAATGGATTTTTCATACTGATTAATGCTTAAGACTATAAAGTCTCTGTTTATAAAGTTAGACAGGTAGCATAAGGTTTCAAGCCGAGTCATGGTATTGACTACGATGGAACATTTTGTCCAGACGTCATGCTTAATTCATCAGGAATTAGGATTGTAACACCCTGACTTCTGGAACTGACGGTGACTACTTAAGGAGACTATAGACTGGCCTTACAGACCAACATAAGTCTTTTCCGTGCACTTGGACCTCGCTCGTGCGCACCATGGAAAACTTTTTAGGAATTCACTCATCCTAAGATTGCTCTCCACCAAGCACGCTTAATTGTGGAGTTCTTAGCAAATGGGCTCCCATAAAAACAAGATGCTCACACTCATATCAACAAGGTGCATCTTCTTTTCATGGGAGCCCCTTTGCTAAAAACTCTACAGTTAAGCGTGTTTAGTGGAGCGCAATTTTAGGATGGGCGACCTCCTAGGAGATTTTCTCAGGTGCGTACGAGTGAGGCCAAAGTATGCTGAAAAGACTTGTATTGTTTTGTGGAAACAGTCTACAGTCTTCATGAGTAATCACCGGCGGTACGAAGAGGCCCGAGTGTTTCATGACTATGAAATAGGCAAATGGATGTCAAAATTGATCTCTTGAATAACATGCAATGTTTATATGAAACAACATAGGGTCTTGATGATCCAAATATTTAATGAGAGTGTGTAAGCTTAAAAGGCTATTTACAGTCTAAGACAAAGCTTCAGAAGTAGGAAACTCAGATTTGATGAGACGATCAAACAGTTTGGTCTTCTCATAAAAGAAGAAAAATCTTGTGTTTACAAGAAGTTAAGTGGGAGTAACATCACCTTCTCTATTTTATATGTACTTGACATACTACTTGATAGAATTTAGAAAATGGGTCTGGGTAACCCAAACAAGGAGGAGAAGAAGTAGTCCACTCATAAACCCAAAGGAGGTTCACTACTAAAACCAATTAGTAATAGTAGGAGTTACTCATTAAGTATATAAAGTGATACATACTCTTCTCTTTCTCCGATGTGGGACAACTCACATGTGGGTAACACATGGGCACTTCAACAATACTCATAGGTAATTCCCATGTTTGAGTAAGTAGATGATTGGCTTAAATTTTTTTCTCTATGAAAGACTTAGGAAAGATTGAGTACATCCTTGTGCTCAAGATCTATAGAGATAGATCCAAAAGAATGATTAGACTCAGTCTAGACGATTATGTAGATACGATTTTTATAATGTTTGATATAGAAAACTCTAAAAGAACGAATTTATTCCCATTCAACATGGCTTATTGCCAAGACTCAATGTCCTATCAGCATTGAAGAAGTTGAGCGGATGAGTAATATATTTTAAGCCTCCGCTATAGGCTCGATTATATATGCAATAATTTGCACTTGATCAGATGGTATTTTGCTTTGAGTATGTGTAATAGATGTAAGAATAAACATTAGGTACTTAGGAAGGGAATATAATGCATGAAGTGGGGCCTTATCAAAATCAAAATGAACACAAAAATCAATTTTGAATCAATCAAAAATATTTAACTCAAAATTAATTCGATAACCCGAATGAAAGTATTAGTTTCTTTTGGTATAGATATGGAAGAAACACGGTTTCTCGTATCTTTTTATAAGAAAGGGAATATAATGCATGAAGTGGGACCCATATCTATAATTCACAAGAAAAAGTCAATCGTAATCTACTCTAAATGGCTAATAACTAATTTTCTCCTTGTTATCATAAAATTAGAGATTTAATCAATGGTATCGTACGTGACAAAAACGTTATTGTCAATGTAGTGGACTAACTAAGAAGTAATTAATTGACATTTTGACATGCATATTCTTTTCACATTTTTTATTTTTCTAAAATCTTCATTTTTAAAGGAATATTAGTTTGTGAACTACTCTCCATTTCTTTTTTTCTTCCCGTTTACTTTTTGGACAGTTTTCAAAGCAAATTTTAAATCTTAATATCTCTAAAACACATAAAAAAATTATGAAAAATACATAATAAAAAAACTATACATTAAGACTAATCTAATGATATCTCACATGGATATATTTTATCTAGCTTCTAAATATGTGACAAAAATATTAATTAAATTTTTCTCTCCTTGAGGTTGAATATTTCAAATGAAAAGAATATTAGAAAACAGAGGGAGTAATCATCATCACTATCATTAACCGCTCTTTTTCTAAGTATATCTTCTCACCTCTTTATTTGTTGTATTCCCCATGTGTCACTATTTTTATCACAATTACAATTAGTGAAAATCTTTAAAAATTGATATTTTATGAAAAAATTTAAATGTTAAGGCATTTTACCACTGCTTTTTGAAAATTATATAAATAGCGAGTAAGATACATTTGATTTAGAATACTAAATATTTAACCCTTAGGATTTATTTAATCCTTAGGATTTATGAAAACATAGAACTTTATCGTAACCCATAATAGAATACATCAAATCACCATCCCATTTAGCATCATTTGGTGCTAATACTTTTAACCTAAATTTTTTCTTGGCCTCAGTCTGGATTTGTTTCTAACTTGAAAAATAATTAAATAGATATTTTATACAAAATTGGGATAAATCATCATTATCAATCCAATATCTCGCTTGAAAAAAAGGCAAGTTAAATAATATAAGAATAAAATTAAAAAAAACCATATGTGTGATCATTAAAAATAAAATATAGTAAATTTTATGAAACGAACTAAAAAATAGGATAAATTTTAGGGCAGAGACAGCATACCATATTAATTGTAGTTCTAGAATCCTAGTCATTAGACATAGAGTGCGACGAGTCATTGTCTTTTATTTATATAATATCATGATCAAAGATATATTATTGGAGTTATTTTCTATGCAACTATGAAAATGACATTCTAACATTAGGCTCATTATCTTTAAGCATAAAGAGTAAATTAGAAGCTTAGAACAAATAGGTAGTTCAAAAATAAATTAGACAAGAGTGAATAATATTATGAATAATTACTTAATTAGTATTTATAAATTATAAACATATGTAATAAAAGACAAATTAAAAGAAAATAATACTCCCTCCGTTCCTTTTTGATGTTCCTATTTGGGTTTTTCACCAAGATTAAGAAAAATGGAATCTTTGGTGGTAATGGGTATTATTTTAATTATATAGTAGTCGGAAGTAATGATTGTATTGGAAGTATGAGAGAAAAAATAATTAAATAATAGTATAATGTAATGATTGTATTGGAAGTATGAGAGAGAAAATAATTAAATAGTAGTGTGAAGTAAGGAAAGTGGGGTTTTAAGGGGTAAAAGTGGGATGAAAACTTTCCAAAAATGGAAAGTATTTTAAAGTGGAAAAACTTATGGAACTACCCGTTTTAGTAAGGTGGAAAAACAAAAAGGAACGGAGGGAGTATGATAATAGATAAATATTAAAATTGATTTTCTTGATTGTAGATTAGTATACTACTATGGAGTAGAATAAAGCATACTACTTGGTTCATTTGAGATTCTTTCATCTGAACAATTTTTGTGACTTGTGAGTGCTTTTTAAGATCAAAACAGATCAAATTTACGGGGTCGAAAGAATAGTATTTATCGATGATAATTTTACACATTAATTTGTACTGATCTATACTTCTTACTTGCAATAAATATTAATAATTTTTTTACACAGTCAATTGCAAATATAACAAACAAAAAATTTAATGATTAATAAATTATTGTTCAATCAAAATGATGGTGTGTAAATTAGCATCTACCAGTTGGATGGTGTATAAGCAGAGAAGTTTGAGTAATTTACAAGTTTGTAATAAAAACACAATTTTTCTTGTACCAATACCAAATTACCAACAGTTATGGGGCCCGCCCGGCCCCCGGTTCAACGGCAGCCACTATATTATTGTCAACTTTTCGTGTTGCACTTGCTCTGCTATCTAATTGGAATTTATTGCATTGGCGTCACTCTTGTTAAGATCAACATATTTTTCAAATAATGATATTATTGATATTATACTGTGTCATGCACGATATAGATTTACTTTTGTTTTTTATAAATTATTTGGGTTAATAATATGTATGACCTTTTACAAAATTTTACAAAGTCCTCATTTAAAATTTTTCACCACTTCTTAATAATGCACGATAATTATCAATTAATCATTAGCAAAATTATGCTAAGTAGAATCATAATACATAATAATATTTAATTTAAGTGCTAATGATGTTATCATGTATAGTGATAGTTGAATAGTAGTATGATTAAATAATACCTCTTAAATTGGATGCTAAAATTATATCTTAGAAAAGAATACGCAAATTAGTGAACTTGTATGTTTTTTATGACTATTAAAAGTAGTAGAAATTGAAAAATCTACAATCGTACCTTATATGATGTTGCTAAATGTGTATTTTGTTTGTGTAATACATATTAAGGGTATTTTAAATGACTCTTTTGTTGTGAATTTATAAGCTAAAATTAGATTGCAGGACTTACTTATACTATTTTAACTTTATTAGCCTTCTTTTGTGTACCCTCAATTTACATTGTATTTTGTTTGTGGTTAAAAAAATTACCTAACATTGATTAGCCTTACATTAATTTATGAGTTATATTCTTTTATAAAGCTAAAAAAGATATTATTAATATTAATATTAATACAAATTTGTAGAGTCTATGTCATTGTAATTTATTCTATTACAATTAAAACCACTTTGAATAAAACTCTTCATTGATAATTTGGATTACATTAGGGAAGATGAAGGGATGAATTCCAAAACAACAACCTAACATTATAAGTGTGACACTTGACATAAAGTATTTTCAAAATGCATTGTATAGTGACACTTGGTACAAAGTGCTTAGTATGATTGAGATAAAGATTAACAAATATAAACAATGATATTATTTTAGGAGATAAGGGAATTCATTGACTTAATAACCTCTTTAAGGTCATCTTGAGGTTTAATAAGATGCCAGAAGAATGAAGGATTAGCACGTTTATCCCACTGTTTAAAAACAAGGGTGATGCACAAGTATACGGGAACTATAGAGGAATCAAACTTCTAAGCCACACTATGAAACTATGGGAAAGAGTCATTAAGAAAAGAATTAGAGGAGAAACGGTAATTAAAGAGAACCAATTCGGATTCATGCCGGAAAGATCAACCACCGAAGCAACTCATATTTTGAAGAGACTGATGGAAAAGTATAGGGAGCGAAAAAAAGATTTGCATCTGGTGTTCATTGACCTGGAGAAAGCGTACGATAGCATACCACTAAGCATCGTTTGGGATAGCCTCAAGAATAAAGGTATTTAACGAAGTTATATTGAGGTAATACAAGACATGTATGATAGAGTGTCGACTAACATACATACATACATCGGTGGGTATGCACATAGTCTTTTCCGATTAAAGTGGGACTACATCAAGGATCAATACTAAGTCCTTTCATTTTTACAGTCATTATGGAGGAAATCTCTAAATCCATCTGGGAGACCGTACCATGGTACAAGTGCATGCTTTTTGTCGACGATATAGTTTTGGTCGCAGAAACCAAGGAGGAGGCTAATAGTAAATTGGAAGAGTGGAGGGAAGCCTTGGAGGGTACGGGGTTGCGCAAAAGTCACACGAAGACAGAATACTTGCGATATAATTTCAGTGGGACATAATCGATAGGGGAACCAGAGGTGACCATAGGGGGGAGAAGTTGTTGCATGTACGTCCAAGTTCAAGTATTTAGGATCGATGATTAAGAATAATGGGGAGAGTGAAGGGGATGTTACCAATCGTATACAAACGGGTTGGCTTAAGTGGCAAGCAGCAACCGGGGTGCTTTGTGATAAAAAGTTCATGAGGAGATTAAAAGGTAGATTTTGCCGCGTTGCAATTAGGTTGGCGTTGTTGTATGGGACGAAATGTTGGCCCATAAAGAAGGTTTTCGAACAGAGGATGGACGTAATAAAAATGTGTATGCTGAGGTGGATGTTTGGTGATAGTAAAAAACCAATAAACATTAAAAGTCTTCGATTCATGATAGATAAGAGGGAAGATTTAGTTGCAAAAATAACCGAATTTGTTTGCTTATTCATTATGTGATAATGATTTATTATCTAAGTTAAATAAGATTAACATGTTTTTGGCTTATATAAGAAAAAATAATATTTCAATAGATCATCACATACAGCTATAGTCAATCAATAAATACTACATGTTTTTGTGAGTTAATTGTTCCTTAAATATCAAGTAAAATATCAAAAGTTTCCCTGTAAATGATAGAAAAAAAGCAGGAAAATTTTTAATGACAGTGTAACACGTGTATTAAGTTGTTTCTTTATTAGTATAATTTATTGATTATTGATTGATTGATTGATGATTATTGATTATTTGCCAGAATGTAGAAATTTAAACTTGATATGAGAATTTGTAATTATCAAGCAGTACATGGTTATTAAATACCATAAAATTTAAAATTCTATATTAATTAAATTTTTTATCACCCAAACACAAACTAATAAAATATACTCCCTCTGTTTCTTTTTGTTTGTCTATTTTAGTTTTTACACGCTTTTAAAGCAAACTAATAAAATACGCATTATAAAAAATTGTAAAATAAAATTATATATTAAAAATTTTTGCATCAAAACGAATCTAACAAGATTCCCATGGATATATTTTATCTTCATTATATATTTCGAAAATTAAATTTAGAATTTTCTCTCATAAAGTGGAAAAACATAAAGTGAACAAACAAAAAAGAATGGAGGGAGTACAACTATTTCTCAAACTGATCGTAATAAAGAAAAAAATTATACATATTTGTTAAAAATTTAATGAAATATAAATAATTTCTTCTATATCTTATTTAATAGAAGTATACATTTTTCTTTGGTGTTTTTTTTCTTTTTTGCTATTAATGTATTTCCCATAAATTGATGTAAGCTTAATTCAATTTATGGGAAATACGTTAATAGCAAAAAAGAAAAAAAAACACCAAAGAAGTACTCCTATATAAGCTAATTTCAATTTTGTGTTTGCATACATTGTATTGAGTAGATGTGATTATCCACCAACATGACCCTTCATCACCAAGGGCAAAGCGAGTTACTGTCCAGGACTTTAAATTTTTTAGGATAAGAAAAATTATTTTCATGTATAAAGTTGATATTAATTCACAAATTTTTAGTTGAGTCCGTCTATAGTAAAGACGTTCTATATTGGACCGGCCCACTTTTCAATTTCAAAAAAATAAAAAATAATCCCAAAAATAAATTGAAATGCATGTAAAGTAATCACACATTCACACTCTATCAGAAACTTTTCAACTTCCATTCATCTTTCCTGACAAAAACCTTGAAACTACCCCAAAATAATGACTCTTTGAATTTCAATCTTCACCATTTTCGTTTATATCTTCACCATTGAAAATGATTGTAATTATAAATGTACAACATTTGGATTTTTATTTATTTTAAGCTTCATCAATTAATGGTGTTTTAACCCAATTAAAGTTTGTAGTTTAATATTTCAATATTTTAAATTTGTTTGTTTTTTTATTTTACTTGTTCTTGATTTTAGGGTTTAAAAATTGGAAAAGATAAGTAATAGTGTTGTCTTGGCTTCTGTATTCACGAAAAAGATCAAAAAGATTCCTTCTAAGGAACAAAATGACAATCCTCAACAATCAAAGGTGGTTGATTAAGTACCCAAAAAAAAGGGCATTTAGTAGCTGAAATTATAATAATATGTATTTGAATTTATAATATTGTGTATTTAGGTTTATAATAGTGGTATTTGTCATATTGTTATGTATTCATATTTGGGATTATGTTGGAAATATAATGGTGTGTATCTGGATTTATAATAATGTATACTTCCTCTGTTCCGTTTTAGTTGCACCATTGAGTTTGACACATTTTTTAAGGGCCGTCAAATAAATATGGTAAAATTAGGGATGATGTATGATTGATGGTGATCATATGTAGGGTAGAAATAAAACAAAATTGTTATAAGTAGATAGTGGTTGTGAATTGTAGGTATATTAAATAATTAATGGGATGATATATGATTGATGCCTGATGGTGATAGTGAGGTAGGAATAAAGTGAGGATAAAATAAGTAGATTATTTTTGTCAAAAATAGTAATGTTGCAAGTAATATAAAACTTCCAAAAACGGTAAGTGTTGCAAGTAAAATGGAACGGAGGAAGTATATGCGTTTATAATAGATTATATTTGTGTTTGTAATAGTGCGCAGTTTGTAATATTTTGGATTTATAAAGTAATGTTATAATCTCATTAAATAATGTTATACCCCCAACTAAACAATGTTATAATCGCAATTAAACTATGTTATAACCATTAATAAACTATGTTGTAATCCCAATTAAAATATGCTATAACACCAATTAAACAATTTAATACTCCCAACTACATTATGTTATAAAATCAACTAAAAATGATATAACCCACGCTACACAATGTTATACTCTCAACTACATCAACATATATCGAATGTTCACAGTTATAATACTAATTATATTATGTTATAGTCCTAAGTATAAGGTATCATAATCCTGAATATACTATGTTATAACCCCAAATATATTATGTTATAACGACAAATATATTACGTTATAACCCAAAATATATTATTACTACACAATGTTTACTCCCAACTACATCAATATACGTCAAATGTTCACAGTTATAATACCAATTATCTTTTTAGTTATATCCCCAAATATATTGTTACTACACAAATGCTTTTATTACAATTCTTCAAAAATTAGTCATAGTTGTCTTTTTCAACATCATTATTTTCTATAACCTTGATTTAAAAAAAAATCAGAAAAACCACAATAGCTTTTATTACCTTCTCCCAAATATTATATATTGTTGTCTTCTTTAACATCATTGCTTTCCATTGTTAAACAACATTTTCGGGTTGTAGAAGCTTTATTTTTAAAAAAAACAAAAACCACAATCGAATTCAAGCATCATGTCTTCCATTGTTAGACAATATTTTCAAGTCGTAGAAGGTGTGTATGTTCGATGGTTGAAGAAGGGAGATGAAAAAACTAGAAAACTTTTCATCTTTCATGTAACGGTCCGGTTCGCGTGAGCCGGATAATCATATGAAAATATGAACCCGGGTCACAACTGGACACTTAGAGGGAAAATTCCCATCCAAGATCGTTAACGTTCCAACGATAAGGAAACATAACTAGGCGAAAAATAAAACATATGATAGTGACAGGTTTGTAAAGTTCATAATACAACTTGAGAACCCAGCGGCCTCTACCAACAAAACGACAAAACGAACTAGTCTAAAATCCATTACACAAGAGTAAATTATTTCTATTATAATTATTATTACATAAATGCGGTCTTGGGTGACGTGATCCTAACTTCAACCTCACTCCAATTCCTGTCCTGATGATGTACCCACTGAAGAGAAGAAAATGCAACGCTTTGAACTGGGGTTATCATTCGATATTCAAAAGCATATTGAAAGTGATCGTTACAGCACGTTAGAGCAGATGTACAAGCGTGCAGCTCAGGTAGGGAATATTTTAAGGAAGGAGAAAGAAAAGGAGAAGAATAGCTTTACCGAGAAGAGAAAGGAATTGTTAGGACAGGCTTCAGGGGCACCTGTAAATTTCCACTTGAAGAAACCAAAAACCTTTGGTAACTTTCAGGGGAGCAGTTCTGGTGTGAATCCTGGATTCAGGGGGGAAGCAAGGCCGACGAAACCTTTACTGGATCGGGAAGGAAAGGAAAGGAAGTACTTCTGCAGGAGGTGTAAGAAGAACCACCCCGGAAAGGATTGTGAAGGGAATTTAGTTGAATGTAATTTTTGTCATAAGAAGGGACATAGGGAGTACGAGTGCTACATAAAGAAAGGCAGTGAAAGTCGACTGTTAGGGGAACAACATCGACCTCAACACCCGATGGGCTTTGGGAGGCAAGGAAATCGACCAACTGGGGTAGATAATCAGGGTAACAATGGTCAGAGGTTTCAACGACAGTTTAATGGGGGTGAAGTTCGTTCAGATGGCAATCGGGCTGAGGGTTCAGGAACCCCACGAATGGGAAATCAAGGGGGAGGAATGAACGTTCAGCCGGCTAGTGGACGGGTATCTGCGGTCAGTTCCAGGGAGGCTGACCAGACAACAGAGGTGGTTACAGGTACGTTCACCGTCCATTCTGTAGCTGTTAATGTATTATTTGATTCGGGTGCAACTTGTTCTTTTTTGGCGAGAAGTAAAATAGACGAACTGAATCTAGGAGCTTTTGAGAATGTATCTTATACCGTGGCAGTCCCTTCGGGGAGACTATATACTTGCGATAAATTATATAGAGATGTGCCTTTGAAGATAGGGAAAGTTGTTTTTCCTAGTAATCTATATGTGTTAGATATGGAGGGATTGGAAGTGATTTTGGGAATGGATTGGTTAGGAAGGTACAAAGCAACCCTTGAATGTAGGGAGCAAAGAGTGTTGCTGGTGGGACCACATGGGGAGAACGTTAGATATAGAAAGTTTTCTAAGGGGCCTAAAACAAACTTAGTGTCGTCCTTGAAATTACAAAGGCTGGTGAGACAAGGACATCCTTTGTACTTGTGTCACATCATGCAAGAAGGGAAGAAGGAGGTGGACCCTAACGATGTTGCGGTGGTAAATGAATTCGTGGATGTTTTCCCTGAGGAGATTCCTGGTATGCCGCCGCAAAGAGGAATCGATTTTACGATAGACTTGGTGCCTGGTACGGGACCAATCTCGAAGGCCCCGTACCGTATGGCCCCAAAGGAGATGGAGGAATTGAAGTCTCAACTCGAGGAATTATTGGATAAGGGTTATATCCGACCAAGTGTTTCACCCTGGGGCGCTCCGGTTTTGTTTGTGCGGAAGAAAGACGGCAGTTTGAGATTGTGTATCGATTATAGGGAGCTAAATAAAGTGACCGTTAAGAACAAATACCCGTTACCTCGTATAGATGACCTGTTTGATCAGTTGAGGGGAGCTGGGATATTTTCGAAAATCGATTTAAGGTCGGGTTATCATCAATTGAGGATTGCTGACGGGGATATTCATAAGACGGCCTTTAGGACACGTTACGGACATTTTGAGTTTACCGTGATGCCCTTTGGGTTGACAAATGCTCCAGCCGCATTCATGTGTTTGATGAATCAGGTATTCAGTGCGTACTTGGATAAATTTGTGGTTGTCTTTATTGATGACATACTAGTCTATTCGAAGGACCAAGATGAGCATGAGGGACATTTGCGTTTGGTTTTGCAAACCTTGCGTGAAAATAAGTTGTACGCTAAGTTTTCGAAATGTTTTTGGTTGGAAAAAGTGTCATTTTTGGGTCATTTCGTTTCAAAGGAGGGTATTTCGGTGGATCCGGTAAAAGTAGAAGCGGTTCGAAATTGGTCCTCACCGAAGAATGTCACCGAGGTTCGAAGCTTCTTAGGTTTGGCTGGGTATTATCGTCGCTTTGTCAAGGATTTCTCGCGCATTGCTAGACCTATGACTTCTTTGATGAAAAAGGATAAGAAGTTTGAATGGACTGATGAGTGTGAACGTGCTTTCACGACTTTGAAGGAAAGTTTAACTTCGGCTCCCGTTCTTGCTCTACCTGATCCTAAGCTGGATTATACGGTGTTTAGTGATGCATCGAAGAAGGGGTTGGGATGTGTTTTGATGCAAGAGCGGAAAGTAATTGCTTATGCATCCCGACAACTAAAAATTCATGAGGTTAATTATCCTACTCATGATCTGGAATTGGCTGCGATTGTGTTTGCCCTTAAGATATGGAGACATTATTTGTATGGGGTTAAATGCAGAATCTATACAGATCATGAGAGTTTAAAGTATCTTTATACTCAGCCGGATTTGAACATGCGACAACGTCGGTGGTTAGAGCTCATGGCGGACTATGACTTGGAGTTTGTGTATCACGAGGGGCGAGCGAACTTGGTAGCCGATGCATTAAGCAGAAAGTCAAAACATTCCTTATCTGCGCTGAATGGAATAGAGGAGTTGCATCGGGACTTCGCTCGGTTAAATTTGGAAGTGGTACGTACGGGTGAGTTAAAGGAAAGTCTGAGCGCCTTAGTTATTCGACCTTCGTTTTTCAAGGAGATTTTGACTTCTCAGGATAAAGACCCGAAGTTGTTGAAATTAAAAGAACAGGCTCGAGAAGGTAAAGCAGAGGGATTTTTGGTTCATGAAGATGGGAGTTTGAGGTTTAAAGGTCGATGGTGCCTACCGTCGGGGGAAACATCCTTGAAGGAACGCATATTGGATGAAGCCCATTGTACAAAATTTTCCGTTCATCCGGGTGGGGATAAAATGTATCAAGATCTTAAGATGATGTTCTGGTGGTCGGGAATGAAGAAGGATGTTGCTGAATATGTATCGCGTTGCTTGACCTGTCAAAAGGTTAAGAGCGAACATAAAAGACCTGGAGGGTTACTGCAACCTTTAGAAATTCCGGTGTGGAAGTGGGATGATATTTCTATGGATTTTGTCGTGGGTTTGCCTCGAACAAAGGCAGGGAATGATACTTTATGGGTGATCGTCGACCGTTTGACTAAATCAGCATGCTTCATTCCTATGAACTGTCGTTGGGAGATGGAGCAATTAGCCCGCGCTTATATTAAGTATGTTGTGCGGTATCACGGTGTGCCCCGCACTATTGTGTCCGATAGAGATACTCGGTATTTGTCAAAATTTTGGCAGACCCTGCAACAAGCAATGGGCACTACGTTACTGTATAGTACATCGTTTCATCCTTAGACAGATGGGCAAACAGAGCGCACGAATCAGATTTTAGAGGATATGTTAAGAGCTGTTGCCATGGAGTGGCAAGGGTCATGGGATGAACATTTGGATTTGGTCGAATTTTCTTATAATAACAGCTATCAGTCTTCGATTCAGATGGCCCCCTTTGAGGCTTTGTATGGACGCCGCTGTCGTAGTCCAGTTTATTGGGATGATTTTACCGAATCTGTTACTTTGGGACCCGATTTACTTCTCCAGATGACCGAGAACGTTAAGATGATTCGGGATCGTTTGAAAGCGGCTCAAGATCGACAAACGTCCTATGCCGATTTAAAACGACGGCCTGAGGAGTTCCTCGTAGGCGAGCAAGTGTTGCTTCGCGTTTCGCCTATGCGCGGAGTGGTGCGCTTTGGTGCTCGTGGAAAATTAAGCCCTCGCTACATCGGCCCCTATGAGATTTTGGAGCGTGTAGGCAAAGTGGCTTATCGGTTGGCTCTTCCAAATACCTTAGAGAAGGTCCATGATGTGTTTCATGTGTCCCAATTAAAACGGTACCATGCTGCTGCCTCTCATGTCTTAGATCCCGAACCTTTGGAATTAGACACATCCTTGACCTATTCGGAGCGACCAGTTCGAATTTTAGACAAGAAAGTTCGTAGTACTCGACGAAAGGATATTTCTATGGTCAAAGTTCTATGGTCAAATCACGAGCGCGAGGCGGCTACCTGGGAAACCGAGGACTCTATGCGAGAAAAGTACCCTCAGCTCTTTCAGGTTAGTCGCGTTACGGGGACGTAACTCCTTTAAGGGGTAGAGGCGATAGAATTTCACGCGTTAATACACTTCTTTGACTTAAGTTTTATATATGTTGTGTTGTGTTGTGTTGTGTTCGTGACCGGTAAGTTACAGGGTAGACTTCTTTTAAGGGGTGTCGAACACCCGTGAATTTGAATGAATTAATATTCGAGATTAAAATAAAATAATATTAATCAAGTATAAGAATTTGAGTGAGTCAATATGTGACAAACGATTTCGGCATTTGTCGCGTAACGAGTTATTGCTATTTATCTAATTACATATTTTTATGAGTATTAAAAATTCAAATTAGACAATTAAATTTTATTTAGGGTAATTAATTAAAAAAAAAAAAAATAATAATAATAAATAAACATGTTAATTGGCCGGCCATGGGAGGATTTGGAGGGGGTTCTTGTAAACCCTCACTTAATTGTGGTTAATGTGCATTAAGGTGGGGGGTTATGGAAGATAGAGAGTTGTAGTTGCTCTTAAAATACTAGATTGGAGTGTAAGTCTTTCATTTTTGTGTTGTTCTTTCAATTTCATTTGCTCACAAAAAAATATATATATACTTCTTCCTTTTTCTCCCATTGATTTCGGCTACTATAAATAAATAAAAAAAAAAAAAAAAAAAAAACTTGTGATCATTCAATCTATTATTCAAGGGTAAGTATAGTTCAATTGTTAAAATTACATTTTCTCTTTTGAAGAAAATTATATTTTTATTTTTTTTTTCTTTTCTTTTCTTTTAAAATAGGAAAAATTATACAAAACTACCTAATATATACCTTTTTTTCAAAAAACTACCTTATGTAAAAAATTTTGCAAAAAACTACCTTATATAATGAAATTGTTTACAAAACACTACCTTACTAACAAATCCGTCAGTTGACCGGTAAAATAAACGTTTGACCATCACCTACCTAGCACGCCCCTGTCACGTGATCTCATTTAACCCATCTTCCTCCCTCTTCAATTAAAGAACAACCTGTTGAATTGATTGAAATACCTACCCAAAACTTCATCTCAAAAAATACGAAAAGTTTTACACTCCATCAAAAGAAATGGTGGGAATTTCACTAAATCTGATCTTATTGATTGTCTTAAAGCTTTTCGTAAGTATGGCAGATATCATCATTGCCGTGAGGTTTAGCTTTGCTTTGTAACTTCATTTCTGATTGGTGATACTTCAAATAGTTGATGTTAATGTTAATGGTTTTATTGTACTTACTTCCAATAGGTAGTATTGTAGTGAATAGTGATTGATGAAGCAAATGCTGTTGATTGCTTGAAATATGAATAATTTAGGCAAATTTAGGCAAATTTGTGACCAACTGACAGCAATAGACACAATATTCTTCGCTTACGGATTTGGGACTTCTTTGTATGATCTTAAGGTCATGGCTCATTGGTTTGTATCCCACAAAGTAAGGACAGTTGCAGGAGGTTTCCCCTTTCATCCCTCCTCCTTCTAAGGGCATTGGCCTACAATTTTTCTTGCAAATGGAGCTCCACAAGCACATTTCTCAACCATTGTCAGGGTCGAATTGATAAAGGGGAAGAAGGAATAAAATCAAATTGAAGAATGGGAAGAATGAGAATGCATAAATGTAAACAATTTCTTAGATGGGCTCGAATTTAGGGTTTCCAATGAAGAAAGAAAGGGGAAGAATGAAATGAAGCACTCAGATTTGATTTTAAAGAAGGAAGGATGGGTTAAATGAAAGCACGTGCCTAAAACGTGATGGTCAAACGTTTATTTTACCGGTCAACTGACGAATATGTTAGTAAGGTAGTGTTTTGTAAACAATTTCATTATATAAGGTAGTTTTTTGCAAAAATTTTTACATAAGGTAGTTTTTTACAAAAAAGGGTATATATTAGGTAGTTTTGTATAATTTTTCCTTTAAAATATGATGAAATCCTATGACTTTTAGGAGGATTGAGTATTTTATGCAATTCTTATCTATATAATTCTTTAACAAAATTAATTTGTTAAAAGGGTTAATACAAATTGTGTTAAGTTTCCCATTTGATTTATATTCTTTAACAAACTAAAATTTTGTTATGAGAATAGAACCTCTTGATATCTAAAATCATTTTTTATGGCTTAAGATCTCTAGCAAAATTTCAATTTGTTAAGGAGGTGTTTAGTTGTGTGAATTAAAGGAAATAAACATTCATGTTTAATAATTTTGTGAATAAATTCCTTGACAAAATTTGATTTGTTTAAGGGATTGAATTCATTTATATATGTGATTAGAATCATATGGTTGGCTTATGATTTTTACAAAGTATATAATAGATCGATTTATGCAATGATCCAGTATTAAATTCTATTATTTAAATTTATTATTTGTGTTTGAATGGTTCGGGTTCGATGATGGATGAGTTTACGTGAGAAATAGTATTATTTTTGATGGTTGAAATTGTTAAGAGATTGTGTATTAAGAAATTGAATTTGTGTTGTTTTACGATTCGATTTTCGGTATCTTCTTAGTTATGAATTTATTAAGCGAAATTCGATGTTTGTTACGTGGCACGAATTCCGGACAGCCATAGCTGTCCCGAAAGTGACGCCTCACATTCCCTTTAAGCAGGATATGGTTTTCGTGTTGTTTTGATTAATCGGTACATTAAAAAGTTGTTTATACGCTTAAAATAATTAAAAATAGTAAACGAATTTTAGAAATTCTGAAAATTGGTGTCCAAGGTAATTGATGCGTTCCGGACGCAGTGGCGAAGTCGGATTTTTCATTTGGACTTTCTAAACTGTCCGAATTGACAGTTTAAGTTTCTGGTTAAAATGGAATTTTTGAGTTATTTGTAATTTAATGAAATCAATTAAAATTATTAAATTTTATTAATATATTAGTGGTATGGAATGAGTTAGAGGTGAAAACACGCTCTAATACGTGTTCGTTTTGTGTGTTTGTTTGTTAGGACCTCGATTCATAAGAGGGTGAATTCCTGTAGCGTTTGAATTATCGATATTTGCTGTTGCTTAAAAGGTACACGCTTAGACCATACTTTCTACGTGGTTGTTCAAGTAATGTTGTTTCATTCTTGGTTATTGCATTGTGACTCACGTAAGAATTAGACACCCCAAATAATTTGAAAGAAGTTTAATTTGAAAATTGAGGATGGATGTGTTGGGTAGCCCAAAGGGGTTAAATTTTGGAATGGATTATATAAATTTTGTTCCCATGGCAGTTTTGGATCATTACGGTCACCATGGGGGTATGCATACTTTAACCTTTGACGACCCGAATAGGACGGGCAACGTCTTAGGTCGGTGGTTGCCTTGGGATTAGCTCTCCTAAGTGTATTCCGCCAAATGAATTGGATTATTACTTGGACGACCCGAATAGGACGGGAAACGTTTCAAGTTGGGGATTTTTGAATAAATATATTAGAGCCTTTGCATGCTAGGATGAACGTGTTGCTTGTCTTCCACTTGTTGATATTTTGTATGATTGTCTCTGACGTGTATTGGATTGTTCTTTGGAACTTGCTTCCGTTGTCAACCGACGACTAGCAGGTTAATTGCAGGTGGGAATTGGAGTGAGGTTGAAGTTAGGATCACGTCACCCAAGACCGCATTTATGTAATAATAATTATAATAGAAATAATTTACTCTTGTGTAATGGATTTTAGACTAGTTCGTTTTGTCGTTTTGTTGGTAGAGGCCGCTGGGTTCTCAAGTTGTATTATGAACTTTACAAACCTGTCACTATCATATGTTTTATTTTTCGCCTAGTTATGTTTCCTTATCGTTGGAACGTTAACGATCTTGGATGAGAATTTTCCCTCTAAGTGTCCAGTTGTGACCCGGGTTCATATTTTCATATGATTATCCGGCTCACGCGAACCGGACCGTTACAAAAACACAACAGTTGTCTTCTCTCAATATAGTAATGTCGGTTGGGCTCTTTTAAGAGGTGTCTATATTATAGACGATCTCTCAAGAAAGGACCTGATATTAATTTGAAATCAGGGTCGTTCCTGAGGGTAGTTTTGAGGTGCAACCGCCTATGACCCAACTTATATAGGGACCCAAATTGAGTTAATTCTTATTATTAAAAATTGTATTTGTATAAATAGCTTCTAACATGGATCGAACTTACAACGTTGAGTTTCTTAATTAAGCATATAACCACTGAACTACATAGAAAAACAAACCGAAACTTTACTTATATAAGTGCTTTTTTCTATTTTCCACCTAGGGCCTAAAAATTATTAGGAATGACATTGTTTGAATTAACATTTATTAGTAAATAACATGAGTTTTTAGTAATTTTTTTATAAAATAGTTCAAATATACAATAAAAACTACTCCCTCCGTTCCGTATTGATGTTCCCATTGGGAATATTCACGGGAATTAAGAAAAATGAAATCTTTTAGATAATGAAGATATTATTTATTAAATAATAAATTTGATGGAGGAAAAGTGGGGACCACAAATATTTAAAAAGTATTTAAAGAAAGTTAGTGGAAAAAATATGGAGACCACAACTAACTAAAAAATATTTTTATGAAGTTAGTGGAAAACATGTGGAGACCATAAGGAATATAAAAATGTTAAAATAGAGTGATATAAATGGAAAAATTCCTTATGAGAACAACAATTGAAACACCCAAAAATAAAAAATGAGAACTTCTTTAAGGAACGGAGAGAATATAAAAATATTATATTATTAATTACGTGTCAAAATTTTAAAGTTTTTCTGATCTTTTAGTTCGAAATCCAAAACTAAACCGGACTACTATAAACCACCTCAATGGCCCACAGTGAGTCACTTACTTGGTAAATGGTAGTTGATCACTTGATGTTTAAACGCTATGAATTAATAGTTCCTCTTATTCATCTAAAATATCTCATTTACTTTATGCACTCTATCCAATGCACTTATTCGATTTTTAATATATCGAATTATGTATAACTAAAAATTATAAAAAGTTGATATTAATAATTTTTACATCAAAACGAATCAAATAAGATCCCACATGACTATATTTCAACTTATAGATTAACAATAAATACAATTTAAGAGTGATAGATAAATAGTGTCCCAAAAGTAAATGGGACATTTTAAATGAATAGGAGGTAGTATTATTTTTTGTAACGGCCACACCTAGAATGACTTATATAAAGTTATAGTAAAGATTTTCTAAGAGTATAGTATTGGACAAACAAATAAACAAAAGACTTCGGTTGAGAGGTTGGGGTCCTTACAAATTTAAGACAAGCTATCCTATGCAAAATTGGTGTGGACTGTGGACCCATCTTGGTTGGTGCCACGTTGTTAATTGTTTGGTAACATCCTACCACACCGATTTATCTTTTTCTTTACAAATTTCATTTTGAATTTTGGGTGTTTAATTGGCTGTTAGCAGCTGATTTTCTTAGTTGGCTTGTTTGACTAGCTGAATATGTTGGTTGTTTTTGTTGGCTTTTAAGCTAGCTTAAAAAGCTAGTTGTTTGTGGAGATGTTTGGTAAATTTGAATATTGGTCGTTGGCTGTTTATTAGAAAAAAAATGGGCCAACAAGCCAAAAGTCAACCCAAAAAGTTAGTTGGAACATCTTTCTCATTTAGGCTAAAAAGTCGGCTTTTCAACTATTTTAAAAGCCAATAAGCCATTTACCAAACAAGTCAATGGTAAGATCATGCGAGGTCTTCATTCTCAAGTCATGGTTGACAACATCACAGAGGCTGGATCAAGAATTAATAATTTGTCTTTCAGTTTTTGTTTCCGTGAGGCCAATAATGTAGCCCATCGACTTGCTAAATGGGCGTTGGCGTGCTTTTGTTCTAGTGTTTGGCTTGATAACGGTCCTGATTGGATCTCTGACATTGTTCTTTCGGATTTAACATCTTAATAAAATAGCCTCACACTTTAATTTCAAAAAAGTCATTTACCAAACACTTTTTTTGGCTGTTTGATCAACCAACAAGTCAAAAACCAAAAGCCAACCAAAAAGCTAAGCCAAAAGCCAATTGCCAAACACCCCTTTTATCTACTCCACCGTCCTCACTCTTGAATACATTAGTATACGGTTAAAATTATACTAATTTTACACAATATTTATTTCAATTACAATAAGTATAGATATAAATTTTATAGATAGTAGTGTCACATGTAGTATTACACATAACACAATATTCATTTCAGTTTGGGTTTGTTTGAGTATGACTTGTGTATCACATTTCTCTCTTATGACTTGTGTTATGACATTTCTCTCTAGACCATGCTACAACTAAACGAAATTTACCGGATATAATAGTATAGTATGATACTATTATATATAACCATAATAATAGTTTTTTTTAATGGATCATATATAATAATAAGATATAAGTTAGTTACAAAAATATATTTTTTTGTTAATTAGTATATAGGTTCGGTAGGCTGAGGATACGATCCCACATCAAAGAACTAGAAATATATTGACTATTATAAATTCGATTGGCTACTCTTTCTCTTAACAGATGATTCTAGTATAAAACATCATTGAGTTTGTGTGCATTCAACTCACTTATATGGATCTTGTTTACAACGCATAGTAACAGATTAATCATGATATAAGAACCGACAGTTTTCGATCAACTGAAAACTAAAAAAATCTCGATTTTCCATAAAAAACAATTTGCGAGTTCAAAAAGAATTGTGTTTCCACACAATTACAAAGGGTTCATATGTGATTAATAGTGTTGGAAATAACTACATGTGATCCCCATTTCCATATCAAACTATTAGACATATATTGATTAACAATTAAACTTGATTAGATACTCCTTCTAATAAAAACCGGCTAGTCTCTTGAGAGACCGTATCTTTGAGAGACGTATTTCAAAGTTCAACCCATTAAAAATAAAATTTCTAATTGTCGTATTCTTAATGCCTATATTATCCTTAATGCTTACTTACCATATTCTTAATGTCTACGTTCAATATCTTAAATGTCTACTTATATCATTCTTAATGTCTGATTACAATATTTTGAAAAATATATAATGGGCCGGCCCAATTAGAGATGGTCTCTCAAAGAGACCGTCTCTTGTGAGACTGTCTCAATAAAAATTGGTTTTAGATAGAACCTCATTAGGTTGGTGAATGATAAACCCTTTTCTTGTGTGAGTGTTGTCTAAAAAGCCCGAAAACAAATTTATCAGGAACAACGAAAATCCAACTCATGTCATTCATAAGAAAAATAGTACATGCTCCCATTTGAAAAGAACTCAATTTTCTATAAATATATTATTGCTAATTATTTTATCCTTTGATTTCATTGAGGATAGAATGGTCTTTCTGTAACAAATACTAAATCTCAAGTCTAAATTAATCTCATTTCTCCTTTTTTTTGGAACCAAAATCTCATTTTTCTATGCCCAAACTTCTTGTTATTGAACGAAGCATTTACATATTTTAAGAGTCACATGAACTAATATTGAATGGTAAATAATTAGTTAAAAAAATATTAGGCTTTATAAAATGTAAAATATTAAAATTTAAGTTTAATATGATTTGTGATTCAACGAACTCATTAGCCTATATGGAATTTATGTTGCTATGGCGTACTCTCTCTGTCCTACATTTATTTAACATTATTCACTATTTTTATTCATCATACTCATTTTGCTTTAATTTTATGTTTGAACAAAAATTCACTACTTCTTTTAAGATTTCATTTTTTGCGTTCATTTATCTATTTTTTTAAAAGAAAAAAACATTTTTCTTTGTTACTCGATTTGCCCTATTGATTATGCTTTAATGCTTTAGAAATTAAAGAATCGGGGAATTCGTGACTTATCCTCATTCATCAATGTTTTCTTTAGCTTTATTTGAAATGAATGAATGTGTACATAGCTTTTCATAAATCAATAAGAGTAGAGTATTCTTTTGATCTAGATCTACCAATCACTATTGGAGTATCTTTCCTTTCTTTATTGCACTCTTCCTTCTTTTTAATATTCACCTTTCTTAACTTGTTTAAAATGAAAGAAATATCGAGAGTGTTTGGCAAATAGTTGATAACTGATTATACTGGCTGATTTGATCAGCTGATTTTATTAACTAGTTTGACCAGCTGATTTGAACCCGCTGCTATAAGCAGCTTGTTCAAAAACAGTTTATTCGTATCAATCAGCTGTTTCAACCAGCTAATTCACCAAACACTATCTTGAGCTGGTTTGACCACCCAACTCTCTATTTATATCCAAATAAGCTAAAATTGTTCAATTAGCTAATTTGCCAAACACCCCATTATATTCCCAATTTTCTCAAACAATTACTTCGAGTTTATTTGCTTAAAACTAATTAGTATAAAAATTTGAATTTTTGTTGGATATATCAAAATAAATGATTGTGTTTGGTTACTAATTATAATAAAGAAATTTGAAATTCTAAGGGAAATTAATTTCTATAACTTATAGGAATTTAATTATGAAATCCTTGGTAATTATAAATCTCCACGGAAATTTTAATTTCAATGACAATCAAATGAATCAGTCGTTGTTAATTAAATTAAATTATCTAGTTCTCCTATATATTAGATGCAATATAGTACTTTATTTCAAAACTGTCATTTTTAATCTAGTTACAAAGTAGAGTTTGATTTGTAGTAATTTTTTTTAATGCATTGTAGATCATAGGAATCTAGGAATAAATAACTAACATAGACTTTGTTTGGGAGTCCTTTTATGAATAACAACCATACACTTGTTTGTTGAATAAATTTTAAATTATCAAAAAAAGTTGCTTCAAAGCTAAAATGAAAAACTGCTTTAATAACCTTTTTTTCAGAGGCTAAATGACTTTTTTAATCAACAACTAAAAATCAACAATTTATACTAAATATATTCACTAACAGCTAGCTTATAATTTGTCAAACAAATCAATGCATCAAGCCACCAACCAAGAGATAAATAAACACCCCTTAGAAACTAACTACTAGAGTAACTTAAGATATTCATCAACAACTAACTCATACAACTGATTACTCAATCTTATTTTAATCAGAACAAATGCTTCCTCTGTTTCCGAATGTTCTTTCCGTTTAGAATGTTATATTTAGAAATTTGATTAAGATTTTTAAGACACACATATATATATATGTTAAAATATATTTATGTGAGATCTCATTAGATTCGTCTTAATGTATACTTTTTTATTATCCATATTTTTTATGATTTTTTGTGATGCTTACTTAGAGATATTAAGACTTAAAATTTAGTTTGAAAATTGTGCAAAAAGTAAATAGAAACAACATTTGAAAACGGAGGGAATACCTTTATTTCAAGTAAAAATATGTTGAAGTGCTCATGTGTTACCCACATGTGAGTTGTCTCACATCGAAGAAAGAGAAGAGTGTGCATCACTTTATATACTTAAGGAGTCCTCCTACTATTACCAATTGGTTTAAGTAGTGAATCTTCTTTGGGTTTATGAGTGGACTACTTCTTCTCCTCCTTGTTTGGGTTGCCCAGACTCATTTTTTAAATTCTATCAGAATATAAATTTGATTATCAATGTCGCTCTACCTTCATTCTACCCTGTACTCCAAAACAAATCTTATAAAAACAAAATTACTAAGTTAACTAATCAAACAAGTCAACTAAACCAAACAAGCTCTATTTTTCCGTTAATAGATTAAAAACGAAATTTCAACTTTAGTCTCAAACCATGGTTGACATAAATACGCCAAACCCAAACTCTAAGAAAAAGAACCCAACCATCTCTCATATTCTCTCCAAGTGGCCGGCATTTTAGACCAAACTTCCTTTTCTCTTTAAATCTTCCTTTAAAATTCAAATTCTTGTTTAATTTACTTCTCTTTTAGCATGAAATCTTCAATTACTTCTTCTTATTTTTCTCAAAAAAGCTTTAATGGGACGACAGATTAACATCAATGAAGCCGCCGGAAAGAAAGATGACCAAAATTTGTCGGAAAATAGTTCGATTCGACATTAAAATAGTATTTCGCCGTTTATTCCGGTTTATCTGGAACCGTATTTTTGTTTGTTCTCATTGTCAAACTATCTTTAAAAAACCGGTTTGGGCTCAATACCGACGGATTGACCCGCCCACTTTACCTGAAATTGTTGATGAAGTTGAGGTGGTTGATTTTCTAAGTGGGTATGAAAGTGATTCCAATTTGGTTAATCTTAAGATTAGTTTGTTGGGTGATTGTCATATTGGCAAAACTACCTTTGTTGTAAGTTTTCTATTCTTTTTATTTTTTAATTTAGAGATTATCAAAATAATTAACCTTTTACTAATCCGCGGCAAATAAATCTATTCGAGTATATAACATATCTTGGGGCCTTATTTAAAAGCGGAATATTTAGCACCAAGGTATGAGGGGGCATGTGTTGCATCCACAATTCTAGCCTAAACGGCTCTCGTGTGAGGGGCGTATTAGAGTATATAATATATCTTGGCGCCTCAAGTTTTTGTTTGAGTTGATTTTTTAACAAAAACATAGAGTATTAAAGATAAAAGTTATTAGAAGATAATCATTCATTGAAATTATTTTTAGCGAATAAGTGAGATATTGCATTATTTTTAATAATATTTTTTATTATTTATTTTTATTCGGATGTAAAGTATTTTTTTTAGATGTGAATTAAATTTCTGTCGCCTAACAACTAGAAGAAAAACTCTGATTACTAGGCTAAACGTCTAAATCCATGATTTTCTTGATTTATCTTTTATTTTAAATTTAAATGTTTAGAGTTTTCAATTTTGTGGTTGATTAAATTTAATTGATTTATTAAATTATTTATTATTGGTGGTGATGGAGCAGATTAAATATGTAGGAGAGGAACAAGAGAGGAGATGTTTACAAATGAAGGGTTTGAATTTAATGGATAAAACAATGAGGGTTAAAGGAGCTCGCATAGCTTTTAGCATATGGGATGTTGCAGGTAATTATTTCTTGCTATGATTATTATATACCCCTTCTATTCTATCCATTAGTCTCATTCAATTTTTTTCACAATTATTATTAATTTGTATTTTATTCTTAATCTATAAGTTAAAACATAGTCATGTGGAATTTTGTTTGATTCGTCTCAATACAAAGATTATTAATATCTACTTTTTATAATTTTTAATTAAAAATAATTAGAGATATTAAAGATTAAAATGTTATCTCGGCAAGTGTGAAAAATCAAATGGAACTAATGGGTTGAATAAGAGGTAATATACTTTATTGTATTAATTATATTTTTATGAAACATAATAGGAGTATAAACTCAACATATTATAGTTAATTGTTAATTTAATTTCAAAAATATAAAATAAAAATAAATATATTTATAGGTCAATTAATTTGCATGTAAGGTCCATAAGAGTATTTTTTTTAATTAAAATATTCGAAATGGATTAGAAGATTCCTACAAGTGGAAAATTGTTTTCTTGAAAGTGAAAGTCCTTAGCAATTAAGCTAACTCATGATTTTGATCTTTTAAGGGAGATTTTGAATACCTAATATTTTTTTTGAGGTATGAATACCTAATAAAATGCTAAATTAGAGTTTTATTTGTTTAACAAAATATGAAAATGATAAGAATAAGATTTCTAAAAATGTCTTGTAACTTTCAATAAAGTTAAGGAGATAAATAATTTTGCCCCCTCGGTCATTACAAGTCCTCGTGTTTCGATGGTCAACCAAAGTTACCAAACGATATTCATATAGTCCAATTGTTAGATAATTAGCATGGGGAATAACTTCCCTTAAATTATAAATTTCCACGGAAATATAATTTTAATGACATCCAAATAACTTCTTAGTAATTTGGTATTCTTCTCGAATAGAATTTATAAATTTTAGTTTCAAATTTTGACTACGATTTTGCATTAATTTATAAGCTAGAAAAACATATTCATGTGAAATTTTGATATATTCGTCTCAATCTACATTTTCTAAATATCAAATTTTTAGAATTTTTAAAACTTACAATTAAAATTATTTAACTTTTAAATTTTTATTAAGATCTGTAAAAAGTAAATGTGAAGAACAAATGAAAACAGAAAAAATACTCCTTCCAATTTAATTTAGTTATCCCATTTATTTGGGCACAAAATTAAGAAATTGAGGAGACCACCTAAAATAATAAACTCATGTGTAATATTGAATATTTTTAATATTAAAAAATTTAAAGGGACCACCTAAAATAGTAGTTATATGTGCAATATTGAGTATTTTTAATATTAAAAAAATGAGGAAACCACCTTAAGTATATGTCCTATAATGAAAATGAGTCAATAGAGGTAAACTCCCCAAATAAGGAAATAGAACAACTAAAAGGAATTGGATCGGAGTATAATTTATTACATTTATATATTTATTTATTTATGAAAAAATTTGGATGTTAGGTGATCAAGATTCTTTAGATCATGTACCAATAGCTTGTAAAGATGCAGTTGCAATCTTGTTCATGTTTGATCTTACTAGCAGATGTACTCTTAATAGGTAACTATTCTTTTTTCTATCCCTGATTTTATTTTTAAATTGATTGTGAATAATTACTTAATTTTATTTAAGAGTTCATTTAAAAATAAAGCTTATTTTAAATATAATTTTGTGTGTTTGCAGTGTAATTGGGTGGTACAATCAAGCCAGGAAATGGAATCAGGTACTTACTCAAAATAGAGATTCTATTTTATAACTATTAAATTGTTCTTTATGTTCCAATTATGGGTATATGACCTTAAAATTTTAGTCTATGTGACTATCTAATTGAGGTTTGTGAGTAGTTGTAGGAAGGATTTTTTCAGAGTATCGGGGGACTTTTAAGTTGTATTCTTCTTTATGAGTACTAGTTGCCATTTTTCTTTCATTTTCAGTCCTATGAACATGATACACTAAATACGATTATGATGACCTCAGTCTATGTGCATAATAAATCTGCCTTTGGTTTAAAATCTAATCTTATATATATGAATATAAACTTATTTTTAAACCAGGCCCGTATTTGACCCAGGGCCCCATATTTCAGAAATTCGATAGTTTAAAATTTAAATTAAAATATTTAATAAAATTAAAGAATTGAGAATGATAGTGGAGTATTACTGGCATGTAATGTTCAAGATTCATTGGAATAAAGATATTGCAATTTGAGAGAGTTTGGTATTAAAGAATCGGATTATATTGCTCCCTCTTAAGTTTTCTTATATTATTATATTATAATAATAATAATGTTGCCAACAAAATATACATTTTATTGTGAAAAAGGATAAAAAAAAAACAACTCAATAAATAATAGAATCATTTAATAATTTAGCTTTCCGTGAATTTTAATGAAAAACTTTATGATGATCATAATGGATTCAGCGATAAAAAACCTTTATTTCTATTCTCACCCCTAGGCCACTAAAAGTTTAAAAATGGGCCTATTTTAAACACACATTAAAGTGTAATTAAGTTATAAAGTTGAGTAAATAGTTAATTATGTGCTAGATTTAAAAAGTTGTACGTAGACATACATCATAAGAAAATATCTTTGGTAGGCTTTCTCTGTCTGTTAGGTAGAATTGAGACAAAAGGGAATGTATCGCTTGAAACTTGAATGGTCTCTATTGCTATTTGGTCATCATCACTTGGAGTAGTTTATATAGGCTAGCTAGGGATATATAGATTCCCTCAACTCAATTATATTCATAATTAAATTAGTTCAAATGTCTTTATTTATTAGTCATTTAGTTGACCCATGTATATACGAAATTTATTTGTACTTTTCCAAAAATAATTCTTTTTAGTTTTTCATTTACATAATCTATGTGCATATTCAATATAACAAATTAAGAGTGATATCGTAACCTAAAAGTAAATCAGACTATTTAGAAGAATAGGAGAAATAACTAAAAAGTAAAAACATAGTATTACACACTTAATTTTTTGTTCCTTTGAATTAGGAGCACAGAAAAAAAAAAGTGTTTTTTAAAAGAAAATGAGGATATTTGATAATATATGCTGCAAAAGGATAAATTTTGGGGATGAAATTGAAAAGGAGTTAAATTATATAGATGGAATTTATATTGTCGAAAAGGTAAAACAATGTAAAATAAACAAGACAAAATAAAATAATAAATAATGCTTAATGACCGGTTGGGCCGGGTAACATACTCTATATTTTAAGATTAATTAAGGCATTGAAAATATTGATGATAATAATGGTGCAGACTGCAATTCCAATATTGATAGGCAGCAAGTTTGATGATTTTGTTAGGCTTCCTCCAGACTTACAGTGGACGATTGCTACTCAGGTAACAACCAATCAACTACTATAACTTAATAAATTGCTACTTTTTGGTCATAGTTTTTGTTATATTTGTCATTTTCATCCGTTTGTTATATTTTATTTGAAAACATTTTTTGAATAATGTTTTTGAATCAGGAGCAGAGTAAAATTTGAAATTTTTTTTAGGTCATGTATAATTTCAAAAATTATGATTTTTTTTTCTAATAATAATTTTGTAACTTATAACACTTAACATATACCGCTTAATTTCATGTTGAATATGCCAGAACCTTTTATAGTGCGAAGTTAAAAGATTGTTACCTAATAGGAGTAATATACAAAGTTACCTTTAACCTTTTAAAGAGGTCATCTAGGAAAAAAAATTATGTAAAAAACCAACCCAACCACTTAACCACCCCAGTTCCCCTTAGGCAGCACCAATCGCTTCTTGCTGACCACCCAAATTCAAACAGATACCGGAGCTCCTTTTTGTTGGAAATACTTTATATGAGACACAAAATCCCACATCGATAAAATAGTGGATTGTTGACTTATATATATATTGGTTGAGCTAACCTTCCTACTACCATATGGTTTTAGGAAACAATGAACCTCACCAAGTGTATACAAGTCAACTCTCTTGACCCGTGGATTTATGGGCAAGAGCTCACAGGTGTCTCGTGTTCACACAAATGGGTCACGATAAGATTATATGACGAATTGTGACAGCGTAATACTTTTCCTATTGTCCCCCAAAAATCTTCGAATCCCAAATTATGTTACTATAGTAGGAGTAGGTTGGAGGACCAAAGAAACACTCTTTAAAGTTGGTGTTGGTTAATCAAAAGTTGGGTGGTGGTCGATGGTGGGGAGCTGGCATTACTAGTAATTCATTAATTTAAAAGTCCACTTGAAATTAAACATTAGATTATGCTAAACTATGGATTCAGATAATCTTAATTTATTATACTATCATTAAACCAATGCAATGTGACACCCTTACAACGTTCTTAAACAGGGTGTGAACACCTGTGAGTCTGTGACTTGTGAGTTGCTTTTTACCAGATAACTTGTACGTCTGCCATATATGTCGAATCAATAACCGTGATTTGTAAATAATCATAAGAAAAGAAAAAATAATAATAAAAAAGGTAAATTAAAGTCACAAAACTCTCACCCTATTAAATCCTATCACATAACTACATAAGGGTGATTTGTTAACTTCACAAATTACCGTTATTTAGTAAGACTTTATCTTTAACTTATACATATGCCATATTTGTCATTATTACTTTACTCAAATTTTATTTTATTTTTGAAATTTTTTATTACATGGAAGTAAATATTAATATTGTTAGGAAGAATCTAAAATACTAGTATAAGGTAGGTTGAACAGTCACCTCTACTCCACTACTATTTATTTTATTTATATGATACACAGTACAATATTAGAAAGTTTTTAGTCGAATGACTCGAACAATGATCTGGACAGATCCATACTTAACATTATTATATATGCCTACATGTATATAAAAGTGATTAAACAAATAAATACAAGTTGAAGTGAACTATATCAAAGTAATTACATGTGTGAATAAGTGTTTGGTGTTAAATTGGTGAGTGGTTGAATGTGATGTTATCCTAAATCCTACTCTTAGTCCTTCTGAGCGGGATAAACAGAATATGATATAATGATATAATGATGGTTGAATGTGATGTTTAATTTGCAGGCAAGAGCATATGCAAAGGCAATGGATGCAACACTATTCTTCTCAAGCGCAACACATAACATAAATGTTAACAAGATATTCAAGTTCATCATGGCCAAACTCTTTAACTTACCATGGAATGTACAAAGAAACCTCACCATTGGAGAACCCATTATTGACTTCTAGTCTAATTTCAATGAATCATTTGCAAACTACAGACTTCAAAGCCAAGGGGACTAAGAAACCGATCAAACAGTATCATAGGAAAAGTCTACTGGAATTCGATGACTTGGCTGCAATGGCTGTTACTTCAGTAAGTTGAAAGCTGTAATTCGAAAATATAGAATTTCGAGGTTGTAAAGCTGTAATTCGAAAATATAGAATTTCGAGGTTGTAATACATGAAGCTCTAAACTTGAAGGCTGCAGTTTGTAAATGATTCTGTTTTTAGTTTCTTATGCTATGCCTTCTTCCACGACTGCAACTTTCGGTGGGTTCGGCTTGTACATAGCTCAGGAACAAGGATAGAATCATAGACACATAAACAATGAGGTAAAAATGTTCACTTGTTAAGTAGGTGAGCCATGAAAATACTTCTATGTAGAAATACAAAGGAGAAGAGCAAAGAGATGTGAAAGTTGTATGATTTCATGTACAAATTAGGTGCATAGATTATTTTTTGTGGCATCACTTGAATAGCAATGTGTTTTCTCCCCACTTCTAAAGTGGTGTAGTAGTCACGATATAATTTCACCTGTTAACAAGTTTTAAGTACAATATGTTTGGATAATTTTGGAGAAAAAAAATTAAGAGAAAAGAACGGAAGAAGTAAAATGAAATGAAGAGAAATGGAAGGAAAATGACTATTGTTTGTTTAGGAGGGAAGAAAATGGAAAGTGAAATGATGACAAGATAACGAAGATATTTAATTAGGTGTCTTCGACACCTCTCCCTTAAGATAGATTGTGTTTTATTAACTAATTAATCAACATTACATTAATGAGACACACTATATGCTACAAATCACTCTAGGTTTTCCAAACTCTTTCTCTTGTATTAGCCTCCACAAACCATTTCCTATGTTGATTTAGGCCTTTGTATAGGACCCTAATTCATAGATTTAAACCTAAGAAAAAAGGTTGCCTTACCCTCCAAGTATCGAGCGAAACAAAAAAAAGTTGAAATGACCCACGCAAGCCTGCTTTATTTTGGTCTGTTGGTGTTGGCTGCCTCCTGATGCAACTTTTTACCTTGTTCAAGGCACTTTTCATGCACCTCTTTGATCACCTTGGGTAGTGATTCAAACTTCAACCTCTCATACTTTCTTACACGCACAACTTCATTCTCCAATATGCAAGTCATAGAATGGGCTATGTGAAACAATCAAAATCATTTCCTACGCTAGAAATATTGACATTCACACTAACAAAAAGGAATGAACATTAAAGTTCTTCCTCTAAATATTTTCAACTTTGAAAAGATTGAAACATTAACAAAAATTATTCATCTAATACCTCCCAATCTCTCCCATCCTAATCGCTTTCCTCCCATTTTGTTTTCCAAATAATAGATATTTGATTTCTTCAAATCCATTTTTTTTTCTTTCTCGTAATTTCCTTCTATCCAAATACATCCTCAAAGATGGTAATAAATCAAAAACTATAAAATTTAACGGTGAACACTTGCATGACGATAACACTTTTTTATGTTGTGATTTAGTCTGGAGTTGTGCATCTCACAAGTTTTGAGGGTATGGGGCAATTGTAGTAGCATAAATTATTTCTATTTCTATTTCTATTTAACGTTTAACCTTTAAATTTCGTTAATCATCTATTTTCTTCACAAAATGATTCTAACGCATTACCATTTGAAGAAGTGATATTATATGGAAAAAAAGTTGTGAACAAAAATACTTTTTAATGATCAAAGTTTAATCATCATGGGAATGACATTGTACATTTTATGATATTTACACTAACACTACAAATCATTCATATTACAACTATTTGATACCAACAACCAAACGAGTCGCCTGTGTTATTAAGTTTGTTAATGGATCGACCACTTTGCCTAGCAACTTGTTCTTCCCCATTTAGAGAGCAATTATTTACTCAATCTCTCACCATGAGTTTGTCTCACATGCCCGAAAAATCATCTAAAGTTATGAATCCATGAAACAATCTCTTAGGAACGTAAAAATATCAGTTATATAAAAATATACTTCCTTCATTCCTCTATAAATATCATATTTATTTTCAAAGTGCCAATTTAATCGATAACATCTCTAATCGTAATATCAAACTATCAACACACAAAGATTTGATATCAAAGAAACTTTCAAAGTAAAACTCAAAAACATAAAACAAAGGTTCACTCTCAAGTCTCAAACCAATATCTAAATTTGAAGGTAATGTCAAAAGGAAAACTCTACATAGCATACTACACTTTACATCAGTGTCAAGTAAGGAACATATTCGACAGTTAAACAGCTTCGTGTTTCAATGATCGCCACCGCGAGTACCTGCATTCTTACTCGACCACAAGACACCACTGAACTCCGACTCATTTGCACCGATGCGCTTGTAATATGTACTGCTGCCCGAATCATCTTGCTCAATCGAAGGAATCAGGTACTTAAAGAAACCAAACTTTGTTTGTCCATCCAGACGATTCGAGCAATAATCCGATAACCTATTCCAAAGGTCTCCAACTGTCCATTTCTGTGATACAATCTCCACAACTACCTGCATCAGATCGTCAAATTATATGATTAGAAATAGCGTATAAACGTCGAAAATAAAAGAAGTTTCTTATATGATTAACTTTCCGCGATAACCCAGAATATGTAATGTACCTGATCCAATATTTGTAAAGTCTCCAGTCCAAATGTGTAGTATGAAATAAAAGGTCGGGATGCCTGGCAAAGTCGAAGATTGAAAATCATGCATAGAAAATCTTTACACAAAAGGGCGATAAGCAATTACCGAAAAAACAAAACTATGATTAAGATCCTAGTATTCGAACACTAAAGGCAAACTGTAGTGTAAAGCTTACCTGAGATGCAGCAAGCCACTGTAAGATGGACTTAATTTCAGGATCTCCGCCAAAAACACCGCATCCCCAGTTTCCAGTAGCTACCCCGGCATTACTATCGCATTCTTGCGTCTGATAATGAGGATGATTCAGGAAGCCACAAAATGCCTTGTTAACCTCCCTGCCAACATCGAAATTGCACGTTGTAAGAACCCTTGCGCCATACGGCTAAACATGTTAAAGTCCAGAATTTTTTTATTTTTTTTTTTTTGCATTATTTTTTATCCATGAAACCTCCGTCAAACTAGAACATTATAAATCAAAGGTACAAAAAGCAAGACAAAATTGGTTTTTTTTTCCCGAATGTCTTTAAAACGAAGTAATGTACTTCCTCGATTATTTAACTTATACTGATTAGTGCAAGAAAGACAGAAAGACAACGAAACATACCTCATGAGAAATTTACTCCTATACTGATTAGTTCCAGGCATTGCCGAAGCATCTATAGCAATAATTCTAGACATGCGCCTATGAAAACGATCTAATCCCCTTCTATCAACATGATCGCCATCATATTGGAACGTACTGTTGTACCTACACCATGTAAAAAGATTGTGCGGTGATTACAGGCAAATAATACTAGCATCATTTAGCAAGTATGATGTTGATCACTACGTTGATTCGAAATTCCAACTTGTGACATTCTTTCACGTTGGATTTTAATACCATGTTAAGGAACAAAGTCAAATAAAAGTTTATGTTGAGTTGTAATCCCAAGATATGTTATATGCTCGATTATAAACGTCAACATCAGATTCCATCAGCACTCACCCTTTATAATTGGAAAACCTTTCTGCACCAACAATTTCTATGGCCTCATTATCTGCCATGGAAGGCAAAAAAAGCATGCCAGCAATCAGTTCAGGATTCATCATGAAGCGGATTTCCTCCTGCGCAAAAATCGTTAACTGCAAATCAAATGCTGAACCCATGACAACAATACAAGCACAATTTATGTAGAACCCAACTTGAAGAAAACGGTTGGCTCTTTGACAAACCTGGAGACACCCCATAGTCAGAACGATTCCTCCAAAACTTGGGTCTGCAAAATCGACTTCCAGTGCCCCGGCAGGATGGTCTTCTATTAGGCCTGTAGGGAAAACCTTTAACAGGACGGGATCAATCATTTAACTTTTTCATAGCTCGGGTCACTGCACAAAACTTTAGACATAATTGGAATCTCGAGAAAATTGCTGGAGTAAATTAATGTGATTCAATCCCACACTTGTACCTTAAACTCACAGAGGGGAGCCACAGAGTTGGCCCAGAGATCGTAAGATGGAAGAGCAACAACAGATGGGTTATGATTCGTAGAAAGAACCTTCCTTTCGAACGAAACAAAATTTGAAGGCGTAGATGAACATATCCTCTCAAAATAATGAATAATGCACTTGATTTTGTTTTCCTGTTTTGGGTGATACCGATCATGAATACTCCTGAGAACACCCAAAAAAAGACTCAAAATAAATTTCAGTAGAAAGAAGACTAGGTTAACAAAAGATGGGAGAGTAGAATAAGTATTACACATACGCAAATATTTCATCCATGTTGATCAATGGCATACAGTTAGCCATTCTATTGACAGTCGGAAACAAGCAAAAGAATGCACAAGACAGCAATGCAGCTATAAGCTCCTATGTAGATATAGAAACTATTGTTAGTAAACCAAAGGGAAAAGCACTTTTTCCATGAAAGCATAGAAAAATGCTAAATCTGTAACATAACAACAATCTCAACAGGGCAACAAATAAAAGACTTTATATCAAAATAAACATCAAGAGGCTCCTTGTTTGACATGGTATCAAAAGCCAGCGTGTTAAGAGGTTACGAATTCGAATCTCATCCACCCATCACTTAAGTGGAATATTCAGCGTCTATGTGAATCCACACTTCTAAACCAATGGGCTCTCGTGTGAGGCCCTCAACATCAGCTTACGATTTTGGTTAAAGTTGTTCCTTTGACACTCTCAAACATTATATACATGAACCGGTATACCAAGATAATATAACATCCCTACTTACTTCAAGATTAAAAATGAAATTCTACCCCATATAAAATACTCCCTGGATGAAAATGTCTCATTTCTATTTTTGTCATTTATTATTAACTTTTACCCTTACTATAACAACACAATAACACATAAACATCAATACCCTTTAATGCAAAACCCAAATATCTCATTCTCCATTAATAGGAGGGAGTATTAAAAAACACGTCTTGTATGAACTGTCTCATTGTGAGACGAGCTCATATAATTAGTCAATTTCTCTAATGATCAATTATAAGTAATCAGTTTAATATATTAATTACACATGAATCAACAAAATAGAAATAATCTCATCATAACACCGTCTTTTATAACAATTTTTGAATATTAAAATTTGAAATGATACTACACTCCTACAAAAGTCAACTTTACTCATACAAATATACCTGACTGAGAAAAACAACCCCAGGTTGTTGAGGCTCCAGTATTCGAAGACCAGTTGAAACCCCATCAATTAGATTATCACAATTTCCATAATGATTTTCCAAAAGTGAAGGCAAACTCAAAATCAAGTCAGCCATTCGAGGGATAACTTGATGAAGCCAATTTTTGGATTGTTCCACAGGCAGCAACTCCTCAAAGAAGATTGAAAATCCTTTCCCAGTAGATTCTGCCAAAGGATCCTCAGAGGGTAAACAGAGAGAATTTCTGATGGTTGAAATAGCATCAAAAAGCTTTTTACCCGAGTCAAGTTGACACCCATGTGAAATTGATTGAAGGGTATCAGTTACTTGGGTGTTTAACCATGTTAATGTGCCTGAAGATTTGAGCTTTAATGGCGGTAGAAATGGGAGAATTGATTTTAAGTCTTGCCGGTTTTGCATGATTATTATACAGATACAGATATATGCTCTGCCTTTGGAAAAAGGAAATTTGGAAGAAAGGGTGACATTTGAGCATAAATTTGATCAAACCGGCTTGCCGGCCTGAGCCGTACATTTGACCTGTTCTATTCAAAGCTTTATGTCAAATGAATGGTTTGTTTGGGAAGCGACTTGGTTGACTTTTGTAAAGTCTTTTGGTTGGCTGCTTCCTCTAATCCATTCATAATCAATAACCTGAGACCGTCTTTTGTACAGACGGTTCTCAAAAACCCAGTCAAATTCTAAATATATATTGTTACAACTCTAAATATAGATTTGGGCTGGACTTTTAAGAGTCGTCTTTATAAAAGACGGCCTTATCAAGAGAGCACCTAAAAAATAAATAATTTATAATCAATAACTGTTATTTAGAGCCCGTCTTGTATTTTGTAAGGCCCAGCCCGACCAATTTTTACTAGAGCCCAACGTTGCCCGTTGCACAGGCCTAGTCATGACGGATTTTGTTTTGTTGCCCCGTCTGTCACATAAGTCAAAAAGTCCTGATAACTCATTTGTCATCGTAAAATCCATTGTGATTTTTTAAAAATCACGGTGGATATTTGTTCCATCACAGTTGTGTCATCTGTATTTGAGCGTTTCCTTGTATTGAGTTGGATATAAACTAGTTAGGAATAAGTTGGAAAAAAATTCGAGAGAGTTGAGTATTATTTTAAACTAGACCTGTCAAAATGGTTTGACAAACGGGTTTTAAGTCGGGTCATTTTTCATTGGGCCTATATCTAGTCGCGTCATGTCGGATTTGGGACTAGTTTATGTCAATCCAATGGGTCATCAATCCAATAGGTCATCGGAGATTTCGTATTTAACATTCTTTCTCTTTTAAATGTGGTACCATGTAACCATCTAAAAATGATAAAAAGTCTAATAGACATTTTAAGTGAATACAAGAGAGTATTAATTAGATCTGGTATTATTACACATCAAAATAAATAACCAGTATTATTGCACTCTTCTTTATGCTTGACAGTTGACACATCCAAAGAGTTAAAGAGTTTTCCCATTGATTGTAATTACACAGCATCTGGGAGAGACAATTTCTTTGAAAGATCATTTTTAATTAGGTATGCCCATAAAAAATATAAAATAAAAGTATGCATTAGGCTTTAATGAACTAAATTTGAGAAACATCTTTTAAAAAGACGATCTCTCAAGGAACCGACTGTAGTCTAGCCCATGTAAGGTCCCCAAATGGTCTGCTTTTATGGACTTTAACTGTGGCCCATATGTATCACCTATGGGCTATGGCCACTATTCAATGAGCTTAACGAAATTGCCTCCATGGGTCATCATTAGAGGTGTTCAATATGGCGGTTCGATCCAACGGTTTAAGGGACCGGTCACACTTTAATGGGCCGAATCAATAACAGGTCGGGACATTATCGGGCCTTTATGTAAAGAATCGGGTCAGGTCGGATAATTATAGAAATTAGTTGTACAATATATTTTACCAATTTTTTTATATTTTAATATGATGTTGTTGTATTCATAGTTGAATTGACCTAACGGGCCATAAAGTACAATAAGAAATCATTTTATGAACTTTTAAAAATTTTGTCAAAGTGGGTCGTATTAAACAGGCTTGACCCGTCCCGGCCCGTTTAACATTTGACATGATCCATCCTGACCCGACCATTTAAATTTTGACTTGCCTCGCCCCGCCTCGGCCCACTAAACACATCTAGTTATCATAAACACATCAGACTCCAAACAAACTAAGAAGTAAGGATGGCAATTCAGTCCTAATCCGACTCTAATTCGACTCGATGTGAGGAAAATAATCTTATTCGAGTTCGAGGAAAAAGTTATCCGACGTCGAATTTATGATCCGAGTCCGAGTTAGAGACAGGCCGGAGTCGGACCTAATTAAAAATTCGACACTCCGACCCGACTCCGACCCTGAAAGAAATCCGACTTTAAATTTGACTTTTACCCTAATATTATGTTTCCTTTAAAACTCTAGACGTAATTTCAGCTTTCTCTCATAGTAATTGTAATTTTCGATTTTGACAAACTACTTGGTATTTTTATTTAGATTAATCAATCAAACTACGACAAAAGAGTGCCAAATCAAAAAGCGAGAAAATTTTGTTAAATTGTGATACTACGATTACTTCTCTTGTTAAACGTGAATTCAAAGTACATATTTTGTTGTTATATCGTATTTGAAAAATATATTTTGTTAATTTTGTATGCTTTAAAATCATTAGTACAATATAATAACGATAAAGATTGATAATATAATCTGACTCCGCATCCGACTCCATTGGAGGTCCGAGAGTCCGAGTCGGGGCATACTTGGAGTATGCATAATCCGAATCCGAGTGGAGTTGGACTGGAAAAAAGTCCGACTATTATCCGGAGCAAAGTCGGAGTATGTATAATCCGAACCGAGTACGACCCATTGCCAGCCTTACTGAGAAGTCTAGTGTTGCCGGGCTTCTAACATGTTTTCTTAATCCACATTTGTTAACTGTACAAATTAGGACAATTTTACCATTATTTTAGAATTAAAATTTTCTTTCAATATTATGAATCAACTTGTTTCTGGAGTCATTTATTCAAGACTACCCAAACACAGATACAATTCATGAGTAGACAGGTAAAAATATCTAACTTTAATCATAGGAAATGTAAAATAAGGTGGATTGGAATTTGATATGTTCCAAAAGTGATAGAAAAAAACAGATAAAATCAAGTCCATATGGTTATTTATATAGCTGTCAAACAGGCCCGATAATATAATATTTACCTGATTATGTCTAATTGAATTCAACTTTAATATGAGTTTAAAATTAAATTTATGTTAATGTAAAAACCAATAGTTACTTATCTTATAGTTGTACGTTGAAAACTTCTACAAATTAAAATAGATAGATTGTACACCTATGGATGATGCAAAGATGCATGTGTGAATAATTTACATAAAGATAAGGATGGTGGGCTGAGACACAATAATGCTGGTTGGTGGGTATAAAAAATTACACTAGAGTTCACAAGACGTATATTTATACGGTTTTTATACTTATAGTTTCTCTGATTCTTTTCACAAATTCTTGTGAGAAACGGTATTTATGAGAGATCATCCCTAATTGAACTAGCCTATAAAGGAAAATGTAGAGTAAATGCAGATATTAAGCTTTAATGGGTTGGACCTGAAAGACGTCTTTCAAAAAAACGGTCTCTCAGGAGACTAGATGCATTCTTTTAAGTTATCCTTTTTAATTTTGACACAATATTTAATGCCCTAATTTAATTTCAAATATATGTAATTGTGCAAGATTATAAAGTTTCATAGTAATAAAATTTACATTGAGACGAATCAAACAAAATCACACTTGATTATATTTAAACATCTAGATGAAAAATAAAATATATATTAAGAGTGATCGATAATAAAAACTAATTGTGAGACAACTTATACATGGGTATCAATGCATATCAGTTAATTAATGTCCTTGTAGTAGTGAAATATATCATTGTATATTGTGTTTTAATTTTCCATTATAGGTACACTACTAATAGAAAAATAAAATATATTCCTATATTTTTTTTGATTTTGGGCAATTTTATTTGTTGTTCATTAAAAGAGTCCTTCTATATTACATAATATATTTTTTTTTTTGGAAATACTATATTACATAATATTATTTGAACATAATTAGCCTTAATCAAACTAATTATAATATTTTTTTAATACTTATGATCTCCGCATATTTTGTAATAACTTTATGTTAAAACGATTTTGTAATGCTCATGGTCTCCATAATTCATATGTCTACCACTGAATTTATTTAACATTTTTTAATATTTTTGATCCCCATATTTTTTCTTTACTTTATTTTTAGGAAAAATTATTTCTAAAAAGCCAACCTTTTGGCCATCTGCAAATAAAGAGTCAACGTTTCATTTATTCGATAAAAAGACAACCTTTTTCTCATTTTTGCAAATAAAGGGATAGCAAGTAAGTTTTCAACTCTAAATTTATTGAATAAATGAAACATTAACTCTTTATTTGCAAAAATGAGACAAAGGTTGTCTTTTTATTTAATAAATGAAACGTTGACTCTTTATTTGCAGATGGCCAAAATGTTAGCTTTTTAGAAATAATTTTTCCTTATTTTTATATATTTTTTTAATGCTTATGTTACATTTCTCTATTAATTTTATTATTTAACAAAATAATATCCCTATTATCTAAAATTTTCAATTTATTTCAATTCTCTAATTATTTCTTATGGGAACAAAAAAGGTATTTGTTATTGGTAAGATGAATTTCACTATTTACTAACGGTTAGTCTTTTGAGAGACTATCACTTTGAGAAACGTATATCAAACCCGCCCATTAAAGATTAATGTCTACTCACCATATTCTTAATGCCTACTTACATTATCCTTATCTTTAATGCCCATTTTCAATATCTTATAAGACTTATATTATTCTTAATGTCTGCTTATAATATTTTAAAAATATATATAATAAACCGGCCCAACTATAGGTGATCTCTTCAAGAGACTGTCTCTCACAATAATGTATAATTTACTAATACATATTAATAATTAGTTATTTATCAAATGGGTAGATTCTTTAAAAAAAAAAATCTAATGGGTAGATGAAACAATGTCCATATTGTATGTGATCTAAAACAAATTATATGAGTACTAAGTTTTGCTCATAATATATTCTCATTTTTGTTTACGTAAGACTACCATGCGGATGCGCCGATTCAATTATAGAGTATACTCTATAGTACTCTATTGCTCTTCTAAATTCTTACTAATCATTACGTTACTTTTATAATGTTGTGGTACCGATGCACCGTACAGAAGACCATTTATTATTTAATTTTAATTTTAATTAGGTTTCTTCCAAAACAATTATTAAATTTATTTTCATCCATGTGTTATCCACATGTGAGTTGTCTCACATCGGAGAGAGAGAAGAGTATGCATCACTTTATAAATTTAAAGAGTAATTCCTACTATCACCAATTGGTTGTATGAGTGCACTACTTTTTTTCTTTCTTGTTTGGGTTGCCTAGGCCCATTTTCTAAATTCTATCATATGATATGCTGATGGAAGGAGAAATGCTCGGTCAAAACAATTAGTTTTTTCGTTATTTTTTGTTTGTCTACTTTAAATTTTTCTACTATAAGGGAAAGAAATTTAAATTAGATTTTTGAAGTATGTATTGAAGATAAAATATATTCATCTGAGATTTTGTTAAATTTGTCTTGATGTAAGTACTTTAACACATAATTTTTAATTTTTTATAATTCATACTTAATGATATTAAGGCTTTAAAAATTTACTAAAGTACGTGCAAAAAGTAAAGTTAATAAACAAAAAGGAAAAGCGAGAAAGTGATTCTCAGTTCATCCAGAACCATTAAGTGTATATACACAATAATTTAAAAGATAAATTATAAGAAACAAGCTGTGTATAACACTTGAAAAAAAATTATATGCACTTTCTTGAAAAATCTATATGATATATTCCGTTGCGAATAACTATCACTTAACTATCACTTAACGGACAAAGCTTGTTGAACGTTAAGTTGGAGGGTTTTGCCGACATTAAAAAAGTGAAGAAAAATATACTATAACAAAATTAGCTTTTGGGACATAAGATTTAGTAACATTCAAAAAAATGTCACTGATTTAAATTTTAGTGTAGTAAATATTGATTTTTATTTTAAATTCTACCATAACTTAGTAACACTTTATTTGGAATTTAATGACATATGTAAGAAAAATATCCAACCTTGATTTTAGTTTGCTAGCAACATACCCTATTATTACACATTATTAGTAATAAGGTATGTTGTAGGCAAATTTATCACAAAGGTTGGATTATTAGATTATAATCAAAATATGAAATTATTCATAGCGGATAAGTAAAAGGTTGGATCATTAATGTCAATTTTTAAATTTTTAAATTGCACTTATCAAAATTTGAAATTAATCACCAAAAAGATCACATCCTCACATCATGAACGATTTCCAATGAGAAATTTCCATCTTTCCTTGAAAATTATATATATATATATATATATATATATATATATATATATATATATATATATATATATATATATATATATATATATATATAAAAAACAACATTTTAGATAATACTTACTAACATTTTAGATAATACTTTAACTAATTGCGAAATTTATATTAGTTGCAAGTCCTTAGGACAGCCGTAAAATTGTGGCACTCGACACGCCTGGTGCCGTGCTTTTTCATGCTCCTTGAAGGTCAAACACTACATTGAGATTGCTGACTTTTGTACCTTCTGATTAAGGACATCCCACAGAAGTTACTAGAAGTACTATAAAAAATTTGGATGGTGTTTCTAAAATGATATTCTTAGCTGCTTTTTTACCTTAAAATTCATAAAAATTACTCAAAGTAATTTTTTAAAGTAATTTTTTATGAAAAAATTATCTAGAATAATTCAATTTATTCGTGATTTTTCTACAATAATTCCACCTATTGATTAACTATAAATAATCTCAACTTTGATGGGTATTCTCCTAGAGTAAACCCAGTGACTGGCTGACTTGCTATAGAAGTTTTATTTTAAAAAAAAGATAAATTAAAATTTTCTCTAATTTTAAATTAATTTTCAGTTTACTTTTGGGTGAATTTCCTACTATAGCATGTTATCGGGTTATCCAAGTTTTTCTTTAGGCAAATACCCGTTAAAGTTGAGATTATTCATAGTTAATCAATAGGTGAGATTATTATAGACTAATCACGAATATGTTGAATTATTCTAGGTAACTTTTTCATTTTTTATTAGCTATTGGTCTATTTTTCCATGATAAACAATTAACAATCAACAATTTCTATATTTTTACTAAATATCTAATTAACGACCGACTTATACAATTGAATTGATAACCAATAATAAATTAACTAATGCTACTAGCTAATCAAACAAACCAATTCAACTAGCCGACAATCAACAATCAATCACTTAAAAGCTCCCTTTGTCTTTAAATATTACATAAAATAATATAAAAAGATGAAAAAAGCAAGTAAACAAAAAATAAATATGTAATAAAATAACGAGCAGTATATTTACTAATAAAAGTACGAGTGCAAGTCCATGTTCAATAAAAACTAATAAAAGTATATCTAACAATTTTAAAAAATAAATAGCAGAGTTATATAGTCAAATAATTTAATATTAGTGTTTTGTTTTTAAATATATTTAATGTTAGTGTTTGATAAAAGACTACAACATCCCAATTTCCAGTAAAAACTAAAACTATATCTAGCAATTTTAATGTTATTTTGTGCCAAAATAACATTAAGGACTACAACATTGTTCTTATTGATCTGTCCTGTAACTTTTGTTATATATATATATATATATATATATATATATATATATATATATATATATATATATATATATATATATATATATATATATATATATATATATATATATAATATATATATATATTATATATATATATATGATAATATATATATTATATATATACATATAATATATAGTATATATATATATATATATATATAGACATGATATATAGCTATATATATATGTGATTATATAACATATACATAATATTATATATATATATAGTATATATATATATATATATATATATATATATATATATATATATATATATATATATATATATATATATATATATATATATATATATATATATATATATATATATATATATATATATATATGGGAGGATCAATAAGAAGGGTGTGAAAATAGGAAGGATAGGAAGGTAACTACGTTGATTGATTAAGATCCTACGATTAAAACACATTGTCAAGCGATCCAGTAAACTATTTATGAAGAAAGCATCACACATTAAGTTAAAAACATCACACTTTCAAGTAAACTGTTTATAGAGAAAATATCAAACATAATCAAGAAAGCATCACACCCTATTCTTCCCGTTCTCAAGCAGCGTAAGATGGACCATTGATCAAGATCTAATAGATGAAATTCCTTCCTATCCTTCCTATTTTCACACCCTTCTTATTTGATCCTAAACCTAAATTATTTATTAATAATTCATAATATATAAATATAAAACAAAATTTCTTACTTGAAACCGTCTATAAAATAGATGTATTAAGTTTTGGCTTGACCCAGTCATAAATTAAAAAAAAAATTGATTGGTGGTTGTAAGTTAAAAGAGAGATATAGGTTGGGCTCAATAGTGTAAAAAACAAATAAAATAGATAAAAACCATAGCCAAAACACAAATTCTTGTGAAAAAAGGTCTTTTTGAAAGACCATCTTTAATTGGATTGGTCCATAAAAGAAAATACAAAGAAAAAATATACATTAAACTTTAATGAATTGAACCTGGCTGAGAGATGTCTCTTAAAGAGACGGTCTGTCAGGAGACTCACCGTAGCCAAAATTGGTTTTTGGTGAACTAAAAAGGACCAACTATATAAAGTTAGAAGGTATCAATTCTCTTCCTTCTATTCAGCCACCAAACTCTCCAAATTGTGTCAAAATTTTTCCCATTAGTTTTGTTGAGTTTATTGATCATAAAAATTTTGATCTGTAACTTTTTAAGTTGTCATATTTGAAAGGCATCATGATTACTACTTTGAAGCACCCCACAATTTCCTTCACAAATTCTGATGTTTTGTGGCAGAAATCTCAATTACCCACATCAAAATTTGCTTGTTTTTCCCCTATAATTTGTCGAAAATCCAATATTTTGATCCACAAACCTCTTCATATCTCAAATTTCGATGTTAAAGGTTTGTGCTTTTCAACAAATAATAATGGGTTTTTAAGAGAGAGACAAAATCTGATCAAATGTAAAGCTTATGAGGCAGATGGGTTACAACCCATTGACAATGAAACCCTAGAAATTCCTGGGGAAACTACTAGAAAGCTTAAGATTGGAATTTACTTTGCAATATGGTGGGGTTTGAATGTGGTGTTTAATATTTACAATAAAAAGGTTTTAAATGCATTTCCTTTTCCATGGTTAACTTCTACTTTGTCCCTTGCTATGGGTTCTTTGATCATGTTGGTGTCTTGGGCTACTAAGGTTGCTGAGGCACCTGCAACTGATCTTGATTTCTGGAAGGCCCTTCTTCCTGTAAGTGTTTTTTTTCTTTTTTTTTATAATTATTGTTATTTATTTGAATTATTGAATTGGTTGTTGAAAGTTGTAATTTTTTTGGTTTATTGTGTCATGTGAATGAATAGCTCTTGATTTTTAGTTTTGCAAAGTTTCATGTCAGAAAATGGTAAGTGCTTCTATTATTGGATGCCCCATAGTGATTAGTGAGGGGTCCTAAGTTTTCATAGTAGCCTTGTCCCAAAAATATGTTCCTCTTTAACTGAACACAAATTAAGATGCTATCTATACATGGGCTGAATAAACCACCAAATACAATTATTAGCATATGTACTTTTTGTTTTGAGATCGTCTCACCAAAAGATCGGCTCTCATAAGAGTAGCTCTTAGTTTAAATAATAGACTAGTATGAATAAAATTGTTTTGGACCATATTTTTTGGGACTGAAGGACTATTAAGGTTAAAAACGATTTTTGGGCTAGAGGGTCTAAAATTGGCATGATTGTAGGGTATTTTAGCAGTTTTGTTACATTGATGAATGAATACTAGATTTGGATTTCTGAGGGTGGGTTGTGGCTGCTCTTCGCCCACTAATAGCTCCGCCTCTATTGGATGGATACTCAATTAATTTGTAATTTTGGTAGAAATTTATAACAGTTGCAACTTACAAGGATATCAAGTATTCTCATCATCATACCCAGTGTATCCCGAACATAGACAAATCTATGTTCAAGGATATCAAGTATTGTGATATAGAAAATTGTTACTTTTGTGACAAATTGAGAATGGTATTTGCCTTAGTAGATAGAAGTAGCTCACTTGCTTTCATTATATTGGAAACATATGTTTGTATTAGGAGTTGTTGTAAGTAGTCACATTAAAAGGTGTCTGAAGTTGACTTGTTTCATTTTGTTGGTTTACAAGTAGCTATCATTGTGTAGTTTTTTGAATGATTTGTCTAAAAATGTTGAAATATCAATCTGATAGCGGTTTACGGAAAATAAATTTATTTAAATTTGTCTTATTGGCTGTAGAACTTCCCTTATTTGTATGTGTTTTATAGTTTGGACCACAGTTCTTTAGTTTTGTTGCCTTCATAAATTTTTGATTTTGGTAGGTTGCTGTGGCACATACAATTGGACATGTTGCCGCCACCGTTAGCATGTCAAAGGTCGCGGTTTCGTTTACACACATTATTAAGAGTGGTGAACCAGCTTTTAGTGTGTTGGTGTCTAGTCTTCTTTTGGGCGAGTCATTTCCAACTGGGGTGTACTTGTCATTGATCCCCATCATTGGAGGTTGCGCGCTTGCAGCTGTCACTGAGCTTAATTTCAACATGATTGGTAAGGGAAGAAGAAAAAATTTTATACTTGAGGGTCAATTGTTTCCTAACCTAAGTCCTAAACATGAATCTTAAATCATTGTTGTTCAAATCATATCAATTACTTGAATTCACTTATCAAATTTATGGTTATTTAATTAATTAAAAGTATAAAAGTTTTACCTCCAAATAACATGTGCAAGCTTTTTAATTATTGAACCTTATATTTTTGTAAAATTATGGCCAATATAAGAGTTGGGTTATTAATTATTAGGTTGTTATTTTTCATTTGAAATATGAAATTATATTTCTTTGGTTATTGTAAATTTGTAATTGCTCTTTAAGTTGCCCGAATTGTTATTTTTAATTTTTAATTTGAAATATGAAATTTTAGACTATTGTATAAATTGCTTACTTCAGTAAATTCCGAACCCATCGTGAAAATATTCTGAAACCGTCATTGTCGATGCCACTCTTCAAGTGATGTTGTATATAGCGGGGAATTTGGCTTCTTTCCGTTACATAAGTAATTTATTTATTTCTAAGATATAGGCTGTTCGATTTGCTTATTTCTTTATCTTTTTGTTCTTCTAAACTGCACTGCTCTGTCCTAAAGTAACATCTTTAGGTCTCTTGAAAACAAATATGCTCTTTAGTGCTTGCTTACTTGAGAGAGGAAGCTTGAGTGGCTCCTAGAAAATTGGCAAAGCAAACTTCTTGCACGCAAAGAAACATTTAACTTGCGGTCATGTTTCTAAGAGATGTGTGTTTTTTTTACGACATTCAGGTTTTATGGGAGCGATGATATCAAATTTGGCTTTTGTATTCCGTAATATATTTTCAAAGAAAGGCATGAAAGGGAAATCCGTTAGTGGAATGAACTACTATGCTTGTTTGTCGATACTTTCGCTCATACTTCTCACCCCATTTGCCATCGCTGTGGAGGGTCCTCAGTTGTGGGCAGCTGGATGGGAGAACGCTGTTTCTCAAATTGGACCCAACTTCATTTGGTAATTATACTTACTGCTCTTTTGATTCTATCTGCTCTTATTTTTGCAATGGTTCTGGTATGTTTGGGACCTTGGGTTCCAACCGCATCTGAGTTTCGTCCTTTTGATCTTCCTTTACTTAGAACAAGGTTTTTGTGCATCTCAATCTAGTTGCTCATCAGAATAGACTGATTTGATATGAGATCGGTTGCTGTAAGCCCATGTGGATTTGGATATAGAATTTAGTTGTTACAAAAGTTTGTGGATTTTTCACTCGTTCGAGTTTGTTCTATAAACTCTTGGTGAAATGTCCAGAAGATGGATAGAATTGTTCTGAAATATCTCTAATCTCTATCGAGTTTAGTCTGCTCATATGACGTTAACATCAGAATGGCTATCATTATAAAGTTTGTATATCGAGTCTCGACCTGGAAATTTTTGTCTTAAGAGACTAAGACTGCATCATAAATCATACTTAAAATGTCCAAATGATTTAGCGCTTTTCATGCATTTTAAACAATAGCAACCTAAAAATTTGATTTCTCCTTCAATATTTACACGAATTTGACATGCAATAGCAAGTCAATATTTATGTTGGATCTAAATTTTGAATTAAAAAACTAATTCTAATGTTTGTAATATAGGTGGGTGGCTGCACAAAGTGTGTTTTATCACCTTTATAACCAAGTGTCGTACATGTCGTTGGATGAAATCTCTCCTTTGACATTTAGCGTTGGGAATACGATGAAACGTATCTCTGTCATTGTCGCCTCTATCATTATATTCCGAACCCCTGTCCAGCCTGTAAATGCACTTGGAGCTGCCATCGCCATCTTTGGGACTTTCTTGTATTCTCAAGTAAGTATCTGTGTTTCTTAATAATCATGCCCTTTGTTTGCGATTATCTATGATGGTGATGGCTTTCTGTTGTTTACTGAATCTGTGTTTTCAAAATTCTGATTTACGACTTTCTTGTTACTTAGACGGGTTTCTTTTATCCTTGTGCAAGTTGATTTACTCCATCCGGGAATTTTAATCTTTATATACTAATTGACTTATCTATAAGATAGTAGTCACTTAAAACAATATGAAATTTTAGTTTTTATATACTTATTCACTCTTAAAATTAGTCGCTCGTGTTGTTCCTGCTTCTTTACATGTTTAGCTATCCGACTCATAGTGTGCACCCACCTCACATAAACCATAACATGAAATTACTAAAAACAAAGGTTTACTATCTGTCTTTTAAGATTGCTTCAGCAATAGTTGCACTAAAATTTGTGTATTTAAATTCCTGTTTGCGGTGGGATTAATGAGTTACTTGCTATTGGACAAAACCTGCTTCTCTATTTCAGCTGTAACCTCTGTTATTTCTGTGAGATATTTAAACAACTTCCGCTGACACTTTTTTCTCTGTTTCTTTAGAATCGAGTATCGACGTCCCACTAATGTTAATGTGAGATAATTCATAATAGTAAGTGGAAGAAAAGAAAAGAAAAAAAAAGAAAGAAAACAAATCGCAGCTCCATTCTTCTGCACTTTGCTTATTATGTGCGGGGCTTGTCCACGCCTCAACATTTTTGCTTACATTCTTTGATTTTTTAGCTTGGGTAGAAGTGTAGAACTAAGACGATGTTTCTTTTTCTCTGCTTTGAAGGGTCCCAAGCTTAATTTTTACAAACCATTCCATCTAGCAGCCCATATGTTTTTGAAATCATTCATATGATTTCGGGCATGACCGACTCTCAAGTTGTTTGTAATCCAGTTCACTAGCTGATGTTTTTCCAGTGAAACTAATAGCCTAATGAAGAAGGAATTGAGAAGTCGTAATGATTAGACAGACAAAAAGACGGAAATTTCGAAAGTTTTAGGGGTTCTGGAAAGAGTGAAGAAGACTATCTTGGTTCGAGTATAGTACGAGGTAGAGGGTGGAGTGTAACTTTGATAGAGCTTTGGCCTAAAGCAATGGTGTTGAAGGGTGTTATAAATCATCGAACTTGATTCTTGTTAAGATGAACGATGAAGTTGGAGTACCCAAAGAAAATAAGAAAATAAAGTACTTACACCAGATCATTATGTCTGATTTAGAGGTATTCAAAACAGACATGATGACTCGATATTCACGCGACCTTGTAACCGAAACCGACTTGACCCGACTTGAAAATGGGTTTACAATTATGTATAAACGTGGACACAAAATCTGATTTAAATCGAATCGAAACCCCTGTCCCGAAATCGACCCAAAATCGACCTGATGACTCGAATGAACACCTCTATTGATTAGTTAGTATAGATGTTTAGACTAAAAAAATAAGCGAATTTTCACATGTGCATTCAACTGCAAAGTTAATGGAAAACACATCAAGACATATGTGAGTTTGTTTACGAGTTGCTAGGTTAGTAAGAATTGTCTACGAAATAGAATTGTAGAAAGCGGAAATTGTAAATATAATTTACCAATCAGCAATGCATAGCTTGAGGAAGATTTAAAGCCGAAAATACCATTGCAATATTTTGTTTATAGAATTTACCTGAGTCAAAAAATAGACAGAAGCTGTATGCGTAGCATAAAAACTGCAGAACTATTTCTTTACATGCTTATATGCATAAGCGTTTTGCATTCGAGCTCGACACATAAGGGTAACTTGAACTGTTCGATTATGCTCCCGCGTCTTTGAACTTAACTTAAACCTTTATGCTTTCCTACAGGCTAAACAATGAAGACATGCTAATTGCTATACCAGAATCCGAGCGGGATATAGAGCTTGTTCGATGAGTTTGTAAGGGCGATTTCTGTGGAGGGAGTGAAAATCGAAGAATTTCCTCCGAGTATTTTATGACCACTGGATTTTGATAAGGTTGGAGTGTAGCATGGCTGGTTTTACGTGTAGATAGATAAATAATCAGACATTTCCATGAAATCCCTTGAGCATGGGGACAAAGTGGATGAAATTTTATCTGCTTTTATGTGGCCCATTTAAGGAGATATCCATCAACTTCTAAATAAAAACCTCTTCTTTGTCTTTTGGTGCAAAATATGTGTGTATTCTACTTTATATGCATATACCTACTTTCCAAGTAAATTTTGCTCTGTTCAGGTGTCTTTTCTAAGGATATACTAATACTCCTCAGTCTATTTGAATCTACTATTTATTTATATATACTCTATCAAAATATCTATTTTTAATTTGCGTTATGTAGCAAATTTAAAGGTTAAGTTAAGGAGCTCTGTAGTTTATACTAGTATATTGTTGATTCTTTGGATTTTATTTTTCTCAACAAAATGCAACTTTTTAGATCTATGTAGGTGCTTCTTCCTCTTTTTGTTTTGCTTAACTTAGTCATTTTTAGGTGTTCTTGTAACTTTTTTTTATTATAGGGTAGAATGAGAGAAGTAAAGGGATTGAATTATGCACGAATACTAATTTTTACAATTGGATTAATACATTGACAGATTCGAAGAAATTTTGAGAGTGAATAGGATGGGATATATAAAGCACTCATATTCCGATAAATTTGTTAGTGTAGTGTTTGAGAACAAGTATTTCATTTTAAGTTATAGATTTCAATTATGAAATCATAAATGAAGAATTTGAAAATGACAAGGTTTGAGAAAGTTATTCTCAAATTCTCAACTTTAATTACTTTTGGTGGAATTTGATCCAATTTCAAATTTGAAATTTTTTTATTTGCCAAACAATATATTTGAGCCAATTTCAAATTTCCAAATGAAATCATCGTTTCCAAACATAGTATAGAATAATTTGCAAACTACAACTTTCAAGTTATGCTTTTGTGAATTATAACCTAAATATATACTTCTTTCGTTCCACTATACTTGCTAAATATGACATTTTACGCAATTAAGTGTGTTATTTTGTTTATTTATATGTTGAATCACACACATCTAAAAATTATAAAAAGTTAATATTATAAAAGTATACGATTAGACAATTCATACAAAATTTAACTTGACTATATTTTTAATTACACATTAGACGTAACATATAAAATAAGCTTGAACGATGAATAGTGTTCGTAATTGAAATGTAGCTAGTTTAGAACTAATAAAGTATTTTTTGCGAATTACGATCATTAATGTATTAAAGTCTACATCAGGCCATCGAATGACCTACAAATGACGTTGACTAGGGTAATTATCTACAAATGACATTGACTAGGCACAAAAGAAGAAAAGACTAATTAAAAAGGAAAAAAAAAGAAGCAAAGATGATCATTTAGGCTAGTCAACGATCATTAGCATGTAAATTTACCAGAATCCGGTAACCTAAAGCTAAACAGAGTAGATTTTAATATTTTAATTGACTATAGTTCAAAAAAAAATTTGAAATTGTAATTTGCAAAACTTCTAACTTGAAGGTTTTAGTTTGCAAATTACTCTTATATTGATATTTTTATATATGTATTTCTAATAAATGTTAAAAATTTGAAACAACTGAAAGAATACTATTTTAAAAAATGCAATGGATATTTGCAACCATTTCAAGTATATATTTTTGTTTATTTTTTTTGGGTTAAAATGAAAGTTTGTATAGACAAAATTGTCTTTGAATTCCCAAATGGAAGATAGATTTTAATGGCAAGTTTGTAGGGAAATAGACTTGGTTTACAACAGAGACAACTAGAATACCAACGACATTATTCAAGATGTTTTATTTGCTTATTTCATTATGAATCCTTCAAAATCACATCTTCAAATGCTTAATTGCTGTGTGTACATCCTTGTCTCCCCTGCCACTGCAATTGAGAACCACCTTAGTGCCGTTTGGAAGAGTCGGACAAAGTTTCTCCAGATAAGCTAGCGCATGAGACGTTTCTAGAGCTGGGATTATGCCTTCCAGTCGAGATAATCTCTTGAACGCTGAATATCACAAACAATTAACGAGTTCAAATTAGATTATCGATATGCAGGTCATTCAAATACAACACGTCAAGCTTCGTGTATTCAACAGCCTAGAGTACGATATTGTTAGATTCAGCCAACAATACTTGGTCCACTTACGGGAAATGGACAATGGTACAGAGTACAGTCATATACTAATACAACAAAAGGGACAAAAAGTAAAGCATACAGAATCTGCATATAATTTATAGGCATTACCTTCCAGAGCCTCATCATCAGTTACACTGACATATTCGGCACGACCCAAATCTTTCAAAAAGCTATGCTCAGGTCCAACTCCAGGATAATCCAAGCTGCATGAGGAGGAACATTATATAACAGATATTAATAGAGATACTAAGATTAACAGCAGTAGCAAAATTATACTTCATAATAGAAAAAACGATTCATCGAAAAGCTAAAAGAACATACCCTGCACTAATTGAATGAGGCTCTATTATCTGTCCGTCATCATCTTGCAACAGGTAGCTCATTGCTCCATGCAGAACTCCAACCTCCCCTTTAGTCAAAGTAGCTGCATGCTTCCCGCTGTCTACGCCGAAACCCGCAGCCTCAACACCAATCAACCTAACATCTTCATCCTCAACAAACTCATGGAAGAGCCCCATGGCATTTGAGCCTCCTCCAACACATGCAACCAGTACATCTGGCTTGCCAGCCCATTTCTCCAATGCTTGTTTCCTAGTTTCTTTTCCAATTACAGCATGGAAGTCCCTGACCATCATGGGGTATGGATGTGGGCCAGCAACAGACCCCAAAATATAGTGAGTCGTCTCCACATTAGTGACCCAATCTCTTATAGCTTCAGATGTGGCATCCTTGAGGGTGGCTGTGCCGGAATGGACGGCTCTAACCTAACATCAGATAAGAAGAAATTTGGAAAGACTATGAGCTTTCAATCCAGAGGTAAAAGAAATCATGACGTAGTTATACAATTTATACCATATAATTCACAAACCAATCATGAACTCTAACACAGTCAATGACTACCAAAAATACAAGCGAAAGGAAAGGAAAAAATTATTCGATTATTATGTAAGTAATATATCAACATACCTCAGCACCAAGAAGACGCATTCTGAAAACATTCAAAGCTTGTCTTTCCATATCTTGTGCTCCCATGTAGACAATACATCCCAAACCAAATCTAGCACACACAGTTGCAGTTGCAACTCCGTGTTGACCAGCTCCAGTTTCAGCAATGATGCGTGTTTTTCCTAATTTCTTGGCAAGCAAAACTTGGCCAACAGCATTGTTGATTTTGTGAGCACCAGTGTGATTCAAATCTTCTCTCTTAAGGTATATATCAGGCCCTTGACCATTAACAGATTTGTAATGCTCAGTAAGTCTTTCTGCAAAGTATAGAGGAGTTTCTCTTCCCACATAATCTTTCAATATCCCATTGAGCTCATTCTGCAACAAGATACAATTTAAATCATCATGAAAAAGCTGATTTGAGTGTTAGGTAAGTAGGTAAATGCATTATACATTTATTTACCAATAAAATTTAATCATTTAGTGTCACCCTTTTGATTGTATTTATTTGGTGATAATTATTACTGCATGGATATGACAAGAAGAATTTTGAAGCGTTAGATGAACATGCTACTTCATAATGCAATATTCTTACCATCTTCATGTGCATTTCTTATATATGTAAAGTTTAGATGATGTTTGCTACCTAGGTGGGGGACATTTAATGGTGTATTGGGGTATTGAAATGTAGTAACAAGAAGCTGACTAATCACTTTGAATTTTAACTTTATCACTCACTCAAGAAGGGATTATCAAAATATGAACATCTCATTCCCTATTGCATAAACTCCAATACAATTAGGCAATTATTATTCCTTCACATCCTCGTGAACTTACAAAGGTAAAAAGTCCTAAAAAAGACAAAAGTGATCTATGCATTGAAGCTCTCAAATTAAAGGCTCTCGTATTAAATAAATCGAAGGAAACAGAGGAAGAAACTCAAACAAGAATCATTACAAACTTCAATTGAACAGCATATATGCCAAGTCCATCAAATAAAGGCTTAATGCCGCAATACAAAGCAAAGAAGCACTGTTCACCCTAAATATCCAAATGTCTTTGTTCCTTGTCAAAAATTACAAGACTTCCCCTGACCACAGCAATACATGTAATCTAAGAGGTTCAAATAAAAACACGCTAACGGTCTGCTCAAATAACAAAATGTCCTCAAAAAAATGTCAATTGCACAAAGTGGTCCCATGTTAAAAGGAAATATGATTCTTATTGCTTATTATTATACTAAAAATTTCCAATATAACAAGAATATAATTCAGTGAGACATGTAAAATTGATTTTCAGTGTGCTAAGACTAGGTGACTAGATTTGAAAAAGCCCAAGTAAAATTGTGCAAACATGAGAAATCCTTAGTTTTCGCATGTTTGGTTGTTGGATAGGAAAAGTATGGAAAAGAAAAATCGAGTAAATACAAGTGAAGTATCAATTAGATTTTGCCTCAGTTGTTTTTATAAAACGGGTTTTCTTATTGCTTGAGTCACCTTTCTGTTTGGCAAAACGACGTCTTCCTAAATTGAAAATAGAAAGTTGCTAAAGAACCTTACATAAAAGGTCACATGGTAAATTAAGTCCTTTTCATTTGTCCTTGAAATGGCTCTTATGCAATAAGATTATGACCACAAAATGTGATAGATGTCACTAGTCACTACATTAAGTACAAACGTAAAACCAACCACAACATAACATCCCTACCCAAAAATTTTTGAGCCAAAATTTAAACATGACTTCAAGTTGGATTCCCCACAAAACTGCAGAACCGATACATCACATCACCGGATTTCACCTTACCATTCCAAATTGCCAACTACTCACAAAGGGATTGTTAGCTTACAACATATTCAACCCCTATTGCATGTTCACTAATCCTGTAAAGCTATGGATATTCTTTCCTGATCTCATAAATCTACAAAGGACAAACTTGTGAAAGTTTGACAAAAGCAACCTACGCACCAAAACTCTCAAATTAGAGGCTCTCATTTTAAATTAAAATGGAAGGAAAGAGGACAAAAACGCCGAAACAAGAATTCTTACATATTATTACTTCAATAGATCAGCATATATGCCAATTCAATTCAAGAAAGACTTAATACTGCAAAATAAAGCTAACCAGCACCAATCACCTTTCATTTCCAAATGCCGTTCCTCTTTATCATAGTTTTTCAGGACTTCCCTTTGCTAGGGAGTCTGACCACAACATTTACATGTTCCAAGAGGTTCAACTAAAAACACACTAGAGGCCTGCTCTCATAATCAACTGTCTCAAGAAATTTCTATTGCCCAAAGTGGTCTTATATTCTCATGTTAGAAGAAAATATCATTTTTATTACTTCGTATTGTACTATAAGTAGAAAATAATTCATTTACATATGTGAATGTGCTTCCCTTCTAAAACTATTGAAAACTATTTAAATTAAGAAAATAAATGATGTGATGCTCCTATTCCCATTAATTTCCACAATGATATCTAATGAAAATCAAACATTTTCTTAATTGTTTTTTACAGATTTGACTTCTCCACATATATCCTGTATAGAAATTCCCAACACACTATTAAGATTAGAATCAGGCAATAATTGTATTAGGGGCTTATTGTTGTATTCACCCTTTTGTTGGGGGGAAACAACTTCTCACTAATTCAATCACATAGAAAGTTGTTAATGAACCCTACAAACAGGTATTCAAAAAAGCACATGGCAAATTAAGTCCCTTTCCTTTGTCCTTGAAATGGATACGATGGAACTCGCTTATAACCACAAAAATTAGATAGATGTCACTCAATATCAATAATCACAAAAGTAACATCAACCACAAAAACCAACAAATTTTTGAACCAAAATTATTTACTTTCAACCAAGATTTCCCAAAAATATTCCACAATCAATACATCACATCATCATTTTCTTTCTTTTTCACTTTTTCATGTATTGTTTGCCAAAAAGAAAAAAAAAACACCCACCTCTCAATTCCTATGCAAATTAGCAATTTTCAGATACAAATTATTTGGCATTAAATTTAGTTTAATTTTTATATTGACTTAAATTTTCATTTTTATGTATATTAGAATTCAGAAAGAGCAAAATCATCATTAATCCAACAGCCCTTTTCATGGTGAATATCATGATCATTAACAAAACAATAATATCCATCCAAATCCATCAGAAAATAATTAAGCAATCAATCAAATTAATTTTTAGAAAAAAAAACCTTTTGCTGCATATGAAATGACAAATAGAGCAAAATCGCCATCAATTCAGTAGCAGTTTTCACGCTGCATATCCTTATCATGAACAAATCAATAATATCCAACCAAAACCATCAGAAAAACAATTACTAGTAAGTCAAACCAACTAATTAAACAAAAAAAAAAAAGAAAAACAAACCTGAAAATCAGAATCATTGGAGAATTTGCGAAAAGCAGATTCAAGCTCAGAAAGGGCATACATTAAAGTTTCAGGAACATACTTTCCACCAAATTTACCAAACCTCCCAAAAGAATCAGGTCTTTGAAGAACCCCCAAATCTTTGTTCTCTTGAGCAGAAACTGTATCAGGAGCCATAACACAGAAAATTGAGGAGAATTTAGGGGATTTGGAAGGGAGATTGAGAGAAGAAGAGGAATTGAAGAGTGGTGTTAATGGCTGGTATGGTTTAGAGAGAGGAGTTGAGAGAGTTGCTGTAGAATTTGCTAACGCCATTTTTCACTGCTCAATTTTCTTCAAAGAAAAATACAGAGATTGTTTTCAAATGTGGATTGCTACAAAATTATACAATTGCTTGCTTTCCTTTTATATTCCAAAAAATGAGCTACTTATTTTTTATTTATTTTTTTGAAATGAGCTACTTATTTTATACATGGTCAAATTGGTGACGCACCGACAACTAAGTAAAGCATTATCCCACATATTTATTTAGGAAAATTAAAATTTTATATTTAATGTCTTGGGCAATATAGGATTGACCATAGATATTTTGAGGCCTGGATAAAATAACATATTTTCTTTTTGCAATCTATAACGTATATAGACTTTTTATAATTATTAATTTTGCTTTTTTGACATGAGGTCCTGGGTAACGACCCCTATTTCCCACCGGCCCTGGGTCAATAATAATTCTATTTTTTCTATATTATAACGCGTTATTTTGATCATTTATGTCTTGATTTATGTATAATTGCAAATTACAAAATTTTAATATTATCAAAATACACGATTAATATTCGAATAAGATCACGATTGACTATTTTTTTCTTATACATTAACTGCAATATATAGATAATTAGCTTGAATAATGAATAGTATCAAAAATACTCGTGTAACAAGTATTTCATAACGGAGTTTTGTTTTATTGCAATTTTAAGCTTGTATAGTTATGTACTTCATGTCTAAACTCTTATTTGTTTTTACACTAACTGTTGTAGTTCATGTTGTTTTTTTTAAATTATAGCTTTTATGTATAGCCTAAGGACTATAATTATCATTTTCTTCCAAAATTAAAGATTTTTTGTTCACTTTAAGTACTAATTATATGAGAAATCTTATACAAGGTGTATGTCAAATTAGTTAAATTTTGACCCGTATTCAAGTTTAAATTTAAATCTTATATCATCAAATGTGATCTTATTAGATTCGTCTTAAATTAGTTTACTTCTTTATAAGACAACACATAAATAGACAAATAAAATATTATTAGATTTGTTTGAGAATATAGATTTCAAATATCGAATTAAAGTTTTCAATTGAAAAAAATATAGTAAATAATTTATGTAGTTGGGTGATGGAGTAGAATACATATAATTGATTTTCCGCCTCGATGGTTTTACTCAAGTTCAAAATCAAATGAATGAGTGAATATTAAAATAGAGAGAATTAAAAGTCATAAAAAAACTGCTTAAGAGTAGGATAGTAAGCATTGGTGTACAAAGGCAAATGAATATTCAATTATGGTGGTGAACTTATCTGACTAAATCCTCTGCCTGCTTCTACTAAAACAAGCATCTTTGAATATTTGTCAATTCTTGGAAAGTTATAGCTGCTAGGAGTCAAATCATACAATACTATAAAAGTCTTGAAAATTTTCAAGTGGCATCATTTAAAGAGATATGACAATATTTATCAAATTTAAAATCTAATATTTTTTTGTTTAAATTTGAAGCTAAATTAGGTAAAGTATTTGTAGGATATACTATAGTAATTCTATTTAGTTAACTTCGAATTTAATATGTTCAATTGAATGAAAAAAAATTACTACTTACATTATTATTTGAAACTGTTTTTTATATATCTTACACTAACAAATTCGTGCATTGCACGAGTTTCTATAGTAATAATAGTATATTAAACAAAGAGACAAATATTTCCACCAACTCCACTATTGCATTACATAGGCATCCATCTGGCTAGTTACATACTTCCTCTGTTCTGATTTACTTGCTACCATTGCATGGGCACAAATATTAAGGAGTTACTGTGCAATGATGAGCAGTAGGTGAAAAGTTGCTTTTTTGAAATTTTTTAATATTATTTGTTGAAAAATGAAAAAGAAAAATAGGAGTTATTAGATAGAGTTGGATAAAAATAGGAGTAGGTATAACTTTAAATGATTGGTTTTTTACTAAAAAGGAAATGTAGCAAGTAATATGAAATTTCCCAAAATGGAAAATATAGCGAGTATTATGGAACGGAGGAAGTATAAGCAAATTGCTTATATATTCCTATACTTCTCCAACTACCAATGGATATTTATAAACTCCCTCCAATTCTATTTAGATAAATTTTTCATTTGCTTGGGCACGGTTATTTAGGGTGGTGTGGGGTCTATTAAAATGTGAGTAGTTAGGGTATTTTAAATGATTATATTAATTATAAAGGTGGTAGTGGGGGTGGATATTGTAAGCAGTAAAACTGAGGGTATTTTGGACATTACTTATGTGAATATGGAGTATTTAGGTAAAATAAAATTGACAAAAAAGAAAATGTGACAATTGATATGAATTTGCTAAATAAAAAAATGAGACAACTAAATAGAATCGAAGGGAGTATAATTTTAAAACCTTAACATGTTAAAATTTGAAAATAAAATACCAAAAAATAGTATGTATTGACTTTGTTAGGATATGAAATGAGATTAAATTTGCTTTAAAGAGAGAATATAGATATTACAAGTGGCAATAGACATTTTTCGAATAGCTGATTTGCTTGTACGGATTTTAAGTTATAGAGTAACTAGATCATCCCCGTGTGATGCACGGTTTTTTCATTTTAATGTAAAAAATGAATAAAATTTTTATTTCTTTTGTATTAATCTGGGTTTGGGTTTGTATCTATAATATAATAATTATTGAAATTATAATCATTTTAGTAAACTTTTATTTTTTTCAAAAGTATATTCAAAGATAATAATGAATTTGTGCATCTTTGATTGATATATTTATTACTCCATATTGTTATTTAAATTTATATGTTATATTCCAAACTAAAAGCTTTTAATGATTATCTCAAATTAATCATATTTAGCATGTAAGATTTCTAGTCATTCTTATGCAATGACATCTTTTTTACAAAATGAAGGGAAAATTTTTCTTGAGAAGATGACAACTCATCAATTAATATAAGCTGTATTTTGTTTTAGTATTATGTATAGATTACCAGATTGGTTAAATGTTATTATGTCATTAAGGTATTTGTTGAGAAATATCTTGTGAATTAGAGCGTAAGGTAACAACATACGAGTCCCTTATTTTGGTGTAGCCTTTCGTGGCTTTATTGGTATATGAGACTTTTTTTTTTGGGTTATTTAGGTAACTTTTCTTTAAAATGTTTTTTTTTTACTTAAAGATTCCCAAAATAAAGCTTTTGGAAAAGTTATTCACCAAATAAGTATCTCCTCATTTAAGGTTGTGCTTTGACTCTACTCGCTGTAAATAAAATCGAACAAAAGTAGAGTTGTGTTGAGAAGTAAAAAAAAAAAGTCAAGATCTCTTTTGTTTTTTGTGTCTAACAGTGAACAGAGGAATACTTGTTAAACAATGTTAATTCTTTGTTTGTTATTAGTTACAGACTTGACTTTGTTCAACCAACTATCATTTGTGCGCTGTTATTAACAACAAACAAAGATAATCTATAAGGTGAGACAAATTTCCCAAATTTCATCATCTCTTTAGCCCTAACTCACGAAATAAAATAGGAATTTCCCTTTTAAAAATATCCATTAAAACAACTTAGCACCTCTCCTTCCTTCAATTTATTTATAATAAAGTGTTCTAGATCTTACTTAATTGATTTAAGGCTGTTAAATATATGCCTTGAGTCTTAGATATTATATGGGCATGAATATAGCTTCATGTGGGAAGCTTTGGTATGGCTTTTTTGTGAAGAGAAGATGGGAAGCTTCGTGAATGAGGGCAGTCACTACAAAAATTTTGCAAAATTCCGACCAAAAATACCGACTACCCATTTTTAGTCGGAAATTACCGACTAAATACCGACTAACAGCTTGTAGTCGGCATTTCCGACCACTTTCCGACTAAACAGAAATGGTAGCAAAATGCCGACGTACTTGCGACCAAATATCTTAGTCGCATGGTTTCCGACTATATTTTTGGTCGGTATCTAGTCGCAAAAAAAAAACCTCAAACACGTGTAATTAAAATGAGCCCCGACTGAATTCCGACTAACTTTTGGTCGTTAAGTAGTCGGAAAGTTACTGAGTTTGTCTATAAATACCCCCCCTCAACGTCATTTTCACTCCGAACCTTTCCTTTCTTTCTCTCTAAAATTCCATTTTCTAACTGTTTTTCTTTTGTTCCTCTCCGCCTCCATTTTCCTGCTTGAGTGAGTTTTGATTAAGTAGGGGATGGAGGTGGAGAACGACAAGTTGAAAAACATAAAATAAACGGTTTCATTTATTGTGAAAAGAGGTGTAAAATTCTTTGGCATGTTTCTCTCTTGTCCCGTTCATCCTCACTCTCCACAATCGAGTTTCTTCACTCAAGTGTGGGGGTGAGTTGAACGGGACAAATTGTGAAACATAAATTTGATATTATACGTTCGAACTTTGTCGCGAGAAGGGTGCTATGAAACAATTAACATAAATTTAATTGTTGTATTTATTGTTAAAAAAAATATTTAATGAGGTTTTTTTTGTTGCCATTTTGTTGTAATAATTATGAGTACTTAAAATAACTGAAATTTTTGTTTTTCTTACTTATTTACGTTTACTCTAAAAATGTGTTAGAAACGATTAAAATATGTTCCTCAAAATTGTAGAAAATGAGCAACGTATTATTTTACTTATAATTGCTAGTGAAAAGAATAATTTCGATTTCTGAGCGTTGGTTTTCCTCGATAGTGTAAATTACGCCTATTGTACTCCTCAGTTCACCATTAAGTAGTTCCTATTTGTTTTCTGATATGATTAGTGTCAAAAACATATAAGAACTTAATGGTGAAGCTGGAGGATTTGTACGTAAATTGCACTATGGAGGAAAAAAAACCTCATTAAATATTTTTTATTAATAAATTCACCGACTGGTAAATATTTTTTATTAATAAATTCACCGACTGGATTCCGACTAGTGAATAGCCGTAATAAAAAATGTCTTAAAAACCATTAAAAAATGTTTTTAACTTTGCCCCGCTCTTCCTCAAGCTCGTACATGGTTAGTTTCAATCGAGTACGAGTTGGAGAAGGGTGGGCTGAAGTGATAAACATAAATTTAATGGTTCAATTTTAAAAAAAAAATTATAATGAGCTTTTTTTTGTGTCATTTTATTGTAATAATTATAAGTACTTAATCGAAATAATACTTATAATTTCAACTCCAAAATGGCCCAAAAAAAAGGTCATTTTAATTTTTTATTTTAAACTATACCGACTATTTTGCGACTGTGCATGTAGTCGCCGTTTAGTCGCTATTTTGAATTTTAAAATCCAGCAACTGGGCACAACCTTTGATGAACGGACAGTATACCGACTGTTCTTTAGTCGCAGGTGAGTCGGAAATTAGTCGGCATTTTAAAAAGAGCTCATTTAAATTTTTTTAAATTATATACCGACTCATCTGCGACTGTCCATGTAGTCGCAGGTTGGTCGGTAATTTGAATTTTAAAACCATCAACTGGGCACAACCTTTGATGAACCGATACTATACCGACCGTTTTGTAGTCGAAGCTTAGTCGGAATTTAGTCGGAAATATGAGAAATTGTTCTATAAATAGCCGTCAGCGTAAATCTATCTTACATTTTACATTTTACCTCCTACCTCCTTACTTTCTCTTTACTTTATTCTCTCCAAATATTCTAGGTATGATATTAGATTTGTTTTGCTTACTTTAAACAAGTAGATGCTTGCGTTGTTTTTTACTTTGTCCCTCTCTTCTTCGGATGCATACTTGGTCAATTTCAATCGAGTATGCATCCGGGAAGAGAGGGATGAATTGAAAAACATAAATTTAATCACTTTGAGTATGGTTCTATTTGTTCTAGAAAAAATTTAATAAGGTTTTTTTTTGTGGCACTTCGTTATAATAATTATGCGTACTGAACCTAAATAGTTTTTCATAGTACTTATATTGTTCACCCAATAATGGCCCGAAAAAACCTAATTAAAAAATTTTTTAATTAAATTTACCGACTCGTCTGCGACTGCACCGTAGTCGCAAAATAGTCGGTAGCCTGAAACGTCCAATCAGTCAACCTATATCGTCAAATCAATCAAAAGTATTCTGACTGCAATCAATGAGGCAGACAGCTGTATGCTCACCGACCATTTAGCGACTGGTGCGTTGGTCGCTGTTTGGTCGGTAGGTTTAAAAATAATTTTTTTTTTGTTTTTTTCTCTGTGAAAATTTTTTTGTAAACGTGGTGTTTGTTGTTTTGCAGAACAATGGACTTACAAACTGAAAGAAGTTGGATGTACCAGCGATGTTCTAAAGGAGTTTATAATATTAGATATTTAGAAGGGGTCGAAGAATTTATACAATTTGCACTGAAAAAAAATCGAGAGGAAGTTAGATGTCCGTGTAAAAAGTGCGGTAATCGTAGAGTGTGGGCTCCAGATGTCGTAAGAAATCATCTGTTAAAAAAGGGGTTTGTTGAAAACTACTACGATTGGTACCTGCACAAATGTTTTGACGGTGCACCAATTTGTACTGATTCGGCTCCGGTTGAGCCACAGCAGAACACAGTTCAAAATCCCTATGCACAAATGGTGTACGATGCAGCGGCGAGTACATTTCCGGATACACATCATCACTTTCTACCGCATTGTGATGATTTCGTCGCAAATGTACCATATTCACCGCCTTTACATATTGATGAAGATCCGAACCCCCAAGCAAGACAGTTCTTTGATATGTTAAGAGCTGCCAACTTACCTGTGTACCCTGGTTGTGAAACGCATACTCAGATGTCGGTCATAGGAAGGATGACAAGCCTGAAGACAGACTTTCGTATGCCAGAGAGACTTTATGATGAATTATGTCAATTCATTATTGAATTGTTGCCGAAAGATAATCGGATGACAACAAGTTTTTACGACACGAAGAAGCAAATTTCGGCTCTTGGATTGCCGGTAGAGAAGATTGACTGTTGTGTTAATGGGTGTATGATTTATTGGGGCCCCACAGCGAGTATGACCCAATGTGGTGAGTGTGGGTTTCTAGATGGATATCAGATAATACCCCCAGAAAGCAGTTCCACTACTTTCCCATTGGTCCTAGGCTACAACGGTCGTATGCGTCTGCGACTACTGCCAGCCACATGAGGTGGCATGCGGAACATCGTTCAGAAGATGGAGAGATGTGTCACCCCTCGGACAGTGAGGCCTGGTTGACTTTCAACGCGACACATCCGGATTTTGCACGGGAGACAAGAAATGTGAGAATGGGGTTGTGTACAGATGGTTTCAACCCATTTGGCAGCTCGGGTCAACAATATTCATGCTGGCCCGTAATACTAACTCCATACAATCTTCCGCCCTTGATGTGCATGAAAAAGCAGTACATGTTCTTAACGGTGATCGTCCCGGGCCCTCACAATCCAAAACATAAGATTGATCTGTACCTGCAGCCATTGATACATGAGTTAAAGCTGTTGTGGGAAGATGGGATCCAGACGTACGATCCAGACGTACGACGTATCCAAGAGGCAGAACTTTCAACTTCGTGCAGCTTTGATGTGGACAATCAACGACTTTCCAGCTTATTCGATGATGTCTGGGTGGAGTACATCTGGCGTGCACGCTTGTCCTTACTGCATGGATGACTCCAAAGCCTTTTATTTAAGACACAGCAGAAAAGTGAGTTGGTTTGACTCACACAGGAGATTTTTAGATAGTACACACCAAAATTTCGAACATTTTCATTTCCTAACTCCTTCTTATTCGTCGTTTTCTTCTTTCATTATTTCTCTCATTCCTACCACATTCTTACTAAGTACCCATCTCCGACCGGTGTTTGTGTCATTCTCCGACTAGTACATCTCAACTACACTCCGACTACTATTAAAGGTTAGTATTCTTTTTAAATTTTTTTTGAAATTTAGATTAAATACATGTTTTTTAGGGTTTGATGGTTTGATTATGAGAGTGATTATGTACCTTATTTTTTTTAGGGTTTGATGGTTTATTGCATGAAATTAGGGTTTTTAATTATTAAAATTTCGAATATTTTAACTATCTTGCATGAGATTAGGGTTTATTGCATGTAATTTCTTGTATTTTTTTATATGTTTATTTCTGTTTTTCGAAATTATTTATAATTTCTGATTTTCGAAATTATTTATTATTTCGATTTTCAAATTATTAGCTCGCTTTTATAATATTTTAGTGTTTTTGGTTTTTATTATTTTCTATGAAATTTTTTGTGAAATTTGGATGCCTAGAATGAGAAACAACTTGGGACATGATTGACCCGCATCTGACAACCATACGACGTGAATCGCTGCCCTGCATCACACCATACGCGCTCGACCCGAGCCTCGTATACACCGCCTCTCACCCTTCTCGTGGTTTAGAAGAGCATTTTTGCGTCCGATTTTAGGAGGACGAGGGCCTGCACTCCTCTTCTGTCGCCACATGCTCGCAACGGGACGCTAGAACACCGAAGTTGACATCGCTAGGCCGCCAAAGATACTCTTCAACCCCTACCATGGTTGCCTGCCGAGGGCACGTTTGCCACAGACGGTGGCAACCAATTATCCACGTCCATCCGTAGGACGTTTGAGGCCTACCAAGATCCTAATGGATGGGCTTGGAAGCACCTATCTAGGCAAACGATCGAGTTTTATTGGAACCAGTTTCAAGTAAGGCTATGTACTTAATTTCTTCATTATTTGATTAACTTTTTATTGACTTGCTTTGTTATACTAATACCGATTGTTTTAATCGCTTCTAAACACCGGTCTTGATCCATCTATCACTTCTCGGGTGCGCGAGGAGTGGGAGAAGAGGGCCAAGCTCAGATACAAGGACATTATGCATCATCAAAGAAAGTTATATGAAGAAAATAACGAGTACAAGCCCACCTGGGCGTCGGCGGAGGCTTGGGAGCGTTGGATACTAGCCTGGAAAGTAAAGAGACAGGCTAGTCGCTCCGAGGGAGGAGGAACTCGCCGGGCAATGAAGACGTGTCGCTGAAGTCACCCACACCGTGGATCGTGTTCAAGCCAGACATTCGCGATCTTGGTATAACCTTAATCTTTTAGTAATTTGTTTATTATTTTATAAAGCATTAATATTTAAACTTAATTTCGATAACCTTTAACTTTGTTATTGTAGGAACAAGAGCAAGACCGTATGCCGCCTTCTTAGAAGTTGTTTCTACGCGACTCATAAGGCGCATAAAGGACGGTCTGAATGGGTCAACGGAAGTCCAGTAGGCCATAAACGTAAGTGCATTTTCTCGATCTATTTTACTTATTTTAGATTAGCCTTTTTGGTAATTATCAAATTATTGCGTAGTTAGTTTTTGGTAGGTTAGCTTGTGATATAAATTAAATGTTTTAGAATATTTCTAGGTTAATTTGATATTGGATTTTGAGGAAATGCTCGGTTTGATAGTCAAGTTTGCTAGTTCTTTGGTAGATTATCTTTTGGTAAATTAAATGTTTGGTAAAATAAATGTCTTAGAACATTGGATTTTAGAATGTTTTACAATATTTCGTGATTTTTTAAGTTTTGGTTTAGTTAATTTATAGTCGTATCACAAATTTTACAAATTATATTGTTTTGTTGTTTAGAGGAATACCTTCGCTCTCTCGCTAATCTTCCTGCTCTGGACTCAAAAGGATGTTAACGACGCTTATTTTCGTGCCGCCCATAACATCAATCTCGTGAGTCAATGTAAGAAGAACTCCAAGAGTGTCTTTGGTGTTGGTGATGCGCACCGCTTATTACGCCGATGTTGTGGCCCGCTAGCCTCAACACCAGTCAGCCCTTCCCAACCCAAGTGATGAACAGAGGTTGATAGTCTAAATCAAGATGGCCGAAGTCGAGGAACCTCAACTCGCACATTTCAAGGGAGGAGCATGAATCACTCATGGAGGAGCATCGACGTCTGAGAGAAGAGGTCAACAATATGTTCCACTTTATGCGCACCGTCTTTATGGAAAGACATCCTCCTCCGCCTCCGCCAAATTAAGTCCTTGTATTTGTTGTTTTTTTATTTGTATTTTAATGGTTTCAAACATTAACTAGTCGGAAACATTATTTTTATGTCTATTATATATTATTTTTTTGCGTTTGTTTATTTTATTATTGTGATAGTTTAGGTTTAATTTTAAAAATCGACAAATACAATAGTAGGTTTTATTTGAATTTTATTATATTCCAACTAACTTTTTTTTTTTAAAAGGGGAATATGGTTTTATTTTAATTTTTTTATATTCCACTAACTACCGACTACATAGCTACTAGATGGTAGTCGGGATCCGAACCGCCATTTTTTGGTAAAGTTTTTGGTCAAACTAAGGTTTGACGTTTCCGACTATGATGTAGTCGGTAGGTAGTCGGAATATGTAATTAAATTTTTTCTTTTTGAAAAACGCAGTTGCATTCTAAAAGGCATACCACTCTCCGACTATATAGGCATCAGATATTGCATCGGATCTAGTAGGTAAATGGTCTGGTTTGCTACTATATTGACTAAATGTAGTAGCTCTGAAATGCTACTTAATCTGAATTAAAGACCAAATAGTCGAATTCCGACTATATTTGCGACTATATTGTTTTACCGACTATTCTATAGCGACTATTTGTTTTTAGTCGGAGATTAGTCGGTATAGCTCTATACCGACCAATCACCGACTATTTTTGGCAGTCGGTAACATGCGTTTTTTTTGTAGTGAGTAGGCAACAGCAGACTCGGCTGACCTCGTACTCCTCATAGAAGCCGACTCGGCTGGAAGACAAAACAGCAGCAACTTGTGGCAGAGAGTAAAGCCTACTCGGCTTTTATGACTGATCACCATGAAGCCGAGTCGGCTGTGGGTCCTGATGGGCATTTTGTTTCGTTTGCTTTGTCTTAGCTTTTGTCATGGTAAGTATTAGTGGTTATGTATTATAAATACCCATAAAACACTATTTTTAGATATGCTAATCTAGGATTATTATTCTCTCTCTAAAAGAGCAATCCACTCTTATTCCTCTTTTCTTTCTCCAACCTCTCTTTGAAAACTATTGTAAATCTCCATAAAAGCTTCAAGAAGCTTGTTTATACATCAATGAAAACACCTAAAATAGGGAGGATGTAGCCCACATTGGGTGAACCTCGTTAATTGTGTGTGTTGTTTATTTTGATGTTTGATTCTTGCAAATTACTCATTTCAGAATATTAATTTTCAAATCTTGTTTTTTCCCAAATCAATTGGGAATCTAATAATTAATCCTAGATGTATTAATATGTGTTCTAATTAAATAAGTTAGGACACTTCGTTTCTTCAAAGGTAAATTTACATCCACTGTAGTGTTTTTTATTCATTTTAGAGCTTATTTGTAATATCTTTGTTCCTTCAAATGTAGGCCACAAATTTGCACCTTACTTGTTCTATCCCATTCGGAAAACATTTATTTTACTCCCGTCGCAATTGGTTTTTAAATAGCATTTATCAATTATTTTTGATATGTGCTTTATTCTTTATCTATAAATTTAAGCATAGTCAAGTGATATCTAGGAACGGACACGGGTCTGGATCCTACTCGGATCTGGACCCTAATTTTAGGGTAGGGTCCAGACCCGGACCCTGATATTAATGGTCTAAAAAATTAAATCCTGACTCAGACTCTAAGGGTCTGGGTCCGGATCCGGACCCTTAGGGTCTAGAACCATACCCTAAAAAAATTATTTTTTTGAGTGTGATTAAAAAGGGTCTAAAACATAGACTCTAATATGAACCCTAATCTGAACCATTATTAGATTCTTAGGGTATGGTCTAAAAAATTTATTTTCTTTGAAATTATTAATTTAGTTGCCCAAACATCCTTATTATGTTTATAAATTGTATTCCCTGTGTCATCGAGAATTCCAATCTCCCGCAGAAGTTACCAAGTACTAAGTACTAACCATATGAATATGCTATATACTACTCCCTTGTTCCAGTTTACTTGTTCCATTTCCTTTTTTGGCAATTCCACATTACTTGTCCCATTTCTTTTTTGGCTATCCTTTTCTTACCTAAATACCCCCGCTTTTCCAATTCCCAATACTCCACTACCACCTTTACAATTAATTTAATTAATTAAAATACCCAACTACCACCTTTTACATGAACCCCACTACTACCTTAAAATCCGTGACTAGTCAAATGGGACTAGTAAACTGGAACGGAAGGAGTATTACTTTTTTATTCTCTGTATCCAATATCTGTGGCAGCAGATTAAATTTCTCAAAATGTTAGTTTATCCATCACAACAGCTTAATTAACCAATTTCATGATAGATTACAGAGAATAAAAAAAAGTGAAGTTAAGACAAGAAGCTAAACGCCTAAGGTCGATGGAATTTAAGCAGGAGAAAATTTATGGAACCCCAGAATTTTCAGAAAGAGAGGAAAAATTTAGAGGAGAGAGATGGGGAAAGAGGGAATAAAAGGCTTATGCTCTCCAACCAAAAAAACTAAAAATATAAAAAAATAAAAAGGGTCCAAGGGTCCGGTCTGGGTCTACCCGGACTCGGACCCTTATAATATTTTTTAGACCCAGACCCGGACCCTTAAGGTTCAAAAAAAATAGACCCTTACTCTTAAAAAAGGATAGGGTCCAAATAGGGTCTTAGACCCTTGCCCATCCCTAGTGATATCTTGTTTGAGTCGTTTTAATGTAAATTTTATTAATATCAACTTTTTATAATCTTTACTCGAGCACGATTAGAGATATTTAAGATTGAAATAGTGTATTTAATAAATATGCCAAAATCAAATGGGACAATAATAATAATAATAATAATGAATAGAAGAAAGTAGTTTTTAAACTATTTGAATCAAATTTTGGAATAATAGTGTTATTGATGGTAAATTTGAATGTTAATGAAATTGATATTGGGTTTAGTTACTTATTTTCAATCTGAACGAGATGGTGATTGTATATGTACCTAATATCTTGTTCCATGTTATGAAATTGATTATTGTTTGAATGTGATGTGTTCTTTTATAAAAAAAATACTATTATCTTTTCGTGTGTCATTATATTATATTTTAGAATGAAGAAATTCAAATAAGTATTAGGGATGTTGAGTATGTTAGTGATAAACACAAACTATTTGTATATGCAATTTGAACATGATATTAGATATATTAAAACTTCATATATGCTCAAGAATTGGTATTGACTCGACAAGTAATAGTGTTAATTTGAGTTTAAATATGGGATGAATGGATAATTCTTTACATATCCCGTCAATGATAATGATACATTAGAGGTCATATGGGAGCATTCAAAGTACAAGCCTATGGAAAAAGTACATGTGGTGAATGAAAATATGTATGCTCTAGAAACACAAGATATGAATGCAACTTAATATATTCGTTCTCCTTCGCCTATGCCAATTTTAACTTAAGAAATTCAAGATCTCTGTTGAAGTGTCCATGTGTTACCCATATGTGAGTTGTCCCACATGCGAAAAAGAGAAGAGTATGCATCACTTTATAAAGTCAAAGAGTAACTCCTATTATCACTAATTGGTTTTAGTAGTGAACCTTCTTTGGGTTTATGAGTGGACTACTTCTTCTCCTCCATGTTTGGGTTGCCCAGACCCATTTTCTAAATTCTATTCCATCGTCATCTCGTACTCCTATGGAACTTCTTCAAATGGAACTTGCATGTGACGTAGAAGTTAACCTAGGAGCAACAAATGATGAAGCTAATTGGGAGTCTGATAATGATATTATTGATGTTAGGGAAGCTCCCTTTTAAGGATGATGTGCTTATGAACTAAGAATTTGTATTCCTCAATAAAGTAAAACAATACAATAGATATTTTTATTCATCAATAAAATTTGATACACTATCTGACATTACTTGTTATTTTTCTAATGATCATCTCCATTTCTTCACTCATTCAACCGCTTCTTCAAGCTATCATTTCCACTTTGAATATTTTTCTTCTTCGATCTTTGTTATGATATATTTTTTTCATTTTGTGCCATCTAGATGAACTGACCACAAGTAACTACAACTAAATGCTTCATCATCGTAAAATGGACATGCACAAGACGACAACTTGGATCAAAGTCACTTCAATCCCGATCAAATATAGTGACACTTCTCTTCAACTATATCAACGCTTGACATCTAACCACAAAGATCATCAACACTACAATTAAATTTAATAATTCTATCAAATAACTCAATCAAATATTATTATATAACTCAATATTCAAATAAAATTAAAAATGTAAATCATTAAATACTTAATTGATTGATAAAGGTTGAATTTTTCGGAAATAAAAAAAGTGGGATTTTAAAATGAGAATCACACAATATTAGAATTTTTAAAAGTAACTTTTCCAAAAATTTAACAAGCCTAATTTTTTTTTTGTTTATAGGGCAGGCTAAGACGAACAACAGGGCAAAGTGAGATTTAATCCCATGACCTTGTCTAATAAAGATGATATTTGCTCCAAAATTTGAGAGTCTGAGACAAAACTTAATTCATAACAAGTCCAATTTCAAGTATTATGTACGTTGTGAAGATTTGTTCTACAAATGATGTATTCTTTTATAAGAAAGGAGTACAACATTCTAGAACCACACATAACTCACCTTTAAACGACACATTTACTTCATAAAATAAACATCTCAATAAGTGTGACATTCAACATAGCAATAAATTAAAATAAATCACCCTTCAATGCTATTCACAAAGCTCAATAGTCTAGAATAGTATCCAATGCAGGCTGCTTGTTCGAGCCAGCCCTTTGCTTGTTCAAGCAGCCTTATTCTAGATCCACTATGTGCTGTTGACTTAAGTGCTCGAACGAGCACTATCCCTTGCTCTAACGAGCACTCTGATGTTTACCTTTTGTTTTGCTTTTTCTCGTTGCTTTGTTTGAGCAACCTTCATACCATGTCTTTACTTGTTTAAGACATGGTTTACCCCTTTAGTAAAGCCTTATTTTCCCCACGTTAAGCACCTCATGAATTCGTCCCAAACCTTAAACCAACGCAACTTGACAGATCTTCATCACTCTTAGCTTCTCCAAAGTACAAGACAAAGCATGTTCAATCAAATGTTCAAAGTTATGAGTTTTTGCACTTGCACCGAACGATATTTTGCATGTTGATGAAAACATATAAAATTTGTACTTGCAAGACAAATTTTTAGAGCATAGTAATATAATGCATCCTTAGAAATTGGTGGTTTATGAAAAGTTTAGTGACATCTATTTCTATACTGTGTGTAATAAAGTCCATCAACCATTAATCTCTCCCTTGTGATTATTTCACAATCGTTAGGTCAAGGAATAATGCATCCTTAGAAAATATTGTGTAGGACCTTGCTTTCACATTTGAAGACAATTTGTATGAGTTTGTTTGGAATTTCGTGCTTGTCCATTGCGATAGATTTTGTCTTCTAAGCATCTTTGGGATCTCCCAAGGGAAAAAATAAATGTCAAACTAATAAATTGAAAATAAATAAAGATGTATTTGAAGTAGTTGAGATAGTTGTGAAGAAAGTAAAATGAGTATAAAATAAAAATAATCAAGGAAAAAGAAGATAATTTCCCCTATTATGGAGGTAGAGATGTTCATTCGGGTCATCGGGTTGATTTCAGGTCAAATGTTTCGGGTCGGTTCAAAATCGGGTTTTGTGTTCACATTGGTTTTTACATAATTGTAGATGCATTTTTAAGTCGGGTCAAATTGGGTTCGGTTATAAAGTCGGGTGTCTATCGAGTCATCAGATCTGTTTTGAACATCTCTATATGGAGGCAATACATTCCCTCACCCTCCCCTAGGATAAATATTTACCCCATAAAATTAAGAGCTCCCTTCATTTTCATTACTTCGCAACCATTCTTTCACCTCTATAACTCACTAAATTCTCATTTATGAACGGTATTCACATTGCTTTGACTTTTCTAACCCTTCAAATATTTACCCAGCAAGTATGGGTTTGACAACAAAAGTGCAATATAAGGAAAGCTTTTTCGCAATTTGAAGATTAACATAGAAAAACCTTATCGCTAAATATGAGACATTACCTGACTTTTCAAAGAAATTAGATCAAGGTAATCACTTGAAACTATCAGCCTATTGTAGAACTCGCTAAGAAATTAATAAATGTCTAATCTTGACATTTGCCTATTGTACAACTCGTTAAGAAAAAATTTCTAATCATTTTAAAACCAGATTGGAATATAATTGAACAAGGGTGAAGGGCGGTTAAGTTAGTTTGTGTATTTTTCTAAAAGATTTTTGGAATAATTCTCTTAATAGCATCGTTTAGGTGATAATCAATTAGTTTCATAACTCTTGTACTAGACATTCTTTTCCTTAATTTTTTCTTGTTTAACAAGAGTCTTTCTTGAATAAATGTTAGGTTTTAACGAAAATCTCGATGGAAAATGTTGAAAAAATAATAAAAGTGTTAAAGCAAGTGACAATATTCATGACTTGGACGTTAACTTTGAACACCTAATCGAACATGCTTTGTCTTGTACTTTGGAGAAGGACGATAAAGATGTGTCGAGGTGCGTAAGTTTAAGGTTTGGAACGTTGGATGAAGTGTTGCTTGATCAAAGCAACAAAGTGTGAAGATCAGAGAGCTCCGCTCGACCAAGCTGAAAGTCGCTCGACCGGGTCGAGCGGGTGTGGGGGGTCGAGCAAATGGGTCAGAAAGCAGGCAGTAACATTCTGGAAGTTGGCTCGACCAAGACTTGGGTGGCTCGACCGAGCGGGCAGTCGAGCAAGTCAGTCAGAAAGTCTCTTCGGATTCTGTTTTGTGCTGTTTCTGTTTTGGAGCATTTAGTGTATTGCTTAAATTGCTTAGTTAATGTGTAGCTTTATTTCTATGTTAATTGTAATGTTAATTATCATAGTTATTAGGGAGTTACTAGTGAGTTTATGGTGCTTAATGTGAGACTCTAAGAATCACACCCATTTTTCACTATAAAAGGGAGTGTAATTCTTAGAGTAAGATACACCACAAACACACATTGTGAGTAGACTATTGCTTTGCTTAGATACTAGAGGAGTGTTCTAGCTTTGTATTAGTATTTGAAGATCTTAAGAGATTGTTCTTAAGATAGGAGAGTTTATTATAAGTGTATTGTTGAATCATTATAATAAACAACTTTTGAGGGGGAGGTATCAAAGATACCTCATAAACACTTGTGTTCATTCTTGCTCTATTTTTCATTTGTGTTTCATTTGTTGAACCTCCATTGCACCGTTTCTTTCAAAAAGAGTGACAGTTAAAAAAAAAAATCGACATTAATAATCCAACATTATATATTACCGTTGTAAATAATCTCACAATTAGTTTATTTTCTAGGAAAAATTATACGAAACTACCTAATTTATATACATTTTTTTAAAAAAACTACCTTATATAAAAATTTTGGCAAAAAACTACCTTATATAATACAATTCTTTGCAAAACACTACCTTCTACTGATTTTCGTCAGTTGACAACATTAACGTTGACCTGCACAGAATTGTATTATATAAGGTAGTGTTTTGCAAAGAATTGTATCATATAAGGTAGTATTTTGCAAAAAATTGTATTATATAAGGTAGTGTTTTGCAAAGAATTGTATTATATAAGGTAATGTTTTGTGCAGGTTAATGTTAATATTAACAGTCAACTGACGAAAATCAGTAAAATCTAGTGTTTTGCAAAGAATTGTATTATATAAGGTAGTTTTTTGCAAATTTTTTTTATATAAGGTAGTTTTTTAAAAAAAAGTATATAGATTAGGTAGTTTCTTATAGTTTTTCCTATTTTCTAATAATCCAAAATATTCCATTAGGTTTTTTTGAATAATTCAATATTTGTCTTAATTTTCTTGCAGCATACACTATTATATTATCTAGTTACTAGTAATATAGTATATTGTGGACAATTATATATCAAAAGTTAGATTATTAGAATTTAGTCCAAATGTGAGATTATTCATGACAAATATGTGAAAGGTTAAATCAAGGTTATTTGAATCAGGTTCTACCTAGGATCGTTGAGGGGGTAGGATGTGTGATGTGATCCTACAAATATGCATTAATGTGCTTTATATTACTTATTATCAATTATATTTGTATAGTTTTGAAGTTTTAAGGTGTAAATAAGAACTTATTTTGACTTCATCTACTAAGTTTTGAAAAAAAATACTTTTTAATAATTATTTTTAAACTACGAAGCAAAAGAAATTTTAATTCTATAGTTGTATTGGTATAAGTATTTTAAATATATATTTATACGACTATACGTATTTGATATCTGTATAATTATACCACATTAAGATCCTACCTACGATGCAGATCGATCGCCTATTTTTTCCTAAAAAATGCTACCCAACATATATGCAATTTTATTTTCTCCTTTCATTTATTTATTTTCTAATTTAAAAAATATTTTAGGTAAATTTTATTTAAATAAATAAATAAAGTTAGTAATAATTGCAAAAGAGAAGAACTTGTGACTTGTAAGTGTGTTTCTCGTGCTGGTCAAATCCTGTTCTATTTCCGGCGGTTAAACAAGCTTCCAATTTTTCGAGAGCGAGACTTGTTGGATCAAAACACACCACTATTCTATCTTCTTTGATGAGAAGGAGTTAGAAAAATGGCGGATTCCGATAAAAACTGGGATCATTATCTCCGGACACTCTCAGCAAGTGCTAGAGATTCTTCTCCTCCTGCTTCTGATCCTTCGCTTCTTCAATCCGTCAGTTTTCTATAACTTTCAATTTTGGCGATTTAGTCAATTCTATGTATTTATTGATGTATGAGCGTGTGTCTGCAGGTAAAGAAGATTTGTGAGCTTTGTAAAGCTGAAAATTCCGACGATTTAGTTGCTAGGGTTTATCCCTCCATTAACAGACTATTCCATCGCTCGATTTCTTCTATTCCTCAATCGACCTCTTCTCATGCATTTCTCTTGCTGGTTTGTGTTTCAGTTTGATATTTTTATGTCTTGTTTCTGATTTTTTGTAACCATTCGTTCTTTACTTCTGTTTTCTTGAATGATGATTGTTGGAAATTGTATATTTGGAGAACTTTGAGGTGATGAAGAAAAGTGAAAAAGAAAGAAAGTGATATTATGGAAATTGGAAAGTCGAAATGTTTGTTTAGGAGATAATTGAAAATTTTGCAATTTTGTGCTAAATTAGGGGAAGACATAGAATGAGTGTTTATTTATGTAATTGTCTTTTAATTTGATCTTTTTGTTTTTTGCATTTTGTTTCCTTACTTCATATTTAGATATTTTATTCACCGAGTTCTTTTGCTACCGTTTTCTTGAATGATGATTGTTGTAATATATATTTGGATGTGTACCTAGCACTATGAATAGATAATGAAGAAAAGTGAAATAGAAAAGAAAGAGCACCATTGAAATTTTGTTTAGGATATAGTTGAATTTGGTAATTTACGATAAATTGGGGAAGATACAAAATGCTTATCATGTTTGTAATTGAATGTTTTTGCAGAGTAGGTGGGAGGGGGTTACTTTTAGAGATGTCATACATTCTACTTTCGATGTTTACAAAATTGTATGCTTGTTGGTCATTTTTGTTGAAGACTAGACATATGTTGCTAGTTCTTTTGTATATTTAGCCTTTTATCAAATTATACTCACATGAGTATTGTGAAGGTTGATCTTTAATCTCATTGTGTAATAGAATGAATTTGAGGCCAATACAAGGTTATGAGACTTTTTTCCATATCGATTGTATAGGCAAGTAATTTGGGGTTTATAGAGTAAATGAGCTCTCTCACCTACTGTGCTAGTCTTTTGGGTGAGTGCTTTTGTTTATTCTGTAACAATGGTATCAGAGCTGACTCACAGTGGTGGCCTACCAAGTGGTGACTTGGGTTAAGGCAGCCGTGACCAACAAGGACGTTGGAACTTGTGGGGGCTCGAATGCAATAGAATGAATTTGAGGCCATTACAAGGTTATGGGTCTTTGTATGGGCAACTAATGTGGGGTTTATATAGAAAATGTGCGCTCTTACTGTCTCACCTACTAGGCTAGTGTTTTGGGTGAATTCTCTTGTTTATTCTACAACTCATTGTTGACTGGAATTGTTGTGAGGATCAAATTTTCATGCAAAATAATGTTCATGATTAGTTTTTTAATTAAATTACCCATTTTGATTTGTGAGCGATTTCATTATAATTTGATGAGAAAATCCTATTGCGTATATCAAACGATATATCACTATCTAGTTGAGCTGAATTCAAGAAGAAGCATAAATTTGGATTTCAAAAAGTTCAAGTATGAGAATCTTTGTTAAAGAAAAATCTGGGGAACATAGTGCAATATTTGGTTGTGAGGCCAATGAAGACATGTAATTTGATTGGCTTTGAGCAATAGTATAAAGTTGAGGTTGTTTAGTGAAATAATGACAAATTAATAACATATTTTAGCTTAGGGGTTAAGGAAAACCCCGTTAAGCAACCCTATGTTTTTGAATCATGGAGTAATAACTCATCACTACAATCACGACGACATCCACCATTATTAACTGTGTGTTATGAGTTTAAATGTACATAGCCATAACCTTGCCAACTAGAGACGTATTTATGAAATGATGAGATTTAACTTTTGCGTGACTTTGGGTGGCTCTGGTGGAAAAAAACTATTAGCATAGTTACAACTTACATTATACAAATTTTTGAATTAAGATTCATTTTGCTGTCAGTAAAGACCGAGACTAGTATTTTGGCTAACATGCTCAATCAAATCTCATTTGGGATACATATGCCTAGACCTTCATAAAAGAGCCACCAATAGTTGATTATATCTTTGGTAAATATATACTGATTGAACGCTGATACCGAAACTATACTAATTCTTTGTAATGGTCATCTTAATAGGCTATTCTCCAATTTTTCTTGGACTTTGGAGAGTCTGTTCTTCATGACGCTGATCCCAGCCTAACAATGTTCTTTCGTGCTTGCTTGAGCCGGTGATACTAATTTTTTCCTTTATCTTTAATTCATGAATACTAATGTTTTCTGACCCTTTGTTTCTTAGTAATATTAACTTCAACCTCTAACATATGAAAGGTTTCAATTGAACTGCAAATTGGGGTGATCCATAGTAAAGGACTTACTTTTAAAAAAAACTTATGGAACCCACCTAAATGTATTCACTTTATCAACAAGCATTGGCCTCTAATTTATTGTTCATCTGTCACCACCCTCTCAAACTAGAGCTATGTTATGAATGCTAGCATTTTTATTTTATCTGGACAAGGAATGCTTATGAATTTGTGCTTGTTTTTCTCAACAATTAAGTTTGATTTATATGAGTTATTATGTACGCAATTGTGGGAGTGGGAGTGATAGTGAAAGTGATGGATAAACTTGAATTGCGTTAAATTTATAAACATAATATGAGCTTGCAAGAACAACCCTTAGTGGTCGAGTACAATTTGTTACATGAAGTGACCATTAATCAATCAACTTTTTTAAATCCATTTCATTGGAACTACCAGTGAGGCAATGATCTATGGCTTAATATATGAAGCCTAGATGATGACATATAGAACTATTGCTTTAAGGTTATGTATAGCGGACGAGATAGATTAGATTGTGTGGGTGGAATAATTGTCGCTATTTTCTTTTTGTTTGTAGTGGATCATAAGTATATATCCGACAAATGCTTTTGTAAACGAGAGTTAAGGATGAAGAACTGTTCTGTGTGATGCTATTTTGATAGAAGCATATGAGAGATCATAATAGTAGAATTGAGAATTGTTGAATATCTCTTTCGTCTTCATCAAATTTAACCCATTTTTGACGGATATGAACTTCTAGATATGAATGGTATAAGAAGTCTAAAGATAAATTTCTTTTTAGTCTTTATCTCTTAAAATTTTAAAAATAGGATGAGAAAAGCTAAAGATAACCCAAAGGGCAAGAGTGAAAATAATATGAAAAGTTAACATTTACAGTTTGAGATGTTGGATAATGGAAACAGATCAAAGTAGGAGAATTCATATGAATGACTACTAGGGATGGTAGACGATCAAAACAAGTGGTACAATTCTTTATCTCTGTCCAAGTTAGTTCAATTCACATCTTTCTCGTGTGTACAATCAATGTCTTAGAGTCTAACAATAATTTTTTGTTGCATTTCTTTCTTTTAGGTCCCAACATATGGTTCTTCCTTGTCTTAAATTTCATTTATGCGTGGAAGTTATGTTAGGTGACTATACATTTATCTGGTGTGACTTTACAATTTAGAAGTGATTCGTTTGTATAACATTTACTCCACTTTTACAAGCTACCGAATTGTTTTGTACGCTTTCTATGTCACATGCTAAGTCTTAACAAATCATATGCATGTGCTGTATCCATAATAGACCCTTCCTCCTCATTGCTTGTACCATATCCCAAGCCTTCAAACAATATGCTAAGAACCGAGTAATTGAATGAAAACTGTTAGTTGAGAATTAAAAGAAATAAAATGACAAAAGAGACATTGTACTATATAATTGATGACTAAAGGAAGATTATTAAATTAGAAAAAGATAGATCAAGCAATCCGAGACGCTTGAGATCTCCTAAAAATGAGTATAAAAGTCCCCCACTAATTCCTTAACAATTTTCATAATGATAATGACCCTCTAATTCCCCTTATTTATAATAAAACTACCACTTAAAACTAATTTATTTTCCAAGTTACCACTAACATATTAATTACCTAATTACCCCTTCGTAAATTATCCCCAATTATCAAGTCATTGCACATCATCATAACGATTTTTGTCTGCCCAACACAACCAGCCAACCAGGTCACCGCTAATATACATTTTTTTTGATGTTGGGATACTTTGAATCACGCCATCTAACACCTTCAAAGTATTCTCTTTTTATTACTTCCTCTGTATTCCCACTTGAGATGCATATGTTGTAGTGATATTCAGTATCTCTCTTCCACATAAAAGCTTTATTCTTGTATTTATTCCACATTTGTGCAATCGTACCTCATCTTTGTAATCAATCATGGTCATTATACCAACTTTGTTTCTCTTTCTATATTGTCTTGAGCACTACTATATTATTTCTCTTTTGAATGTCATTTCTTTTTCACCTACCTACTCTAGTACTATTTTCTCATGCATACATAAGAACTCTTTTAACCTTGTTTTGTTGAACTAACCACACTTGAATTTATACGGACAATTAATAAAATAATTTTGAAATTCCTTTTACCATTCATATCAGACAACCATCTAGATGTAATCCCTAAAAGTTCTATATATTAATTATTATCATAGATTTACAACTTATCTTTTTAATTTCTTTTTCTCAATTATGTTTTATTTAACCAACATAATCACTGGATGTTTTATATGAATTAAGATATGTTGAAGTGGGGTTGGTGATAATCAATCATGATATTTTGATTACATTTGGTTTGGATTGTGGTCCAATTGTGCAAGACATAGGGCAAAATATCCCTCATCGTGACCATATTGTATAAGGTTTTGAGCTTGTGGCGACCAAATAATGGGCTAATACAACTGCAAAATTAACTACATTGGCTGTAAAACCCATTTCTCTACTGTTAACAAAACCATATTTTTATTTTAGTCTTGCTCTTTGAACCCTTCTATATAGTTGATTTATTTCAGGGTGAATTCTGAAATAATGTCGAAGGTGGCGATATGCATATTGTTGATGTTAAAGATGTTCACCACCCTTGTTGGGTAAAGAAGCTCATTGTGAATTTTGGAAGGATCCTCTTCCTTTACCAAAGTTTGAATATCTTTTGGCCCTCCATAGTCAATTGGAGAAGGTTGTTTTGGTTAAACAGTGATAGTTTTAAAAATTAGATGCTTCACTTTTTCCTATATGCTAGTCATGCCTTTTTATTTTTATTTTTAGAGTATTTTTGAAATAAAAAATTACCTTAAGACAGTTATCAATATTTTATTGTTCATTGCAGTGATTTTGCTGATCCTAGCATTGCAGAGGCGACAATTGAATTTCTAAATCGAAATAAGAAAAAGCTTCAGACTTCATTTCCTACAGTGTTGCCTCAGGTGTGTTCTGATTTACAATTCGTCTATACAGGAAAGAAAAAATAAATTTATAATCTCGATTATTTATTTATTTATTATGTCAGATATTAGAGTTGCTACTTTGAATTTTAATTATCTTTAAAAGCTTAAGCTGGCAGGCTTCTGTTTGATTGTTCTGCTGAGTTTCTTATCTTTGTTGCTGTACATACATTGAGCTCAAGTAAGTAGTGTTCACATGCACCTAAATGCTGTTAATTGCTTGTATGGTGAACAAAGAAAACAACCTAAATTTAAGATTTAAGAATCCTTAAATCTATCTGTCTTTACCTATCACATCATACCATCTTAAAAATCTATGCTTACCACCTAGTGAGAATAAGGGCCGATTTAAGAGAGACATCATATTATTGAGAATCTTCTAGGGATTTTAGCTCAATTGAAAGAGATTAGTCCTTTAAAAAGTCTAAAAGTTATCCTCTTTCTTCTGTATTCAAGCTCAAGTCAAATAATATAATAGTCTTCTTCGTTTCATCTTTGCCTAGCCCTAATAGTGTATTACACTTATGTGTTGATTTTACACTTTTTAAGTGTTAGTGTAAGGATATGCAAAGCATATTGAACACCTTCTTTACTTCTGTTACTTGCAGTTCTTCCCCTTGCTATTGAAGCTAATTGCATGGAATGGAGAGAAGTAAGATCTTTTGTCTAATCTTTATACTTTTGAATAAATGGTATACTTTTAGTGTTCAGATCAGTGTAACATAATTTGCTAGCTAATTCGCGTTGGAATTTGCAATCCGCTCAAAATTGCCGAAATAGCCCAAAAACCACCAAAATTCGCTTTTTTTATCCACGAGGAGATTAGCGAATCACGTGACAGTAGTTTGGATTTTTAATGTAGTACCTATGGCACCGTAACTACTGATTGTTATTAGTGTTTGAGATCAATTACTTCTTTATCTTATAGAAGTATATATTTACCATTAAAGCTTTGACATTGTTGTTTGAGCATAAGTTCACTATCCTGTACATTTTTTCTCAACTTTTTCTTTAAAGTTATTCTCAAACCAATCAACCTACCCACTTTTCCTGATTTCACTCTTCTGTATTTTGTGCAAAATGCCAATGCATACTTGTTTTCTTTTAAAAATGGACATAAGTACTACATAAGTTTTATCTAGTATCTCTACCACCCCTATTGTATCTGTTTTACCTTTGCTGTGTGTATTAAAGAATCTGGAGCTTGAATAATTTTATTTTAGTACTTCATCTGAGACTCAGTGATTGTGTATGTGTTTGATATTGTTTGTTGCATAGATGGAAATAGATTTGTGATGTATGGTGCACTTATGCTAATAAATATAAACCTCAGTGACCAACTTCCGTTGTATCCAATGTAGTTTACAAAGTATGATTTTTATTTTACTCTGTTCAAACTGAGAAATCCTCTTGAACATCATTAGTGAATTCTCTTTTGCAGGTTAGAGAAATCATTTGTGAAGATATTCCCTGCACTAGTGGCCCCTGGTTCATTTTTGCCTTTATACCCTGCTATTTTGGACTTGCCTGGTATGTTTGTGTAGGGGGTTAACTGTAAGGAGAATAATGTTACTGATGAGTATAAAGCTTAGAGAATCATTCTGGTATTTATTGTTTTTGTCAATAGTCATTAAGATGCCATAGAGAATTCAAATGGATTGGTCTCATAATTTTTGAATATCAATCTTTTGTTGTACATCCACATTCATGCTTCAACTTCTGAAGTGATAAGTAGTCCTTGATTTGTATCTCCTTCCCTATTACTCCCAATCCCACCTCACCCATGGCCCATGGCAGCAATACTTTTACCTAGGATGATTGCTCTTCCAAAATCCATTGAAATGGTCCTAATCTTATCTTATTGTTTCAATGTCTTGGTGGGGAGTCATAATCTGAAACCTTGATTGTTCATTGTTGTCATTGCATTTTCTTTGAAGTCTTGTATGGATATTGTAATCCAAATGTTGTCCATTGTAGAATAAAGGGAGCATATGATAGTTGTTGAAAGGTTTGCTTCTTTTGGATAGACCTATAGAGAGATCTAGGAGCATAGACGTGTCACAACAATCAATTGGGTTGAGTTTTGGTTGGTTGGTTGGTTTTGACCCAACGACTTATTTCTGTAGCATCATCTAAAAAACAAAAATATTTAGTGGAGATTTTGAAATTAGCTCTTATAATCGTGGTCCAAAAGAGTTTTTATAGTCTTTATTGTCAACTATTGACCCAAATCCTTAAAATCGACAAAAGTAGTAGTATTTAACTCAAAGAACATTGTTTTTGAGGTTAAAAATCTACCAAATCTACGATAACTTGGTTAGGTCAATCAAGACTAGCCATGTTTGGTTTTGTGAGATTCTTAGGTCTGATAAAATGTGACATGTCTTGTGTATGTGTGTGTGTGGGGGAGGAGGGGTGGTGGTGGTGCTGCGTGCGTGACAATCTTTGCATGAGAGAATAAATTGTTGGCATATGATTCTTTCAGTTTTTTATATTTTGTCTTTTTATGATTTTTTTCTTTATTAATCTGAGTCAAAATAGAGTTCCCATCTAATTGCAAAGTGGTTTTTTTAATATCTTTTGGTTATGTACTTAATCATCCTTACATTGTGATAGTACTGGTTATCGCTCTGGAGAAGGTGGAAAAGAGCTCTGGATCACTTGTTGGTAGCAGCATTGCTTCAATCAAGAGTAGTACAGCTCCTGAGGTGTGAATGGCTTTGGATCTCTTTGGTTGATCAAAGTCCATATAATTGTTGTCTGAACAATTTTGAAAAACAACTTTTGCTGAATGCAGATGCTTCTTGCCCTTATGGACGAGGCCTACACAGGCTCAACGATTGCAGTTGGAGAAGGTGACTCTGAATCTGAGGACAACAGTACTATTGATGTTGCTGATCCAGCTTTCCTTGATGTTCTTAAGGATGAGAATGACGGTATTGCGGTATGTTTCTTTCTATTGTTTTATTTTCATGGATCGAGTAGAATATAGCATTTTTCAAATTATTTTTCTAGTAAAATAGGGAGCTTGATGATGATGGTTTATGCTATAGTACATTTTGATGATTAAATGATGCAAAGACCACACAACAATACTAGAAGCTTAATCCCATAAGATGGAGGTCGCCTACATGAACCAATATATCAGTTCCAATGGTCGTTCTCATGGATTCTTCTTCTCCATTCATTCTGATTTTCTACCATCTTATTTTGTATGTCATCTTCTGTCTTCCTTACCTTCTTTTTAAGTCCCTTGAGCTCAAACTTTCAATCTTTCTTACTTCTCTTTGCACTTGCCAAACCATCTTAAAAGATTCTCTTTCATCTTTTTTTAATATCACTAAATCCTTTTTTATATCTTCAGTTCGAATTTCTATCCTCAAGGTATGCCCATTATTTGTCTTATAAGATGAATTGCTTTCATTATAGATCTTCTTGGCATAAATTCAAATTGGTTCTTTGATATGTAGGTTCTATTACTTCATAGTATGATTCATGAGTTTTATAATCTTGATAGTTGGATTGGAGTATTCTTGGACATCTTCTTTGTTCTTGTAAATGAGCACTAGAGTACTTCTTCTCCAGCCATTAGACATCTTGTTTGTCCTCAAAATCTTGTTAAATTGATTAGTTAGCCTAGTTACTTTAATCGTTCCTAAGCATCTACATAACTCAATAGGTATGTCGTTAGGCCCAACCACTATCTTTAGCTATATCTTTAAAGCCTCCTTCACCTCTGATTTTTGTATTCTTTGCATAAATTCTCTATTTTCATTGAAGAGAGTGATTGTTGTGTCCCCTATAATATTTCCTTGTTCTCCATTAAATATCTCATCAAAATATTCCTTAGCTATTTAAATGATGCAAGTTTTCATCTTTGGTTAATATCCTCCGTATCTGAACTCATCTCCTAATCAACTTCTATAATATGTTCTCAGCGAAAACTTTAGCATTATTCTCTTCTAATCTCTACCTTTTAATCCAACTTTCTTTAGCTTTAGTCTCGCTTGAAGGAAAATATTTAGGAACAAGAGTTTGTGTTGGGTGGCTTTCTTTCCATAGACAAAACCTCCACGGACGTTTTTATAGTGCGACATACCCCTACGTGCCCATTGATTACACCTCCAATATAGAGGTTCTTTTATTCAGTGGTATGTCTTACACAATATCATCAAGATCCTTTCAAAATTTCTTTTAATTGATTCCTCTATTCCTACTAGCGGTGCATAGGCACTTATGACGTTCAAAATGATGTAAAAATGACCCTAAGAAAATCGAGTGGTTATCATCTATTAGGATTAGGAAATAGTGGGTTAGGGGTTAGTGGTGGTGGTTCTTTAAATGCTATATTAGGCATTCACTAGGTCTATACCATGCAATTCTCTTCAACCCCTGATGTTGTAGTCTTATTAGAGAAACATGTAAATATATTTTAGCTTATAATGTACAATATAATGAAACCTGGCTAGGATAGGCCGACAATTGGGAGCAAGTTTCATTTGCCATCGGTTTCCTACAGTTTTTATAAAACGTTTACTTTTCTTGCAAGTATTTGTGAATATACATATTCATGCGTCAGATTGGTGTTGTTTAAAACTTTTGACTGATTCATCATTCATGCCAGATTTCCAGTGGCACTTCAAATATTTTTTTAATCGTTGTTGTGAGATTCAATTTTGATATAAAAACTGAAGGTGCTTTTCAGGAGCGTCATTGGACATCACCTGCTATTGCTTCAGCGATAGAGGCTGCTACAAGTGCTCCTCAGTCTGATCGTTTAAAACAATCATTAAAGATCGCACCTCACCTTTTGGATGTATACTTTGCTATAGCATTGCGTGATGTCAATGATTGTATGAGACCCCTTCCAAAATCATTTTCCTTAAAATTTGTTATTGAGCTCAGTAAACCTTTTTTGTTATTGAAGTAGTATCATATTTGTGACTCTTTGGCTAATCTGCTTCTGAACCTCTTTTGCATTTTTGTTTGACAGCTTTGATCTGTGCACTGATCCCTTTGCTTATGTTAAGAAATGCGGTCATTTTTCCTGACAAAATTTACTCTTATGAGGTATTGCTTATTTGAATTGTTAGTTTTTCTGAAACTTGTACATGAGATAATGTTTTTAACTTTTATTTCTACTTTTTTTTTTGATGAGTTAGTTAAACTATGTAAACATTGAAATGAAAGTGCAGTATGCTACTTCATATTGTTTAATTCTATTTCACATGCAAGTAACCTAAACCCTGTCTTCTATCATCATTATGAATTTCTGTTCCTAGAATAACCTTTTTTTGGGGTTTTTTTAAGTGCACTGTAAAGAAAAACTTGTTATTTTATATATGCCTTATAAATCTTGAAATAAGTTCTTGATCTTTGACTATGTTGTCGTTTTTTTGTTGTTTTGTTTTATTTCTGTATATTTGATAAGTATACATTTCATGCAGGTCAGAAAAAGATTCCTGGAATTCATGCTTGCTTCATTTCAGCGATCGCCTAATTTTATTTCACTTCTGAAGGTAGTTATTGCCTGAATCTATCATTTTTTATGAGCATGCCATAGTTGAATTTTGTGAATAGTTATTGTTCATGTTACCTTCCATTCTTTCTCAATATCTAGTTGTGTTTTCTGATGATATTATGGATCTACAATACTTTGCAGAAGCCCATTATAGATAGACTTGGAGAAGCATATGATAGCCAAGAGAAGGTTGAATAACTTAGTTTTTGTCTTCGCATTTGAATGTGTAATTTGATTAGTATGTGTCTGACATTTATATTGTTTTTCTTTGGTAGACGGAGTTGGCTTTACAACTTTGTTGGGCTATCGGAGAGCATGGAGGGGGTGGTGAATCTCATAAAGAAGCTGCTCGTGAACTTTTTGAAAGTTTGGAGTTGCTTTTGTACGAGAATCTCTCATCTAGTAGGTAAGTCCTACCATGCTCTCCTTGTTTGAGAAAGATATAGTTGGAAATATTGTTTGCTTACTTTTTTGTCTTTCTTTTGGCAGCCGTCTTGGCCTAAGACAAGAATCTAGTCTGAGCTTCAGCCGCTCATCTAGTCTAAGCATATCTAGCACGGGCTCCGAGAGAGCAGCACAGTCTAGACTTTTATGCTTTGTTGTAACAGCTATTGCAAAGCTTGCTACTTACCACCGTGAATTGCTACCTAGGGCGCGCGTATCTTTGGCGAAGGTTTGAAGTTTTTAATACTTTAGTTGCCCATACTTTATTTTTTAATTAACATGTTTCCTTTTAAGTGTGACTTCTAAGGATTTTGAAATCATCTGTTGTCACTGTTCAGTGTTTTGTTTAAATACCTGACAATAGCTTATGTTTTGGTTAGTATAGTGGGCAAGTGAAATTTAACATCTGGGTTGCATGGAAAATAACATCTCAGGTAGCTCGGTCTCGGCTATCGGATTCAAGGGTTTGGACTAGGGCTCGTGATTGTTTGGGTTTACTTAATGAGCCCGCAATATGTATGTCTGTGTTGGGGTCATCACGACACCCCAAGGGAGAGAAGTATCCTGGAATAGTCAACTGGAGTGACGGTGGGACTAAAATGATTGCTCATGTCCCATTTTATATCTTGGCTGGACATGCAGGTGATTGAATTTGTCAAAATTTTCTTTTCGTTGATAGTGCTTTACTGTTACTGTTCTAATTTACTGTTACATTTGGTATCAATACTAAATGAACAAATGTCAATTCAAACTGAGAAATTACTTCTTTTTTGGCTGTTTCTTCTGCAAGTGACTGACTCAAAGATATGTACTCTGCCAGGCCCACCATTTCATGATTTTGCCTTCTCAGACATTCTTCCAAGCAAATGATTAGTGCTAGTTTTGCGGCAACACGTTTGAATATTTATACCTGAATTGGAAATCGTGCTCATCTGAGTAGAATCAAGTACACGCTTTCTCACTTGATCCCGATGAAAGTTATATTCTTGTCATGGTGCCAAGTACTTGACTGTCCGAGTTACTATGCATTGTTTTTGCGCATGTTTTCATGGCAGCTCAGTGCTTCTTATTGTGTCTGAACTTTCTTCTAATATGAAGCATAGTGGAGCATCTATGTTTGTTCCATCTCAGTCAGCCTAGCACAAAAGTTACTTATGATCGTTCCAATTTTATTAGATGTCTCTGAAGAGACGGGTTACTTATCATTCAAAGCTGTTTGTATTTCAGTTTTTGAGCATTGTCTCAAGACTCTAAAGAGACGAGATACCAGATATCACATATTATGTCGAGGATTTTGGAAATAATTTGTAGACTGTCAATAAAGTATGAATTCATAAGTGAAATGTTTGGTGTTAGATTTGAAGAACGCATGTTTTTGCATTTGTGCGGGATGCTGTATTGATGACCATAACCACGATCCATGAATCATGTTGGAGGTGTGATAGAGTATGAAACTCAAACCATCATTTTAAACTATTTGTTGAGTCGGTTATTTTAGATCACTTGGCTATTGTATTATAATCCTATATTATACTAATATACTAAAAGAAAAACCAAGAGTATCTTTTTGACACGTGTTAAACTATGGTTGAAAATTTTCCCGTCTAAATGATTAAGCTATAATAGTCAATTGCATCATTAAATACAAGTAATAGAATAAATTTCATATTACATGTACCCTAGAAGAATATCAATCAATTAAATAATTAAAATGAATCTTATAAAAATGATATAAGATTAGAAAATGAAAATTTTCAGCTAATAAGCTAAGAAAATAATGGAAGAATATTAAAATTTAACTTGCATAGTTTGAAAAATTTTAGCTGATAAGATAAGGAAAAATATCGTGTTAATTTAGGAAAATAAAGTGCTAAGTATTAAATTTGAACCTATGAAATTAGTTTCATTTGGTAAAGTTTTGTCATTTGTCATTTTTCAACTCTTTAAATATGTGTTTTTCTTATAAAAAGGAAATGTTGAATGTCGATGAGGTATATATAATGTCATATTAAATAATTTAGGAAGAATATTTGTTTGCTCCGCCTCTCATCTTTATGATGGCTTTGTCTTCCATCTTGATGAGTGTTGTTTTTATTGCTCGCTTTTGGGGAGACTTTTTATTGTTGTTTTCTTTTTTGGGTTAGGTTTAGCGTCGCAGGTTTCGAAAATCCGTCTAATAAATTTGTCGATTTGATCAACCATGTGACATCTCCTTTGTCACTACACTTCAAAGGAGCTCCATTAAGAAAGATGACATCATATGTTTCATAGGATTGGTTAGTATAAAGCTAATTATTATTCGTATTGTTATTTTAGATTTTATAAGAAATGATTATTGTAAGTACAATAATAATTTTGTTATTTCAAATACATTCACCCCTTCCATATCCCTTAAAAAAATTACAATTAACTTACATCTAGACATGTGAAATTTGATATGACCCAAAGTTGACAGTATAAAATTCGATAAGAATTTAGTGGGTCATAACTCAAAAATTTTGACCAGTAAGGTTGTAACCCAAAAAATAACTTGATTCGAGTTTGATTCATATTCAAATATGACCGTTTTTATCGCTTTCAGTTCAACGTCTTTATTTATAATTTCATGTCATCATTTTCAGTTCCACGTTATCATTTTAGTGGGAACCCATTATATTTATGGTAATTTGTTTATATTTGAAATTGATATTTTTTTATTTTAACTTTAAAATAGTTATATTGATCATTTTAAATATAAAATTATTTTCTTTGAAAATAGAAAATTATAATATGTATATTTGAAAAGAAAGTAATGATGAAATATATATATATATATATATATATATATATATATATATATGTTTGTGATCTAGGTTGACTGAATAACAAAATACTATAGTTGACTTTTTTTTATTGATCAATATGAATTTCAAGTGAGTGTTAACGACTCCTCCCAGCTCCCTCTTCTCTGTTTTATTGCGGGAATTGCTTGCTATTAAACATTTTTCCCGGTTTAAGAGACTGTTTCACAAAGATACTATTTGCTGCTCACACTAGCTAATTTCATTCATTCGTTGGTGCCCCAGGTAACTCTAAACTCTAGATCTGTGACTTGGTGCAAGTGATATGGAACACGGAAAGTATATTAATCTAATAAACAATCAAGTTTTTAACAAAATAAGTGTTCTTTTCAGGCCATGATGCAATCTGTTGTCATATGTGATGTGTCAGAAACATTAGCAATGCACGTGCGGGAATGTAAATATGTTTCCCAAGAAGTTGATGTCATGGCTTGCAAGAAGCATGACTCTCTATTAGAGTAGCTACGTATTCCTCTATCCTGTCCAAAAGCACATTCAACTTAATATTTTAAGAGCTTTATAAAATTTTATTTTAGAGAGATAAAGCGATTAATAGATACTCTTCCGTCTCATTGTTAAAACATTATTTATTTTGATTCGTCACACATAATTTGCATCATTTTTATTTTTGGACAATGGCTCACCACTTTCGTTTAATCTCATTCATACATTTCAACCCTCTTTAAATTTCATCCACACAATTAATTCTTTCTCTTCATTTATTACCAGTTTCTTAAAAATCTCCATCTTTCTCTTTGGTATATATAAACATAACATTCCATGTGATATAACACCACTTAAACTCCAAATTATATTTCAAGTAAAACAATGATATTTCAGATGGACAGATCAAATAATAGATATATTTTCTTTGTTTTAAAATATTTGCACTCAATTATGATGCGTTATGTGGAAAAATGTCACTATCAGTAACATGTATAATATAAGAGTAGACCTGAGGTAGTTTTCAGGTGCAATCGCTTAGGACCCAATTCAAGAAAAGACTTAAAATTGAGTTAATCCTTATCATTATCATTAAAAATTGCATGTACATAAATAATTTATAACATGGATCGAACTCACAACATTAAGTTTCTTAATTCAACGCATGATCACCGTACAACACAGAAAAACGAACCAAAGCTTTACTTATATAAAAAGCCTTTTATTTATTTTTCACCTAAGATCAAAAATTTTAAAAAACGGCACTTAAAAAACATAACATTCCTTGTAGAAAAAGTAATAGTTGAATTACAAAGATAAACAAGACAGCACGTAGCAGTAGTATATTCTATAAGAGTTAAGAGATTGGCAGCCCACTATGGAGTATTGGACCTCTTTTTTGTAGTTATTGGACCTCTTTTTTACTTCTTCGTTAATGTCGTGGATTATTGACAACCATTAACACAATTCTAATACTAACTGTCTCTTGCTGATTTGTCACTTATCTTCGACTCTTCTAATGAGTACAACTGTAACATGTCTACATATTTCCTACTCTCCTATCATATTCACCCTTTTATCGTTTCAAGGAACCAAAAAAGCTTAAGCAGATAGTTAAAGATTCATGATATATTATATACTTTAACGCACCCACTCACACGAGAGTCCTTTGGGCTAGAAGTGTGGATGCAACACATGCTCTTCTCATACATGGCGCTATATATTCCACATTAAATGAGAGGTGGTTGAGATTCGAACCTGTGACCTCTTGTCACAAAGGCTTTGTTATGGAACCAACTCAACCAAAAGCTTAAACTAATGGTTGAGGATCCATAATATATTATATACTCTAACATATCGAGAAATCAACTCAATCAATACCTTTACGATGCACGCTTATTTATGTGATGCAATGCAGCCTTAAATTTAGTCTATGGCGCTACCTATACCATTTTTTAAAAAGAGGTGCATGAGATTCAAAGTGGTAAACGATGATTCAAACTATATAAGAATTATGTTACTCCCTTCGTTCCTTAATGAAATTTGTGGAATGTTCACGGAAATTAAGAAAAATAATTAGTTTTAGATGGTGAATAAATTATTTTATTGAATAATAGATTTGGTAGAGGAAAAGTGGAGACCATAAGCATTACAAAAATATTTAAAAATGTTAGTGGAAAAAAATATATAAGGACCACAACTAATAAAAATCTTTTTATAAAGTTAGTGGGAAACATGCGAGGACCATAAAAATATAAAAATGTTAAAATGCAGTTAATAGAAGATATGTGAGGACTAAAAGCATTATTAAACTATTAAAATAAGGATAAACAAAGTTATTTTCGTCCAAAATTTATAATATTAATAGAAAAATTCTTTGTAAGAACAACAAATGAAACAAGCAAAAATGAAAAATGAGAACTTTTTAAAGAACAGAAAAATTATATTAATATATTTTTTTATATTAATATTTTAGTTTAGTTATACTTTATATCATTTGATGTCAATCGAATCATACGGTGAGAATTTTGGAAAGTTTCCTAAAGTAAGGTCATGGCATGGATCAGGCAGTATCTATAGTTTTGTTGAGGGATGGATCAGGTGGTATCTTGTTTTTGGTCAAATACAGACAATAACTAACTATTAAAAACTTTCCTGTTTCCATAAGAAATTGTGACATTCTCCTTTCTTATGTTGTTATACAATTTCTTTTTATCAATTTATCCAGGATCACCCTAAATATTTTGGGGTCCTAGACGAAATAGCATATTAAAGCTTTTTTCCTTTTGCAATTTATAACCTATATCAATCTTCCACAATTATTAATTTTGCTTTTTTGATATGGGGCCCTAACAACGGCCCCTATTGCCCAACTTTAGGGTCGGCCTTAAATTTATACCACCACTTTCTTCATTTTGATCCACACAATTTAAATGATCCAACGATTTTTAATATTTATAATATACAACTGCGACAATTTTTTAAAGCCGATAGACTAGTTATAAAGAATAGTTATAAAGAATGAATAAAGAGAATTGATGACATGTAGGAGAGTTGGGAATGAGGAAAGAAACGTGGGGAGATGATATAAAATAATGAAGAGCCACCTTTCACTTAACAAATATTATTGTATTTTGCAGGAATGTTTCCTGAAAGAATTATCTTTTATTATCAATATGTGAATTAATCAATTAATTTGAATATGTGAAAATTCGGAAAAGAGTAAATATTGTACGTCAATCTATACGGACATAAATGATCCATAATCACATGGACTTGACCTGCCAGGCTGTCATACATTTCCTCTCTTTTATTTTACCTTCGATGTTTAAATAATGCTAATTCTTACTTTACATATTAGTTGCAACATCAGGTAACATGACACTATTTATTTATCACTTTTTATTTATGATTAGTTTTTAATCAATAAATTAAAACATAATCAAGTGATATCTTGTTTGATTCGTCTCATTACAAAGAGTATTAATATCAAATTTTTATAATTTTCTATTATATATTCCCTACACCCCCTTTATTGTCCATTTTGGCTTGGATACGGATTTTATGAAAATTGTAGTTGGGGTATTTTAAGTGATTATAATAATTGTAAATGTGGTAGCTGGGGTATTTAAGTGATTATAATAATTGAAAAGGTGGTAGGTGGTGTATTTTAAATAATATAAGTTGGAGTAGTTGGGGGTATTTAGGTAAAAAATCTTTGCCAAAAATAGAAAGTGGACAATTAGAGTGAATTGACTAAATAAGGAAAGTGGACAATAAAAAAGAATCGGAGGGAGTATATATTTAGAGATATTAAAGATTGAATTAGTGCATTAAATTACGTAAAAAAGCAAACATTGCAAATAAATTAGAACGGAGGAAGTATAGTTTCTTGTCAAATATCTCATTTGATTTGGTTACATTAGTCAATATACTAATATATTACTTTTAATATCTCTAATTGTGCATGATTAAAAATTATAAAAACTAGATATTAATAAACTGTATGTTGAGACGAATCAAAAAGATCTCATTTGACTTTATTTTAACTTATAAATTAAGAATAAAATACAAATTAAAAGTGAATGAAGAACAGTGTCTAAAAATCAAATAAGACGTTTGAAAAGAAACAGAGGGGAAACTATTTTCACTTCATTAGTGTATCAAATATTGCAAAACAGATAGAAAGATATAATGTAATAAGTATTAAGAAAAAAAATATAAGGCTATTAAAAATAAAACTATAGTGTCAAAAAATATAAACTCAATGTATGAGATTGCTGCGGAAATCATAAACAACCTAATATTTTCGTATCAAGGGGTAAAAAAATGCATTTTGAATTGTCTTAAGGTTACGTTTGGGAACGTCCATTTCATTTTCAATTGTAGATTTCAATTATGGATTCCTTAATTAAGAATTTGAGAATGACAATATTTGAAAAGTAATTCTCAAATTCTCATTTTTAACCACTTTTATAACCATAGTGAATTTGACTCAAATCCAAATTTCAAAATTTTGATTTGCCAAATAATAAATTTGAGCCAATTCCAAATTTCCAAATGAAATGCTTGTTTCCAAACATGACATAAAGGTATTCATATCAACGTGTTCGTTACCGCAATAACTTTATGCTTTTTAGCACTATAGGTATCATCATATATATATATATATATTAATAAAATATTGAAAATTTAGGGAGCTCTTTAGCAAATGAAATTGTTTTAGTAAATGATATAATTGATTACATGACAATATATTTACCTAATAGAATTTATTTTTTTTTTGAAAAAATTAGAATTAAATTAAGTAAAGTATTTATATGATTTATTATAGGAATTATATATGCCTAACCTAGATTTTGTTACATTTAATTGAATGAAAAAGTGATGCGTTGGATAAATTTTAATCACGATAATATATACTGAAGTTATATTTTTATATATTTCATATTAAAATATTTGTGCATTGATTTGTACATTGCACGAATTTTTATACTGTTACTTTATTAAATTTAATAATGATTCAAGAGAACGTCTCTTCATCTTTCTCGAGCCGGAGGACTTCTTTTTTGCTGCGCTCTCTTTTATGGGTAAGTTGCTGCCGTCCTTCCCTCCCCACACTCTGTCCATAATTTTCTATGTGCGGGATACACCGGGTAGGATGATGATGATGATTATTCAAGAGTAGAACATGTCTAGAAATGATTAATCAAAATATAATGAGTCAAATTAAGATTACTTATAATATTATGGTCAAGTTAACAAGTAAAGTGTTATGTTCCTTGTTGGACAAGTTCAGAGTTATGTTCCTAATGACATTTTATTTATGGTATTCCATGACTTATGATTTGTGCTTTCTGAATGCTTTTCTTATAATCAAGCTCTTTTTATAGGGTTGGTCAAAATGGGATATTTGAAAATTCTTGTAAGCTCATGATATGCTTATTGTTTGAATAAAGTTGAACTTTTCTACCTGAAATCTGAAGGATCTTATATGAAAATGAAACAAACAATTCATTAACAAAAGGGCTAAACAAGATTCATGCACTCCAATTAAATTCCCTATGTTGATAAGCTAATTTATATCATTTATGCCTAATTGCCTAGCTATAGCCTATAATGATACCTTTTCAAACATAACCTACAAGTTAACAAGCTATTCCACCCTTTTGTTAATTGCCCCTCATGAAGTTACCCTCAAATGTCAAGGTCAAACTTGGTATAACTTCAGACTAACTGTCGATAAGTCAACTCATGGAAACTTGGTATAACTTCAGACTAACTGTCGATAGATCAACTGAAATTTTAAACTGATGGTTGAAGTCCTATGTTATACATCCTATTACACCCCCTCGAACTAGAGCCTCTTACTTAGGCTAAAATTGGAGTCTCCCTTGAATTTGACGCTGATAATTTGTAGTGTAAATTTTTCTGATTAATATCATGTCATTCCCATGGAAATGAAAGTCTGATCATAAAAACGTTTTTTCATTCATAATTTTTCATTATCCCCTAATACAACGCATAATTCGAATGAATTTTGTGAAGAAAATTAGATTGTTATAGAGAATAAGCATGACCATTAGATTTATCAAGAGATATTCGTACCAAAATTACCCTAACTTTTCATTACCGTTCCCATCATCTAGTACAGATTATCAAACGGGTCGTTAGATTAAGTAGACCATATATAGCAACATTCAACAATGAGGTATATTTCTAGGAACTTCCCTAGAAAAAAATGAGAATAGCTTATGTTCCTGATGACCATGAAAAAAACTTAAACAATGAGGAATTTCTAGGAACTTCCCTAATATAGTGTGACAATTTCTTATGTTCCTTAAAACCATAATAAAGTATCATATCATATATTATAATAAAAAGGTTGGAAAATTTCAAGTGTTAATTTTTAAGAGAATTTGCCAAAATTCACTTATTGACTAAAGACTTATGACATGGCAATTGATCTTGAACAATATATCTACTATTAAAGTATATACCGCTTAATATATTGTTGACAATTTTCAAAATTACAAAGTTAATTCATACATATAACTGTTAAAATTAAGTGTTTCTACGGCATAATATTTCTAGATTTTTTTAATATCATGTGTTTATATGTGTCGATGTTAAAGAAATCGTGCATTGCACGGGATTCTACACTAGTTAGTAGTATAATTCAATCTTGACCAAATATTTCAATTGGTTAAGGTAGCTTTGTAGAATATGCTTCCCATGTAAGATCTTGACTTGGTGTGATGGGTTAGAACTTGTATGTCATTCTTTTAGCCTAATCATCTTTCTTCCCCTCCTATAAAAGACTTATTCTTATGCATTTTTGAGCCAAACTTGAAAACCTTCTAACCCTTTTGTTCTCTTCATCATCAAACTTAAATCTTCTAATACATTTTCATATCTTTGGTGCTTCTATGGATGATTCTATGAGCTCCACCAACCACAAAATCCGCCAAACTCTCTATTCAGACAACGATTTCGAGTCTTCTTCTGAAGATAGTAGTTGGTCTTTGTATCTTGATAACTCTGTCGCTACGAGTCATTCGAAAGGTAGTGTCACTTGTTCTGATTCTGAAATCTCCTCTATATATTCCGGTCCTGCTGGTCGAGCAAAAAAGATGAATCAAAACGAAGATCACATCGAAACAGCTAGATCGAGTGCTAAAAGGAGAAAGATGACAGTTACTTGTATTGATCATGAGCTGGAGGATACTGCAACCTCTCCTGTTTGTAATTCTGTGGTATGTATTGTATACTGAGAGTGTTATGTTCTATTTGATTCTGCTAAATTAGGCTGGACTTATTGTGAATGCCAGCATATTATCGAGAAACATGAGGTGCACACACTTCATAAGCCAAGAATATATACCATCCAAAGACCATATGGCAATGGAAAAAGTGTGCACACCATCTTTAATTTGTTGATATGGGATAAGCCATCCTAACAGATTCTTGTCTTATTTGACATTATTTATTACTTGTGTTACATTTTAGGTTCAGGAGTTGGAACAATGGTATTTGGCAATGCAAGAGATAATAAGCTCTGATTTGAATGTATTCCCATCTGTGGAGCAAGACAAGCTTAACTATGCTTGGGTTTCTCAGGTATAAACACAATTGCCCTGGAATTGTTTCTAATTTCTTAGCCAACATCAATAAGTCATACAACTTGTCTTGTATGAGACCGATTGATTCAGTGTCTCACCATGAAACGAGCTCATATAATTAGTCCATTTCTCTTTGATCCCTTTAACACACTACATGTATGAATTTGCCAATACAGCTCATCATGAGACCGTCTCATTCAAGATTTTGAGTAAGTCATAATGTCAAGTAATCAACTCAACCAAAATCTTAAGTTGTTGTTTGAATCCCAAACATATGTTATATACTCTATCACGCCCATCACAAAAACCCTTCTATGTTAGAAGGGTGGATGCCTCATACATAAGGCGAACTATTCCTTTTCAAATGAGTGGTGGATATGATTCGAATCTATGACCTTCTGTCGTATTGCGTCCAATAAACTTAAGCTGATAGTTGAAGTCCTAATTTTCTCTTACATTGGTCTTTTCAGGAGAAACAAAACATTTCCAACCAGACCGGAGAACAAATACATTCAAGTTGTATTGGGAAAGAATTCAACTATGCAGGATTAAGGGAAAAGGGACTGTGTTTAGTCCCAGTTTCTTTGCTATTCTAGGTTTGGTTAATACCTACCACCCCACCTATTCAAAATCCTTCCATATCTTTTCTACCCTGGATTGGATATTTCTCATCAACAAAAATGGAAGAGGGAAAGATTTACATACTGATAACTGATCAGGATATGGGAACAACACTAATCTGATGTAACATTGACATCGGTCCACACAATTTCAAGGGGGATGACGGTTTTTTGTATATGGACGAACAATTAATGGACAACAACTGAAATTGATCTATTCATTCATGTAGCCGATCCAGATCTTTTAAGATAGAGGTTCTGGCATTGTTGTTGTTGAATAAACGTCATTACCTAGGGTCTACTATAGACTTGGCCACTCTAATGGTATCCGATTAGTTAAGGTAAGGATACAAGTTTCTGTACTTCGACTTTCAGCCTATGTAGACTTGGAGCCTGAAATCCGTTGAATATCAGCATATGTAGACTATGTGCATAAGCTGATATAAGCAATGCGGTCCACAATATCATCGATGCTACTGTCTACGAGATCAATAAGAGACAATGTCGAATCCCATGGAGAATTATGTATCAATGGAGTAACAATCGTTACCAAGTAACGAGCATGATTAACACAGGATTCAATAGATTTTAGGGCTATCAAACGCTTTATGATCGTCGTGTTTCATCTCTAGGATGATCAATGCTCACTATGACCTTCTCTGCTTGAATTCCTGCTGAACATTCTTCGTCTTTTACCCATCTCACGGCATGCCAGGGATGTGAGATACCTGTTCTCAATCGAGAATTGGAACACATCTGTTGATTCTTTTGTAAAATGTTTTCAGTATTAGAATGGATTCCTTTGTAAATTACATTTAGCCTTAGTAAACAAATTATGTTTGGAATTGTAAGTAATTGTAAGTTAATGGAATATTCAGTCTGAAGTTGCACAGATATATCTTTTGTTGTGCTGCATCTTGGAATATGTTTTCTGCTCCTTCTTGCTCCCTGCAACAACTATTATCGGTCATGCTGATCACATGTTTGGATGATGATATCAGTGTAACATGATTCGCTAGCTAATTTACTTTTTAATCTCGCGATTCGCTCAAATTTGCCCAAGAATAGCCCAAAACCGACTATAATTCGCTTTTTTCAATTTGCAATTTGCGAGGAGATTAGCGAATCATGTGACATTGGATGATATCGACTTGGTTAGTCATCTATTTTGGATGTGTGAGTGTGACTCAACAATTAACTCCGAGTATGTTGAAATGGAAGCATGTGTGTAGCGTTCTCGATGCATTGAAGCTATGTCGTAATTTGGTGTTATCGTTGCTTCGTAGGTGTTGGGCAATGATGCTCGGACAATCATCAACAAAGCTCAAATGAGGCCAATGCATGGCACAAGCAGCAGCGGCAAGAGGAAGGCCGAAAGCGAACACCAGCACCTGCTCAGACAAGTAGACCGCGTATTGGGGCAAGTATACCACCTGCTCAGGCGAGCATGTCTTCTAACACAGCTACTGATCGACTTTAATTTGCTCGACTTCTATAGTTCTATTCCTTGAATGAGCTATGTATATGCTTAAACGAGCAACCATGCTTTGCACACGGCATTGAATTAAAGTAGTGTTTGGAAACGTAGAATTCATTTGAAACACCTATATACTTATAATTTTCAAATTTTGATACTTGGCCCAATTTACATTGTGATTGAAATTCTATGGGAGTGATTTAATTTCCCAAATCCAAATTTAAGATTTACCAAAAATAGTATTTGAATTAATTCAGCATTTGAAAATGAATTTCAATTTACAAACATATAATTTTTTTTTTTTTTTTTCATTGGGTACAAATATCCATTAGCTTCATTTCAACACACTATAGAGACATTCTTGGGGAGCTTAATTAAGGGGTTATAAGAGAGTCACAAAAGAGATTAAGTGTGGGTTTCTATTATAAATCCTTGAGAGTAACCTTTAATTTGTTAGTAACCTAAAATCACAGAAAATAAAATAGGTAATCAACAATGAAGATAAGAAGACAAGAAAATTCACGTATTTCACAATTAATTGAATATCTATGTCCATCAACTTATAACAAAACACTCCTAATCATTTCCGCACAAAAGGCCAGCCAGCCTACATCCGTCGTTCCTCTGAAGTAGAAAAAATATCTCTTCACCGCTTGATTGTGTTCATTCAAAGTCGAGTCATAAACACTTGGCTTTATCAGGGTTGAGGCCCCAGAATATGTTATATTAATCTAATGGTTGAGGCCCCGGAATATGTTATATTAATCTAATGGTTGAGGCCCCAGAATATGTTATATACTCTAACATGTCAAGGAACCATCTCAACCAAAAGCTTAAGCTAATGGTTGAGGCCCTAGAATATGTTATATACTCTAACACGCCCCCTCACACGAGAGCCTTTTGGGCTAATAAGTGTAGATGCAACACAGACTCTCCTCATACCTGGTGCTAAATATTCCACTTAAAAGAGGGGTGGTTAAGATTCGAACCCGTGACCTCTTGTCACATTGACTTCTTCATGTCAAGAAACCAACTCAACCAAAAGCTTAAGCTGATGGTTGAGACCTCAAGACATGACAAGCTTTTGGTTGAGACCCCAAAATATGTTATATACTCTAATAGGGGTATACACACCCATTAACTCCATTTAAGCACATAGGAAACTCGAGTAAGCTTTATATTGACCACCAGAAAAGCGAACACGATCTTTTGGTTTGATCTTTGAGTTTGTAAAATCATCGCAAGTCGAGTCGTCTTTTATTCCTCAAGGCTAAAGTCAAATTGACTTTTCTTCTCTAAAGTAAAAGCCACAAACTTTTCTCCTTTTCTCATATGCAACTAATTGTTTGCCAAACAAAAACTAATGACGACAGGATGGAGACGAAAAATGCCCTTTTGGAGATAGAAAGACAACAGGATGGAGACAGAAAATACCCGTAGCCAATTTTTGAGACAAAATGGTGACATGATGAAAACGGAAAATATCCGTAGCCTACCTTGGGGACGGGACTCTTCTATCTCCATCCCGTAACTAAGCTTAGTGACAAATTGCATCTATATGAGTTTTTTTTGTAGTGACTCAATACAACTTATGACAAAGATGTTGATACTAATATATCCGCCAATTGAAAATGTAGTATTCAAACAAACTTTTTGTTTTTCAGATTTATGACATAGTATCTATTCAGTGCTACATAATGACTTTTATAATTAAGTGCTTTTGACTCAATTGTGACATTAGAATTTTTTTTATCTTATTGAAATCAAAGGTGTCAAATGCCTTTTATCTTTCTTATTTTGAACACCTTTCTTATTGGAGCCCTCATATATATATATATATATATATATATATATATATATATATATATATATATATATATATATTATATATATATATATATATATATATTTTGTAAATTGGGAATATTATATAAAAGTATCCAAAACACTGAAACTTGGGGAGCCCCAGACCCGCCGGCATAAAAAACCCCGCGAGGAGAAAAAGCCATTGGGAAAGGGGGCCAAGAGATAGGCCACTCTAAACAGCATAGGAGTGGGCTATGCTTACACCATATGTTTGCGGGTGGTTTTGGTCTCTCTCTGGTGTATTCTGCGGTTTGCTCGATAGATTTTGTTAAGTTGCTGGGGTCTTGGAGTTGGCTTTTGAAAAATGATGGTGGGTCTTCGATTTTGTGGGTGTAATCTCAATTAGGTTCCCGCTTGTTGCGGCTTATGTATGGATCTACGCGTGATACATGGTGGTGGCTGGTTTTCATGTATGGTGAGGTAGCAAGGTTTTGGTGTATCTATTTGGTGTTGGTGTTTGGTGTATCTATATGGTGTTGGTGTTTGGAGTGATCTGGTCGTCAGATACTGCGAGTTGCTGGTGTTGTATGATTGTTAAGGTCATGCCCCCTTTGGGGCTTTCTTGCACTTAGCTTTGGAGTTTTTGTTTGGTGATGTTTAGGTGATGGTGCTTGGTGCTTGGTGGGTTTTTTGACTCAAATACTGGTGTTATGTCGCTCTTGAATGGTGTGGTGAAGCTTGCTATCTTTGGACTTCTTGGCGTATATGCGTGTGGTTTGCATTGGTGGGTGATTATGTGCTTATAGCTTTATTGGTGTGTAAGGCGTTAGACCTATTTTATTGGTGTGTAAGGTTTTAGACCTGTTTTATTGGTGTGTAAGGTGGTAGGACTAGCCTTTTGGTGTTTCGACAAACGATTTGCATAGCCCACCCCTATGCTGTTTTGGGTGGCCTGATCCATGGTCCTCTTGTCCAATGGCTTTTTTCCTAGCGGGGTTTTTTATGCCGGCGGGCTAGGGGGTCCCATGTTTCAATGTGGTGTCTTTTATCTCTATTTATATATTCCCTAAAATATATATATATATATATATATATATATATATATATATATATATATATATATATATATATATATATATATATATATATATATATATATATATATATATATATATATATATATATATAAACATTTTGATCTAATTAGCTGTATGAATTTTAAAAAATATCTTAATGATGTATCTAATATCTTATGTTATCATGACAACAAGATCTATCAAATAGATCAGGTTGGGTCATGTTCAAGTTCGAAACATATATTAAGGTTAGAAATCCATTAACCGAAATCTAACCTGTTTAGTTGATTGAGTAAAAATTACAACCTTTACAGATTAGGTGGATCTGATTTCAACCCCTTTAATCCCTATAGAGTTTTTTTTTTTTTTTTTTTCAATTTAGGGCTTTATTGACTACAAGTTACATCTTACTTTTTAGAAACTTTTCATTTATAATTTGTTTATTATGTATTTAATATGAAAAATAAATAAATATTATATAAATTAAATTTCGGTTATACTTATGAAAAAGTTACCTAGCATAATTCACCTTATTACTAATTTTCATACAATAATCTCATATTTTGATTAAACATGAGTAATCACAACGACAAAGGGTGCTTGCAAAGAATGTATCAACTATCAAGGTAACCTCTTACATATACAAGTTATTTGACATAAAAAATAAAAAAATAAAATAAACATAGTCGTTAAATTATAAAAAAAAATAACAAGAGAACCCAAATAAGTTTATTCTTGTGTAAGTGGCTCAAAATTTGAATCATTCATGGTCAATCAAAGTTGAGAAGGTTGGAATACTCTAAGTAATTTTTCCAATACTTATTAATTTAACTCAAAATTCAACTCGTTTAAATGAAAAAATTATACAGTTTTGTTTTAGTTCAAAATTTTAACCTTAATATAACCCATTTAATAAAAAGATTGGGTCAAATCGATCTATTTATTTAATTAGGTTAAAAAATCTCAACCTAAACCAACTTATTTTTGTGTTAAGTTCAGGTTGAATTATCAACTCAAATAAGATTTTACGAGGCCTAATGACAAACTATTAAGAAATAATACTCCCTCCAATTTTAATTAGATGTTCCATTTGCTTGGGCACAGTTATTAAGGGTGGTGTGGGGTCCATTAAAAAGTGAGTAGTTGAGGTATTTTAAATGATTATATTAATTGTACACGTGGTAGTGGGGGTATTGCAAGTAGTAAAAGTAGAGGTAGTTTGGACATTACTTGTGTGAACATGATGTATTTAGGTAAAAAAAGATTGATTAAAAAGGAAATGTGACAATTGATATGAATTTGCCAAATAAGAAAATGTGACAACTAAATAAAATCAGAGAGAGTAATGCAAATACAAATTACAATATGAGAAATTGTATTTCTCTTTGTTGATGTCTAATATAAACTTACACAAAAGCACTAAGAAATAACTTGAAGATTATCTTTGTGATAACAAACGTTACCCGGAAACTTGATACTTGTTGTAGGCATATAATCACTTTCCTTTTGTGATATTTCCCCCACAAAGGTACTTGGGTTTTGACTTGAAAATTCACAATGAGTTACAAACAACATAACACCTTTAGTATTTAGGGTATGAAAATTAACAACAAAGTGTTTGATGAATTATAAACTCTGAAAGTTCTAGCAAGAAATTTATAACTTTTTATGAAAGAACACAAGTAAGAGAGAAAGTAAGGATATAAGAATTTAGAAATTCGGTGTAAGTGACATTCTTCCCCAATCCTCTATTTATACTAGTTCAAGTATACTAAAGAGTCATGGACACTTAATCACCCATTGATGATCAAGTATAATTGTTGAGCATTTAATGACTAATAATCCTAAGTATATAATCACCAAGTACTACAAATAGTAGTGGGACAATATATATTAAAATACAAGGTCCTTTGAGTTGATTGCATTGGATTCCCTTATTCCATATTAATTTTGGAGTTACAAAGGAGTAATTGGGAGGAATAATGCTAATGAATACCTTGTTAATGGTATTGATTGGAGGCCATTAATATGGATGAATAATGCTCATGAATACCTTATTAATGGTATTGATTGGAGACCATTAATATTGGTCATCAATGGGTAATTGAATGGCCATGACCCTTAGCTATACTTGGAGTAGTATAAATAGGGTTTGGTGATGAATGGAATAATACACCTTTTCTCATTCTCATTCTCTAACTCTCATTTGCTTGTGTTCTTTCCAAGAGAGTAATTAACTCTTGTTTAGAACTTCCAAACCTTATAGTTTTCTAAACACATTGTTATTACACTACAACAAATTTAGCTTTTTGCGACATTGGATTTAGTGACATTAAAAAAATGCCACTAATTCATATTTTTAGTGTAATAATTATTAGTTTTTATTTTAAGTTCCACCATAAAGTGATTTAGCGACACTTAATTTGGTCTTTAGTGGCATATGTAATTGTCACTATAGTCTATAGTGGCATTTGTGAGAAATGTCACTAGATCATATGTCGCTAAAAGCTTTAGTATGACTTTTTAATATGCCGCTAAAAGCTCTAATAAATGTCACTAAATCCTCTATATACACTATAAGAAATTTGAAATAGCGACATTTAAATTAAATGTCGCTAAATATATCCCACTAAAAGCAAATTATGTTGTAGTGTTAAGTGACATACTCTAAGTACTAAGAGTGTGTTGTGTTGTTTGTATCTCGTTGTGAATTTCCAAGATCAAACCCAAGTACCTTTGTGGGGGAAATATCACAAAAGGAAAGTGATCACATGCCTACAACAAGTATCAAGCTTCCGGGTAACGGTTGTCATTACAAACCAATCTTCAAGGTGTTCTTAGTGTTATCTGTAATTTTATTTTGTCATCAACAAATGGAAAATACAAATTCCCATTTGTAATTTGTATTTGCATTATTAAAGTCTTAATAATAATGACCATCAATCAATACCATTATAACTATGTTATTCATGAGTATTATTCACATATTAAATCACTTGTAACTTCATAATCAAAGTTGAACAAGAATAGAATCCAATACTCATTGATCAAAGAATACCAATAGACACATTTTTGTTCTAATTTGTCTTTTGTCCTTCCCTTTGACCCCTTTGGACCTTATATGTTTAATACACTTTGTCCCGCTGCTATTTATAGTACTTAGTGATAATTCTTAGAATTTAATATACACTAAATATTCAACGCAAACAAGTCAACAACAAAAATAATGTTTAATTCCGTTTTGAAATACTTGTTACTGATACTTACATGTTTGAAATGTAACAAGTATAATACTAAAGCTATTCATGTCTAGTTCAGTCATAGTTTTGGCTTTTGTGCAGGCAGTAAAAGTTTGGTATGAACCAAATACTACAAAAATTTGGCAAATCTTACTTCTCTTATTGATTGAAATTTGTCCTTATTGTTTGTGTGGTCTACTTAACTTCTCAAATGAAAATTGTGAATGTACATTAAGTAGAAAACCAAATCCAATTCCAATATTCCCGGTGTGGAGTAGTGGAGTTTATAATGATTTATCATACTTCATCCGCTCTAAAATACTCGCTACATTACTGTTATTTGTTTAAACTTATTATATATATATATATTCCAGCTAATACGTAAGTAAAAATATTGTTAAATGAGATCTTGTTTGAATTGTCTAATCGTATACTTTAATAAATATTAGCTTTTATAAATTAAGTTATAGTTCAATATATAAATAATTAAAATGACACATTAAACTGCGTATAAAATCAAATATAGCAAGTATAGTGATATTGATATACAAAGGAAATATTAATTAGAGTATATGTTTATAATTAAATAAATAAACATTATTTTTCTACCTTACATGTAATTCAACCTTAATAATTAGTTTTAAAATCAAATAATCTGAATTGTGATCTAAACAAACTTGATATTTAGGGATGGTAATGGGTCAGACTAGGCTCGGATTATACAAAATTCGACTTTGCTCCGGATAATAGTCGGACTTTTGTTTTCAGTCCACCTCCACTCGGAATCGGATTATGCATACTCCAAGTTTGCCCCGACTCGGACTCTCGGATCTCCTACGGAGTCAGATTATTATCAAACAGTATCGTTGTGATATTGTAGTAATGATTTTAAAAAGCATATAAAATTACTTAATATATTTTTCAAATACAATTTAACAAAAGAATATGTACTTTAATTTGAATTCAATTTTAATAAGAGAAATAATCCTACTACTAAAATTTAACAAAATTTTCTCGTATTTTAATTTGGCGTATTTAATTTCTCTTGATTTCATTTGTCTTATCTTGATTCATTAATCTAAATAAAAATACCAAGTAGTTTTTCAAAATGGAAAATTACAATAGTATGAGAGAGAGCTTGAATTAGTCACATTTAGAGTTTTAAAGGAAACAATATATTAGTGTAAAAGTCAAATTCAAAGTCGGATGTTCAGGGTCGGAGTCGGGTCGGAGTCTCGGATTTTTAATAAGGTCAAACTCCGGTCCGTCTCTAACTCGGACTCGGATCGTGAAGTCGAAGTCGGAGTCGGATGACTTTTTCCTCAGACTCGAATCGAATTATTTTTCTCGAATCGAGTCGGACTAGGGTCGAATTCGGACTGAATTGCCATCCATATTGATATTAAATTCCACTACTTATTCTAATTATCTCTTATTACTTCTAATATTTAGCAGTATTTAATTATATTTTCTTCGTGTGACCTACTTATGAATAGACCTCTCAGGAGCTAGCTGTTTTTGACGTTTTGAAGGCAAGTAAAACAAGAAATTTGCCTCTTGTGTCAATATGAGAAATCGTCATTTTTCTCATAAAAGATTTTAAATTTAATTTTCATTTATCTTTCCCTTTAGTGGCGGATTTATGTAAGGGTCTACCGGGACACATGCCTCAAGGCGTTTTTTTTTTAAAAAAAATTTCAAAGTAGAATTTTTTTATTGGTAAGAGTAAAAGTGTAAAATTAATACTAAAGTCTTTTGATGATCAAATAATCCCTCATTTTAGTAATTTTTGTTATATTTATTTATTTTCTTTTATTTTTTATTTACTCAGTTGATTTATTTTGTTCTATTTCTTTTTATGGTATTTCATATTTAAATTTGAACAAGTCTTCTATGAGAACGTCTCACTGTGATACGGGCTCATACAAGCAGTCCATTAGTAAACAAACATAAAAAACAATGAAAACAGAATTCAAACTTGTACATGAAGCAGCTTTTCTTAAAAATACTTTAGGCTAACCCAATTAAGGTTATCTCACGACGAGACAATATTAATAAAGAACGCGTGCACTATAATAGATAAATCTACTATTTATTTACAATATACATATATTTTTTAGAGTATAATTTATTTTTTCTCTAGTTACATTATTTTGAATAAAGAGGAATGAATTTATTAAATAAGTTTAAATTGTTATTAATTTAGGTAATGCATATGATTAAGATAGATGTTAATTACTAGCATTCTTTTATTCAAAAACGCTATTTTATTATGAGAAACTCTTTTAAGAATAATATCAAAATTTTGATAAATTTATTATGCTTGTACTTGTCATTTTAAAGATTTTTTAAAAAATAGTTGTTAATTTTACAAATGTAACTCTGCCGAAATTTCGTCCATTAGTTGGCGCTCCCTGGGACTCCGAACCCAGGATCAGCCACTGTCCCCCTTTATTGAGCTCCTTTTTGGCAAATATATTTAAGAATACAAATATTATATATAAGTAATATAGAGAATTATTGAGCTTCTTTTTTGCAAATATATTTAAGAATTAATGATGTGAGGAGTGAGAATAAAATATAAGTAATATAGAGAATTATTGAGCTCCTTTTTGGCAAATATATTTAAGAATACAAATATATATATCAAACATAAAAAAATATATAAATATTGTAAGTATATACTTCCTCCGTTCCATTTTAGTTGCACCATTGGGTTTGGCACAATATTTAAGGGTTGTCAAATCAGTATGGTAAAAGTAGGAATGATGTATGATTGATGGTGATATGTGGGGTAGAAATAAAAAAAAATATTATAAATAGATAGTGGTTGTTACTTGTGAGTATATTAAATAATTAATGGGATGATGTATGATTGATGGTAATATGTGGTAAGAATAAAGTGAGGATAAAATAAGTAGATTATTTTTGCCAAAAATAGTAATGTTACAAGTAATATGAAACTTCCAAAAACGGTAAGTGTTGCAAGTAAAATGGAACGGAGGAAGTATTATGGAGAAGGAAGTACCGGTCAAACTTTTTCGTTATTCTTTAGCAAGTGACAAGTATAAATACTGGCTATATATTTGTGCAATAGCACTATAGCAGCAAGAATCATACATTTACATTTATAGAAAAAATGGATGATTCATTGAGCTCCACAAATAATAATAATAATAATAATAATAATAATAATAATAAAAAGATAATAAAATCTTTGTATTCTAATTATTCTTCATCATCTTGTTCTAATGAGAGTAGTTGGAGTTTGTACCTTGAAGATTTCATAACCAACAAAGATGACACTGTGGATCGTGAATTGATGGATACTGCAACAAGTATTGTACCTTCTCCAGGAAAATGCCCTTATTATGTATGACCCACTTTATGCTTATCATTGTTTTTTTGCTAAAATTTTATTCAACTAAACCAAAAGTTTAAGCTGATGGTTAATGCTCCAAGATATATTATATACTCTAACACGCCCCCTTACACGATGGCCCATTGGGCTATAAGTAGTGTGGATGCACATAAGCGTTGAATATTCCACTTTAAATGAGGGGTAATTGAGATTCAAAGCCAATACCTCTTGTCACGTTGGCTCTGATACCATGTTAAAAAACCAACGCAACCAAAAGTTTAAACCGATGGTTAAGGCCGTCAGAATATATTATATACTCTTACATAATTAATTATCATGATATATTTTTTTTTGTATGTTTTTCACTTTTTCCCTTAGTTGTTCCTTATAGATTAATCAAGAATCAAAGCATTTGTACGTGAAATCAATAGAGCAGTACAAAAGACATGATTTCGAGGTAAGTGAAAAATCCTAACGATCTGTTAGTATGTGATATTAAATGGTGATAATAAGAATGAAAATTAGCGTATTTTGGTTGAAAAATCTCTTGCTACCTTGATGGTCATAGTTGTCCAATTTCAATCATCTCATTTTCTTTAAAAATTTTATTCTAATGCATTACCATAATACAATTGAGAGATGTGGTATTAGGTGCTATTGAAATTGTGTAAACAAAATTTTTTTTTGTGATTCCATTAACATGAGAATGATATGAAACTTTTGATGAAATTTTACACTATAAATCATTCCTATTACCACCATTTAATATCACTAATCAAACAGGCCGTAAGCGTTATCTCAATTGTTTTTTGTTTTTATAAAGGTAGACTATAAGGTAAGGAACCAATTATATTAATTATATGAGGAAAGTGATACTTATTACTCTAATTAAAACAAAACTACATTAGGATAGAATGAGAGAATGAACAAAGGGGGAGGGAAGACTAGCGCTAGGTGGGAATTGAATTTACGACTTTGTTAAAAAAAGGTACTTGCTTCAACTAAGATAAAACTCGTTTGTCACTGTACGTTATTATTTACAATTTAGAGTTTTAAGTCAAGTGCCCCAAAATTTACGGTAACATCACAAAAAACATTATGCAGGGGATCAAAAATTATTTAGGGCATTTGAGTTGTTAATGTGACTTAAAAGCATAATAATAATTTCTTTTGATTATATTTTTTTGATTATATTTTGTATTTTTAAAATTATTTTTCTGTGCACCATTATCATCTTACACTGTAACAAAATTAACTTTTGGTGATATATATTTAGTGATATTGAAATTGTCACTAATATATTTTTAGTGTCATAATTGCTAGTTTTTATTTTGAATTATATTATAAAGTGATTTAAGACACTTTATTTGACCTTTGATAACATATGTATAGTACTTATTTTTGTTAGTTTTATAACAAATGACATTAGATCCAATGTCACTAAAAACTCTAGTATAAATTTTTATTATGTTGCCAAAAAGGTCAATAAATATCGTCAGTAAATCCATTATATATACCATTAGAAATTTAAAGTAGTGACATTTCAATTAAATATCACTAATATATCTTACTGAATGTATATTATGTTGTGATAATGCTCATATTCATCAAACATCCATTAACATCATCATGTTTATGCTTTCCTTTCCAAATGTGATCCCACACTTAAAAATTAGAATGGGGTTCAGTAACATATACATACTTGACATATATACTTGATGGGCTACTCCTCTTAATATCAATTGATCGGGTTTATGTGTAGTTAACTCTCTTTTTATGAAGATATTGTATTTTGTACAAACTTAATGACAAATTTATCAAGGGAAATTTTATGATATACCACTGAGTTTCTTCATAATTCACCATATACCACATTAAATGTTGTAGATCACCATATACCATTGAATTTAGTCCGTTAGCACAGAATACCATTAATGACAAATTCCGTTAGTTAGCCGTTAGTGGTAATTATTAATTCACCATATACCATATTACCATTACTTTTTTGTTTTTTTTTCGTCAAATACCATCATTTAGTTATATTCAAAAGAAGTATTTAACAAAATATAGTTATAAACAAACCAAGTTTCACACAAAAGTTACATTAACCAATTGATATAACTATATTTTAAAATGATGGTATTTGACGCAAAAAAACAAAAAAATAATGGTGTATGGTGAATTAATAATTACTGTTAGAGTATATAACATATCTTGGGGCCTCAATCATCAGCTTAAACTTTTGGTTGAGATGGTTCCTTGATATGGTATCAGAAGCCAATGTGACAAGCGGTCACGGGTTCGAATCTCAACCACCCCTCATTTAAAGTGGAATATATAGCACCAGGTATGAGGAGAGCTTGTGTTGCATCCACACTTCTAGCCCAAAGGGCTCTCGTGTGAGGGGGCGTGTTAGAGTATATAACATATCCTGAGACCTCAATCATCAGCTTAAGCTTTTGGTTGAGATGGTTCGTTGACAATTACCACTAACGACAGACTAACGGAATTTGTCATTAATGGTATTATGTGCTAACAGACTAAAACTCAATGGTATATAGTGATCTACAACATTTGATGTGGTATATGGTGAATTATGAATAAACTCAGTTGTATATCATGAAATTTCCCATTTATCAAAATACATGCACATGGCTTCTTCGTCTTTTAACATCTCAGACCTTCAACGAGAATATAATTTCTATTTTCAATGAAGTGAATCATGATTTTTCAAGTGTCTAAATGAAGATTAGAAAAAGGGCTCGAGATTTGTGGAAAATAGTGAAAAGTGATTCTAATTTGTAACGCTAAAATCACATTTTCTCAGGTTGTTATAGAAAATAATGTTGATGACACAACAAATACAATTCCAATAGGCGATAAAGGAAAAAAGTCGCCTATTTTGTCTCATAACCTGTTATGAGACAAAATAGGCGACTAAAACGTGGGTCACCTAAATTTTTGTCGCTTAAGATAATCTTTGACGCCTTTTGTGATGTCTACTTATGCGACCAAAATAGAAACCGTAGGTCGCCTAATTAATTCAGAAAAAATAAAAAATCTTGAATATTTGTTGTTATTATATAATAATAATAGTAGTATTATATTACTATTATTATTAAATAATAATAACAAATATTCATTTTTTTATAAATAATAATAAGTGACATATATACAATGTATAGACTAAAAATTGAATATACATTAATAAATGAAAAAGTTATACATTAATATTTATAATACAATAAAAATTATTATTTACATAAATGTTTGAATAAATGATAAAATACAAAAAATGCAAAAAATAAAATATACATTAATATTTATAATACAATAAAACTAACAAAAATAAGTATATACATATGTACAAAAAATAAATGAAAAAATACAAATATTAAAAATAACCACCACGACTAGAGCGACTAACACCTCCGCGGTTATTATGTGATCCCCGAGAACCACCCGATCCACCTAGGATACAACCAACACATTTTTTACCCAACACATTATTTAAATTCTTAGAAAAACATGCATACAAAATAAACACAAATAATTATGGAAAAAAAAACCCTAAAATTTCTGCAAATTTTCGAAAAAAATCCTACAAAATTAAAACTCACAACACTTTCTGCATGTTCAAATTTCGAAAAATGTACATGAAGTTTCGAATGTACATCAAATTTTCAAAAACGATTTGTGGACAATAACATATCAGAAAATAACACAATAAAACCTAAAATTTCGACATTAACTACACAAAAAACCCAAAAAAGAAAACAAACAAATTCCTAAAAACAAACTAAAGAAACACAAACAACCCTAAAAACCCATAAAGTTCAGATTAATAATCAAAATTCAAAAAAATAAACTAAAGAAACACAAATCAACATTATTTTGTCTAAAAAAATTTCAGAATTGCACATGTATTCCCAAAAAAAACTTATAAATCAGTTACAAGTTCGACATAGCAAAAAATAATGAAAAAATTAAATGAAAATAAACAATAGAATCGAAATTACTTTTAAAATAAAAGTTTGAAGATCCACAAGTGAAATGCTCCAAGTAAGCGCGCCGGAAAATGACGGCAAAAATAGTGAAAAATGGCCGGAAAAATAGTGAAAAGTGAAAATAATGAAGAATTATAAAAAATAGGGCTATAAGGGGTAGAAGAGAGAACGAGAGAATGAAGGGGAAGTTGGGGACTTGGCAAAAATTAGGGTTAGAAGAGAGAATGGGAGAACGAAAAAGAAGAGAGGGGGAGTTTGGATTATATAGGCTAGATTATGCGACCAAAAATAACGTTGCCAATTTTGTCGCCTATTTTTTAACGTTTAAAATTTGAACTGAAGCATGATTGGTGACGTATTAGGCGACAAAAAAGGCCTTATGCGACGTGTTAGGCGACTTACTTTTTGATCGCATAGCATTGAAATTCAATTTTGAAAACACAAGAGCACATATTTTTCCGCTAATGTTCTAATGCGACAAATAATGCTACAAAAAAAAATTAGGCGACAAAACATGCAACCTAAAAGGTTGTCACAGGCAAGCGACAAAGAGTTTAGTCGCCTGTTTTGTCGCCTAACCTCTCACCTCAGTTTTGCGTTTTGTCTTCAAATGAGGATGTTTTTGTAGTGTCAAAGGGGATCATAGGAGTTTGAGAAGAATACGATTTATTTGATCAAATTTATTTTCAGATGTAGTTTTTTCTTTTTCTTTATTCTTTTTCTTTAAAATGATCATTAACGTTTAAAGAAAATACATTTTGTTTAGGTCATGGGTCAAAAAATTTGTTGGATAAAAACTAACTTTAACCTTTAGCCCAATAAATACAATTATTAAAACCCTCATAGTTATCTGCTATTATTTTAACACAAAAACTTGGGTGAGACCGTCTCACTTGTGAGACACCTCTTATTGGGCTAGCCCAATTATATATATCTTTTTTATCAATTTTACAAATTAATATATTAATTTCAAGAGTTAAAAGAGCAATTTGAAGACTTAAAAGACAAATTTTATGGATTTGAATTTGACATTTTAAGACATAGAATTTGACAGTTTTAAGACTTAAAAGATCAATTTCAATACTTTAAAAACTAATTTTAAGACTTAAAGGACCAATTACTAGTAGGGATGGCAATGGGTCGGACTCGGCCCGAATTATACATACTTCGACTTTGCTCCGGATAAGAGTCGGACTTATTTTTTCACTCCACCTCCACTCGGAGTCGGATTATGCATACTCCAAGTTTGCCCCGACTCGGACTCTCGAACTCTCGGACCTCCAACGGATTTTGATTAATATCAAACAATATTGTTGTGATATTGTATTAATGATTTTAAAGCATACAAAATTAACAAAATATATTTTTCAAATACAATTTAACAAAAAATATGTACTTTGAATTCAAGTTTAACAAGAAAAATAGTTCAACAACTAAAATTTAACAAAATTTTCTCGCATTTTGATTTGACGTATTTTATTTCTCTTGATCTGATTTGTCGTATTTTGATTGATTAATCTAAATAAAATACCAAGTAATTTTTCAAAATTAAAAATTACAATTACTATGAGAGAGAGCTTGAATTAGTAACGTTTAGAGTTTTAAAAGAAACAAAATATTGGTGTAAAAGTCAAATTCAAAGTCGGATTTCCTTCAGGGTCGGAGTCGGTCGGAGTGTCGGATTTTTAATAAGGTCCAACTCCGGTCCGTCTCTAACTCGGACTCGGATCATAAAGTCGGAGTCGGAGTTGGATGACTTTTTCCTCGGACTCGAATCGGATTATTTTCCTCGGATCGAGTCGGACTAGGGTCGGATTCGGACTGAATTGCCATCCCTAATTACTAGACTTAAAATTCACATTTCAATTTTTAAGTAGGATGACTCAAATATTAAAGTTGATATTAAAAACTATGAAATTAACCTTTTAAGTCTTAAAATTAAATTTTTAAGTCTTCAAATTGTCGCTTTAAGTCTTAAAATTAGTATATCAGAATATTGTAAAATTCTTGTTGAGCCTAAGGTAATTGCACGGGTAAGACCGTCTCATACGAAAATATCTGTTATTTTAATAATTTTTATTTCTCTTATTTCTTCATTTTAAATATTGGTGTTGGTTACAATGAAGTTGCATAATTGACAAAATGGTAACATTACAGGCGCATCACTCAAAGTGTTTCCAAGAGGAGGTCAAAGATAACTGCAACAGTTTTCTCCAGGTAATTACTATATTTATCATTAATTCATGCACTATAATCAATCAAATAGCTAGGAGATAATGTTCGGCTCTTCCGATAGACATTGTTTATATGCACCTATGTCTAAAAGCTTAAGCTGATGGTTGAGGCCTCAGGATATGTTATATACTCTAGCATGCCTCACCACACGAGAGCTCATTGAGCTAGAAGTGTGGATGCACATAGGTGCTGAATATTCCACTTCAAATGAGGGATGGTTGAGATTTGAACCTGTGACCTCTTGTTACGTTTGCTTTTATACTATGTCAAAGAACCAAGTCAACCAAATGCTTAAGCTGATGGTTGAGGCCCTGGGATATTTTATGTACTCTAACAACCTGTTTGGTTTGGAAAGTTTGAACAAAACATCATATATCTTCACTTAGTGTCAAGAAACCAACTCAATTAATAGCTGAAACAGATGGTAGAAGCCTTAGAATATGTTATATATTCTAACACACTCGCTCCCACGAGATACTTTTAGGCCAGAAGTGTGGATACAACACATGCCCTCTTCATTCTTGGTGCTAAGTATTCCTCTTTATGAGGGTAGTTGAAATTCCAACCTATGACCTCTAGTCAATTGTCATGCGCTTATGATATATACCACGTCGAAAAACCAACGATTCAACCAAAAGCTTAGATTAATGGTTGAGGCCCCAAAATTTACTATATATTCTAACACTTGCTGCGCAGGAAAATGGACTGAAAATTGCACCACAAACAAAAGAAGGTATAGACATGAAAAGCCATGGCCAAGACATGCAACTTAGGAAGAAAGGACTCTGTTTAGTTCCAATCTCTGTATTACTAAATTACATTAACTGAAACCCTCTGTAAACATCATCATCATCCTATCCAATATATCCCGCTCATAGAAACCCTCTTGTAAACATATCAAACAAAAATGTAGATAGTTTTCATGTGGAAAATTAATCAATTTTTTTTTGCCTAAACCTTAATTACATGCTACTTAACACTTATCTAGCCATGTACACCATGCATGGGATGGGTTTACATTGTACTTTTTATTTTTTTTGCAATAAAATGTTTAATTACATCAACTAATTTTTGTTATGTTTTTCTATATTATCTATAGATTTAAATCAATAAAGTAAAGCTTTGTATCCGTCCCAATGTTGATTTTACTAGTATTAACTTTTGAAATTTTAATTATCTATAATTTGAGATATTAAGAATTGAAAGTATTGCGTTAAATAGTCTAATCATTATCGTACTCAATATACCCTGCGCATAGAAGCAATGATTATTACAAATAATTATACTATAAATTACAAAACTATATTAGTACTTTAGTAGTTTCTTGTATGAATGATAATTGTCTCCTCGCAAATAACACCAAACGAACATAGAATTTTGAAAATATTTTGCAACACTTAATTAATGATAGAATTTAGAAAATGGGCCTGAGCAACCCAAATAAGGAGGAGAAGAAGTAGTCCACTCATAAACCCAAAGAAGGTTCACTGCTAAAACCGTTTTAGTAGTGAACCTTCTTTGGGTTTATGAGTGGTCTACTTCTTCTCTTTCTCCGATGTGGGACAACTCACATGTGGGTAACACATGGACACTTCAACAATTAAGTTGCTCAAAAGGTCTATGGATGATTAATAGTGTGTGAAAATTTTCCTTTTCTAATATTTTTCCATAATTGTACGAAAAGATGAGTTGAAATTTACAATGCAAAGAGATACAACAATCTCTTTACACACTTGATGCAAATTATGTGAGCTAAATAATATTGTGTTTGTGTGATTGTAATGCACATATCAATAGACAAGTCCCCTATTTTTAGTGATTATTCATGCTTTCATCCCCTGATCATTTAACGCCCAATAATATACAACTTGGACTCGGATACTATGTGGGACACTGGTACGTGTCCAAGAGTCGAATACGTCTAAATATTAGATTTTATGCTCTAAATGAAGTGTCTAAGTGCATACTAATGTCCGAACATCAAGGATCAAATACGCTTACGTGAAGTAAAATGAAGACTCTGAGTAACATAACACGGTAAAACATCAATAAATATGAAATAACATGCATTACGAAATAAAGCATTATTAGTTCTTGAAAACACACACTGATCAGGAGCGGTCGTTTGAGGGTGCATGTATTCAAATGAGTGCACCTTCAAAAACAAAGTTCTTAAACAAGCATCTAGCACTAGTACAAGATCTCAGGATTAGTGCGTGAAAAGTTTTTTTAGTTACCACGTGAAAAACTTGATGATTGAGCATTGCGTCATTCCATATTGTTTATTGAGCTTTGTGAGGTGACGCAAGAAGACTCACAGACGGCTAACAGAAAATTAAGGAAGAACTAAGTGGGCCTACTTAGTGACAAGTAAGACAGAGATTGAAGGGAATTAAACAAAGATGTGGGAGGGATGTTTGATTTACTATTAATTAATATGATTATAATTATTACTTGTCAACTAAATATTCCAACGAAATCTTCTTTAAACTATAAAATATTAGACAGAATCTTTACCAGAAATAATAAAAGTCAATAATTAAAACAAATTAAAATTAAATTAGAAGTTTAATTATGTTGATTTAATATTATGTATCCATCATTTAGATTGAATCTTTTTAACGGAAATTCAAAATTGTAAATTTTGTTTAATCAACTAGGTGTGAACAATCTAGTAGGATATAAGATTCACACAAATTTGTATCTAAGATTCAGTCTGAATTTTTTTATTCCTCAAGAGTGTATGACCAATTATTACTTTTTATGTATTTTTTTCTTGTATATGGTGGTGATGACTCAGTGACTCAAAACAAGACACGTCATGTTGTGAGCAACGATGAGGGTGTGAAGGAGTTGAAAGCATTGAACATAGAGCGTATGGGGTGCATTGGACAAAGCAAGGTAAGCTTTGGTCAAGGTCACAAGAGACTTTTAAGGATGTTTTGACCATGCCTTGAACAAGACAAGGCATCAAAAGAGATTGCTCGGACAAGACAACGAGAATGCAACAGTCAGAATGTATCAGGGCACTATGCTCGTTCAAGTAAGGTAAGTGCTCATCTAAGCACATTGGTCAGAAGCAGGCAGAAGGGTCTCAGAAGATGTCGCTCGAACAATCAAGACCTAGGCTCGAACGAGCGCCAATTCAGGAGTCAAACGGCTAGTTTTTAAATACGTTTTTACATTGAAGGGTGCATTATATTTTTGATTTATCGTTGCTTTATTGATAAGTTACGTGTGGATTTTAGAAGGTTGTATGTCCTTTATTTAAAGGACTTTAGACTTCATAGAATCAACACACAACACATGTAGAAAGGGCTAATTCATAGTGAAGGGCTAGACTAAACACCAAGAGCATTTTTCTTCTATTTATTAGTATTGTGAGTGATCTCAATTGTAAGATATATCTCAAGTATGAGAATTTATTCATTATATATTATTGAATCCATTATATTAATGAAAATATTTTTTTAGGGGAATGTATCCAAGATACCTTATAAACTTGTGTTTGTTGTTTGTCATCTCTGTTGTTTATATTTTGAGGGGGTTTGGCAAATGACTGATAGCTGGTAGCAAATAGCTGATTATAATGACTGATTTGACCAGCTGATTTTATTAACTGGTTTGACCAGCTGATTTTGAACCCGCTGCTATAAGCAGCTTTTTTAAAAACAACTTATTCGTATCAACAAGCTTTTTCAACCAGCTAATTCACCAAACACTGACATTAGCTGGTTTGACCACAAAACCCTCTATTTATATATAAATAAACTAAAATTGCTCAATAAGCTAATTTGCCAAAACACCCCTTTATTTTTCATCATTTTCTTCATTGTTTCTTTATCATTGTTGAGTCTAAGCACCCGCTCTTTCATTTCTTATTTTTCTTAAAAAGTCGTTATAACTTGCAAGTACATTTCTATAAAAACTGACTAAAATTCTCATATTTATTTCTCCCATCCTTAAATATTTTGTTATAATATTTTAACTTTGTCAGCTAAAAATCAACCATAATAATACCAAATCAAAAAATCTTGTATGAGATATGTCTCATGAGACGTGTTCATATAATTAGTCTAATTCTTTAATTGATTACTTTAAGATTATAAGTAATCGTTTTAAGGTTATAAGTATCACTCTAAGATTATAAAAAGTTCTTATTTATTTTAAAATTATAAGTGATCACTTTGATGTTATAGGTGATCACTTTAAGACATAAAGTGTATATATTAGGTCAACTCAATAGAGATGGTCTCACCGTGAAATTGTCTCATTTAAGAATTAGTGATTTTTCATTTATATTAACTTTGTTCCTAATGAATTTGACTATATTTTCAATTAGGAAAATGATATATACAGCCCTAAGGACTGTATATAAGATGGAATCTTGTATTTTATCTATGTATTTTAATAATATTTTCTTTTTGAAAACATAATAAATTAATTACACTTTGTTAATTTAACATTTATTTTTTCTTGGAAAGGTAAAATAATTATATAAAATATTAATTATTTTCAGTTTTGAGATTAGATTCTTTTGAAAAGTCATATTTATTGATGATAAAGAGGAGTTGTTGATTCTTATGTACAGTCCTAAGGGCTGTAAATATCATTACCCTTTCAATTTATTATTAGACATATGTCACATGACTTTAAAAATCAAAAAATTAAAAAAATTAAAAAAATGTCAATAATACCAAACGGGTCCTAACTCCTAAGCTAATGACAATTTTCAAAAGGAAAAAAAATCAATACAAGGCCAAGTCAGAAGGGTTTGAATATAATTAGTTGCTAAATCACTAATTAAGCAATTAAAAAATTTAGGATTTATGGTTTGATTAATGGTGAAGTCGTACACTTATCATCACCAAATCATTAAGCATCCCTTTCTTCCTTTTTTTTCAACGACTAACTTGTAAATATATTATGTTTTATGAAGTTGACATGTTTTATATGACCAAATTAAGAAATGTTCCTCACACATAAAAAAATTGGGTAGGTATTAAAAAAAATAATATATATCTCTAGTCTAAGTAATTACTTTTTATAATATTAAGCTGCTTAAAATAATTTTTTATGATTTTAAAATAATTATTAGAAAAATAAATTAATTATTTAGACTTGTTTTATGATGAGACGATATATTCATATAAACTTATTACTATTCATTAACAAGTAGAGTCATATGTATCAAACCTAGTTTAATTGGAAATCAATTGGTGTTCAAAATTATGATTGAAATTCATTTTATTTTCGTTTTTTGTTAAAGAGTATTGATAGAATTGATTTGACAAGCTAATGAGCTATTATCACTCTTAAGTATTTAGGGTTTGTTTGTTAGCCAACACTAAATAATGAAAATATTAATTGGAAAATTAGTGTAATTTTGTTAGAAATTTTTTTTGACAAGTTTAATGGTCATGTTTGATTTTCTTAATTTCACAATATTTTTTTTCTTTACAGAATGCATTCTAATACGAAACAATTAAAAAATGGAGTATTATATAGTAATGGAAAGTTGTGAACAAAAAAACTTTTTTATGATCAAAGCGTTATTACCATGTAAATAATATGATACATATCATAAAAAATTACTATCACCATAATTTAGTATCAATTACGAAACGAATATACATTAGGTAGTATGCACCTTAGGGATGGCAATAGGTCGGACTTGGCTCGGATTATACATACTCCGACTTTGCTCCGGATAATAGTCGGACTTTTGTTTTCAGTCCACCTCCACTCGGAGTCGGATTATGCATACTCCAAGTTTGCCCCGACTCGGACTCTCGGATCTCCAACGGAGTCGGATGCAGAGTCGGATTATTATCAAATAGTATCGTTGTGAAATTTTACGAATGATTTTAAAGCATACAAAATTAACAAAATATAATTTTCATATACAATTTAACAAATAAATATGTACTTTAATTTGAGTTCAATTTAACAACATAAATAATCCTACTACTAAAATTTAACAAAATTTTCTCGTATTTTGATTTGGCTTATTTTATTTCTCTTGATTTCATTTCTCTTATCTTGATTCATTAATCTAAATAAAAATACCAAGCACTTTTTCAAAATCGAAAATCACGATTAGTATGAGAAAGAGCTTGAATTAATTGCATCTGGAGTTTTAAAGGAAACAAAATATTAGCGTAAAAGTCAAATTCAAAGTCAGATGTCCTTCAGGGTCGGAGTCGGGTCGGAGTCTCGGATTTTTAATAAGGTCCAACTCCGATCCGTCTCTAACTCGGACTCGGATCGTAAAGTCGGAGTCGGAGTCGGATGACTTTTTCCTCGGACTCGAATCGGATTATTTTTCTCGGATTGAGTCGAACTAGGGTCGAATTCGGTCTGAATTGCCTAGTAATAAATAGATTAAACGTTTTATAATTTCATATAAAATGATTTTTAGTTTTTTAATAGGATTGAACATTTTATAATTTCATATAAAATGATTTTTAGTTTTTTAATAGGATTAAACACTATAAATTATTCTCATTGTAAGTTGGGTGACTGGTCTTGTATCAAAGTACGCCCTTCTGTCAAATAATGATTTTTAGTTAAAAAATAGGATTAAACATTTTATAATTTCATATATTTGTCATTTATTTTAGTTGTAATATCATGAGTTTCGGCCTTGAGGAGCCCTTATTTGTGATCATTAGTTAAACTAAATAAAAAGATAAATAAAAAACGAGCCAATGAGAATCACTATGCGTAGGGGAGAAGGATCAAATTAATCTTTTTTAAATGGTGAGAATCAAAATTTTAACACTCGACTGCTAAACTAATTTGAAATTGTCTTTGCTTAGAGTATATACAATATAAACAATTAGGTTGTGCAGTTTTGATTTTTATTTGATTTGTTTCAATACAAAGATTATTATTATTACCATTACAAATAATTGATATATATATATATATATATATATATATATATATTGCTATTTTAGGTGTTTAGGATCAAAAACACAGCATAAAGTATCAAAAAAACCTCAACAATCAAAATATAGTCTTTTCGGCTGATATAACTTTCTTTATTACAATTTCAACACAAATTCATGTATGAAATAGTTTCACCATGAGACGCACCCAATACATACGTTGAATAGCTCATTTAATACAGAATATTAGCATACGAGCTTGCTATTGTGAGCTCGTTTGACCAAGATCCGCTCTCACACAAAAGTAACTCCAATTTGAATCTCATCTCTCCAAGGTTGTTGGCACCTTATACACTAATAACCAATCAAAGGGCCCCACATATTTGGAAATACGACTATTATAGTGCTATAAATGTAGGTCTTAACTCAAAAACTTGTGTATTATCATTTCATTGTGTTCTTTTTTAGTTGAGATCAAAAAGCTAACACATAGTAGTTCATAATGGATGAATCAATTGCAATGAGCTCCACAAATAAGATGATGATTACTCAATTATCTGATCCCCCTTCTGCTAATTCCTGTGAAGAAAGTAGTTGGACTTTCTACTTTGAACACTTCTTAACCAACAATCATAGTCACATTTCATCAATGGTTTCATCAGATGCTGCTAAATTACCTAAGAATCTTAATATGTATTGCAACAACAATACATTCTTTGATGATGATTTAGAAGATACTGCTACCTCACCTCATCACTCACCTAAGGTACTCCCTTTCTTTCTCTCAATTTGCACCACTTTTCTTTATACTTTATCTGACTAATTTTGCGCCTTTTTATTGCAATGATCACTCTCTTTTGACCGCCCTCTCCTTATGGGTATGAGACGTCGTCTATCTTTCCTCTCTAGACCCTGAACATAGATTGTCTATGAACAGAATACACGGGATTTGATGATGAAGATGATTCTCTTTTTCTTTAAGATAACTCATCCACAAACTTATTCTCTTTTTTCATCTTAACTGCTCAATTATCTCGTATATTTATTACTTGTCTTATTATTCAACTAGATTTTTCTTGAGCTTTATTAAATACCGTCACCCTTTATAAATTAAATTTTCAATATTACCTTTAAATTGTAACATTTCATCATTATTCATATCCTTCCGGTTAATTTTTTCCAAGAAAAATAAAATCATGAACGTGATGTTCATATGTATCATATCATCATCATCATCGTACCCAGTGTATCCCGGTCATAGAAAATTATGATCAGGGTCTGGGGAGGGAAGAACTTCGGCAACTCATATCCATAAAGGAGAGTGCGATCAAAAAATCTCTCAGCTTGAGAAATGCCTTCCAAGAAAGAGAAACCTGCAACTTACAAATTGGCCGCTAAGTAGAATATATACAAATAGCTAAAAATATGTATCATATGTAGCTATAATAATGGAGATATATAGTACTCCATTATTAATATCAATTACTTGATTTAGTGATAAATTTTAAATTTGTTTGAATTTTAATCTAACTTATGTTTGAATTTTTTTATTATTCACGTTATCAAACACCTCAAAGTGTTGAGATGGTCTATTCTACATTGACAAATTAAAAATGACGTGTACATTTTATAAGTTATTGGAGACCTTCAACCTATTATCATATGGTTTTGAAATGGTATATATCTCCTTGGCTTATAAAATATGAGCACCACGTATGACATTCATAATAATTCCAACCAAATTCAACACAAACGCGTTCTTTAGCGGGATCATTTTTTTTATAACACTTGATTAGCAAAGTACGTTGTCAGGATGGATTTGGTCAAGTGTGTGCAAGTTGTTCGATAGTAGTACTGCTCCTATATTATAGAGCTTCAAATAATAGTTTGATATAAGGAAAATTTACGTAGAATAATCCAAACTATTTATGATATTTCTACAATAATCTCACCTATTGATTAACCATGAATAATTTTAATTTTAAGGGGCATTTTTCTAGAGTAAACCCGGTAACCGGATGACTTGCTATATCAAGTTTTATTTTTAAAAAAAAAAGATAAATTAAAATAAAATGTCAAAAAAATGTTAAAAAATATTCATAAAAAATTTATGATTTTTTTTATTATTTAGAATTTTTTATGTAAATTTTTAAAAATATTTTCTAATTTTAAAGTAATATTTAATTTATTTTTTTGGTGAATTACCTATTATAGCAGGTCATCGGGTTACCCAAGTTTACTCTAGGAAAATACCCCTCAAAGTTGGGATTATTCATGGTTAATCAATAGATAGGATTATTGTAAGAAAATCATGAATAGTTTGGATTATTCTAGGTAATTTTTCCTTAATTTAATATATATTTATTCCAATATTTAAAAGATATAACTATTACAATCGCAAGGGTCGTTCCTCTGGGTAATTTTGAGATGCAACCATCCAGGACCTAATTTATAAAGGGTTCAAATTGAGTTAACCCTTATTATTGAAAATTAGTTTTTAATCATATATTTGTACCTTATCATTATATGATCTTAAATTCGTATATTTATTTGACATTGATGTGATGAGAAAAAAAATTATATGATTCATAGTTGAAGAAAAAACCGAGAATATACTTATACAAGGATCCTAATTTTAGTTGCCCAAAATTTATTAGAAACGGCACTCAGAATCGCCAACAGAAAATAAGACAATTTTTCGTGGGTAGAACCGGACTTTTTTCATTATTATTAATCCAAATATTTTTAGCAATACGTTTAATTAATCAGTTTGTTGAATTGTCTTATTTAGGAATATGACTCCAACCAATTTCAGAGGGATCGCAAGGACAATTATCATATCACCATTTCTCAGGTATAATCAACATTTTTTCATTATTATTAATCCTAATATTTTTAGCAATTTTCTTAGACTAGTTTTAAACTAAAATTTAAATATTCTATTTAATGAGAAATAAATATTTTTTTTGGAAATTCTACATGATAGTATTGGACTTTCATGAAACGTCAGCGGTAACACTTCTGTAAGATTTTTTCACATGGTAGCATCCAGTTTATACCTTATCTAACTGTCGTAGCATTTTCCGTTAAATTCTTGTCAATTTCAGTTTAATTCACAATTTTTAAGTGTTGGTTGTTGTCTTTATAATTTTCTCTAAACCATTTTTATGCTCTCAAATGTTTAATTCAACATTTAACGTTTAATTTACCATTTAATTCATCAACGCTCTCAAACATTGTAAGAATTAATTTTGTTTTCATTTAAATTGTTGGCCTTTTTTGACAAAAGGTTCCTTAAGCACTATTACATAAGCCATAATGTTAACTTAATGTACTTAATTAGGATTGTAAAGTTCAAAATATGCATTTCAAGCACTAATACATATGTACTTAGTTTGGGTAAACTATAAAGACAACAATTTAAATGAAAACAAAATTGTACAACATTTGAGAGCTTTGATGAATTAAACAGTGAATAAAACGTCAAAGTGATGAATTATACATTTCAGAGCATAAAAATGGTTTACGGCAAATTATAAAGACAACAACCAACACTTGATAAGGGTAGAAACGTCAAAATGGTGAATTAAATGGATTCTAATATGCTACAACATGAAAAAATCTTATAAAAGTGCTACCACTGACGTTTCACAAAAGTTTTGAAATTTTTTTATATATTTTATCCGAGGAAATAATACTTCCTATAAAAATCTACTTCTTTGTCGGTTTCAATATATTTCTCTACAAAAATTCTAAAAAAATTAATATAAAAAGAGTAAAGTCATAAAGACAAATGGAGTAATTTCTTACAAATATTTATTCCTCTAAAAGTTTGTTCGAACTTATTTGATCAAGCTAAAAAATTGTTTAGAATCCCATTAAAATAGTAAAATTAAGCAATTTGATTGAAAAAATAGAAAATATTAAGAATGGTGCACATTATTTTTATGTGGACTAAAAGTATGTTTATTGTTACTCTTGAAATGAGTCTTAGAGAGACTCTTAAGACAACACTAACCAATAATATGTACTGTACATTTTACGATTTTTTAAGATTCTTGTGGACCCATTTTTTATGAATCATTTTACAATCATACTATCACACTTATACCTTTATAAAATAAATTTAAAAATATTTTTTAAGTATAAAGTAAGTGTAGAAAGAATTTTGTATGAATCTGAATAACAAAAATAAATAAATAAAAATTAATTGCAATATGATGTAGCAAAGTTTGAAAATTAAAATTTGAATCTAAAAATATAAACACGTCAAGTTTATTAAAGACTTAATATTACAACCTTTCATTTTAAACTAGACAAGAGCATGTTTTTGTGTGGTGATTTGGTAATAAAGTATTGGTCTATAATTGTTAACAAGTTATGTCAAACACATCACACATGTGGCTTTTTAATGCAGGAAAATGAAGAATCTTCAAAGCATGAAGAAGAAGGCAATAGTATGAGTTTCCTAGAGACACAACTAAGGCGAAAAGGACTTTGCTTAGTTCCTATGTCTATGTTAATAAAACACCTTAATTAGTTATTAAGTATCTTTTGGCAGTGCTCTCTTTTATGGGTATGAGTCATCGTTGTCCTTTCCTCCCCAGATCTTGCCTATAATTTTCTATGAGCGAAATACACACCGGATGATGTTGAAGAAGAATTAGTTATCAAGTATATATGTATGTATTTAGTTAAGGCGAATTTAAGTTTGGGCCGCCTGCCTAAGACATGGCTCAAGACATTATAATACAAAAAATGGTACTAAAATTTATTCGACATAGATATAGAGATGAGTGTTCGGCTCATCTTATACTAATATTCTGAATTCACCATTGATTATAATAGTTAATTGATTAAGTCTAGTTTGTAAGTGTATAGCTCCTTCTTCATGTAAATAATGAAAACAAGGATATAAGAAGTTTGTCTATTCAATATATAATGGAGAAAATAGGAATCAAAGTAAATAGTTATATAGTTTAGGCCAAAAGTCTTTTTATGTGTATTGTAATAAACAATTGTAAAACTTAGATTTATAGATTTTTTTTTTCTTTTACCTAAATTTATGTGTATACTTAATTTTAGAGCTTATCTAGTGCAAGTGATGGTGTACTTTTGTAAGAAAGTTTTTTTGTGCTTAAGAAGTTATTTTCCTTTCTTTATATAATTATTTAATTATTAATTAATTGAACCTAGGTTTAATACATCCATTTCAGCGGGGTTCAATCTTTTGAACGAGATGAATATTATATCCATCTTTTGTTGTAATAAACAATGTTTGGTCTATTTTGGGTATGTAAAATAGCTTCTCTTCAATACGAACTAGTTTGAACCAACATTCATATATACTTAAGTTTATATAGGGCAACAATTAAACCTATCAAGCTTGTTTCTATCAATTAAGAAAGGTTTAATTTATTGGTTTGTTATCGAATAGATTTTTCTTTTTTTCCATCTCCAAGTTGTGCTCTTGTTGTCTACATTAATGACAACACCATCTTACCAAGTTATGCTCTTGTTGTCTACATTAATGACAACACCATCTTACTTTTGTTGTTCAGGTGCCCTCTTGAGAGACCCTTTTTTGTAAAGACGACTCTTAAAAGTTCAGCCCAAATTTATATTTAGAGTTGTAACAATATATATATTTAGAACTGGACTGGGCTTTTGAGAGCCGTCTTTACAAAAGACGGTGTCAAGTAAGAATTTGTATATGTTGTTTGATAATTGCCCAAATCGATGAAATGATTTTTTTTCTCACATTGTTGTATGGCTAAGTTCTTTTGGCCACGCTCTCCTGCTCTCTTTTATGGGTATGAGTTATCGTCATTTTTTTCTCACTAGACCCTATCTATTGTTTTCTGTGAGTGGGATACAATGGGTAGGATAATGATGATGTTGTTGTAGGGCTAAGTCACTCATGACTCCATGATTTGGTTTGACACTTTTAACTTGACGGAAGCTAGTAGCCGTTGCATTATTAATTTTCTGAATTTGTTATCTAATCTCTTAGTGTTTGGTGGTACCATGTTGGGTGGTTGTGTTTGGATAAATTAATCAGGTTGTTGGTTATTGGATAGTTAATGTGTTTTTTAAGCTTTTTAAAGAAAATTTAAGACTTTATTTTGTAAAAAAATAGCTCCCATTTTTTAGATTCCATTTTTTTGGTGGATTTGACTCAAATTTTTGAAACTTTAATAATTCGTAGCGAAAACTATTTATTGCATCTTTGTTTTTTCAATTTATCCGAGGTAAACGATAGTGTATGCAGTATCATGGCAAGAAATGAATGTTTTTTTTCGGTGTTAGTTGAGGAAGTTTTCAAGAAATCGAATACTAGAAAGAAATATTAATGTAATCTAACTTTTACCAAACACCTCGTTAGCTATTTTATCGATTAAAAAGTTCAAAAATAAAAATCAATAAAAAACATTTACCTAACAATCCCTAGATTATACAGCAAAACATAGAATGGCAGAAATATGAAAATTAGCCAATGCTTGTGCAGAACATAATTCTATAGAATGGAAATGAGACATATTTATACCAGCTTTTCACATATACAATCCTTACAATGAGTTCCTACAATTGCCCAATTTGAAGGGCTGTCTGATTCCTAACAAATTATGGACTAGTATAACATGAATAATCAGTGGCGGATCTTAGACAATACGTTAGAGAAAGTCGAGCCAACCATCCAAGTAAAAAAATTGTGGTGACAAAATTTAAACTTTATACCCAAAAATTCTCGAAAAATTCTCATTTGACGTGGTTTCGCAATAAAACCATCTCTATTGGGCATATTCAATGTATATTCAAAGTCTAAGTGATCGCTTATAACTTGAAGTGGAGTCTTACTTATAACATTTAAGTGAACACTTATAATCTTAAAGTGATCGGTTAAAAAATTGAGTTGATTATACAGATCCGTCTCATAGTGAGACAATCTCATACAAGACTTGTTTTGCCACTTTACCGAGAATTTCCATGTTAACTTGTAAGAGAAATGAGAATAAGCATCAATATTCATTTGAACCCAACTACCATTGTTAGTGTACTCCCAATGAACGGCCACGAAACATTGATCATATACAGTAAGGTTTTTGTTATTTAAATTTTGTACAATTTTTACTTTTTTTCTGGAAGCTTCTCTAACAACTCTGGTATAATCTCAAACAAGTCACCAACAAGCCCATAGTCCGCCACCTACACAACCAAAAAGGTAACAGATTTCAATGAATAATACGCTTCAACAACATTCTATTACTACCCTGACCATAGTTTTCTATGAGCGGGATACACTGGGTATGATGATGATGATGAACAACATTCTATTACTACATTCTATTTCTCAGGCATAGTTTTCTTGTCTAGGAGGGTAGTACTTGATTATTTTGATGCCTTATCCATATAATGGAGTTTTTGAATGACTGGGGTCGGCTACATAAACCCAGTGGTCGTCCACATGAACCAACACATCAGTTTCCACGATGCATGTATCCCATGGTTTACAATGAAAGAATATGATCTTTGACGGGATAGTGTATCAGTACATGTTGATTAGCCAGCAGTAGCAATAAGTCTCAACACTCTGAAGTCTGAACTGTTATGAACTAGTGTGTTTCTGCTGAAAAATAGGTCAAAAGTAATTTCACGGTTTCTTCACATAGCTAGAAATCTGGGAAATTTGTATTGTGGCAAAGAAATTTAACCAAATATTCGGTTTCATGTTTAGTCGAGTTTAAAAGAAGGGTGTGATCCTCGTTTTGGCAAAGAGGGGATAAGCAAGAAAATTCAAAGGCAGCGCAAAGGGAGAAGAGCCAATTACGCATATCACGAATTCCAAAATAATTATAATGAAATGGCATATGCAAGGCAGAAGTCGGAAACACAATCATGAAAACTAACCTGGAATATTGGAGCATCGGCATCCTTATTTACAGCCACGATGACTTTGGAGTCACGCATGCCGGCCAAGTGCTGAATGGCGCCTGAGACCCCAAAAGCCATATAGAGCTCAGGTGCAACAATCTTTCCTGTTTGCCCAACCTAAAAATAAGCAAGAAAACAACTTTGAAAAACCGATCAAAATAGCCTTCATACTTCTTTCAAGAGGGCATCTGATGACTTTTTAAGTAGGAAACTTCGTGGCATCATGATTCTGTTTGGACAACAAGGTATTAGCGAGCTGATAAACAAGATAGAAAGTTGGAGGTCCGGAGTTTAAAAAGGGGCGAGGAAGACAGAATACGATTTGGAGGACAGGAGTGGAAGGATATAAAGAATCTAAATTTACAAACTAAGACGGTCAAAAATTGGAATGAACGGAAAAGAAGAATGCATGTGGACAACCATTGGAACTACTATATTGCTTCATGTAGCCAGTCTCAATCTTTTGGGATTAAGTATCTGACATTGCTGTTGTATATAATTTCAAAACTTCCATGGCTTCTCTAAAAATGATTCACACAACAGCAACAACGCCAAAGGCTTATTCATGCAAAGGGTAAACAATTCAAAAATCAAATGGCGAGGTTCATCTCCAAGAAAATCACATGTGTTGACTTGCGTTTCAACGTTGTGATTTGTACTTGATGCAGTTAGTGGTAGATATTCTAGAGGTCTTTAAATTTACGAAAAGTTTTTACAATTTCAGTAGTCAAATCAGCAAGTAGTTCAAAGCTACACCTTTCGTGAGTGAAGCTACAATATCCAAAACGGAGAAAACAATAAATTATCTCCATAAACTGACATATTAAACTAAAATGAAATAGTCTACAAGAGCAATTAGTGTCACTGATTTACCTGTAGTTCATTGGGAACAAATCCAGCATCAACTGCGGCACGTGTAGCTCCAACTAGATAAGAGGCAAAACAAAAAATGTGGCAGGATGACCTTAAGGAATGAGGATAAACTTGGAACATAACTGATAGTAAACAATTTACTTATGAATACCTGCGGCACCAAGTTTCTCAGCAAGCTGTTCTATCATCTTGAAGTTCTCGGCACTTTTCAACCCTCGTCCTCCAGTCACGATAATACGCGCATTTCCAAGGTCTGGACGCTCAGTTTCTTGAGAGCTACGATTAACAAATCTAGATTTTTGAAGAACATCTGAAAATCAATTACCAGAATTTTCTCAGGACACCCGAGCTCATTGAAAATATAATCAGAATAAAGCTATGCAAAATCCATGAATCAGAATTGTGTCAAATGCTATTTGTTTGATTGCACCCATTGGCTCATTAGAAGAGTTTCATAATTAACAATTAGCTGATAGTTCTTAACAACTGTCAAGGGCCCAATAAGAGTGCTTATAATTTACATAGACAGACCTTCATCAAAGGCCGAGGGATCAACCTGAGTAATGGGAGCCGCAGTGGATCTAGTTTCTAATGCTGGAACTGGAAATGAAGGGGTACGGATGGTCAACATGCAAGGAGACTCTCCACTATATCTGACTGTACAAAGAGCATTTCCCGCATAAATTGGCCTGTCAAAGCCATTTACATTTCACACATTAAATTCAATATTTTGTACGAAAAAACACATCCTAGTCGAGAACAAAAAGAACTACGCTTAAGGCAGCATTGAGTATAAGCATTATGCAAGTTAGGGAACCACTTTCCATTGGAAGACCAATGATTAATTTCTAAAACTAAGTGATCCATTATGATGGAGAAAAAAAGAGGAAGAAGAAATACCTCACAAATTGATGAGACCCAGAAATCTCAACTACATCAGTTATGGGAGAAACATCTAAAAGTGCAGCTGCACGAGGCAGTATATTTTTCCCAAATGAGCCAGAAGCAGCAAGAATATGTGTGTAATTTTCTTTCCTTTGAATAGACTCAACCAGATTACCCCAAGCTTCAGCCAACGGATGTACAAATTTATCTGAATCCACCACTAGCACCTACAAATTCAAAGAACTTCAGAAATAAATTGGAAAGTAAGATCAAGCAGTCAAATCCATTTGTTAATGATACAACTATACAAGAGAAACTATATCCTTTATCTCTAAGCAATTACGGGAAAATGCCCACCATTTTTTCTAACAGATGGCCTGCAGTTGAAGCTACCACCAAGGAGAAGAGTTAAAAATACTAATATGGAAAGTGACAATTAACCTTCCAAGATATACAAGAAACACAAAAACCTCAACAACAGGATGCAAAACAGAACCATTATATGAGAAAAATCCATGGAAATCCACCATGGATATGGTCAAAATTATGTGTTAGATTTTAGATGATGAGGATAATATGCATTGATAAAATTTGCTGGTCATATAGGCAAACCTGGGAAGAAAAATAAATCTACGGCTAAGAAAGAAAACGTAGATTCCACAAAGTTGAAAAAGCCAAAATCTTCAAGTGTCATTGACTTGACTCTTTTATAATTGAAAAGAATAAAAACAAGTTGTCATTCAAAAATAAAGATAAGAAATCAGATTGAAGAAAATTGAAAGGAATTTAGAGACCATAAACAACCCAACACCTGTAACATGAGCTTGCTTGGTTGACCAAATTGGTTCACATTCCAATTCGGTGACATGACCAATATTTTATACTATGATCAGACATTACCAAATTTAGGTGTTTTACGACATGGACTAGAAAGGTCATTTGCATAATCATTGAGATTTGCAGAGCCTTTTTATGAGATAACAAGCCCATCTTCATCTAAGCTATGTGGAACGAAGCTGCTTTAGGGACAATTGCTCCACCACCACTAACTATATTGCAGACAACTAGATGCGATCAAATTTTTAAATGTGCGCAAACTAAGAATTTGTACCAAGTATAGCCTATGAGGCTGTAAGGCACTGAAAAAAATATACATACACGTGCGGACACGAGATACAAATAGGGGAAGTATAAAGCTTACCGTCATATAACCGTTTCTGCTCAAACTCCATATCTAGCCTAAGAATTCATTATATTACTCTCAACTAAGACATAGAGAAGTATACGATGAACATTCTATAATAAAAACTGATTATCTAGCAACTTCTCTAAGCAATAGTGTAAAGACAATTTATGGTGGTAATAAAAAAAACATAGGTGGCCCTATTACAATAAAAGTCAGGAATTAGACTTAAAGGAGTTACCTGAGAGATTAAGGGATGACATGAGGCAGCATGTGAAGCAGCTTGTTGAAGAGAAGGACCAGAACCAGCCAATAACATCGAGATGGAATTATCCTTGCTTAAAGATTTTGCAGCCTCTACAGAACTAATAGATGATGACTTGATGGTACCTCCTTCATGTTCAGCCAACACTAGTGTGCTAATCTATTACAAAAGGCAGAAAACATACCCAGTGAGGACATAATGCAGCAACCAACTTCATTCACAAGCAAAAACACATAAAAATATAATAGTAGTATTTCAATAAAGCATCTAGTAATTTGTGATATTATTGTGTTTCAACTTTCAACCATAGTTCACAAAGTTAGAGTGAGCACTGAGCAAGCAAACATTAGATTACATTCAATTAAGTCATTACCCCAATGTCATTAAGTGACTCCCACCTAAGTGAGATTTGGTAGTTCGGATGTACACAAAGAGATTATTTCCGATTGACCCTTGGTAGCAAACATCATCAGCAACTTCACATAAATAAGAATTGCATATGATTTAATGATCCATTTTAAAAGTCTATTACAAACCAAATTCAATGAACAATAAAAACATCTAATTTGTTTGAAGAAAATACAATAGACTAATACCATCCATTTGAGTTTTCCTGTTAAATGCTAGAAACATCTAATGTAGGAAAGGAAAACCGGATGAACTTATAAAGACAGAGGGATTATGAAAAAAAAAAGAGAGAGAGAGGGAAATATACTACACAAGAGAGGGAGTATTGCAGTCACTGAATAGCTTCATAAATCTCTTGATAAGTTAAATTGTCATGCTTATTATGCTTCAATCATCTCATTTTCTTCACCGAATTCATTTTAATGAATTAACATTTGGAGATGTAGTATTAGGTAGAAATGAAAATTTGTGATCAAAATTTTTTATGATCAACTTTTCATTACTATGAAACTGACATGAGACATTTCATGTCATATCCAATATCACCATTTAGTAACAACAACCAATAGGTTGTCACTTGTCAGTGTAATAAAATTGGAGAAAAAAAGATAACATATTTTCTGAAATTCATATATAACTGATTAAGCTCTTTGTCATTGGTAACAAGAATAAGATTGTGTACTTCCAGACCTCCCAAACTCTACCTTAGTGGGAGGATCCACTTAATACCATTAGGATAATGGAACTAATTTAAGATATATGAACATTTATATATGCAATTATATTAAAATCAATAGATAACATGTTTTCTAAAAGCGATATGTGAAGAATCAACCTCTTTGTTACAGCTAACAAAAGTAAGGTTGCATACATCTAAACTTCTAAACCCTAGAAACTAGTTAGGAATCAATTAATTGAATTGGATGGATTTTATTTATGATATATGAGCGATTATAATGTTAACAAACCACCAAAGAGGCTCGATTGGTAAGTTACTTCTCTTCGTGTACCCAACATTCACCAAGGGAGGAGGGGTAGAATAGAGGTAGGGTTGGGTATGTAATCATCACTATGGTTTTCGGGTAAGGGCCTTATTACAAGGGTGTAATGGAGGCAAACTACATTCTTTGTAGCAATAGGCTACTTCCCGTAAGGAAATGAATACCTTAAAACTCGAAAGTTCAAATCAACTCCACGTTCCATAACTTTTGAACTTTACATTAACATCATTTAGGCAATAAATTTCACAGAAGCGAATACATTCCAAAGCAGTGGCAGACCTAGTATTCGTACAAGGGATGCAATGCACCCCAATCCAAAAAATTATGATGTATATGAGCAATTTTTTTAAGTGTAATGGTCATGGGTGCATAAAATAATTACAGGCCGAAGAAAAAAACAATGCTAATCAAGAAATAATACAACGGATGAAAACCACCATCCATTCATTAACTCGATGATATAAAGCAACAAAGTTGGTGCCTTTCTATCAATGCAAACATGTATCTAAATCTTATTTTGAATTTTTTTTTTCAATTTTCGATCTATTAAAATATTTTAATATCACACCCCAATTTGAAAATCCTGGTCTGCTCCCTAAATGTTAAATGCTTCACTAGAAAAAATGCAGAAAATAATTACCCATCAAAGAAAAACAATACAATTACACAAAAGAACTTCAATTCAATCACTGATAAGTAATGACCAAATTCTGCAATGCGAAAACTTTTACATAAACAAATTTTGATGAATTCCTTCCCAGACAACAACAACCTAGTATTTAGTAAACATTGCTTGCAAAACAATAATCGAATATGAATTATTTGAAATGGGGAAAATTATCAATAAACTGATGGCTGATGATGGAAAAATGACAGAAATCCACCATGATCAACACCCAAACAGACCCAAAAAAAAAAAAGGAAATTGAGTAGAGAAGCTTACAAAACGTTGAGTGGTTGTTTGGCGGAGAAAGAAAAGGGCGTTACGAAGTTGGGAAGCTCTAAGCGTTGCTCCAATTGCCATGGCTGAAAGCTGGCGTGAATTGTGATAGACTGATTGGGAGAAATCAGAAATACGAGAGAGAAGTAAAGAAGCCAACCAAAGAAGAATTTATTTGCGTAAGCTTTTGAACCTGTAATTGTATAAGTGTAATTGTAGTTGTAAACTTTTATTTAGTTAAGGTTTTTGATTGTTATTACATTCAAGTGTTTGTCATTAAGCTTATCCATTCATTTTTTTTTTCCAATCATTTGTAAATTGTAAATAAACCGTCTATATTACAGACTTCTTTCAAGAGTCCCGCCCATATCTCCCTTTTTTAACTTACAAAATTATCAATCAGTTTTTTTTTCCATTTATTAATTGGGTCAGCCCCAAAACTTGAGGTAAGAATTTGTGAATTATATTTCCTTTATTACTTTTTATTTGTCCATTTTACCTTTAACACGCATATTTTAGCAAATTTTAATTATTAATATCTCTAAGTACGCATTATAAAGTATTATAAAAATTATATATTAAAAAACTTTACATCAAGACAAATTGAACAAGATCTCACATGAATATATTTTATGTTCAATATATAATTCAAAAATCTAATTTAAATTAATCTCTCTTAAAGTGGACAAACAAAAAAGAATGGAGGGAGTAACATTATAGTTTGTCTCATTTTTAAATTATAGCAAAATTAAGTATTTACCAATTACAAGTGTTGAATTTACATCATGTTTGGATAATAAATTAAAGGGAAATTTCACGTGATAGCATTGAGTTTTTATGAAATGTCCGTGGTAGCACTTTTTTAAGAAAATTCCACATGATAGCATCCAGTTTATGCACAAACTAATTGTCGTAGCATTTTCCGTTAAGTTCTTGTTAAATTCATTATTTTGTATGTTTTTTTCCACATGGTAGCATCCAATTTTTATTTAATTCACCATTTTAACATTTAATTCACCAATTTAACGTTTAATTGACTGTTTAATTACTTAACGCCCATAAATATTGTAATAATGTTATTTTCATTCAAAAATGATACGGTTTATTTAGCGACATTAATATTACTCGTTTAAAAATGACACGATCTATTGTCATTTTAGCGACATTAATATCACTCGTTTGAAAATGACACAATCTATTTTCATTATAAAGTTCAAAAGTAAGTAGCCAAGCACTAATAAGTAATTCAACAGTGTATTTCTTCCCGGTCAAAAGGCGACTTTCAAGCACTAATACATAGTATTTACTTAATTAGTTCCAAAAAGTGCATTTCAAGAACTAGTACATTAAACCTAATTCATTGTCATTGTCATTGTCATTAAACCTAATTCATTAATGATAACACCAAGGGCTTGTTTTGCAAATCTCATTCTTCCAAGAATAAACGCTTGCTCTTTAACTACGCCTTTTCTCACACAAATTTCATATACCTGCATTCAAAAAGTCATTACTTTGCATTTCATTGTGAAGTAAATCCAAATTTAAGATAGTAGCTCAAAGAATTAGCTACCTTCTCCAGTGTATACTACTACGAAGAAAAGGAAGTAGCATCTTTGAATCATAATCTGCATATAGCTCCACCTATTAGCAAAAATTGAGAAACCATACGAGCAGGCATTCAACAATTGAATTAAATTGCACGCTGATACTACCAGCTCATACTTGAAAGCTTAATTCAACAATAGAAAGTTTGGAACGCAATGGTGAACTGCATTTATAAACAGGCAAGATTCGATAGTGGGCACTGGCCAGTAAAGAAGATGAAAACTTATAGACTCACTGCTGCAAACTAATACCCAGTGATTTTCAACAATAGTGGAAAATATAAAAGATGAAATCTAAAGTCTCGTGAATGGGAGCATATAAAAAGTTGTAAACTGATAGGTAAATTAAAACAAAGACCACACAAAATATAACAGCTAAAGTATGCAGCTGATAGATAAATTCTAAAAAATAATATAGAAATGAAGAGAACTAAAATTTGATGGAGAAACTAAGAAAAAAATAACTCTTCACAATTTTCTCGGGATCAATTTTGACCCGAGGAATACAAATACAGAAAAGAGAAGAGCTGAAATTAAATGTAAGCTTCAGAATAAATTAATTATATGGTTATATCGTTGGAATTACATTGGAGTTAGGGAACCAGATTGAACGAGAAAAGAGAAGAAGGAATTAGAGGGAATGAAATTCTAGCTAATTCAACCAATTAACACACAAAATTCAACCAAGTAACAAATGACCACTTCAAAAATGCCATATTTTTCCAATTCAACCAAATAACGCACAAAATTCAGCCAAGGAACACAGAAAATTCAACCAAAAGCCCTAATTTAATATTGAATTCAACCAAATAACAAATGAACACTTCAAAAATGCCATAATTTTCCAATTCAACCAAGTAACACACAATTTCAACCAAAAGCCCTAAATTTCGAAACAAATCAGCATAAACACGAATGTGTGGGCTCGAATCCAACAGCATAAACCCTAAATTTCGCTTTTATTATCCGACAGAAACAGAGACTCGAAGCCATACCTGTGCTACCAGTTCGAAGGTGTACGTGGAACTAAGAATCGAAGATGGGGGACTGAGAATCGCATGTTATGGGAGTGAAGGGACTGAGAATCGCAGGAAGGGAGGGAAGATGGAAGCTTAGTAAAGGGACTGAGAATGAAAATCGCATAAGAAGAGTTAATGGAAGTCTGAGTGAAAATTGCATACAATGAAATCGCCTGTTTGAAATTCTAACGGAAAAGGCAACGTTTTTTTTTTTGTTTTTAAAGCTACAGAAATAAGCAAATGTTGGATGCTGCCATGTAGAATTTTTCTTAAAAAGTAATACTTGCATTTTATGAAAACTCAGCTATCATGTGGAATTTCCCTAAATTAAATGAAAAGGGAAGGAAAAAAAAGGGTTAAGAACTAAGGAGAGAAAGTGTATCTTGTTTGTTTGCTTGGAAGTGAAGGGAAAAGCAAGAAAAATGAGTATTTGCCTTCTAAATCTTTTCACCTTAAGATAAATTATATTCTTAACAAAACTTGTCTATGTTTTCCCGCCAAACCCCCTTTCAAATCCCTCTCCTCCCTTCTTGTTATCCAAACAACAGATTTTTTAATCTTTCTAAATTGCTCCATTTTCTTTCCTTCCATTTCTTTCTATCCAAACATAGTGTTAGAGTATATAAGTCCTAAGTTGTGTATATCATGAAGTCATGTGTTGGGAATGGGCTTAAGAAATGGTGAAGAAACAATAAGCAAAACAATTGCAAAAGAAACAACAAACAACAGAGCAACAAACAACAATTGACAAAACACACAAAATATGAGGTATCTTATAATACCTCCCCCTCAAACAAAGTATCTTATCATTAACATAAACAAGAGTACATTAATGACTCACCTTACAAGCTTTAGAACAATCCTCCAAATCAAAGATTGAAGCTTTACTCATTCTCCCACAAAATACCCTAATAAAAGTGAGAATACTCTAATGTCTAAAACCCTAGTAATCTCTTAATATTAGGCTCTCCCTAATGGTCTCCCAAGACCTCTGTTATAGTCCTAAGACATATAGGGAAGTCTTAAGACCAATGGCAAAAGACCCACTAAACCGAAACATTAAAATAGAAAACCCGCAACAAATTATGTTGTGTGCCGGTCGACCGAGCAAAGTGGGCTCGACCACTCGAGCGTGCAACCAAATACTTCTATCTTCCTTCTGAACTTGGGCTCAACCTGCTGCTCGACCAAGACTAGCTACTTAGCTCGACCTGTCGAGCGGTCCAACAATTCTAATGTTGACTTGTCTTCCTCCACTTGTAAAGCTTCCCTTGAGCCATGCCATCATCAAGACTCTCAATCCCTTACATAACCCTCTTCAAATCATCATCATCCAACACTTGGTCAAGAGACCCAAATCTTAGCACTCCACTTCCCATGCCACACTCTGCAACACTCTCAAGTGTGCAAGACATGGCATGAGCAACGACGTGCTCGAAGTCGTCATCAATGTAGCGGGAATTAACTCTTAATTCAACATCATGAACTAATATAGCAGTGGGACATAATACTTCCTTTGTTTTCATTTGTTCTTTTCGTTCACTTTTCGCGCCGATCCCAATACAAACTTAAAAGTCAAATAATTTAATAGTAAGTTTTTAAAAATTTTAAAAGTTGATATTTAGAAAATATATATTGAGACGAAACTATTAAGATCCCACATGGATATATTGTTTATATAGATCGATGTGAAATTATAGTCAAAATTTGACATTACAATTCATAAAATCTATTTGAGAAGAACATATGAAAACGGAGGGAGTGTATAATAATATTAAAGTCCAAGATAAGCCAAAAAGAAAAACGTAAAAACAAAGTTCAGTAGGAAACGACGACTCGTCGCTTATGTCCCATTCTCTTCAGTTTAAGACAGAGATAAAAGCGGAGTCGACTTTTTGGAAGCGCCGACTTGTCGCCAATCTTTTGTTTTGGTATTTGCGGTTTTGGGTAGTTTCTTTCGACTTATTGGTTGGTCTTAAATATTCCCAACGATTAACCACCACTTTATGATCAGAAATTGATTAGCTATCAGTTATCTTGTAATTTGGCACATGTTCATGTCGTCGTCATCATCATCATCATCATCCTACCCAGTATATTCCGCTCATAGAAAACTATGGGCAGGGTCTGGGGAGGGATGGACGGCGGCAAGTCATACCCGTAAAGGAGAGCTATAAACTCTTCACAAGTTCTTAATCTTCTACAATACATTCTTGTTTCTTTCCATTCACTAGTGCTAAGGAGTGGTGGTATATTTTGTATCTCATTGTGAATTTCTAACATCAAATCCCAAACACCTTATCGGAGAAATATCACAAAAGGAAAGTGACAACACATCTACTATATATATCACGTTTCCGAGCGACGTTCATCATTGCAACCTAATACTCAAGAAGTTCTACGTTACTTAGTGATCTAGAAGGAGTTCATAGCCTAACACAAGGAGAATACAAATTTAGTTTGTTTGTACCTATATTTATTAGATTTCCAATAATAAGCGTTATAAATCGAAAAGTTCAACTATTATCATCAGATCAAATTTTAGTGATCGACATAAAATGAAATTGACTCTTGTTAGTTACCTTTAACCTTCACTATTTCCCCTATTTTGCTTTTCTTTCCCTTTTCATCCTCACCCACCATTTCACCAATCTAGAAAACGTCAATTGAAATGCCCTCCTCTAACCCTTTTCCCATATAAGTTGCTCACTTTAAACCTTCCTCTCAAAAGCTATAAAATAATTCCTCAATCTTTCCTCTTTCAAAAAAAATTATTTCCATCCAATTAACTTGTAATTTTTTATGATCATATATACTGAAATTATGTTGATACAATCAACTAACTACAATTATTATATTTGGTGATTGTAGTTGCGAAATATTTGTTTAATCAAATACAACAAAAAAATCGTAAACCTAATCAAACTAGAACGATATAATCTGATTGAATCTAAAGATGTATACAATCATCATACAATTATATAAAACTGTTGTTAAATGACAAATATCATGTTTATAGCACTCTTGCCAAATGACAAAGTGCTATATGTATTGTGTTTATGTGGCATTAACTTTATAACTAGATATATTGAAATCTACATAAAATTAAACAAAAATAATTATTACCATATTAAAAATCATTCGTGACAGTTAAGTCCTTGTAATAAGTTGTTTTAGTAAAGTTTGAAAATGGTATATTTACAACATTATGTATCTTTATTATTTTAGGTATATTTTTAAAAATTAATTGTATGTTAATTTTTTTTTGAGATAATTGTATGTTAATTAGTTATGAATTACTCTTGAATTTTTATTGTAAATATTTAAACAAAAAATTTAAACTAATACTTTTTTTACATGTCAATATTTAAATAGCTGTGCATTACACATATTTTTATACTAGTTCAATACTAGATAGTGCCCGTGCGATGCACGACTTTATTAAATTTATTGACATAATATTTAAGAAATTAAAATTTTAAGAAATAAATTTTACATTATATTTATATCTCATTTTGTTCTGAATAGTTGTATACATTACATACCTTGTTTGATTTGTATCATACTTTGCATTGTGCGTAGATGATTGTAAAAATTTAGGTATAGATTTAACATAAATATTTATGTAAAATTATTTTATAATATTAAAAAAAAATTGTTTGTCATAAAAAATATAAGTGACTTGCATAAAGGTAACCACAACCTAAATCATATTAGACTTATGCATTGCATTTAAGTAACCAATTTTATTAGTATAAATAAAAAAATCCTCATAAAAGTATATTATCTTTTAACCAATTTAAAATATCCAATACACTTAAATAATACTTATTTAATAAATAAAATTGATAAGATTTTATAAATAATTAAAAAAATTAAATTAAATTTATAGATCTTTAATACATTAAATGATATGACTTACTAAGTATAATATCAATATGAATAACATTATTATAGTCATAGTTAGAAAGCAATTAAGTCAAAATATTTTAATTAGTGATGATGTCATCATTGAGTTTTGGAGGGAAATTTTTTGTTGAGGTTGTGACACATAAGCACTATTAATTTATGTCAGCGTGTTTTGTTTTAGTAATAGTTATATTACTAGATAGTGCCCATGCGATGCACGGTTTTATCAAATTTTCTAAGTATAAATAACAAAAACAAATCCTAGTAAAAGTATATTATGTTTTAACTATCTCAAAATATCCCATACACTAAATAATATTCATTTAACAAAAAAAATGAAATTTTTTTTATAAATAATTAAAATAAATATAAAATATAATATATAGTTTGCTAGTACATTAAATATGATTTAACCCAAAAAGTAAAAAAAAAAAACAATTAATAAGAAAAATAATATATTCAAAATAAAAAAGTAGAAAGTCAAAGATCATAATAACAATGACATCATCATTTAATTTAGGAGGAAAAATTTTTAATGTGAAAGCGACACGTAAGCAATTTTGAAAGGTGATGATGTAAGCGTGTTTTGTTTTAGTAATAGTTATAGATATAGATTATAGATAGATACTTCCTCCGTTCCATAATACTTGCTACATTTTCCATTTTGGTAAATTTCATATTACTTGCTACATTTCTCTTTTTAGTTAAAAACCAATCATTTAAAATTATACCCACTCTTATTTTTATCCTACTCTATAGCTAATTACTCCTATATTTTTTTTTTATTTTTCAACAAATAATATTAAAAAATTTCAAAAAAGCAACTTTTCACCTCCTGCTCATCATTGCAAAGTAACTCCTTAATCTTTGTGCCTGGTAGCAAGTAAATCGGAACGAAGGAAGTAGATAATTAGTACCAGTACCTACTCATGGCCAACAATCGAGAGAGCTCTAATACACCATATGAAACCCGCCTGCTACTAAATTGTGCTGTTGAACCCGGGAAGATAATTAAAGAGCGAGTCAGACAAAAAAACGTGGATTTGACACTCGTTAATTTCGTCGTAAAAGAGAAGACTGAGATCTACAGTTCTGTCTCCGTCTTCTACAGATCCATTTTTCTCTTTCATCTTCTCTCTAAATCCCTCAATTTTGCTGATTTTCGTATTAACGCCATGATTTCCTCTAGCAAGCTTAAATCCGTCGATTTTTATCGGTCAGATTTCTTCTCCTGCTCTTGCATTTCAATTTTTAATGATATTTTGTCCTTTTACTACTCTGGATTGTCAATTTGATAAATTAATTGTACGATTAACATTCTAAAACTGTTACCGGATTCAGCATTTTTGCAATGTGTTTGATTTTGATTTTCATCAATCAATGTCGTTCGTACTTTGGATGTTTAACGATTAGTAGTTTAGATGAATTTTATGATTGAAATTGTGAAAATATTTTATGATTTTTTTAGTACGTACCACATTTTGTTCATTGTAGAGGAGAATATCAGCTGAATCTTTCGAGTGTATTAATCAAAGATATACTGTTTGAATTATTTTGATCATATACGATTGCTCTGTGATACTCCATTCTGTGACCTGATTGGAATTTGACTCTGTTAAATTCACTGGATTTTGACTATTGGATTTAAATTACTACCTAATCAATGTAAGTATCAATTGACTTTTCATAAATTTTCTGTTTCCTCTGATTAATGTACTTTCTTTTTACTTGTTTCATGATAAAACAATCTGGTGATTTCATTCTTCATTTACTGCTATGACTGAAGCGGCATATGCTTCTTTTACTTCACTAAATAGCCATCTTATCTAGTTCTTCAATATATCTAAAAAAAAATCTAGTTTTTCAATAATTAATATAATATATATGATGGGAAGGATTGATTTTTTCAAGTGATTTGACATTTGGAGGGCTTTTGAAAGAATCTGTACGATAGACTAAGATGTATGAATAGGCCAATTAGAATTCTGAAACTATTGTTGTGTAGGTAACTTATGTTACGGGGAGCATAGGGGTAGGTAATTGCGAAGTAGGCTTTGGTGGAGAAATTGGCAAGAACTTAAGCACTTAATTTTGAGGGAGAAATGTGTGAGCAGTGGTTATCGGTGAGCAGTGGTTATCGGTTTTGAGTCGATTTCGTGACAAATTGGCAAGAACTTAAGCACTTAATTTTGAGTCGATTTCGTCCATGGGATGAGGGAGAAATGTGTGAGCAGTGGTTATCGGTGGAGAAAACCGGAACGGTGGCAGAGTATCAGAGTGAACTTGTTTCAAGATTAACTCATTTGGGAAAAAAGGAGGAAAGTGTAATGATTGGGGCCTTTATGAGGGGATTAACGGAAGAACTTAAAACCGAGCATAAAGTTCTTGGACCGGTAAATTTGGGGCAAGCTATGTCTTGGGCGGAGAAAATCGAGGCCAAGATTTGGGCTCAAACAACCACTTGGTTGGGGAGGAGAGGAGAGGCGAATAGAAATAATCCACCAAAATTTTCACACCATAACCATAATAAGTCTTATTCCAATAACCCCTATCCACAAAATTGAAGAAACCCACCCATACGAAATTACCAACTATCCTCAAAATAATTACAAGCCCATAAATCCATCTCAATTTAGGGGAAGAGAAGCCGGGGGACAGCCGTACAGCCGAAATGTAGGAGGCACGTCAAATGATGATCGAGTAAGGAGATTGACGGATAGAGAGTGGCGAGAACGGAAGGCGAAAGGATTATGTTACCGTTGCGATGACAAGTGGTCCGTGAATCATAAATGTAGTAAGAAAGAGCTTAGTGCGTTGATCACATATGATGAGGAGGAGGACGATGAGGGGGAGTATTGGGTTGAGGATGAGCTGAAAAGCGTAGAGGAGAACGAAACCATGATTTCCTTAAATTCGGTAGTGGGAATTACAAACCCCAAGGCTATGAAAATGTTGGGAAAAATTGAGAATGAGGAATTGATTGTGATGGTAGATGATTGGCTAAACCGATCCTTATTACTTATCAAAGGAAGAATAAAAAGAATGGGATGGTTGGCAATTAATTAGGATATTTTTGAAAAATTAGAATAAAGTGATGAGGTGTTTTAAATAAAGTGATGAAGTGTCTTAATGAGTTCAAATGAAGAATCCTATATAAGACCCATGTTGTACATATTTTGTCTTTGTCAAATAAATAAATAAAGAAGAGATTCTTGGAGGGAGCTTGGTAGTGGCTCGAATACTACCTTACGTTTGTTTGTTTGATCATTACTTAGTGTTTTTGTGTAATCTTGGATATAATTCTTCAAGTAACAGAACCATTCTGCTACAGTAAGCCTATTAGAAAATGTCCAAATATTTACAAAATTGCCACCAGATATATTATTAGAAATCGGATATATTATCCGGTTTTTTGAACCGGATATCGGATATCTCAAATTGGATTATTCAAATTGGATATATTTGCACACCCCTTGTTTTTACCCTATGGTTGGTAATCAAATAAGGCATGTATGTTGTCATGGTGCATTAATACAAAGAATCAAGGATTTGTTGTCTGCTTCTTTTCTTTTTGTTATGTGTTGAAATGCACATATTTTTGAAATATTTTATATAATTTTGACTTTGGGAACATGTACTTTACTTTGGTCAGGTGTGCATCTTTGCTTCCAATCTCAATTCTAGTTTTTAAAAACCTATACCATTTGTGCATCTCGGTCTTTTCTAGAACATTGACCCTTTCTTGGGTATGTTAAGAAGTTAATATTTCGATATTATTTTTTTCTACTCAGGAGGGATAGCAATTCTAGTACATTTTCATCCAGTTTTAAGCAATCAATGCTCTAAATATGATTAGTATGCGCCTTCTTGCATCTGCTAGTCAACTTTTTTTTTTGGATGATACTATCATGTTGCATGCTTCCTGTAATTTCAAGAATAAGTGTTTGCAAGGGGAAGACTATGGATTCTATAATACACACTGCACTGGGATCAAGGCTTTGACTGTGTTGTTGTGGAAAGTTCTATGCAATTGTTTTTGTATTGACCACTGTCACATGATTCACTAATCTCCTTGCGAATCGCAAATCAATAAAAGCGAATTATAGTCGGTTTTAAGCTATTTTAGGGTCATTTTGAGCGAATCACGAATTCAAAAAGTGAATTAATAGGCGAATTATGTTGCACTGGTATTGACCAAGCTCCAAGCAGGGAAAATCTGTAGGATTGGAAAAGGACCTGATTGTGCTACTGTTTGCTGTTTGTTTTTACCTTTGCAGTCTAAATTGTTTGTGTGGCAGACCTTTTTAGCAATGTGTGCCTAAGAGTATCCATTGCATCATTTACTTGGAAAATGTACCTTCGATTCTTCTCCATCCTCATCTTTCTAAGTAGCTTCATTTTTTCACAAAAGATGGATGTGATGTGACAATTTTGAACTCATGCAGGCGGTTATACGGAGTCATTTAATGATGTAATGAGTTTTTACTTGCTTTTTACTTAGTTTATTGTTACGCTTGTGTTTGTGGTGTGGCAAATGAACCTTCTTTATGTAAATTAATAGTTTGGCAAATTGTTTGTTTTTGCTTCCCAAGTTTGAGGCCTTTTACCTTTTATGTTAGTTTATTTTAGGCTAAAATTTAAAGTGAGAAGAATACGTTACCTGATGTGAATTGAGGTTTTGGTTTAATTCTAGTGAAGTTGCTCAGTTTCTTTATTCATTATTAAAAAATTTTAATAGCACGGGGGCACCTTTTTACTAGAAATCTCATTGTGTGTGTAAAATGAAGGTTTCTTTTTTAAATATATGATAAATCATAAAACATGGTTAAAGGTTTCCTTAGGGGAATATTAACCAGTTTCTTATATGTACATTTCATTTGTATGTAGCTTTGTGCCGTATGGTAAATATTTCAATACTTCTATATAAATGGGACTATTATTTTTTTTGTGGCAATAGCCACTGTATTGGCATTCATCTTTGATATTGGGTTGTATTTGTTGGTGCCACCATTTATGCTGTTGCATTACCTTTTGGTTTTTGCAGAAAAATTCCTAGAGATTTAACGGAGGCATCATTATCAGGTGCAGGATTGTCAATTGTCGCTGCTTTCTGCATGATTTTTTTGTTTGGTATGGTAGGTAATTGGTAGTTTATGTCTGGTATTCTCAGCTTATGTAATTTTCGTTTTTATTATGTTTAGTTACTTCTACAAATGTCATCCTTTATTCATTCTAAATCTGTTCCCTTTTATCTTTTTTCTATTTACCTTTTTTGGGGGAGCAATCTTGTTCACTTTTCTAATTGAAGCTTCAGATCCTAATGTTGTGACTCAATTGTCAAGCTCTCACATGAGCAATAACTAGTCTGAGCTTTTATAACTAATAGTTCTGTGGATTGCTTTAGCTTATTTGGGGACTTGAATGATTCTTTAGCTCAGCTACAAATTTTGATGAACATTTTTCATGATTTTTGTTTGATCACGGTAAGGAGTAAATTGATTATTGCTTTGAAAGTAACTTATGACTATCAGCATCATTGTAATTGACTCCTAGGATATGCTATTTACAATTGAGTCCACTTATTCTTCTGTGGCACTGTAGCTGCTGTTTGCTACACTTCTATCGTTCATTTTATTTTTTAATCACTGAAAACATTGTAATAGTTGTCATTTTGTTTTTTCTAAACTTCACGAGGTATTCTTCAAAAAAAAAAAAACTTCACGAGGTAAAAAATTCATATTTGATTGCTGTTTGGTGTATATTTTGAATTAAAGTGCTCTGTTTTCAGGAGCTTAGTAGTTACTTGTCTCTCAACACCTCAACTGCTGTGGTAGTTGATAAGAGTCCTGATGGGGAGTTCTTACGCATTGATTTCAATATGAGGTACGGCCATACGGGTACTAATTTACTAAATTAGTTTGCTTTGCTTTTATTTAGTTCTCTCCTCAATGACCAGCATGTGGCTTAATATTGGAGTGGCAATGAAATCAAATATTTCTGAGGCCAATGCAATGCAGCATTTTAAATTAGTAAAAACATACCAAATTGATGTATTGAAAGCTTTTACGAACTGACGTTGATATGCATCATATTTCTTAATCATTGTGTGCATATGCATCATACTGGGTGCATGTTTGCATTTTCATGTCTTGCTGTTATTTTTCATGTTTTCATTTCATTCTGTTAGTGTTTGTGGTGTTTGAGATTCCTTACATAAGAAGAACATGCATTTTAATTTCTATTCTGTTAAACATAAAACATGTAAAGAATGACTTTCCAGCAAGAAGGCACTTGAAAGGGATCTTGATCATTATTATCACAAGGGTAAAGTTGTATTTGATCCTTAAACATCAGAGGGAGCCTATGCCAATCACTCAATGTCATTCAGGGATCAAAAATGGATTTTTTCAACTTGTAATAACACAAAGTATATTATCAATTTCTGAGGTGTGATAATTTATTTAATTTAAAAACAATCCTTAGCTATAAAAGCACGAGGCGCACCATGGCCCAAAAGGTTCTAAGAGCCTAAGTTTACAGTGCATGGCGAAGGTACGAGTTTTTTGTAGGTGAGGCGCATTGTTTCTCTAAAACGCTTTAAAATCAATTTAAAAACTTATGTAATGCTCAAAACAACATGGCATTCATATTATAATAGCAAGAAGCAATTAAACATTCTTTATTATAATTGCAATAAATTTACTTTAGCACATAACTATCATAATGAGCATATGAAGATTACTTAAAGTTTTTTACTTCTTCTTCACCTACTTTTTTGCTCCGTGTTCCTTATATGGAAGCAATTATTTCTCGTATTATTTGGGTTTGAAGTTTTATTTCTTTTTTCAGAAAAACAAATTTAAGTAAATTACCTAACCATATGAGGAGGCGCACAAGGCGCGAAACGCATCAAGGCGCATACCCTCTTGTAGTGGATTTTGTCTCACCGAGCTGAGGCATTTTCAGCGGAGATAGATTGTCTAGAAATTGTACCCTTTGTTCTGTGGAGATAGATTGTCTAGAAATTTTTGAGGATACAATTTTAATCTATAATCTGTATTGTTATCATTGTTGTGATTTGCCCTTCATGAAGTTATGTATCAGGTGTTGGATGTACTGTAACTTGTGATTTTGTCCATAAATCATGCTGGTGCATCAAACATGTATTAGAACAAACTTTTCGTCACTTTTGAAAGAGAGCCTTGAAGAATTTCCTCATTTTAAGCATTCTGGTCAATGACTGTAGTAGCTGTGGATCATGGTCTAAAAAGCAGTTTCTGCTTCATATGTGATGATAACCATTACTTTTCTCTTCACTGATTGGAGCTTCTCCTATTTATTTCATTGCAGTCTCATTGTTTGTGTTATTCACTTGGTGTTAATCGGATAGAGTCTATCAGACTCTCATCCCATAGCATGCTGTTATTTATCACATCAGTAATCAGCCTCATAATTAATTTAACAACTTAAGTAGTCTGGTCTACTCTTATCCAATAATCTTTTCTATTTTGTTTTAGTGTTTTTATAGCAATATTAACATGTTTTATGAAATTCATGTGTAGCTTTCCAGCGCTTTCTTGTGAATTTGCTTCAGTGGATGTGAGTGATGTATTGGGAACGGTAAGATATTTTCTTCTTCCTTTATGTTACTAAAATTCTTTATGCAACCATATGAATGCAGCCATGAAGGATGTATAATGTTTGTGCAGGGTTTGTCTGTTGCCAATTTTTTCTTATAAATCTATTAACATGTTCATCTTTTGGTGGGAAATGTTTTGTTTTTGTTCAGGATGGACGGTGCCTAAGTTTGTATTGGTTTATAATTAATTTTTCTCTACTTTTATTTTTTGTTTTTAAAAAAACCGTCCAATGTAGTTTTTATGCCAACTTCCTCTTGTAAGTAACTCTCTTTGCTTATAGATTATAGTTAGAATATAGAGTAGCAGTCGGCTGTTCATGAAATCTTCGCTATTGCTATGAATATAGTAGTAACCAAAAAAGATCGGCTAATATTGTTGCTGTTTATGCTGCTTATCTGTCTGAGTTAAGAGATGACTGTTGTGTGATAGATCAATGGTCTAGTGGTTTCCGTCTCCTTGCCAAGGTAGGATTTAGATTGACTATATTGGACCTCCCATGTTCCATCTTTGGTGGAAACTTATTTTAAGGCATTGAAGCAATGTTGATTTACTGGTGGATTCTCTATCAATTGCATTAATGCCATTAAGTGGCTCCCACCTAGGGTGTGGTTTTAAGGAGACAGATTTACCCAACTTCATCCTTGTTATACCCTTGTTTGTGATAATAAAGAGGTTGTTTCGATTGACCCTTGGTAGTAAACATCATCCGCAACTTCACATCAATATAAAGTGCACATGATTTAATGAGCCATTTTACTATAGTCCATTGTAATCCAAAACCAAATAACTATAAATCTTTGGTCGTACTCGTATCGAAAGAAGGGATGTCAGCTTATCTTTAATAAATTTAAATATTGCCGGAAGCCCGAAACTATGCTGTTTTTCTAGGAAAGGTTCCCTCTCTTTTTGGTTTGTTTTGATTGAGTGGATAGATGCTGTCTCTGGAAACTCTTCTGTGTCCAACAGTTTTTGTATTCTAATGCAATTGCTTTCTATATGTGTTTCTTTTTCTTTCTTTTTTCCTTTTGTCGTTCAACCTTTTTATTGCATTTTTGGATTTTTTTTAAGTCTCATTTTTTTAATACTTGCAGAACAGGTTGAATATCACAAAAACAATTCGCAAATTTTCGATAGATTCACATTTGAGACCAACTGGTCCTGAATTTCTATCTGGACCCACTACAAATCTCGTTAAGCATGATGATGATGGTGAGGAAGACTACGGTGAAGGTTCTCTTGTCCTAAGTGGGCAAAATTTTGATAGAGTCGCACAGGAGTGAGTTTCAATTCAAATATTATGAATTTATATTTGTTCTTTTGTTGGTTGTTTTCTCGCTGATTGTTATAGAGATTTGCTTTGTGCGAGGTTTTAAAGTGAGGCAAAGCAAATAAGAGCCTTCTAAGTTCTATACCTTTTTTGTATTTGGTTCGATTCTTCTGTTCCCAATGAATAGGATTAGCGCAAAGACTTCTTTACTGATTATCGCAAAGTTAAAAAAGTTGCATTAACATCTACCTTTGTTACATCCTTTCATTCTACTTTCTGCCCACTTGCCATGAACACCACCTTAATCAAACTCTCCACCCGCCACTCACCACTACCTACCAGAAAACCGTCCACTTTCTGCAGGTCTCACCATATTAGGAACCAGCCTGCCAGAGTAGGGAGAAGCAAGAGTTTTGGCGCTGATCTGGATCAACAGTTTAATTCTATTTCCTTAATTTCAACTTTAACTACTCATTTTGTTCTTCCCCTTATCAACAATGTAATGTAAGAATTGAAGAGGCTTTAATTTCTTTCATCTTCCTCATCTTTTTGCTTCCGTTCTTTTTACCTTGATGGCTCCTAAAGTCTTGATATGATTGATGCTGCATTGGTTTTTGGATTAGTAGTTATATTAAAGGTTTACGTCTAGTATAGTTTCTGTTTGATTAATAGCAGTAGCATATACTATAACTTTCATTTGATTGACATCCAGTTCTCCTTTTGCAGGCATGATATTTTGGTCGTCAACTTTTATGCTCCTTGGTGTTACTGGAGCAAAAAACTGGTACACCCTCCATATAACAATAAGTGTCATTAATTAATACCATTTTTTGTTTTTTTTTCGTCTCGAAATGGTCATTGTGCTACTATATTAACTTAAAGTGTTAATTATGCTCTTCCTGCACAAAAAGACATTATTTAGTTCAAATTCTTTATTATCTTAAAATTGAATCCCTTTCATGAAAAGGCACTTTGTTCAATTAATGTTAATTGCCAAGGATGTTGTTATCTGTTTAGATGAATTGACTGACATTGGTGTTTGGGGGTTCTGTATGATTTTGTTTACTTGATAAATATCATAAACTTTAAAAGCTGAGTTATGGTTAAGTCATGGTGTTGAAAGTTTTACTCTATAATATGTTAATATCAATAAGCATAGGGTTGATTCACTAGTGAAGCACTTGTTTAAAGATGATGCTACACAGGTTGAGTACCTAGTTTATTAGTAACTTTCGGATTGAATTGTAAAGTGATTTGAAATTATAAGTTTCTACTTTATCTATTTGTAGATGGTTTTGTAATTAGAGATTGCTCATCTGCTAGTAAACGGATGAGGTGTCTTCATATTCGTGATGAACTCGTGTTAGTCACCAACTATAGATCTTCAAAATTTCTTTCTGGCTGATCCTTTACCTTTTACTGCATTTAAATTAGTAATTAAGAAGTTAAAACAAATTTGAATGGTCATATGTGCATATGTATGTTGTCGAGAATGAGGGATGGATCATTATAAAAATTTTGCGGTCAATATCACTAATAGACCAAATTACTGATAAATTGATTCATCAGGTTTGGGATGGTGTTAAGTGGAGGCTCGAGGCTAGATCTTCAATTTAGCTGCCTCCCCTTAGAAGTCTTCAGCTGTGATAAATAAGCAACCAATACATGTATTGCTTAAGACATGGTCCTGATAGTCAAAGTATACTATTCCGGATTCCTTGTACTAAATTTAAGATTGGTAGAAGGGCCTAAAATTAAAATTTAAAAGGAAATAATTTAAAATTCTTAAGACATGTCAATTTTCTTTCTTGATTGAAAATGAATTACCATATGCTGCTGAAGTGAAAACTATACACCTGTCTCACAGAACCGAACAATTACTCAACTTTTAGCCTTAGGTGCTCTAAGTGATCCGGAAAGAAATCCAAGTGGAAGAATTTAAGTTACACCACTATAGTGTCTGTTGCTTATTTAATCTGTTCAATTCTTATGTGATCCTGTATTTCACTTCTTGCATATTCACATTTGAATGTACTTTTTTCTTGCAGAGACCTGCATGGGAAAAGACAGCAATGATCATCAGAGAGAGGTAGGCAGTTGGCAGTTGGCTATGTTGATTTGCTTTATCTTGGGGCATGATAACTCATGATTTTTTGATGCCATAGTCCAGAGAAAGTTCTATTTATTTTTTGATTGGTTATAAATTTAGTTGATTTTAGTCTAATTTTGTCATTAATGCTTCAGACATGATCCAGAAGCTGATGGCCGTGTTGTTTTGGGGAATGTAGACTGCACTGTTCAAGTTGATTTGTGTAGGAGGTATATTTCTATATCATTTTTTTTTGGACATTATTTTGTGTTGTGGTGATGGATATAAAGTCAAAATTTTTCTATATGTGAGAAGATTAGCAAAAGCTACCAATACCATTATTATTTATCTGATTATAAGATGATTTGTCTAGAGTATCTGCTTGCTTATACCCGACAGCAATTGGCAGTTGGATTCATACTTTGAAGTTCTCAAACATTTTGGCGATGTGCTGACAGCCGATTGATTTAAATTTTTTTCAAAAACTTCAATTGTTTGAATTGTTCATGAAGTAGACAATAAAATACATACCAACTTAGCATCAAGGACATTTTTGAGTTATCATATCATTATATGTGGGCTGTGGGGAAGTGCATTTTACTTAATACCAAAGTGGGGTAAAGTGTTCCTTGTTCTGGCATTGATTTTGAATAGAATTTCGTCCATTATCGTTAATTTGAAATTCTTCAGTTTCATTTTCTAGAATGGAAGTTGATGTGTGTAGTAGTTATTGCTAAATGGGTGTGAAGTTGTGATATGGATCATTTTGTTCATCTATAGGTTATGAAGGTGAATAAGTTCAAGATATAAGGAACTGGCATAGAATCGCATTATTTTATTTAAAATTTTTAGTTTGTGTGGGCATCCTTGAAACCTAGGTCCATTTCCCCATGTCTACTGTTTCATTGCTCACCATAGTTTAAGACAGCCAGGGAGCAAGAGAGAATTGAGCTGTCAAGGCCTTAGCCTCAGGCTTCCCAACCAACAATGTTGACATGACATGAGGTACCAGAGGAGTGACAAACATGATGGGCAGTACTAGTGGTAGGAATGGGAGAGAATGGATGATGTACTATTGAGATGAGATGGGAGAAGACAGTGGTCTAGAGGAAAGGTGAAATAGTTATGGTTGGGAAGTGAGAGTTGGTGATAGGTTGTGGTAGTGGCTGTGGTGTGAGTTATGACTGTTGATGACTGGTTGTTAATAAAAAGAAAGTGATAATCTCATAGATGATCGGACATAGAGAAGATTCAGCATTTATCTATTTCTCAAAGATAATTTGAGCCTGTTCTTTCCTTTTTGCTCCCAGATTTGGCTGTAAGGACAGTCTGAACCTAAGTATACAGGGGTTCTGTTTGTTTGTGATGGCATATTTTTTGCACAGCTATGCTGCTTTACACCCCTGTTTGCTTTTCTCCTCATCATGTAGCTTCTTTGAATCAGAAAAATTGCATTGAGTCTATTTTCTTCCAGTTATGAAATTATCTTTGATTTTGCGGAACGATCAACTTTTGTTGCTTATTAATGGATACAGAGGAATCCAAGATTTCTGATGCTTGAAGGAAACCACAAGATGACTCATTCAGAAGTCAGAAAATTTGTTTCTGGAAGTCTAGAAGTTTTACTTTTTTCTAAGTTGACATGGATTTTGCTGTTTTAATTTGGATTTGGAGATGTGATCTGCAAGCTTTCTTGACAATAAGATTCATTGCCTCTATATTTGGATGATTTGAGATCTCTGTTCTAATTTTCGTTTTGAAAAGCTTCCAATATTCATGATGGCCAGATTTGCGTCTTAATTTTTCTATATTTTTTGCTTTTGCTTGGTGTTAACTTTTGGTTATGAACTGGAGGCATGAATACTTTCATAATGTATGATTTTGACGTAATTAATATTTTCAGGCATCATATACAAGGCTATCCATCTATCCGAGTTTTTCGTAAAGGAAGTGATGTAAAGTAAGCCAAATCTAATTCTCACTATTCTCTCCATTTTTATTATCTTGGTTTTAGTAACAAAAGGGCCAGTCAAGCGGTGAAGTGTTGTTCTATTTTCTTGGTTTATTATGTGTTTTTTTATATATCTGTTCTTATGCCAACGTGGACGACTTATTAATCATTTCATTTATCACTATATAATCAATCTTTGCTTGAGTGAATGATAATTGAATTTTTCAAACCGTACCATAAGAATTGCATTGCCCACATGCCAAATTGCCTGTAGTCCTACTTGTTTGCTTGTCAACTTTTGGAACACTGTCATTTTATAAGTTTGAGGTGTTACTGGAAATGGATGTCATGATCACCACTTTCTATTTCCAGTCCACCCTCCCAAAAGAACAAAAGAAAATGATCAATAGAATCAATCACAATTAGATATGTCTAGCATGCTCCTCTGTATTAAATCCTGCCTCGCTTGCGTTTAGGTGCAGGTCAGCCGTATTTATCTTTTCAATAAAAAAATGCGAGCAACGTTGTTTTAAAAGGGAATTTGAATGCATTGCTTGGGCACAGAGAAAAGGAACTATAGGATAGTTCATTTAGACCTTTATTCTCACTCTACTGAAATTGAAAGTTGAAAATATTGCTCATAAGACTCAGATCTATATTTTTTGAAAATGGACAGTCAACAGATAATAACTAGCCATATATATTTATGTAGGAGAGAATTTTGTTGATATTAGTCATGACATCTTTGAGACAATTGTTCTTTTTTTTAACCACACACTAGTCACAAACCAAGGTATAAAATATCCTGACATTATTAGTTGATGTTATATTAGCTGCTGGTATAGTGTGAAATTGATCCATTTTCTGTGCTATAAGGTTGGTATCTCTCTTGGAAGCTAATTTAATTTGTTAGTGACTGTCAGACTGATTTCTTCTTGAAGTTGGCATTAGTATTGCGTCTGGACTAGACTCTTTGGTAGTGAATTGACCCATTTGAATCACTTGGGATATGTAAGCTTAAGGCTTCTCTGTGTTCCTACGTTAGGGTATATCCTTGCTGGTTGATCCTCTCCTTGCAGTCTTGAACCCCCTTTTATTATTGACCTTGCAACCTCTAAATCATTGAAACCTACCGGAATGAAAATTGAATATCTCAAGTTAGGAATATCTTGGGCTCTTCATTTCACTTCATGTTTGTCGGATCCTTGAAACTCCAACAAGGTTCTGACACAAAAACGTATTAATTTGTGCTAAAATCGTGGAATTTTTGTAAATTAGCATATAATGTAATTGTATGTAAAAAATGAATGACTTTCTATCAAGAGTTACACCCATTTATTTCTTTATTCATTGGCTACTCCCATTTCTTAGAATGTTTTCGCTATGGGTACATCACTTACAAACGGCTCCCAATAGACTCAAATTATACATGCATCTGTGACAAATCATTTCCTTGGCATAGCTGTTGGATCCAGACTAGGTTTTGTTATTATGGTGATCTGGATTAAATGAAATTTTCATCTTTTCTTGTGTATACATATTTCTGTTAATTTGTTACAATGTATCCTGCATATATTATTTCATTAGGAATGAGCTCTACACATCTTTTGCTGAGTTCATATTTGGAATTTACCTCATTTTTGTTAAAATTGATCTAACAGGGATGACCATGGACATCATGAACATGAATCTTATTATGGGGACCGTGACACTGATAGTCTTGTCAAGGTAATTGGTTATCAAATTGAGAATGCTTCTTTTTCTGAGTTTGTTACTTGCTGCCTGCTCATTGCCCTTTTTGTTTTACTCGTTTCTCCATATTTGGATGGAGTTTTTAGATGTGGTGACTTAAAGGCTTCTCTTTTTTGTAGTTTATAGAGTCTCTGGTTTCACCAATTGCATTGGAGAACAAGGCTCTCGCCCTTGAAGATAAGTCTGGCAATAAGACGGAGCATATAAAGAGGCCAGCGCCATCTGCAGGTGGATGTAGAATTGAAGGATTTGTCCGTGTTAAGAAGGTAATCAAAGCCTATTTTAGATTCATTGGACCAATAGCTTACCCAGAGACTACAAACACACATTGCAAAGCATGTCGAATCATGTGACTATTGTCTCAGTCCACATCTGTCAATCTTTAATACTTTATCTGTGTCCTGTTGTCTTTAATTTTTTCAACCACATTTACCATATGAGACTATTTCTTTTGGGTATACTTTTTACTTTTTCTGCTTGTTGAGTATGTTAATGTTATACCTTTCAGGTTCCTGGAAATCTTATTGTATCCGCTCGTTCTGGATCACATTCATTTGATGCATCTAAGATGAACATGTCCCATATTATTACCCATCTTTCATTTGGCAAGAGAATTACGCCCAAGGTGATGAGTGATGTCAAAAGGATCATACCATATCTTGGTGCAAGTCATGATCGATTAAGTGGTCGATCATATATCACTCTAGACGACTCGACAGATGCAAATGTTACGGTGAGTTTCCAGCTATTCTTTTGTTTTATTCATCTGTTCATAGATTTAGTCATTGACACTGCATATCTAACACTTAGGTTTTTATGAGGCATGAGCAAAGTAAAGTCCGAATTTGGAAGTTCTGTAACTTATTTTATTAAAGTTTGGGGCTGGAAGTTCAATGCTGATTTAGCCCATGGTTTTCAGGCTCCATTAGTCCAACTGCAAGTATACTTGGCTTCAAATTTCAAAAATTTTAAAATGAAAAGTTAATTTAGGTTTGCTCCAGGAAAGGCGTTAGTCAATAGTCATGGCTGCATAGTACATTCCAGAACTGAGTTTTATGTACTTTTAATGTTTGAACTACTGGAAATGAGGAATGTATTTGATGAAAATATCTCTACTAAACAATGCAATTATGGGTCGTGTGCTGGATGTAGAACATTGTATAGGTGTGTGATCTGTGGATATTAAAGTGCTTTCATGATAAAATACTCCTGTGTGACTGGATGGGATAAAAGAGCTTTTGAAAGTTATACTTTTATGTATTTGCTGAAGTCTACAAGGGAACATATTCCATTCCATTACCCCAATGCCGTTAAGTGGCTCTCACCTAGGGTGGGGTTTGGGAGAGTCATATGCACACAACCTTGCCCTTGTTAATGATAAACTAACCAAGTGGTTGTTTCTGATTGACCTTTGATAGCAAACATCTTGTGCAACTTTATGTAAAAAAGAAGTGAACATGATTTTAAGTGGCATTTTTGGGCACATCTGAATATCTGATTCAGTGAATCTTGGATGACTGCAGATTGAGCATTATCTTCAAGTGGTGAAAACTGAAGTGAAAACATCAAATGACCGCACATTGGTTGAGGAGCATGAATATACTGCACACAGTAGTTTGGTTCAGAGTCATGACATCCCAGTTGCCAAATTTCACTTTGAGCTCTCTCCTATGCAGGTATATATTTTGAAAATACATTACGCCTAAGCTTGGTAAAAGAGGGAGTTTACATGTTTGCAAAAGATTTTAGTTCTAGTTGATCCTTTATTGCAACTCGACATAAACAAGAAGCAAATATCATTTTAATGAGCTATTTTACTCGATTTATCCTGTTATTAACCAAGACCAAAGAACTATACATCTTTGGTTTTTGTTGGAAAATGGCACACCATTTACTGCAAAAACACAAATATAAAAATATTCCCGTGACCTAAACCTGTCATCTTTAACCTCTACTTTTCTTGTCCAGGTGCTCATCACAGAAAATCCCAGGTCTTTTTCACACTTCATTACCAATGTTTGTGCTATCATTGGTGGTGTATTCACGGTTGATATCTGTACTCAATTTCTTTCCTCGTTAATGCAATGTTGGCTTGTCATCACTCTTACGAGAGGATAATTCTGTTTGTCCAGGTTGCTGGGATCTTGGACTCTATTCTGCACAACACACTTCGGCTGGTGAAGAAAGTTGAGTTGGGAAAAAACTTTTGATGGAAAGCGACTCATCTTATCGTCTTGCTCCCCAATGCAGGAGGAAGAGGGCTCTAGAGTCTAGTGTTGTATGTTCTCCATTTTCCACAGGCCCTGATATTCAGCTATAGAAATTTCAATAGTGCAGTAGGGTGTGGACAGTGTATAGAGAAAGATTGACATCTGTTCGATTCTCTCTCTTTTTTTTTTCTTTTTTTTTTGAGATACTTCTATAATTTCTCATTAGACATACAGATACAGACAATCAGATATACAGTAGCTTCTTCCATCATTCTCATCTGAATTTGAATCTTGTTCGAATGTTACCACAATTGGTAATGAAGAATAAATCAATAATGCATGCCGAGTGCAGTGATACTCAACTTATCCTTTTGTTTGGTCTATAAGATCTGACTTGCTTGTCTTTCATTAGGTTTAGGAGTAACGATGCAAATGATCTGATGTGCTCCTAAATTCCTTGTATCAACACATATTATAGCCTATCAAAAATTGCTTGAATGTAGTGAAATAAGGTAAAGGTAAAGCTAAAGGATAGAGCATTTGCATGTGATGCATAAGGTTTAGGGTTCGACCCCTACAAAGCGCAGGTATCAATTGGGAGTTTTTAGACTACGCGCATCTCTCTTTACTCCCTCCTTGAGGGTATGGGTATGATTTGTCCGCATCTTTCAAGAAAAAAAAAACTCTCACTCGGACCATGCCTTGTGCGGAATACCGTAAAGGTTCTTTACCTTTACCTTTAGTGAAATAAGGTAAATAATTAAATTGATCTTACAGTTATTCTTCATTATTATTTAAAATATGGCTATATATAGATAAATAACTAAGCTGATTTTGTTTATCATCAATTATTAGTTATTAATGTATGTAACATTATTAAAGTTTGATTTTTGGATATGTAAATAGGAGCAATAAGTTCTTGAATATTTTTGAATACCATCAAATCCATTAGATCTACTTTTTTCAAATCGATTTGCGGCTTTATACCTCCTCAAAAAGTGACTTGTGGAAGATTTTCTATATGTTTTGATAACAAAAATTTTAAAAGTGACTTAGTATCTACAAAATTTATGAAATTTATAAAATATATATGATAAAATTCTATACATCGAGATAATTTTAGTAATATGGATATATTTTAATATTTTTGTATCTATAAAAAACTATGTTTAAAATATTTCTCTTCAAGTATAAGATATTCTAAATGTAACCAATAATATGGAATAGAGGGAGTAATTAATTGACATAGGTCTACATTCTACAATAGTTCATTAAAAGTTAGTTTAATAATATTTATAACAAAATTTGCAATTTTAAAAAAAGAAAAAAAAAACAAAAAAACAAAAAATTTCGCCCACCGTGGGGCTCGAACCCACGACCACAAGGTTAAGAGCCTTGCGCTCTACCAACTGAGCTAGACGGGCATTGTTGACAAATGATTAATACTTTTATAATGTTGTTATCTGCATATAGCCGTGGTAAACGAAGCTCTAACAATTACATATATGTATGTAGGGCTGGTAAAAGTTGACCCGACCTAAACCTAATCCGAAATAAGTGGGTTTGGGTTGAGACTTTTGACCCAATTAATTAAATGGGTCAACTCGACCTGATCTGTTTATTAAATGGGTTAGGTTCAGGTCAAAATTTTAAACCTGAAAAAAACCTGTATAACCCATTTAATTAAATGTTTTAATTTCAAGATAAATCAATAAGTATAAGCTAAACTTAGTTCATTTAATATTTTCTTATTTTTCATAGTAAATACAAAATAAACAACAAAAAAACATAAAATTAAAATTAAAGCCTAAGAAATTAGATTTAAACAACGTTAAAAATTTTAAAACGAAAACAAAAAAATTATAAACGGGTTAAGTGGGTCAAAATCAGGTCAACCTGATCTGTTCCAGGTCGGGTCAAGGTTGTGATTTTCGACCCAATTAACTAAATGGGTTGGGTCTGGGTCAAGGGTTTTCTGACCTGTTTATATATGACTTGAACTCGAATCCGAACCCGACCTAACCTGATCTGTTTGACAGGCCTACATATATGTAACATTTTCTTTTTTTTTTTTTTTTTTTGAGTATATATAACATTTACTTTGCCGTGCGGATATGTCGTATCTACATTTGTCTGACATCAAAACACAATTCGGGTGATGTTGAACTACTAAATTATGAAAATAGCTAGTCTCTTTTCTAGCTCAATTCATTAAAGGTTAATGTTTAATTTACCGTATTTTTAATGTCTATTTACATTATCCTTAATGTCTACTTATAATATTTGAAATGTCAATTTACGTCATTTTTAATGCCTACTTATAATATTTTAAAAAATTTATAATGGACCGGTCTAATTAAAGACTGTCTCTGAAAGAGACCATCTCTCACAAAAATTTATGTTACGTAAATATTTGAATGCAGTTGTTTAGAAGTCATCAACAAAAACAATCACAATCCTAAAATGTGGTTGTCACCTGTTTTTTTAATGAAATTATTATAATGCCTTTAAATTTATTTTTAATTATAAAATCAATCATTATTATTATTAAAGTACATTTATTAATAACAATTAAATTAAAAAAATTATTAATTTTTGAACTAAACGCCCCCTAATAACTCCAAAGATCAAAGGTATGATCTCAAGAACATGTCTCACACAAACTACCAAAACAGAACCAAAAATCGTAACAATGCAACAACAATGAGAATATTAAGAACACAAGTAGAAACACACAACAAGATTTAAGTGGTTCACCCCTAATTAGGCTACGTCCACTATACTAGCCTAGATGTCTTTATTGCTTCTTCAAAGATTCTCCAATGGAGCAATACACAATGATGATGATTACAATTGAGGAAGAGAGAAAATAAGGAGAGTGATTTAATCTTTGTAGAGAGAGATGTAGGAAATGAAAGCAAATTTAGATCTCTATGTGTTAGGCCCTATTTATAGTTTATAGGGTCTAACACTTACAATACATCCTTAGGCAAAATCAAGAAACCGCAAAAATAAGACAAAAGACCAAACAGACCACAAAGCCGAGTCGGCTGTCCAAGTGGCCAATGGGACAGCCGAGTCGGCTGTCCAAGTGGCCAATGGGACAGCCGAGTAGGCTTTTTGTTCTGTCTCCAAAAATCTTTTGTTTCAATTGCTCCTTTTAACTTGCGTCAGAATTACCATTTTGCCCTTATTATTAAACCCATCAATTAAACCTATGATTAAGGACTTTAAGTCACCTTAATCACCACAATTTTAAAAAAGAAAACAATTTTAAAATCAGAAAATAAACCTAGTCACACGTTATGTTCTGAAATTTGATATAAGTTTACTCTTTTGGCCAAAACATTTGATAAGAAAATCACATTAATGCAATGTTTGTGGCATTAGAACCTAGACTTCAAGATCTTTCCAATAATACATTATATGCCCAATTCCAATAATCGAGCGAGCAATGACGATCGTTTAAAGTTTGCTTGTGCTGAAATTTGATACATGTTTGAATCTTTTGGGCATAACTTTTAATACAAAAGTCGTATTAATGCAACATTTGCGACATGAGAAACTATACTTCAAGAACTTTCCAACGACATATAATATGCCCAATTACGACAACCTAGCGATAAATGACAACCTCTAAAGTTTGTAGAGATTGTTAGTACATCCAGTCACGTTAAACACGCGACCGGACCGCGGAATCACAATGGTAGATTATAATTTCATAACTCAATCAAGTGCAATTCTTATGCATATATTATTACTTACAAGATACAGTAATTATCTAACTAAAACTTATTTATTGATACTGAAATATAATCAGATTATAATTCAATACCGATCAAAACATATATTTTTCACAAAATATAATATATTTCATTTATCATTGCCTATACAATTAACCCTCAACTTAAGAATCACAACACAAAGTGTGACCCCCTTGATCTTATTCATCCAACACATACAACATTCACAAAATACAATCAATTAAAATCAAAAGATCACATACATCATAACCACAAAAGAGTAAAAAAAAAAAAGAAAGAAGAGAAAATAGAACAAATAATCCCCCATCATTAACACAAGCACAAACTTTTCCAATGACTACCTATTAGAAAGCAAGGAATAGAGAAGAACCCACAAATGCACCAATAGAACCCACAAAGCTCATAACATAAAATGCAGCATTATTTTTAGGAGGGTTAGAATCAGCTGAGGGAGCTGGGGTGGACCCCTCATCAGATGGTGGGGAAGCAACTGGTGGTTGTTGATCACTGCTGGTGGTCGGGGCGGGTGAAGGTGTGGTGGTCGATGTCGAAGGCGAAGGCGAAGGCGAAGGCGGAGGAGAAGGTGGTGAGTTTTTGTTGGCAGATCTATCAGCCATAACAACCACCACAAGCTTCTCATTTTTGTTACAATTGTCTTTGTTGCCACTGATGAAGTAATAAGGACCTGATTTGGTTAGCTTAAACTCTGTATTTCCATCAGTATACTTTGCAATTGGTGAGTTTGTGTTGCAATTGTCAAAGTCTTGTTTTGATACTTGTAGCACTGAATCTGTTTCTGCTGAGTATTTGAACACTGAAATAAGGAGAAATGTGTTAATTTCAAGCATTCTTATAAACAACAACAATATTCCATTCAAATTGAGTGAAGTTTGAATGGTCTAAAGCAGGGGCGGAGCAAATAGTATAGTGTCATATTTACTTTCACAAATTCTTGTATGAGACGGTCTTATCGTGAGACATCCTTCATACATGGGTTAAATAGCCCAGTAATAGAAAGTTTTGGCCCTTCTTGTTTTGAGGTCGTCTCACAGACGAGCTGTTTACTTTTTTATGTTTAGAAAAGTGAGGCTGTTTGTCAATCACTAATGTTAATCTAAGGACTAAAATTTAAATTTACCTGGGTTTTGAACCCTTAAACAACAATCACTAGAAGTGGCTCCAAATGAGCTATGTTTGACTGATGAACTATAAAATATTTGTTAATATATAAGACTCCTATTTTCAGGGGATCCTAGGCGATTGAACACCTTAAATAAACCTAAAACTTCGCATTAGAGGGGTCTCACTAGTGGCAAAATGAATGATCACCCATTAATTGGATGACAAGAAAATGGGTAACACTATGAAAATGCTTGCTCCATGAAAACATCAACTTACATGCAAAAATCACATCACCCACGAAAATAATGACGACTACAATAACATCACAGTCTTTGACCGCCCTCTCCTAATGGATATGAGATGACGTCTATCTTTCCTCCCCAGACCCTGCCCATATATTGTCTATAAGCGGGATACAATGATGTTGCTCTCAAAAGATGAGATGAATTGATAAAAATATAATGAAAAGTAAAGAGAAAGAGCATACTAATTAATACTACATCTTATTCAGCCTATTAGTCTCATTTGATTTTTCACACTTACCGAGACAACATTTTAACTTTTAGTATCTCTAATTGTTCTTAATTAAAAATTATAAAAAATAGATATTAATAATCTTTGTATTTAGACGAAGATCCAACATGACTATGTTTTAACTTATAAATTAAGAATAAAATACAAATTAAGAGTGATAGGTGAATAGTGAAAAAAAATCAATGGAACTAATAGGTAGAATAGGAGGGAGTATATACTTACATAGTGAATCACCAATTTGGAAACGCATTTTTTGAGCCCATTGATTAAAAAGAGGAGCATTATCAGAAGGAACAGACCAACCCTTGGAACCACCTACACTAAATGTGGTTGCTTCACCTGTGTGCATCAACAGAACAAGACTAAGTACCCCAATTAGTGCCCTTAATGCATTCACAAACTTATAATTCTTAACCTCCATACTCACTATACCCTTAAATTGGAGGACCTATTTATGTATAAATTGAATGAATTGAAGGTGTATCTGATGAGATGAGATGAGATTGAAGGGTATATGTAGAGGACAACACAAATAAAAAAGAAGGGAACTTAATTTGTCTTTGGAAAATGTAAGAATGAAGATTTTGGGGTTTCTTAGCATTTAGAACAAGGCATATATAAGGGCACTTTATGCTAAATCATGGTGTTTTAGATGCTTTTTTTAATGGTGAATGGTGATGACTTTGTATGGAGGTTAATACTTTGCTTTGACTGCCTTCTCAGAATATTCATATCTTGCTGTTTCAGTCAGATTGATCGTGTCACAGTCACACTCGGGTGATTCTGGCATAGAGGCCGGGCAAAACACAAATTATTTGAAAGTTTGTGCAATTTCATAAATTATGATATTTTAAAGGAAAAATTATTAGGAATAATATAACTTTTTGCTTATTTTCCTATAATAATATCAATTGTTGATTAACCATGAATAATATCAACTTATTGGGGTGTTTCCCTAGAATATACTTAACATGTTAAAAATCAAACTATAGGTGATTATATGACTAAAAAAATTAGTAAATTAGTTAATAAACTAAAGTTGGTATTATTCTAGGAAAAAACACCCCAAAGTTGATATTATTCATTGTTAATCAAAAGTTCGTATTATTGTAGGGAAATTAACAAAGGTTGTATTATTCATGGTAATTTTTCCTATTTTAAATTATCTTCACAAATTCTTGTATGAAACGGTCTTAATGTGAGACATGCTTTATATTTGGGTTAAATAGCCTAATAATAAAAACGTTTAGCTTATGGACTTCTTGTTTTGAAGTCGTCTCACTTTGAGACAGTCTCATACAAGACGAGTTGATTTATCTTAGAAAACTTAATATTTACCACGTAATTTAATATTGAAAAATTCCTAATTTTTGGACCCTAAATACTTAAATTTAGGCCCTAAAATTAGGAAAAAATATAAAATAAATAGGATCTCTAAAATTAGTGTGTGCTTTTGCTTTGTCACACATAGCCCCAGATGAAACATATACAATGTTGTAACAAATCATTTGTGTAATTTGGTTAAGTACAACACTTTAACAAGTCAGCATCAAGAAATCTCTAAGACACATTCACAATTTGTAGAACCTACTTCATATCAAGTAAGGATCCTCTTTGGGTAGATGTGATGAGCAAAGAAATTAAAGCTTTGAAAGAAAATAAGACTTGACAAATTGTAGATCTCCCCAGAGGAAAGAATTAGAAGTAAGTGGGTATATAAAGTTAAGTTAAAATTGGATGGTAGTCTAGAAAGATATGGCCTAAAATAAGTCTCTAAACAGTGGCATGTCAAGTTAGTCTAAAAATTGAAAAAATTGGGATATATCCAATCAAACAATGGTTATTCTTTGTTTTTAAAGAAGAATAACGAGGATATTACTATCATAGTTGTCTATGTTGATGATATCATAGTCACATGAAGATGTTTTAGTAATTGACAAAATAACGAAACATTTACATAAAACTTTCACTATTAAAGATCTTGGACAATTGCATTATTTTCTAGGCATTGAGGTTAGTTATGTTAATGATGCCTTATTTCTTACTCGGCATAAGTTCGCTAGAGAATTATTGCAAACACCTGGAGTTAAGAAAATAGTTACACCTCTCCCACTCAATATAAAATTATCTGCTTTAGATGGAAATTTATTTAAGATCCTACTTTGTATAGGTGTTTAGTTGGTAAACTCAATTTTTAAAATTAATACAAGACCAGATTTATCTTATATTGTATAAAGTCTTAGTCAATTCAAGCAGACATCAAGAACATCCATTGGACATATTTATTGTACTCTTTTAATATGTTCATACTACATATGGACAGGGTATTGTTCAAAAAGGCAATTTTAAATTAGTGTTTCAAGCATTTTCAGATTTAGATTGGGCTTCATGTATTCATTTAAGAAAGTTTGTTACATGGTATATTTTTTTGCTTGGTAACTCTCCTACATCTTGGAATTCCAAGAAACATACAATGTTCAAATCAAGTTCTAAAGCTAAGTATCGGGCGCTATGTCAAATGCAACATCTGAAATTACTTGGGTTGTAAGACTACTACAAGAACTTAGGATTACAAATTTACAATAGTCACATTACATTATGAATAATCAATCCACTTTCACGACAGAACAAAATATATAGAAATAGACTGTCATTTTATTAGGGATAAAGTCCTTGAGAGCTCATTCAATTATCTTATCTGCCCACAAAACATCAGCTTGCTGATATTTTGATTAAGATTATTTCCTTTAGTCAGTTTAAAGAATTGGGGTCTAAACTCGGAGTTTCTTACATCACCTCCTATTTGAGGGGATGTTGAGATAAGTGTTGATGATTTTTAGATTGTTGAGTCAAGATTCAATTCCTCTAACTTTGGTGAAGGGTTTGATCACTTGATTGCTCATACTTTGTCTTGCACTATTGAGAGTAAAGATGTGAGGCACTTGATATATGGAGTGTTGAGATTTGAATCACTTGATGAGTGATCAAGGAGGATGGCTTGGAGTGGCTTGAAGTTGGCAAGGGAATGCCAAAAGGGGATGGCTCGAGTAGGCGAGCACAATGGCTCAGTCGAGCCACAATTCAGTAGCACTCCAGCAGCATCTGTGGAACCGCTCGACTGGTCGAGCTCGAAATGCTCGATCGAGCGGCATTGGCAACAACTTTTTGTTGTTCAATCCTAAGCCAAATACAAAGAGATTACTAGGATTTTAGCCAAGAGAGTATTCTCACTTGTATTAGGGCATTTTGTAGGAGATTGAAGTAAAGTTCAATCTTTGCTTTGGAGGATTGTTCTAAAGCTTGTAAGGTGAGTCATTAATGTATTCTTGTTTATGTTAATGATAAGATACTTTATTCGAGAGGAGGTATCATTAGATACCTCATAAATTATTGTGTTCTTGTTCATTGTTGTGGTGCTATGTTTTTGTGGTTTACTTTGCACTTGTTTATGTGATTGTTTCTTCACCGTTGTTAAGGCTCATTCAGAACGCATATCTTATTATATTCAAATTATTAAACTACTGCAAGAATATCATATTACAACAACTTTCAGCATTAAACTTTGTGATACTTCTAACAGCTCAGCATATCCCAGAAAGGAAGAGTTTAGTCTATTGTTGTCATAAATTATATGTATTAGTTTGTTGTATAGGTTGTATTTTTGTTAATAGTTGTAAATTGTTACAATTTATTGTAACTAACTATAGGTTGTTATTTTTTTTCCTCACTCCTATATAACATCTATTTTGTGGATTATTGACAAGCACAATTAGAATATCTTGGATTGAGAGTAAATATTTAAGGAGATAAAAATAGTCAAATTAATGTAACAAAATATAATTAGCGATGCAAATGAAGTTATCGAAATAATCATAATAGAGGTAGAATAAGAAAAAAATAAAAAAGAAATAAAAAAAAAGGTTGATTTCTCTCATTTGGAAGTAAAGAATTCCTCCACTCTTCCCTAGGATAAAATTATACCCTAAAAGAGGGATTTATGTTGCTATTTTTTTATAGGCAAAATTGTTGGAAAATACCTATAAAAACACCTTTTTTGTGAAAAACTACCTAGAACAATTTTTTGTCAAAAAATACCTAGAAAATTTAGTTTGTTTGTGAAGAAGTACCTAATGACGGAAGACATCTAACAGAGTTAGATTTAATAACTTAAAAAAAAAGTAAATAAAAATAATAACTTAAAAAAAAGGAAAATAAAAACATTTTCAAAAATCACGTGATATTTGGAAACCTTTTAGGAAATGGGTTTCATTCTTTCATCTTCAAACCAGCAACTCTGCACAGTAGTTTCTTCTCCATTTTCATAGTCCATTTTGTATCAACTTTGTATTAAGTTAAAAGCTATGGGAATATATATGCTAATTTCATTACATATCTTTTAACATAGCTTTCATTACAATTCACCAAAGCTTAAATTACACTACATTCATAAAAATACAACTAATAAAAAAACCAACTACAATTCCAAATCCTAAATACTTTAGCCTTCTTGCCAACCTTCCAAGAGTCAAAGTAGATTTTCTTTCAATTTTCAACTTCTTTGTCTTTTCAAGTTCTTCATTGAGCCATTTGAATTTCTTGCATCCCCTCCATTTGCTATTTAGGTCATAGTTTTTACAAGCAATGAATCTTCTTCCTGGATTTTCCCTTGTCCATGAAACCCTCTTTGCACATGGAACACCACAAAAACATAAATCCTCATTCCAATTACTTGTAGATGAAGACCCCATATGCAATTTTTTTATCAAGAGTAGAATTATGAATCTGAAGAAGATGAATTTTTAAAGAATCAAATTAATTGATTGTGATTAGAATGATAAACAATGGAACCCTAGAGCAAATTGGGTATTTTTTAAAGAGATGTAGTTGGGTTCTTAGTTGGGTTCCTGGAAAGAGAAACACTCACGTGGCTTTTAAAGATAAACAACTTTTTAATAATTTTTTTTTTTAAGTCATTAAATCTAATAGAATTGGATGTCTTCCGTCATTAGGTACTACTTCACAAACAAACCAAATTTTCTAGGTATTTTTTGACAAAAAAAAATGTTCTAGGTAGTTTTTCACAAAAAGGATGTTTTTCTAGGGATTTTCTAACAATTTTTCCTTTTTTATATTTTTCATTACCTTCTGATTAATTTATTCACCTCTTTAACAAACAAATTCCTTTTATCATCTATCTAACTAACTCGGTTTTCCCAATTTGACTTTTATTCACCCCCATAAATATTTGCCTCTCAATCTAAGCGACCCCTTAGAAGTTAAGTATGGGTGGTTTGGGTGAGAAACGTATGGAAAAGAAGAAGGTGGGGGATGGGCGGTTGGTAGGGGTGTTCATTACCGGGTACCCGACTAATCAGGTACTCGGAAAGCCGAGTACCTGGTTAGCCGGGTACCTTTTTTAGCGGCCCGTGTCCCGGCCCATTTATTGCGGGTACTCGGTAAGCGGGTACCCCGGATAAAATGGGTCGGTACACTGGGTACCCGTTTATTATTTTTGAATATTTTTCAGATTTAATTATAATTTTTAAGATCGAATTCCGGACAGATTTTAAGCTATATTTAGGCAGAATTTTTCCAATGATAATAGTTGATTGCTCTAAAACTAAATCTTCCATCACCGCAAAATAATATACAATCACAAAAATGTAAGGATCCATATATACAAAAAATTATTATTGATAATTGTAATTAATAGACAAAACTAAACGAAAACGAAAACTAAACTAAGCAACAATGACAGTAACTTACCTTCTTATGGCAAACACAAAAAGGGATTCATTACCACTGGATAATTAGTAACTAAACTAAGCAAGAATGTAAGGATCGATATATACCTCTGTTTTGCTTTTAAAACTAAACTAAAAGTAATAATAGATACCTCTGTTTTGCTCAAAAAACTAAACTAAACTAGTCTGGGAAATGAAATGAATGAAACCCTAAAAAAAATATATATTATATGTTAATCGGGTCGTTATCGGGTACCCTGGTCAATATAAAATCGGCCCATGACCCGACCCGGGAATTTTTTGCTTTTTGACCCGCCATTTATGAGCCGGGTTGGCGGGTCAGGTAAACTTGAACACCCCTAGCGGTTGGGAGTAGTGGGCTGGTAGATGGCGTAGGAGGAGTTAGGGGATGGGTGGTTGGCAGTGGTGGCCTGGTGGCAGGTGTAAGGTACTGGTGGTGTACGAGTGAGTGGAGGGATGGGTTTTAAGTTTTTTTTTTTGGTTTTTTTTTCTTTTTCAGTTTAGTTCTATTATAAATATTGAAAATAAATTTTTTAAAACAATTCAACTGTTATATCAGTTTCATGTCATTTGTAACTTTAAAAATTAGATACCCACTAAAATTGGGATTTTTAAACATTAATCGAAAAATGAAAATTTTATAATTAATCACCAAAAAGTCGAGATTTTTAAAATTTTCTCTGTAAAAGTTATCTAGTGACAGTAGAATCCCAATCCCAATCCCAATTTGGTCCGAAGAACATCAATGTTAAATTTTGGCTTATAATTTCAATATTGGGTTGATGTTGTGGAGTATATTTGTGGTTGGAATAATTATGAAGTTACATTAGATCAGAAGCAAGGTTGCCTCTTCACACGACGCAATCGAGCAAGTGGACTCGACCAAGCCTGTTAATCGCTCGACCAACTCGACCGAGTCGAGCATATGCACAGGTTATTTCTTATGTTTCTGTTTTGGTTCTGCTTTGAAGGAGTTTATGCCTTGTTGTCCTCTTCCTTTTCATAGCTTATATATACTCCTTAGTTCATCATTTGTATATGTATTGCATTGTAATCAAGAGAGGGAATCACAAGTGACATTGATCTAGATAGAGAAAAAGCCACAAATTAAGGTTCTTGAGTAAATCGGGGATTTTCAATTACTTTTGCGATCTCTATAGTTTTTCATTTCCATTGTTAGAATTGATTAGTGTGTGTAATCAATAACTAATCAATACAATTGTCTTCCTCCATTTGGTGGGTTTTATAGTCTAATATCAATTTAATATTAGGATGTTCCCACCTTCCAATTCTTAATGTGTTTAATTGTTTCTTTACATTTTGCAATCTTTTCATTCTTTGTAATTAGAATCTTCGTTGAACAGCATTTGCTCTAACAAAACAATGACGACTACTTCAAACTTGTTGGTATTATTGTAGGAAAATTAACCCATGAATAATACCAACTTAAAGGGGTGTTTTCCTAGAAAATTCGTTAAAAATCAAACTATAGGTGATTGTAAGACAAAAAAAAAATTAGTAAATTAGTTAATAAACTAAAGTATGTATTATTCTAGGTTAATACCACTAAGTGAGTATTATTTATGGTTAATCAATAGTTGGTATTATTTTAGAAAAACTAATAAAAAATTGTATTATTCACAGTAATTTTTCCATTTAAAAAAAAAAAGTTAATCGACCAACAAATATGTTGTCTTATGACAGAGTGTGGTATTATAGGTTTTTAATGCAAAGATTAAGGAATTAATTATTCCCTCCATTTTCTAGCTTTTTGGTACCGAATTTAAAAACTGAGATTTTTAACAATGATAAGTCGAAATATTTTTTAATTTCAACACCAAAATTACATCGCCTGTCTAATAAAAACCGAAATTACATAAATAGGTCCTACAATTACATTAATTAATTGTTTGAAATTACATAAATTTTTCCAAGTACAAATTAAAATTACATAGGAGCATTACGGTATTTGACCAAGCCTTCTCAATTCTTCGATGGCCTCGGTGTAGTTGCAGTCGTTACTGATCATGTGAGTGCGGATTTTTTTTCGATCATTGACTTCAGTTTACCAAAATTACCAAAAATAACGCATTATTAATTTCATAAATAGCCACCGATATGTAAACAACCATATTTTCAATGCAAGATTTCATCACTGTCCCATAATCATTAAGAAACCCAAAATTTTAATGTCCAAAAAAAAATTTCATCGGATACTGCCGCCAAAAGGAGGAATTCACCCAAAATGAAATGTTGGCGCCAACACGGGGGGATCACAAACAGAAAACCAATTTCATGAAATTTTTTTAGGCGCCAAGAACAAATCAGAAGCAGTAACAATAAATACACCCACAACATTCATTAATTACACAACCTTCAAAAGAAAAATGACACAATCCAAAAACCTAAGTAAAGAACAAATAACACAAATAATGCAAAAGCTACTATCAGCATTAAATAAGAAGGGAAAGCCAACAGAGTTGATTGGATTTCAATTATTGAGATTGCCATGTGGATTTTTTTGATTGAATTTCAATTATTGAGATTGCCTAACTTGGCAAATAGAGTTGATCAACATGTCCTTTTTAAACTCTCAAAAATTAATTAAATTGAATAACTTTTCATTTTTAAAACAGAATAACTCAAAGTGAGCTATATTAGATAACTATTGATTAACAAAAAGAAAGATAAAAAATTGAGTTATATTGGCTTACTAATAATAAAATCATAATCATCATATCATAATCATATAAACATATAACATATATTAGAAAGAATGTAAAATGCCAAGTGTCTTAATTCTAAGACACTTGCCATGTAGATTTTTTTGATTAGATTTCAATTGCTGAGATTGACTAACTTGGCAAATAGAGTTGATCAACATGTCATTTTTAGACACTCAAGAATTAATTAAATTGAATAACTTTTCATTTTTAAAACTGAATAACTTGAATTGAGCTATATTAGATAATTATTGATCAACAAAAAGAAAGATAAAAAATTGAATTATATTGACTTACTAATAAAAATGCTGAAAAATTACAAATGTCAACCTTAGGGAGCCTTCAGGCTTCAGCGATAGAATTATTTTAATTATACTAATAAAAATGTTGAAAAATAACAAATGTCAACCTTAAGGTGCCTTCACCAATAGAATTATTTTAATGAATAATAGTTGATTACATGACAATATTTGTCTAATTTGGAATTTGATTTGTATAAATCATATACATACTAATAAAAATGCTGAAAAATAACAAATGTTAACCTTAGGAAGCCTTGACAAATAAAATTATTTTTAATAGATGATAGTTGATTACATGACAATATTTATTTAATTTAGAGTCTGATTTGTATAAATTGGAGCTAAATTAGGTTAATTATTTATATAATTCATTAATTGTACATACCTACCTAGAGTTTGATACATTTAATTAAATGAAAAAGAGATGTATTCAATAAATAATTTTTTTTTAAAATATTAGTATTAATTTTTGCGTTTAAAAAGTAATTTATTCGATCGATAAATTTCATCACAATAATATATATTTGCATTATTCTTTTAGGTTATATATAGGGATGGGCACGGGTCTTGGACCCTAAGGGTCTAGACCCGACCCAATTCTAATTTTAAGGGTCTGGGTCCACCTTTTTTGGACCCTATGGATCCGAGTCGAGTTTGGGTCCATGACCTTAGGGTCCGGGTCCGGGTCCGGGTCTTCACATCTGAGACCCAAATTCGACCCAGATCCGACCCATGAACCCATTTACATCTTTTTTAAAAAAAATTATATATTAGGTATTATGTGTATTTAATTGCTTGATTTGAAATTTTGTTACATTTTTTAACATTGCGTTATTTTGAACTTTATCGGTTCATATAATTTAAAATTTGGCCATTGTATCAATACTTTAAAAATTATAGACTTGATAAATATTTCATTATAAGAACTTGAATGTTGAAAAACTTCACATGTTTCGCTCAATTAGTATAAAGTATTAGAAGATCCTCGTTATTCGAAAATAATGTTTAAATAATTTTATGCAAATGGTCGAAAATTGCACTTCATAATATACTTTTTAAAAATTTTAGGAAAAAAAAATAAAATTGTGTTGGACCCATATCCAGACCCTAGACCCACCAGACCCTAAGGGTATGGGTCCGGGTCCAAAATTTTTAGATCCTATGGATCCGGGTCCGGGTCTGGGTCCAATAAAAAAATTAGAGTCTGGATCTGGATCTTGCTGGACCCGACCCAGATCCGACCAATGTCCATCCCTAGTTATATATATACTATTTCATACTAAAAAATTCGTGCATTGCACAAATTTCGATATTAGTATGAAATAAAAATAATTTTTATTGTAATACAAAACTAAAAGATTAAAACCATATTGAGAAAGTTCATAACCACACTTACTTACGGTGAGCTACTCTAATACCACAACTCTAATAATCAAATAAAAGCAAAAAATTAGGATAATATTTAAAATACATTGACTGAATAATCAAATTAAACAACAAAATTTATTTATGTATTGACCATCCAAACTCCCTTTACTTTGTATGTACATAATAAATCCATATCATCTATAATCACCTAATGAATAAACATAATAATCCTAACTAGTTGATTAATGGATTATGCAATTGATTAACTTTTGATGCCAAATTACAAATCCTGTAATGGTTTCAGGACACTTCAATAAAAAGACAGATTTAACTCACTCATACGGAATTCAAATTAGGCGATTTAAGTGGCCACCCGATGAATTGTAAAAATCATATGAATGCACTAGAACTCACGTAGCCAACAATATTTCAAAAATACTCATTTGTCCTGACAGAATTGCATCAAAGAGAAAGAATTATATTTTTAAGAAAATGATAATACATAAAACAAATGATAAATTGTGTAGATGAAATTAAAAGAAAATGTATAAATGAGATTAAAAGAAAATGATGAACATTGTCCAAAAATAGAAATAATGCAAATTAAGTGGGGAAAGATCAAAATAAAATATGTTTCAAATTCAACAGAGAGAGTAGTCATGAACAAAAAAGGCAAAAACTTTGTAAAAATATAATAAACACCTAATCGAAAAATAGAATATAAGCTTGAATTAATTTCAAAATTATATTTTTACCAATCATATCTAATACTAACAAAAAAACTTACATTATATAGGAAATACTTAAATCAATTACTCCCTCCGAATCATTTTAGATGTCTCATTTGTGTTTTAACGGTTATATAGGAAATACTTAAATTATATTTTTACCAATCATAACTGTTAATGACCCGCACCATTAATGACCCGACCCGCTAATGACCCATTAAAATGTGACCCGACCCTTGACCCGTTGGGTCGACCCGCCCCATTAAACACCTCTAATTGAGAGTAGTAAAAGTAGTGGTATTTAGGTAAAAAAACAATAGACAAAAAAGAAAATTGGACAATTGATATGAATTTGCCAAATAAGGAAATGAGACAACTAAAAAGATTTGGAGGGAGTACATATAAAGAGCAAGGAACATTTTTACTGTTCATTTTTTCATCTAATGAACAGTAGAAATTCCTTAGTATTAATTCTTTTAGGATTTAGTATTGGATTCAATTGAGGTTTTGTTGTTAATTAGTAATAATGGCAGCTGCTACTGTTTTTATTTTTGAGGTTATTATGATTCAATCAATATTTAAAAATTATCAAAATCAATTACGTACATTATCCTAAACTAATTTGGTGTAATCAATATACATAATCCATTAAGTACATTAGCCTAAACTAATCAATTAAGTACATTAATCTAAACCAATTGAATATAATCAATATACATAATCAATTAAGTACATTACACTAAACTAATTCAATATAATCAATATACATAATCAATTAAGTACATAAAAGTAACCTAATTCAATATAATCACTATCCATAATCAATTAAGTAAATTAAGACTTAAATAACACATAATAACTCTTTAAACCACACTCCACAAATTTACACTATAAGTAAAAAATCACTCATACATTACCTTAAACAGCTTGTGAAGACCTAAAGGAGTAGTGAATGCATAGATTGTAAGCTGCATTTGAAAAGAACATTGAATTATGCAAAATCCTAATTTTTGAATACAAAAACGAAAAATCAAAGAAAAATATACATTAGACAACTTCAAGTATATGCTAGACCACTTTACTAGTGTTGGATTGGAAGAAGGAGGGAAAAAGGGTTTAGTAAATTTGGGGAAAATGAGGAAGGAAGAGGAAGAAGCTGATTTTACCACGCATCAGTTCGAGGTTACTAACAGCGAATAATGACTTAAGGTCAAAAAAAGTTAAAGTCATTATTCACTGTAGTAACAGTGAACAAACTCTTTGCCTTTAGTTTCAATATTTCTCTCCTGTTACTAACAACGATTATATATAAGTACAAGTCTGGCATAAATTTGCTTAGCTAGTAAAATACTTTCAAGTTTTAACTATGTGATTTTTTATATTATTTTACCTGTTAATTTCAAAAATTCGCAACAACTATATCATTCATCTTTCAATTCTAGTTAAAGCCCATCAAATATTATGATCAACTTATCAATAAAAACTCAATCTTTTCCATGATTATAATTGAACTAAAGCAAACGTAACATTGAAAGTACAACAAAAATATCACCTATTCTTTTAATTTTACCTTAGTGCCCATCAAAATTTAGAACTAACCCATCAAATAAATCAATCTTTTCCCATATAAATAATGAACAGAGTTATATATATATATATATATATATATATATATATATATATAACAATATACATATATATATATATATATACATATATATATATATATATATACATATATATATATATATATACATATATATATATATACATATATATATATATATATACATATACATATACATATACATATATATACATATACATATTCATAAATATACATATATATATATATATACATATATATATATATATATACATATATATATATATATACATATATATATATATATATACATATATATATATATAATATAATAATAATAATATGTAAATATCATATGTATATATAATATATGTATAGCCAATAATAATACAGTAATATAATATATATACATGTATATATATACATACATATATAGTATATATATATAACATCAACATATATATATATATAGTATCATATGTATATATATATACATATATATATATAGTAACAATAATATATATATACATATATATATATATTATTAGTATATATATATATATGCCATATACTCAACTATATATTATATAACATATACTGATATATATATATATATACATATATATATTTAATATATATATATATATATATAATATATATATATATATATATATATATATATATATATATATATATATATATATATATATATATATATATATAGGTGAGGTCAGGTGGGGCATTTATGTGAAAGCAAATGCCTTTTTGAGGCCTCTAGATTTATCCAAATGAGCAAATATTCTTTGTTCATTTATCATCATCATCATCATCATCATCATCATCCCTTATCATCATCATCTTCAAATCATCATCTCGTCAATCATCCCTCTTCGTCATAAAACTTCATCATCTTCTAAACATTATAAAACCTCTCCACCATCATCATTATGTAAACCCTCTTCTTATACTCTTGTTTAAATCGTCCATAATCATCATCGTCTTAGCATCGCGTCTAAATCATCATCTTCATCATCATCGTAATCATCATCATCTCTTCATCATCATCATCATCATCATCATCCCTCATCATCATCATCATCATCAGTTCATCATCGTAAAACATCTTCATTATCATCACATCATCATAAAATTTTATTCTCTTTGTCTTAATCTTAGTCCCCTTCGTCCTAAATCAACATCACGTATTTAAAAAACCTCATCTCCTTTTCGTCGCTCATTAAATGCACATCACGTAAATTTATCATAAACTTCATCATCAATTTATCATCGTATCATCGTCACATCAAACATCTTCATCGTCATCATCATCATTCATCATCTTCATAAAAACACATAAATCATATCAATCATCATCAATTCATCATCATCATCATCAAATTTATCCAATCTCCCTCCCCTCATCATCCATCATCATCATAAAAACTCATCATCACATAAATCATCATCATGTTTCCCAGTAAAATTTTCTCCCCTTTATTAAACACTTTCAATCATCTCATCATCGTCTTACTTTCATCTTTAAATTAAAAATTAAACTAAAACATCATCATCTTAGCATCATCGTCATCGTCATCGTCATCGTCATCGTCATCGTCATCGTCATCATCATCATCATCATCATCATCATCATCAATTCATTAAAACATCATCTTTGTTATCATCATCATCGTCATCTCATTATCATCATCATTTCATCCTAAATGTAAATTAAAATCATGATCTTCTCTTCACATCATCTCACGTCATCATCATCGTATTCATCGTATAAAAGTCATCATCAATTCATCATCGTCATCATTCATCTTATCATCAATACTCATCTCCATCATCATCATTATCTTCGTCATCATCATCATCATCATTATCATCCTCATCATCATCTCATCATCATCATGCAATCTCTTGTCATCATCATCATCATCATCTCAATTCATCATCATCATCATCTTACATTATCATCATCATCATCATCATCATCTTCGTCATCATCTCTAATTTCGTCAAAACACATAAAACGTCATCATCAATTCATCATCATCATCATCTTCATTATCATCATCACATCATAAATCATCATCATTAAACATCGTAAAACTTAAAACATCATCATCTCATCATCTCTCATCATCTTCTTCCCTCCATCTCAAAATCCCTCCCGCGTGTAATCATCATCATCATCATCATCATCCATCATCATCGGCCCTCATCATCAACATCAATCATCAAAGTAAATATGCTCATCATCATCATCATCATCTCATCATCCCTCTCATCATCATCATCGTAAATAAAACATTGTTTATCAGGTCATGCGTCCCTAGCCAAAACCCCTTCGTCCCTCTAAAACCCTCGTCCATCATCTTCTTCTTACTGCTTCTTCTTCTAAGCCCAGCCCTTAACTGCTTCTTCTTCATCCATCATCCTCATCATCCATCATCATCATTTCATCGTCATTTCATCGTCATCTTTAAACCCCCTCATCATCACCCTCATCGCCAATCATCATCATCTTCATCATCGTCATCATCATATTATCATCATCAAATTTGGGGAAAACAATGTGAAGTTTTTTTTGGGGAATATGTTTTTTGTCCAAAACTCTCCCGGGGACTTTCTTTGCTTGTTTGATATTATGTGATGAAAAATTTTCGATTTGTTCATGTATCGGTACAAAAATTCTTTGGGCCCATTTATCAAATGAGCTTCTATTAAATGAGCAAAAAATTTTTTGCTCATTTATCAAATGAGCAACAATCTTTTGTTCATTTTGTCAAATAAGTAAATATTTCTATCATCATCATCATCATCTTCTTCTTCTTCTTATTTTTATCATTTTGTAATCATCGTATGCCATCTTAAATCATCATAAATCATCATCTTTCTTCCATTGATAAATGTGATGGCGGGTTGATTACTTTAATTGTAACACATGGAGGTACATGGAAAAAGATTCTTTGCTTAATCTAATGAGCAAACAAGTTCTTTCTATTTTATCAAATGAGCAAAAAATTCTTTGCTCATTTATGGAAAATGAAACAACTATTCTTTAACTCATTTATCAAATGGCGAAAAATTTTGCTCATTTGAACAAACTTTTTTTCATTTTGCCAAATGAGTAAACAATTCATTTCTTTCGAGTGGATAAACGGTGGGGCACTATGCAAATGTATAGGGATGTAGGTTCAATTCCTATAAGAGTTTTTAAAACTTATAAAAAAACTAAAATTAATTAAAATAAAAAAAAATCAATTGCAAAAATACCTATACAAACTTTGTAACATCTAAACCTCTAACTTGTTCTCCTCGTTCCAGGGGAAACCCACTTTGGGTTGAACCCATCTTTTGTGCATTTTGCAATGCTCTAACCTTTGACTGAAGTCGTATTTTTGCTCATTTGACAAATGAAAAAAAAAATTAATTTCTGTATTTGACAAATTAGTAAAGAATAAATATTATTTGCTCATTTTAAATTATCATTAAAAAGGAGGTTTTCAATTTCTCAATTGGAACACCATACAAAAATTAACTTAGACAATGAAATTAAACACTCTACTTTTTAGGAGAAGCTAAGAAATGAATTCATAGTAAGACAAAAATATAGTGAGGGCTGGGAGGGGTCTCACATATATCCCTTTTTAAATTTTTCCCCCTTATACAAATTGAGCGAGGAACTAATGTAAATGTGGCTTGACACTATGACAAATAGAATTGGCGATTGTGAATCGAATTAAATTATTCTTAAAAAACATATTCCCTATAGATCATCTGTTTAAATTGATTCAAAACATTGATCAATAGTGCTTTTTTAAAAAAAATAAAATATCAAAAATTAGAGATTTTTAATATTGAATCATAAATTTTTGAAACATAAATCAATGTATTCTAAAGCCTACAGGTCAGTTCAAATTTTGCTTTGTGTTAATTTTTCTAAAATTTTGCAATGAGCAAATAATTAGTTTCTCATTTTTTCAAATGAACAAACAATATTAAAAATTTAAAAAAATAGCCAAACAATTTATTAAATCATTTTTACAAATTAGTAAAAGAATAAATATTTTTTTGACAAAAAAGCAACTAATCATATCTTATTTTTGGGAAAAAAAGGGTCGATTTTTTCATTTAACATAGGGGTGGGTTGTTGTAAATTTAACAAAAAGGCAAATTAGTTTTTCTTTTGTCGAATGACAAATGTTAAATTGCTCATTTGTCAATAAACCAAACATTTCTATAATTATTCATCGGGAAACAACAAGTATTATCAAGAACCTACAGCGGTCCCCATTTTTTGGGAAAATACAAAATAGCATTGTAAGGGGTCAACAAGAAGAACCTCCCAATAAAAGAAAAACTTGAAACCCCGCAATTAACCTTTTTTCCGGGGTTGGTTTTATGGTATAGCCCCATTTTTTCTGGGATGCAGTCCGGCGTCTCTGCTAAGAACCACCAATTTAACAAAGTAATTCAAAAAACTTTAGTAATTGATTTTTAAATAATTTGGATGTTTGAGGAAACTTTTAACATTTTTGATGAATTCAAGTTAAATAGAGTTAAAGTTTTTAAAAAAAAATAGTAAAACAATAAAGGGAAAAAATTAGCAATATTTGACAAATAGGGAAAAACTAAACATAGAAAGAATAAAACAACGGTGATCTCCCGTTGGGAAACAAAAGTAAACACTAAACCAATTGATGAAGAAAAAGCGAAAATGAAAATAAATCTCAATAAAAAAAGAGCGGTTGGGGTTTAGCAAAATGTAACCTAAAACAATACGAAATAATTGGGGGCAATATAATTTGAGTGCTCATTTGTCGAAATAAACAACTTTCTTCTAAAACATTAAACTAATATGAAGCGAATAAAACAATATGCAATATTTTTTTAATTTATCATTTGTCCGAAAAAGCAAATATTTTTTTCAAAACTTAAACTAATGAACAAAATTGCACTCATATGCAAATGGCACCAGTTAGATTCAAATTTGTCAAAAAGAGCAAAAAAATAGGTTCATTTTTTCAAAAGAGCAAAAAATAGAGTGCTTTCTTATGATCAAAATTTAACCCCAAAAAACGGGCAATAGATCAGAAAAGTGTTCCAACATGTCGTTCATCTCAACAAAAAAAAAAAAAAAAAAAAAAAAAACCCCCCCCCCCCCCCCCCCCCCCCCCCCGGTAAAAACCACCCCGGACAATAGCTCCGGAAAAAACCCTCTTCAACATAAAGAACTAGATCGATAGAAGACTAATGATGGATCGGAGTATTTGAAGGAATTAAGGGGTAAAAGGGCCTTTAAAAACTCCCTTTCCAGCAATGTGCTCTTTAGTTCCGTCTAGGTAATGCTATAATGTACTCGTCCCTTGATCAACCCTAATTTCTTGCATT